>JAVUPR010000047.1:1995000-3232087 GCA_036785695.1 Gentiana straminea | reverse complement strand
AAGTATTTCTGGATCAACTGTAGCTTCAACATCTGACTTCGTCAAACACTTCTTCAACATCAATACATGAAACACATTGTGGACTCTTGACATTGAATCTGGTAACTTAAGCTGGTATGTCAAAGGTCCAACTCTCTCAAAGATCTCAAAAGGTCCAACATATCTTGGACTTAACTTTCCCTTTTGTCCAAAGCGTTTTGCTCCTTAAATCGGTGAAGCTTGAAGGTATACTCTTTCACCGACATCAAATTCCAAAGGTCTTCTACAAACATCGGCGCAACTCTCCTGACGGTCTTGAGCTGCCTTCAAGTTCTTCTTAACCAAAAAAACACTTTCCTTTGCTTGTTCAACCAATTCTGGCCCAGTAAGTTGCTTCTCCCCAACTTCATCCCAAAACAGTGGTGTTCGACATCTTCTACCATATAGAGCTTCAAACGGCGGGATCCCTAAACTTGCATTATAACTGTTGTTGTAAGCGAACTCAGCCTCGGGTAGGTAATCATCCCATGATCCACCTACTTCCAAAACACATGCTCTTAACATATCCTCAACTGTTTGGATTGTTATTTCCGATTGTCCATCCGTTTGAGGGTGAAAAGCTGTACTCAAATCCAACATTGTGCCCAAGGCTTTCTGCAAACTCTTTCAAAACCGACTAATAAACTGGCTGTCATGATCCGATACAATTAAGATAGGCACTCCATGTAGCTTCACAATATTGTCCAAATAAAGTGTAGTCATCTTCTTCAATGACATGTCAACTTTGGATGGTAAGAAATGAGCCGACTTTGTTAGTCTATCCACAATGACCCAAATCATATCATGCCCACTCTTTGTCCTTGGCAAACCGGTGATAGAATCCATTGTGATCTTGTCCCATTTCCACTCGGGAATATCCAAAGGTTTAAGCATACCTCCTGGTTTCCTATGTTCAGCCTTGACTTTCTGACATGTATCACATTCAGCCACGAACTTAGTTATTTCCAATTTCATTGAAGGCCACCAAAAGCATTCCTTCAAATCTCTATACATCTTTGTAGCTCCTGGATGCACTGCAAAGGTGATTCTGTGTGCTTCATCCATAACTCTCTGTCTTGGATCACCTACATTAGGCACACATAACCGATCCTGGTACCAAATATTTTCATTCTTATCTAGCACGTACCCCACAGTAGGCTTTTCTCTTGCGACTCGTTTCAAGTCAACCAAAGCTGGGTCTTCTTCTTTCTTACCCCGAATATCATCCATCAACTCTGACCTGGTCAACAACGGTGCTGCAAACTGTCGACTCCCAAAAATTGAGCAAACCTCCGTATTTTTAGCCCATCTAACCGCTCTGCCACATCTTCAACCCCTGAAACCGCATACAATGTCTTCCTACTCAATGCATCTGCAACCACATTCGCTTTACCGGGATGGTACTAAATATCCAAGTCATAATCCTTCACAAACTCTAACCATCTTCGCTGCCTCATATTCAAATTCTCTTGAGTGAAAAAGTATTTTAAACTCTTGTGGTCCGTGAAGATTCTTGCCTTGACTCCGTACAAGTAGCGCCTCCAAGTCTTTAAGGCAAACACTACCGCTACCAACTCTAAGTCATGTGTTGGGTAGTTCTTCTCGTGTACTTTTAATTGTCTAGATGCATAGGCTATTACCTTGCCCCCTTGCATCAACACACAACCTAAACCTTGTCCCGAAGCATCGGTGTACACATCATAATTATCAAAGATCTCCGGAACTGACAAAACTAGTGCTGTAGTCAATCTGTCCTTCAAAGTCTGAAAAGTTGTCTCACACTCACTAGTCCAATCGAACTTCACATTCTTTTGTGTGAGTTTGGTGAGTGGTGTGGCTATCTTGGAAAGTCTTGTACGAACTTCATGTAGTATCCGGCTAATCCCATAAAACTTCTTACTTCTGAAACTGTGTTAGGTCTTGGCCAATTCTTAACTGCTTCTATCTTTGCAGGGTCTACTTGTATACCATCCCCAGATATCACCTGCCCCAGAAAACTAACTTGTTTCAACCAAAACTCACATTTCGAAAACTTAGCAAACAACTGTTTTTCTTTTGAAGTCTTTAACACGATTCTTAGGTGTTCTTCATGCTCTTTCTCATCCTTTCAGTAGATAAGGATATCATCTATGAATACTATCACAAATTTGTCCAAATAAGGTATGAAAAAATGTTGCATCAAATCCATGAATGCTGAAGGAGCATTAGTGAGTTCAAAAGGCATAACCAAGAACTCATAATGTCCATACCTTGTACTAAAACTTGTCTTAGGTATGTCTGCCACTTTAATCTTCAACTGATGATAACCGGACCTAAGATCAATCTTAGAAAACACTCTCTCTCCTTGCAACTGATTAAACAAGTCATCAGAAATTAGGCGTTCATACCTTTGATTTGGTGAATCACAACTTGGTTAAGAATCACAAGATAACCTGAATTGGAATTGAATGTTGTAGGATAGGTGGATCAATTGCTTGTTCGTTCGTAACTTTATTGATCAAAAATCCCTTGAACTTGAGTTGTTTAGTTAAATCTTCTTATTGCATCTTAGGTTTAGTTGTAGTTTAAATTGTTCGCAACCCGTATCTTCCCTGGCTTTAGATTCATTCTTCTGTCCAGTTTTACATTCGTGTTATTTTTACTTTCAGTCTCGTTTAGTTTTATTTGCTGTTTAGGTTAGTAATCGCGACACCCTTAGATTAGTTAGAATAAAAACTAGAGTTAACAACCTCCGATTCCCCGTAAGATCGACCCGGTATTAACCTCTTTACTACGATCCTTGCACTTGAGGTATATCGGATTATAAATTTTTTACTTGTTAATAAAATCCGTGACAGGGACTAATTTTCTAAATTAGAAAAACATAAGACAAAAGCTCCCACTAGTTTATCGGTTCCAAATACCGTCTAACTAGCGACACTTTAATTTATGATTCTCCAATTTTTTTATTAGAAAATTTCTTGTGTAGACACTACAACATTAAAATTCACTAGAAGAATTTTATCGTCCCAATCATCTTTCAAACTGACTACAGTCGTCTCTCGTTCAACACGATTGACAACAGTGACATACTTATTTACGTCACTTAAGTCTTGAAGGCTCCAGAGAAATATCTCTTCCGAAAAATTAATCGCATGTAAGATCAATAAGTACAACGTTCTAGTTACTTACCACTTTTTAACGAAGTCATTACTAGTCAATTTTACACTAGCAGTCTAGCACCCTAGAGAGATATATAAATAGTTGTAAATAAAATTGACGAAAGATAAATCCAAATCATACACTACTAATAAATTTTAGGAACATAAACTAAGTACTTATAGTCTATCCTACCGTTCCAAGGATTTAATCTAACGCCTCAGTGTCGCCTTAGGGTAGGTCAAAGAGGTTTCGATTAATATTGAAGATCAGATTGAGAATCGAACATATCATTTGTGATCGTCAATCACCTTTCCTTTTTCAGCCAAGGTACTACCAAAAATACCCTTTATGAGTGTGACCTACTGTCTCAGATTTTTTGGTAGACCCCGAGTGTGCCGCCTTAGGGTCGGTCGGTGACCCGGCGAGTACCCAAAATCCTATCCTTTCGGAGACCAAGCCTTGAATTTTGATAGCGGTGAAGGCCTTCCTTAGGGGCCGAAATCAAAGCCGGCACGAGGCGTCACCATTCTCTCACGTTGCTTGTGTCAACGATAGAGGCCGTGGGGTCGGTGTCGCCTCTCCCGCTCCCACTCAATATTTTGAAAAAAGTGGTGGGTTTACTGATCACGTTTTTGGACTTGATGTTACATTAAGGAACAATAAATCATAGGCCCGAATGTTGTTGGTTACGTGGGGTAGCCCACCCGACCTATTCGTTGGAACATATGTGGCCGTCGGACGGGTCAAGACTAGGGGAGCTCCGTTGAGCCGTAGTGGCTCTTCGGATGGCTCAGCTTTGCCGGACCCCCGTGCAAACGCCACACGTGGAGGGTGAAGTCGATCGAGCCGTAGCTATGTTGACCACCCAACCGTGGTTAAACCACTTTCGAACCATGTATGCCCGTGATTATCCAATCCTTAAACATCAAACTTTCACGTAGACACTACGGAACAAAAACGTAATCTCGTCTAGGTAAGGTGGAATTCACCGATAATCCAACACCTTAACCACGAGGTTTCGGGATTTTACTCCTTATGCTTTCGCAGAGTGGGATTCACCGAGAATCCATCACCCAACCTCGACGATTGAAAAAACCCGTGTTCCTCGGTTTTACCCTAATTAGTTTCTAATAATATCAAACAATTAATTAAAACTAATTGCGTGTGTTGTATACATGCCTAACTAATTCCTCGAATTAATTTCTACATGTATGCATATGGAGTGGAATTCAAGATATGATGCAGGTCATGGCAATTTTCCGGTTCTACACATACAATCTAAACATGTATACTAGTGCGGAAAATAAACACCGAGATGGACCATTGGCACCCCCGTATCTAATCTATTAAAAATAAATAACCAAAACCCTAACTAGGGTTTACTACTTTCTAACATAATCTGCAGCTGTCCGGACTCTTCGACGATCGGGAAACCAAACGAACTCGGATCGCGGCGAAACTTTCCAGATCTGTTCATCATTCCTCGGGCTTCATTATGGACGGTTGGATCGGAGCTTTGACATGTTAATATTCTCCAGTGAGCCGCCCAACTTGCTGCTGGATCTGACTTTTACAGCAGCGCCTCAAAGACTTCCTGAGGCCGATCGGGAATCGAGATGAATCCCGATCGACCTGAAATTTTTTATGCCACGTCAAAAACTTCATATTTATCGATCTGACCGGTTGGATTTGCGTTTCAACGGTCCAAACTCTCTCAGAAATTCGAAGAAGTTACAGGTAGGGTTTCTGTGAATCCTGCGTTTTTCTGTTACAGCAGCTTCTTTGCAGCAACGAACGGATATCAAAACAGACTCCGATCGACGCCAAATTTTGTGGAATTGTTCACCATCTTCCAATCTCGATTCTGACCGGAGGGATAGTTGTTTCAACGGCTCGATCAACGGGAAAAACGAAATAACTAAAACAGCTACTAAACAGATCTATTTTCTGGAAATTAAAACTGCAATAAAAATAATTACATAATTTCCTATACTCATATGAACGAATTTTCATCGTTTATATGAGTTTACAATAGATCTAACAGGTAAACAGTGCCAACCCCCAATCCATCTCTTCAACCATAGCAATTAATCATTATCAAAGCATAAAACAACAAATAAAATTTACCTACATGCAATTCCACTCCTTTAAATCGTTTAATTATGATTTTGACTATATAAACCGTGGAACCTGGCACCGATACCACATGAAGGATGCAGGTTCTTAGATCTAAACGAGTTAGATCTACGCGCAGCGGATGGATCACGACTTATACATCATAATACATAATTAAAGGACTTAAACTACTACAAGGGGGTTAAGATCATGTTACCAATAGTAGGAAGAGAAGCCAAGATCTTCCGATGTGTTCTCCAAACGGAGGTTGGTGGACACCCTTCTTGATACACGAACCTCCTTGATATGCAACACCAAGAAAAACTTGTAGTTTTTCTTCTTCTAAAACCCTAGACAAGAAAAACAATTTTTCTCTTATTTTTGGTGGTATATGCGAAATTTGCCTTGCCAATACACTTGGAATAACTCTCCTTTTATAGGAGAGTAAATCCTTGGTCTCCAAGTTTTAATTAATTAAATAAATAATTAATTAAACAAAAAATAAAAGAATATTTTCCTTAATGACTAATTGTGACATGTATTGACCAATAGGAAATCAAATAACAAGTCATCCAACCAATCATATAACAAGAATATCTTTTATTTTCCATAACACAAGAAAATTAATTCTTGTGCTAATTAGAGACATAAATGGCACCACCTTGTAGGGTTTTTAGCCAACATAAAATGTCTTTTATGTGTATTATATATTTAGCCCAACTAAATAATATCCATGCATATCAATTAATTAGCCCAGCCAATTAATTATCACTGAGGCCCAAATAACAAGATTATTAGTCCGAATTACAGAAGCCACATCGGGGACCATGGACCTATAACCGGTAGCTCCAATAATTAATTATTCATCGAACAGAATAAGTACATTAATTATTAATTCCGGGATTACGCCACCATAAACCCGAAATTGAACTCTACCGATTATAGATGTATACTTATACTCAACCCACAGAGTGAATAAGCGTCCATTGATATAATCACTACATACGGATTAACCCTCCATAGACTGTCCATTCTGAGTGGGAAGTCTCCGTGAACCCGAATATCTTATCCTTATTTACCATTAACCCCCTGATGGTCAATTAGTTCACATATCTGACTAGTGATCAATTAGTCTAATATGAACTCCCGGGATCGATCACTATCTTAAAGCTAACAAATAAGGGGATTGTCTCTCTACTTCCCGCAGGAAGGAATGGATTCCATGTCTGTGAAAATCAGAACTACTCACTCATCTGGAGATAGTGCCAATGAGAAGTGGCTTGGAACACATATTTAAATGAACCGTAACTAACACATCAAACACTACCCCGGGACAAGCAGCACCATGTGATCACCTCAGGATTAAGGTTGATCCATATATGATCATCTAATGATTTAATAAGATTCCTCGATTACGGAATTATATCGAGAAATACAGACATTAAATCGGTCCAAATCTATATGAATGCCATCATATATAAATTCCCCACGTAGGTACCCTCTACCGACAGTCCGAAAAAGACTATCACACCTTAAGTGTTCTGGGCGCATTATTGGTATTTTAATCAAGAGACCCTAAACTCTGATTAAGTTCACCACGGACTAACAGTTTAAGTATACCACCACTAACTCAATCCTCACGTGTAATCCATACACTGAGTTAAGTGGTTACATACAGATATACTTAGGGTTTGCAGCAGTGTATTACTTTACAAGCACAAAGCAAGTAATAAGGTGAGACAAGTTCTGTCATTCATTATTAAAAACAATTACACAAATTGTCTTTCGGGAACTACACCTAACATGATTGATAGATTCAAAACAAAATATACCGGATGGAAGTGTAGATTTCTATCGATGGGTGGAAGACTTACTCTGCTCAAATCGGTCCTTGGTAGTCTTCCCTTGTGCTACTTCTCTTTGTTTCATGCTCCTATTGCTGTGATCAACACCTTAGAACAAATTCGAGGAGGGGTTGGCGATGAGCGTAAAATTTCTTGGATCTCTTGGTCATCTATTCTTAAACACAAATCTCAAGGGGGCTTAGGGCTTGGAGGGTTGGGGATTCAAAATGTCGCTTTGTTGGGTAAATGGACGTGGTGGAGATATAACGTAGAGAAGGGAAGCTTGTGGAGGAGTATTATTTAGTTGCTTTAAGGAGATGAGAGTAGGTTTAATTAAGAGTCTGTGATGGGTAGGAAAGGCAAGGTTTGGGGCAACATTATTAGAAATGTGGATAAAATTGAAAAGAAATGGGTGAATCTCATTTCATCCCTTAAATGGAGGGTGGGGGATGGAAATAGTGTAAAATTTTGGAGAGACGTTTGGGTGGACGATGACTCTTTCAAGTGCCGTTTCCCGAGACTTTATAACCTTTCTAGTGAAAAAGATTGTTTCGTAAAAGACCGTAGAAGGTTCTGTGATGGTGTTTGGGAATTGGGAGTGGGATTGGCGAAGGGAAACTAGAGGAAGGGAATTGCTGCACACTGTGATAAGTGTCAACTTTGCTATAATTTGGTGTGCATTTTACCCCCTATTTGTAGCATATTCGATGTGATTTTTGGGTAGTTAAGTGGTTTTCATAGGCACGTTTCACCACGGTTCAATTCACGAGACGAAAGACGTTTACGTCCGAAAATCTCTTTATTTCGGGTGATTTGTGTGTGTTTTATTGGCATTTGTCACGCTTTGGTATGTGGTTTATTTTAATTATAGGTACGGCGTGATATAAGACGTGATGTGGAGCGTAACATGACGAAAATCTATCAAAACGGAGATCAGGAGTGAAGCGAAGCACTGGACAACTTAATTATGGAAACACTGTAAGAAATGCAATTAATTATGGTCATTAATTGCACTTTAATTATGACCTGATTTAATATCATCTTTCATTATGAGGTTATTTATTATAATCTTTCATTAATGCTATTGGTTTTCTTTTACACGGTATTATGCCAAATCTCCCATTAACACGGTATATCAGTTACCATTGGTTTGTTTAACGTTAGTTAAATGTAATTTCCTTGATGGGTGGAAATTAACCGCGGTTTACTAAATTGCTCTATGGGTCCCCGGTCTAGCCCTATAAGTAGCCTGCACACCATCAGTACAGACTTATTCAGTTTTTGGGAATAGACTGGAAGATCCCATATTCACTTGAGGATTAAAGGTTAGCATAGTAAGGATTTCTTTCTCTTGTGAAGAAACTTGAATTGCAATGGCTGGAGGTATGATCTATTTGATCTATGCTATTGTTTCCGCTGCAATGTTGTCTCTGTTTTGATGTTAGAACTTACAAACACTACTTGTTGATGCATTGTTCGTTTGCTAATTGTACACTATAAGCAAACTACTGCATGCCAGGGATCAATCAAACCCTTCCAAAAACCTACAAAGGAGAAGATTGGTTTCTCAAGAGCTTTTTAACGTCCTGTTTTTTTACTATTTGCTAAATGTATAAGTCATTAAGTACAGCCCTCACCAGGCACAAAATCTTGATGTGTGTGTGTACGCGCTTTTTCTATTTCGCTTCACTTCTCAAGCCCAAGCCTTCCCTCCAAAACATTTTAGCATTTCCATCGTCTCCCCATGCCCCAGCCTGTCCAAATTGAAGCCTTAGCCTCACATTTGTCGCATTATTATAAAAGAAAGAAAAAATATATAAAAAAAAAAAAAAAGAAAGTGTGCCCCATGTGAAGTTTTTCTTTTAATGCGCCTATGCAGAAAACCCTGGGGTAGACCTGGCCGGTCCGGGTCCAAATCCGGGTCGGACCCGGCGGTTCCGGGTCCATATCCGGCAGTTCCACGGGTCTACGGGTCCACGGGTTTACGGAACCGGCGGTTCCACGGTTCCTACCCGGTTCTAGGGTCCACCGGATCCGGCCCGGCCCGGAACCAGCGGTTCAAAGAACCGGCCCGGAGGACCCGAACCGGCAGTTTTATAATTTTTTTTTATAATTCCCTTCCAATCCCAATTTACATATATTCGGTCCAACCTCCGATGTATATATATTCAAAATTTTTGAATAATTTTTTTTTAATTTTAAAATATCACACTCATTATACTATAAATACATTGTGACACTTTTACTAATCAAATACTACTACTACTCAAATTATTGTGCCAAGGAAGAGCAAATGCTAAATTATGTTTAGATTCATGAAATTATAAAATTAATTATATAAAACACATAAAACTTGAAAAACAAATAAGTATAAATCAACTTATATATGTTAAGAAAAATATGATAAAACGAACAGAATTGAATGATCTCCAAGGCACGTATAAAATGTTTATTTAAATAGATGTTTTAAGATCCCAATGAACATGCACCAATGGTGTGTCCCCATGAAAAATCCCTTCTACGAAATGGTGTGTCGAACCCCGTTTCTTTTCGGCGACACCTGTCGCACTCAGTGTGCAACAACACATAACAAACAAAAAAAATAGGCTTCGTGAATAAAATATCTAACAATATACATAATATTATAAGTATAAATCATCGTAATAACAATATGAAATATAAGTTTAATTTACTTACAAATTAATCATAAAAAAATAAAAAATTAGAAAACTATGCATTATTCTTTAATTTACTTACAAATTATCTAGAATATAAGTTTTGAAATTAAATATTGTATATAGATATGAAATTAAATATTATACAAGCCATGTGTTTTATTTTAAATATAGTTATGAAATTAAATATTATATATAGTTTAATATCCAATTAGAATTTATTATTAATTTTAACGTAAGTTATACAAATTTTGTAAAAAAAAAATTGATTTTTTTGGAACAGTGAATGGAACCGTGATCAGAACCGTAATCGGAACCGTGATCTGCCATCTGGACCCGGGAACCGTCGAGACCCGGACCCGGACCGGGGAACTGCCAAACCTGCCGCCGCCGGTTCCCGGGAACCAGCGGAACCGGCTAGAAATTGGAACCGGCGGTTCCAGTTCCATTTTGGACCCAAAACCGGAGGGTCGTGCCATGGACCCGGAACCGGCCACATCTACCCTGGGGACGGGGGGTTGCTTATTTTTGGACGTAAATATTTCAAGATTTTGCAATACCTGCGACGGCAATTGCCTTATTAAAGAAGTCATCTACGACGCGTGATTTTATGGCGTACTCATGCACGCCATAAAACATAAATTATGGCACGCAACGCACGTCATAAAAATGCAGATTTCATGTAGTGATTTCAAGATTTTGCAATACCTGCGACGGCAATTGCCTTATTAAAGAAGTCATCTAGGTCAAATTTCAACACACAGTTTACATAGCACAATTTTTTTTTTCTGCAACGTTTTTTCCCTTCCATTAGAGTAGATCTATATTATTTTTCTGCAAATCCCCTTAGAACAATAGCAACTTTTCTTCCGTTATTTTACGATTGAAACACAACGAAGTGACGAACCGATTGGTGAATTGCTTCTAGTTTTTTATTGGTAATTTTCTATATCTTTTTCTGATGTCTGTTATGTATTTCTTGATTTATTTCGGCGATTTTATTATTAGTATGAGTAGCTAAATATTTTATAGCTAGATTATGTGATTGAACTACGAAATTAATACTTAATCGATGATCTAGGGATGAAAAGCGCTATAAAGTTGAATCTTTTGAATGTTTGTGTTCTAAAACTTGAACCTAATGCCTTTAATGGAGTAGCTAACCGTTAATTGATCAAACACACGAACTTTATAAATGTATTTTGCGAGGGAGTGTGCGAACTAGAGTTTTAGGATTGCTATGCACGAACTAGTCAAGTTTTTCGCAGCCTGTTCATTGGTAAGGTTTTTCTAGCTAAGCCGTGAACTTTGTGTATGCGGAGCGTCTCATGGTGTTTCATCATATTAGGTCAATTAAATCTCATAGAGGTGACTGTTGAACCGAATATAGGGTAACTAGATTGTGGCATTAATGCGTAGGGACCAGTCTAAAAGATTGCACCCACAACACATTCATTAGAAACCATTGGTTGGTTGGTAGGTTAAGGCTCATCCTTAGTGACTCGGTAAGGTGTGGAGAGTTGTCTTCTTGACCATAATTTAGCTATTTCGTTTATCATATCTTTTAAAGTCATCATTTTTATTTCCCTCGCTATAGATTATATAACCAATATTTGTGAGCCTGAACTAAATATAAACGTGACTATGATACTTAACTGATTCTTCGTGGGATACAACCTTGCACGCCGTTGTAGTACAACCGACCTGGTACTCTGCCGGTTAAAGTGTGTTTATTATAATTTGGCTATCAAGTTTTCTGGCGCCGTTGCCGGGGAATTGGTCGATATCAGTACATCACATGAGTATTTAGGATTAGGTCTTTTTATTTTTATTTTTTTATTTTTTTGTGTTTTGTAGAAGAGTCGCGCCACCTACTCCGGTAGTGGTAGTGACTTGATACCTTGATTGTGTTCTTGTTTTTTCCTTGAATTGCAGTGTATGGATCCTTATAGCCAAGGAGGCTAATTCCCCTACCCATTTGGAGGATTTAATTTTGGTGGTATGGGTTATGGAACACAACTATATTATCAGTTCAACCCATACACAACACCCTACAATAACGAGTGGGGGAGTCCTCCAAGTTATCAGTTTAAGCACCCCGATGCTTATCCGCAATATTTTCAGCCGCCACAGGTTACTCCACCGTCGATACAACATCAATTAAACACTACCCATTCCCAATTTCATCAATTAGAGGGTGATTTCTTCAAACTTCACATGATTTGACTATGAGATATTTAGCTACTCATAGTAAAATAGGAAATAACAATCAAAACGAGAATTAAAGCCATAAAACAAGAAAAGAGATGATTTTCGTTACAAAAAATGCAGAAAAGTTGGAATTACATCAATCTTCATCCACACCCATTGTCACTTAGGGAAGAAGAAGACTCCACAATGCCAAACTCTAACAAAAAGAGCTAGAATCTATGCTAAATTGTGTTTAATCTAATAGAATGAATGAAAGACGAGTTAATCTAAGGGAGAAAAGTGATGAAAAACGACCTAAGAGTGTCTAAGTCTAGGTATGTGTTCCTAAGAAATGGGGGTGAAAAATCTATTTAAAAACGCCCAAAAACGTGCAGATAAAGCAGTTTTGGCATGCCCGAAATTCCTCGGCACGCGCTGAAACTGTTCTGTCACTTTATGTGGTCTCTGTTCTATTTTGGCGCGCCCCAAAGTCTTCAGCGCGCGCCAAAAATCTGGACTGATACACCTTCAGTAATCTGGTAATACTTTTGTGTGTAGAGCTCCGATTTGAGTGATTCAAACTGCGTTGGAAAGCTCATTCAATTATATATAACTTTCATGTAGACCACAGTCAAGAAAAAGTTTTCATCGGGGATCAAATTGCTGATGAAGGGAACATATGGTGAAAGCAACAACTATTTTTGATCAATTTCCATTTCCGGGCTTCAGTTTCATCTTTCTAAGCCTCGTGCCTTAACTTTCAGGTTCACGAGACACCTATTTCCTGTATCACAACATTCACACACATACCGAGCATAATTCCACAAGATAAATAGGTCTCGAAAAGGGTCAAAATACCGTAAAATGGTGATGTTTTCCATCTATCTGACGGTTTGCCTCAAAATGAGTGTGCAATGCATTTTGCCCTATAAATGGTCTAAAAGTACCCAATATAAGCCAAAAGTGTCATAAATGGGGGTTAAAACATGCACCGAAGCATAGTAAAGTTGACTCTCATCACCCTACCTCTCGGACTCCTCCTCCACGACCAATGCCACATCCAAACTCCCTCAACCTACTCACCTTTCTCCCTCACAAAAGCCTCCTTGCAAGTGTCTAAGGTAAAGATCCTTGGGTACAAGTCCTTTAGAGGAGGACTTGTGATCCAAGATTCCCTCCAAAACCTAATACACCTAACATAACTTTGATTAAATAAAAGGGTATTATGAAAAAGCCAAAATGGGGGATTTGAAAATAGTCATTCTTCCTTAATTAATAACTTTGATTGTTAGATTGCCTTTTCCCTTACAATCTGTGGCTATGATACAGTAAAACTTAGCGCATAAGAGAGAAGGGGGAGGTAAGTAGTTTACAAAACAGTATGTCAAGTATACCTAAAGATGCATATAAGTCGCTCTTGAAACGCCCAAACCATCTTTACTATATTAAAAGTGTGAGTGTGTTTCCTCCAAAAAGTGTTTCTCCCACATTTAAATAATTAATCAATTAATTTTAAATAAGAATATAAAAACAAACATTAATCAATTACAAGTATCGACATAAAATTAAAAATATAAAAACGAAAAATAATCAATTAATTTTAAATAATAATATTAAAACAAACATTAATCAATTACAAGTATCGACATAAAATAAAAAATATAAAAACGAAAATCATCAAAATCTTTGATTGATTATTGATTATAAATATAGAAAAACGAAATTACAAATATAAGAACTTAAATAATCAAAATCATAAAAATAATTGATTGATTATTTATTAATTTATTAAAATAGAAAAATGAAATTAAAAATATAAAAATGAAAATATAAAAAAAAATCCTTGATTTAATTAAAAGTATAAAAACGAAATTAAAAAAATATATATAAAAATCATCAAGATCTTTGATTGATTATTGACTAATTAATAATTTAATCATTATCAATTAATTAAATTTTCAAGGAAATAAACACAATTGAACATACATTGATTGTTTATTGATTATTAATTAAAAACAAAACATTTAACAATCAATATCCTTGATTATAAGTTTTTCAAAAATCCGAAAATCATTTCAAAATTCTTTGATTGATTATTTATTAAAAACCGAAAAATCATCAAATTCTTTGATTGATTAGTTATTAAAATCCGAAAAATAATTGTCATTTCAAAAATCAATTAAAAATCCAAAATAATTATTTCTGTGAAAATCAATTAAAATTCTTACTACGAAAGTAAATTTATAACCGAAAATATTTTTCATACGTTAGCAATTACACCAAACAAATAAACACTTAACTCCAAACATATACATACTTAACTCTCTCAATAACTATTGAAAATCCGGAAACATAAGAACAATATGATGAAAAAGACATCATCCACCAAAGGCAAATGTAACACATTATATCTCCTTTCAACCAATATGCGTGATGTGATTATTTTTTTAAATCTTACAACATAGTTAATCATAAGATGAAATTTGCATCATACACAAGTGAAATGAAAAGTATATTATTATTTTTATTATCATCTTCACTATTATCGCTTTCATCGTTATACTGCGGAAGTAAAGAAGGTGATGTGCACAGACTATAAGTTAAAAGAAGAACATATTCTCAACTGAACAACGATGAACGATGCAAATAAGATTAGATGTGTCGTGGAGACTAGAAGAAAAAGAAAAGTTGAATTGATTAATGCTTTAAATCGCAATGATATGTGAAGATTTCTTGTAAATATGGCTAAAACTTTTTAGTTCTTATATAAAAATACATACATATATAACACAAAGTAGAACATATAACATTCTCATCATCCCATTTAAATGGGAGATCAACGTAAGTAATGATTAACGGTGTCATTACACAACAGTCAAATACTTGAACAAAAGAAAGAAACAACAAGAATAATTTAAAAAATAGTAATGAAACAAACATTTCTAATGCATTAACCTCATCACCTTTATCAACATCAATTGCATAAATATTCATGTGAGTCAAGTCTATTATGTTATTACATCATTTTCAAAGAAGATGCAGAAAAGAAGTTTACTAGAATCCGACCAAAGCATCTCGGAATGCTTAAATAAAGCTATTGTCATTCAAATGCCTAATGCATTAAGAAAATTGTTTGCAACTCTATTAATCTACTGTCAACCAACAAACGACAACTTTGTACATATTAGAAACCAGTGTCGGAAGGTTTTATGCGAGATCGTACAAAGTCGGTCAAATCAATTATGGCCAAAACTTTGGAACCTATAAATTGTTTTCTGGAAAGCATGGGTAAGACTTGACATCATACGACTTGCCAAGTATACAAGAAGACTGCAATAACACTGTAGAAAATATAATAAGAGTGATTCGTGATGAACTGTCTATAGAGATTCCCCAAGAAGATTACATTTTAGAAGAAATGCTTAATCATGAACAACAAAGTATTTATCAAAAATTTATCTATTAAGTTTATAATGGCCACAGTGCTAAGTTTTTTTAATGATGGGCCTGGTGGCACAGAGACTACATATTTATATAAGGATCTGCTAGCAAATCTAAGAATGAAACAACAAATAGGTATAGCAACAGCCACATCAGGAGTTGCAGCTGAAATTATGCTCAGACGCCTAACTGCTCATTCACGTTTTAAAATTCCAATAAGTGCACATGGAACAAATATGTGCAATATTCTAATGTAGAGTGGAAATGCAGAATTACTGTGCAAATCTAATCATATGGAATGAAGCACCAATGCCAAAGAAATGGGGAATTGAGACATTTGACAAAACCTTAAAGGACGTCATGAGAAATTCAAACGCATTTGGAGGTGATTTTAGACAATGTTTCATGTTCCAAATTAACGATACTACAAACAATAGAGGCAAGCATGATGAAGTCATATTTGTGGCCAATGATGAAAAAATTAAATCTTTCCAAAAATATGAGCAAGAGGAGATCTACATTTCAACCAATATTCATTAAGGGCATGTTGTGGAGAAGAACCAACAAACATTAAATGGGACATAGAGTACCAAAAGAAATGGTCATTGAATATAATGAAAATGATGATGAGGTTTCCGAAAATCATTTAATCAGTTCTATCTTTTCATCTATACATGAGAATGCACTCTCAGCAGAATACATTACAAGAAGAGCAATATTGGCCACGACTAATGAAAATGTTGATAAGTTGAATGAAAAATTGTTATCAACCTTTCCATGGGATGGATATTGTTTCAACACATTTGCTAAGGCTATTGATGATACCAATGATTACCATAAAGAAAATTTTCTCAACACTTTGACACCAAATGAATTGCCTCCTAACAAATTAGTGTTGAAAAAATATTCACCGATAATGTTGTTAAGAAACTAAGGCTCTGTTTGTTTTGGGTTGTAGTTTTTTTTTAGAGTTTTTTTGGGAGTTTTTTTTAGATAAAGTGATTGAAGTAATAATTAGAAAGTTGATGTGGTAAAATAAAGTAGAATAATGATTGGTGTAGATTATGAAATGATTGGTGAAATAAAGTAGAATAATGAATAAAATAATGGTAAAAAAGTAATAAAATTGATAAAGTGAAATAATGATAGATGATTTAATATTTTTTTATTTGTAGTTGAAGACTTGATTGGTGTGAGAATTGTAAGAAATGATTGGTGATGTGATGGAAAAAAACTCCCAAAAAAACATCGTGCAGAACAAACGGAACCTAAGATCTAGGAGGATTATGCAATGATACAAGGATGATATGTAAATGGTTCAAAGGAAACCTGATTCATACTGAGCAAGTTTTAATCCCACATGTTCCATTCTCACCGGCAGAAAATGAACGTTTCATTTTACAAGAAAACAATATCCTATACATCTTTGTTTTGCAATGACGATCAATAAAGCACAAGAACAAACGAAACCATTTGTAAGAGTTTATTTGCATCGACCGATGTTCTCTCATAAACAACTAAATGTTGCACTTTCAAAGGGAACTTCAATATCAACAACAAAGGTGTTGATCAAACCCAAAGATCAACTAGACAACACCCACAGATGTACAAAAAAAAATACAGTATACAAGCAAGTTCTGTAGTCTGGTGCGTAAATATTATATTCCTTTATTTTCATTAAGACAATCATACTTATTCTTATGAGTTTAAATGAAAAAAAAAAGAGGATGGCGCTTCTTAATGAAGAATGAAAGCACATCAAGTTTTTACACTTATTAATGACCCAATTTTTTCTATGAAAGAGAATGACACATGATGAATGAGAGAACACAATATCGACAACTGCATCATTAAGCATTGAGTTCCAAAGTAGAATTTTGTATTTCTATAAATTGATAATGTTTTATTTTATATATATTCAACTTCTTACACTTTTATGTTTATCCTGAAATCCACAATAGTATCTGACGATGTCTGAAATTTTCAATGATGAAATTGGATCATATGTGGGTAATTAGGCTTCGTAAGAATAATCCAATTACTTAACTGGTGGATTTTGTGATGAATTATAATTGAGCCAATGTGATTGGTTGCCTACGTACCCAGAGGATTAGGGATCAAGTTATTAATAGAGTTTTGAATTTGTGAGGAGTGAATCATTTTTATATGATCCCCTTTCCGAAGAAGATGCCTTGGAGCGCATGATTAAGGTCTTGATTGAAATCACAAGAGGGTTTACAGTTCATGCCGGAATGGAGTGAGAATCATGAAGGCATTATTGTGGCAGTTTTAGTTTACTAAATGACCTGACCGGTCATCTAAAAAAACCTGAAGTCATCGATGATGATCTGCCCCGAGCTGAGAGTTCAGGACCGAGGTGATCCTGCACCATATCGCTAGAACGAGAGTTGGGAGACACTTCATATCGAATTGATACATCTTCATCAAAGTTAACTAGAGTATGCGGCCTTAATTAAATTAGGCTTAACTTTTGCAGCCTGTGTAAGAGGATCTGATGTAGCCTATTAGGGGCCACGTGTGTAACGTCGGGTCATACTCATGTCAAAAGCCTCATAGACCTAAGCTAGAACGGTGGTCATAGGTTAGGTCTGATTAGAGATGATGTCACACTTCGTAAGAAGAAGGAACCCAAATATCTCTGACATGAATACGTTTTTCAACTGTCTTTTGAAATTCAAATCTCCATTAACAAAGTAATTCACTTTTTCTGAAACCGAATTTCTCCCGAAATCTCAACGACTTCTATTGAAGATTAAGGTACCTCAATTTCAAAAGTTTTTGGTCCATCTAAAAGTACTCAACTAGCTCAAAAGAAATGTACAAACTCATCTGAGGTTGTGGTAGTACTTCCTGGTGTGGAGGATATTCAATCTTCTCTTACCGTCGATGCTTCCATGAAGGAGATTTGCCAGACTTGTGATATCGACCAGAAAATATTCAGTACTCACCTCCCGTCATTTGATTAGAGGGCCAATAAACTTCCTAAAGGTTTTATGACCGTTTACAAAGAACATTTAGTGGGAGGTCTCCGGTTTTCTTTGAATCAAGCCCTTATACATGTCCGGAGATTTGTCCGGTCCAGATGTTTTTTTCAGTATCCATTCTTTTGTGCATCAGCTTGTTTATATTATGTTGTAACAATAGACGTGTTTATAAAGTTATTATGTTTATATTCCATTTGTATTGATGTCTATTCCACAATTTGAATTTATAATTGAATCAATTAAAACTCATACAAGGTTATCATCGTACACTATACTTTTATTTAATTAGTTAAACACGTACTTAACATTATATAACGTTAAATTACATTCTTAAATTTCATATAAATATATCAATTTAACCAATATCAACACGTGCAACGCACGAGCATTTTGCTAGTTTACCTAAAAGCGCTAGATTTTGGGTCCTAAGAGTCCCCACTTTCAACCCCCCCCCCCCCCCCCCCCCCCCCCCCCCATCTCTTTGCTTCTCAAAATATTGTCCCATGCAACCCAAGCCATTTTTTTGCGAACAATCTGCCCCTCACCATAAGAAAAAACGACGAATATTCTCCAAAACTCTAACGATGACTTTAGGAGCCAGAAAAAGAGAGAGATAGTAGAGTGGAGTACTACCAATAACTGATTTAACAAGGATCAACTTCCCTCCAAATTATAACAAGGTTGACTTCCAAGAAGCTAATTTCAATTTCATTTTGTCCATGACCGACTCCCACGATCTTGAGAGATTCATTTTTTGTCCAAGCGGTAGTCCTAAGTATTTCAATGGCAAAAAATCCATTGAGCAGCCTAAAAACGAAGCATATTCCACCAACTCCGAATGATCAACATTCAGCCCGACTAGTTTGCTTTTCACCATATTGACTTTGAGCCCAAATATTATTTGGTAGCAAAGGAGGATAGTCTTTAAGTTACGGAGGTTACTTTTATTCCATTCCCCAAAGAAGAGAGCATCATCAGCAATGTGTATTTTTTTTAATTTTTTGAGGGTGCAATATGTGTATTTGTTGAGTGGTGTTTTGTGTTATCAAGCTCCCTATTTAATGTCACATAGATTCATAGAAATAGAAGCATAGTTGTTTTCTTTTATCAACTATTTTTTGTAATTGGCCGGCAAGTTATACAAATTCTATATCAAATTTTTAACATGTCTCATGGGACCTTTTAGTTTATTTTCTTAACGGTTAAACCCTAACCGAAAGGGTCCCCAGTCTCTTATCACACGGAATGAGTGGAGATGTTAATCAGGTAACCTAGTGGCTCAGAGTCAAGGGCTGCTATTATATTATGATACTGGAATAAGTCGTCCCAGACGGGATTCGAACCTTCATTCACCAGCTCCCGGTCCAACTGTCACTATAACACCCAAGCCCTTTACCACTAGGCAATGTCATGGGGACTTTTAGACATCAGTGGCTTGCCACTATAGATGCAACCTATGCATTTCCATAGTAACAATTGTTGGTTTTGTATGGGACTATGGATGCTTATTGAAGATCAACGTTTTCTCATACAGGCCACTGACTTAGTTATGAATGGTCCTTATGCTTGAGGTTGTTTACAAATACATGTGGGTTGTTTAATCTTTGTTCTGTAACACTTGTAAAGGGGTGGTATGGGGTATGTGTGTTTGCTGTTGCTTTAGAAATTGGTTAACTTATTTTATTGATTAGGACATGGTTTATTGGTTTTCTGTTTAATATCAAATGATTTTAGTAGATTATGATTTCAATTAATTAATCTGTTCACATTCTAGTTGTTCCTACAAATACTTATGTAGCGATATGATAATGAATACCAATGAAAATCGAAAAGAATATGATAATGAATACCAATGAAAAATGTTCACATTCTAGTTGTTCCTACAAATACTTATGTAGCGATATGATAATGAATACCAATGAAAATCGAAAAGAATATGATAATGAATACCAATGAAAAATGAAAAGAAAAAAAGGTATTCACTCTACTATTTTATTCATATCCCACCGCTTCTTTTACAAATTATTTTAGGGCTTAAGGTTAAAAAGGGTTCAAATCTTGTATTTTTTTTGTTCGAAAATTAAAATTTTTCACACAAATCTTCTTTTAGGTGTTTTTTGAACCAAACTAAACATCCCTATTACCTTAAGATCGTGCACATTTGTGAAAAAAAATGGAGAAAATCGCGGTCAAAAAAACGGAAAAAAACACGGCAAAATTTGTTTTGTTGAAAAAGGCTATATAGCCAATTGTCCCATTATTTTATCCATTCAAATGTTTTATTAAAATTTATCACACAAATCTATCATCATTAGCACCACCGGATGGAGCGGGAAAATGGTCGTCCGGCGGCGTTATTCTCGGTAAACAGAACTCGGTTCCGAACCCTCGGATCGCTCGCAGTCCGAGGAAATGCCTGATATTTTGCAAATGTCAGCATCACTCACACTTCTGCGGGCAAACTTCATAGACTCCTCGAAATGAGAGCCTTGATCTCCGCCACTTCCTCAACATCCTCATCCATTGTATCTGGATTCTCATTCTCTGTCACTTCCTCAACATCTTCTTCCATTGACTCTGGATTCTCATTCTCCGTCACTTCCTCAACATCCTCGTCCATTGAATCTGGATTCTCATTCTCGAGTTGGCTTTTATTGTTTGACGAAAGACGGCCCCATATATATGGGTTGGATTTCTGCAATGATCATACTAGAAAGAAAAGAAAAAAAACAATCTCATTCGGGAAAAATAAAATAAAATATGATAATCATTTAATGACCAAGTTGAAACCTATTCTAAAACGAAATAATTTAATAAAAGAGACATAACCATAAAAAAAACATAAAAATTACCTTGTGTTATATAGAGTAATCGTGTTTGGAATGATGAACATCATACATTGATTCAGATATACCAACTCTTTTCATTCCGAAAACCTATTGCTTTTGCCCTCTTTTTTTGTGATCTGGTACACAACTTCTTCATTCCGAAGATTGACGGTGCATTAGGTTTTATCAAGCATAACGAACACTTATCATTCATTTATGAAAAGGATTGCTAGACATGGATGGTGAGGATTGAAATGAAATGGATGGTACGGATCGAAAGTAGATATAGGATGGTGAGGATTGAAATGACATGGATGGTAGAGTCGAAAGTAGATATAGTATTAGAGAATTGTATGTCTAAGGTTTGTTTTAATGATGTTGTGTAGTACAATTATTTATAGGTTTTCACGTCTAAAATAACACATTTGTAGTAGTTGTAATATTTATGAAATTGTTGCCATGAGAAAAAAATATAAGTAATAAATACATAAAATTGACAAACAGAAATAAAATAGTACCTTCAAATGTAATATTTAAAGGCAAAAAAACATGCGGAAATTCAAAATATATATTTTGGGTAAAAATAGTTTTTTTTTTATACAATCATAACCCTTCTTACAGTCATAACCCTTCTTACAATGATGGTGCACCGAAATATATACATATTTTTGGGTAAAAATATTAAAGGCAAAATAAACATGTTGGAGCCAACTCTTTTTCCTTTAAGATTACCTGTTCTAGGTGTTTTTTCTTTTTCTTCTTTTGGCATTTTATAGTTGAAAAATATGAATTACTTTTCTAATTTTTTTTTTTCCTGTTGATGTTGTTGTGCAAGTCAAAGGCGAATCTTTAAAAAAGGAAAAAAAAAAAATTCAAGTTCTGTTCAACGTTTAAGTGTTCATTACATAAGATATGTTATTTCGGTAATTAAAGATACAGGCGATTGAGTCATTTACATAAGAAGCTTATTTTCTTCCAATCAAGTGCGGGTTCACCCTTCATGTTAAAATTAGATAAATTAATAAAAGGTGTTATTGTATTTCACCGATGCTTGAGATATCTACCTAGATGTATTTATACCACAAAAAATAATAAACAGGATTCAAACTCTCTTGAATGTTGTTTTGAATTCAAACTCTCTTTGCATCTTTATCTTCTTCTAATTTCGAATTATTCAAAGGATCATTATCATTTTCATCCCTCCTCAATCTGGCGTGGGTAACAGAGTGAACACGCAGATTGTCGCGAATTGCTAAAAAATGAATATTTGGTAGTGGTTTTGTAAAAACATCGGCTAATTCCATGTGCGAGGGAACAAATCGAGTGACTAACTGACGAACAACGACTTTCTCTCGAACAAAATGATAATCAAGCTCAAAGTGTTTAGATCTGGAATGAAACATAGGATTAACAGACATATATAAAGCACTTAGATTATCACACAATAGTTGCGGTGGTGTAGCCAATCGTATTCCAATATCTCGAAGAAGATGACTGATCCAAACGAGCTCTGCAATACTAGAGGCCATTGAATGGTGCTCTGCCTCAGAACTAGACCTTGCCACAGTTGGCTGTTTCTTGGAGCTCCAAGAAATGCAATTAGCACCAAAGAACACACAAAAGCCACTCGTACAGTGTCTAGTAGTAGGGCATCCAACCCAATCAGTATCACTATAGGCATAGAGAACAGGTGGACTTTGTCTTAGATAATGAAGCTCAGAATCAGCAGTGCCTTTAACAAACCTTAAAATGCGTTTGACTTCCTTAAAATTACCCATAGTAGGACTGCCAAATGCTGGCAAACACAATTAACAGCATGAGTGATGTCTGGTCGTGTAAAAGTGAGATTTGAAGTGCCCAAACTATACTTCTATAAGTGAAAGCATCAAATGGTTCAAAGTCTGAAGGTTTAGCTTGTAATTTGACTGCAGCAGGTGTGGCAATAGAGCTACAGGTTAGCATCTGAGTCCTGTCTAACAGAGATTGAGTGTATTTCTATTGTGTAAGTACAATGCCTACTGGTGTTTTCTTGATTTCAACCCCAAGGAAATAACTCAGACTACCCAAGTCCTTTAAATAAAACTCTTGACCAAGCTGTGTAGTCAGTCTAGAGATGAACTGAGAACTATTACCTGTTATGATGATATCATCAAAATAAATTAACATGTAACAAAGACCTCTTCTTCATGTAACACAAACATTGAAGAGTCTGTCCTGCTGCACACAAAATTAAGGTGTAGGAGACACTGTGAGAGCCTATCAAACCAAGCCCTAAGTGCTTGTTTCAGGCCATATAAAGACCATTTCAGGAGGCAGACATGATTTGGTTTGTCTTTGTCTTGAAAACCTGGAGGTTGTTCCATAAAGGCTACCTCTTCAAGATGTCCATGCAAGAATGCATTTTTGACATTTAGTTGTCTCATTGTCCATCCTTAAGAGACTGCCAAGGCAAGCACCAGTCTGATTGTAGTACGTTTAATTACAGGACTAAAAGGTGTAGGAGACACTGTGAGAGCCTATCAAACCAAGCCCTAAGTGCTTGTTTCAGGCCATATAAAGACCATTTCAGGAGGCAGACATGATTTGGTTTGTCTTTGTCTTGAAAACCTGGAGGTTGTTCCATAAAGGCTACCTCTTCAAGATGTCCATGCAAGAATGCATTTTTGACATTTAGTTGTCTCATTGTCCATCCTTAAGAGACTGCCAAGGCAAGCACCAGTCTGATTGTAGTACGTTTAATTACAGGACTAAAAGTTTCCTCAAAATCCACTCCAGGCAGTTGGGTATAGCCTTGTGCAAGAAGCATTGCCTTATACCTTTCCAGACTTCCATCCTCTTTAGTTGTAACCCTGTACACCCATTTTGATCCTACCACTTTTGTGTTAGTAGGTCTAGGTACCAACACCCAAGTGTTGTTGGTCTTTAAAGCATCGAACTCCTCCTTCATTTCATGTACCCACTATGGTTGTTTCAAGGCTGTTTTAAAAGTCTTTGACTCATGTATAATGTTCTGATTTGTGGCCTCCGAAGCATAGTCCTATAAATAAGTAGGTAATCTCTTATCCCTGATATATCTATGAGGCTGAGGAGCTGGTGGTTCCTCTAAAACTTCTAGTTCAGATATATTTGCATTGTCATATTCATTTTGTTCATCTGAATCTTGATCTTCACCATCTATAGATGTCTCTGCAAGCTCATCCAATGGAACTTGAGCTTCTGGTTCAGTCTCTTGTAGTGATTCTGTTGAAGGACAACAATCAGGAGTTACTGTGTGAGTCACCTGATTGTCTGAAGCATCATTACTATAGGTGACATTTTGTGTTTTCTGTCTCCACTCATCTGCTGAAGGATAATTCACCAACTCTGGCTCAGTTCCTGTAACCTGTGTATAGACATAGGTTTATAAGGAAAAACATCTTTATTAAAAACAACATGCCTGGATAGGTATACTCTCTTCGTTTGTGGATCTAAACACATGTATCCTTTGTGGATTGGACTATATCCCAGAAAGAAACAGGGCACACTTGTCTTAGCAAACTTTGACTGATCATAGTGTTTTAGAGCAGGAAAGCACTGGCAACCAAACACTCTCAGTCCATCATACTCTGGATTCATTTTAAACAGCTTGAGGTAAGGAGTTTCAAACTGTAAGCTTGATGAGGGCAGTCTATATATGAGATAAACTTCGGTTAGGAATGCCTCAAACCACAGATGTTGAGGTACATGTGCATGGAACATCATAGTTAGTATTGTTTCCACCACATGTCTATGTTTATGTTCAGCCACTCCATTTTGTTCTAGAGTATGAGGACATGAGACTTGCAAATTTATTCCACATTTTGCCAACTGATCCTGAAAGACACATTGATTATCAATAGCATATTTTCCAACAGACATTAAATTCTTAGTTAGTGATGGGACAAATAAAACATCCTTAAGTTTTAAATTTCCCACATATGCATCTCCAGTGTGTGTTTTATCCAAACTAGTGCCATCTCACAAAAGTTTTATCATTTCCAACATACTTTCCTTTTGTATGAAGCTTACCTTCATCATGAGTCATATGACAGGTTGCACCAGTGTCTTCATAGAAAGGATCATGATTTTCAGTCATATTCATGGCTGCAAGTGCCTTTGGCACTTCCTCAGACTGATGAGTATAGTCAATCTATACCAGCAGTCCAAAGCTGTATGATTGACGACGGTCAAATTGGTATCATTATTTACCTTCAATCTACCCCGGATTTGTGTTCTCAATGGGTATAATATGTATCAAATTAGGAGTTAATTAGCAAAATGTCATTAAGCCACGTCCAGGGTGACTAAATTGGTATTATGCGTATTAACCGTGTATTTTATACGTTATTCGCTAGAAATGGAAGCTACTATGTGTGCTATGGTTTAATTGACAGATGGACGAGTGTTCAAGCATCATTTGGGCTGAATATAAGAGTCAATAGATAAATAACTGAACCGAGCTGAAGGTTGAAGTGTTTCGAGCGGAGATTGGACCCGAGAATATGATTGGTGATCTTGCAACGCAATTTCCAAAGCCTTACAAGACAAATTGGGCTTGGACTTCTACATAAAAGTTGTAGGGCTTGAAACAAGGATTCTAACACACTTTTAATCACCCAAATCGGAGTTGCGTAGGCCAAGTCATGGTCCAAATACCAAAGTTGGGCCTAGGGTATTCCAAGTTAAGTCGGCAGCAGGAAAAAGACGAAAATACCCTCGGTTTACCGGGAGTTACCCGCGGTTTACCGAGGCCTAGAATCTTCCGAAAACATGTTTTCTTGTCCTCCAAGTATTGGGTTTACTCCTAAGTCGGTTTATACACCTATATAAGGCCATAAAGTGCTACAAATTGTATTCCATTTATTCTTCATCTCTTTTCCAGCTTCATCAACTAGATACAATGTAGTCTTTTGGAAATAAAATCTTCTTTTTATTTTCTTCTTTTCTTTCTTGCAAATAATTCATGAGTCTTTCATTATTGAATTGTGTTTGGTTTACGATCTTCATGGATTGTCTTAAGTCGCCGGAGGGAGAGAGAATGGAAGAGTAGATATGTTCTTCGTTATCAAAACCGGACCGGACCGGCGGTCGGACCGGTAAAACCGGTGACCCGGACACGGAACCGGTCCGGTTCAGTCATTTGACCGGTTAAGGAGTCGGATCGCTCAAAACCTGCAAAGATTCAAAGGGCAAGTGTGCCGAAGAGTCTGCTATACTTCCTTCATAGCCTAATTAAGGAAAAAAAACAAATTAACAGGACTTTCAAGAGTCAAATTAACATGCCTCTTGATCATAAGGCTTCAACTTAACCACTTCAGCTAAGCCTTGTTGGCAACACGTTTATGGTTTACATAATACATACTCTATTCGTTCCACTCAGGGAGTAGGTTTGACGGGAAAAAGAAAATATTGTTCCTTTTTGTTTGATAGAATTATATATCCAATCCAATAAGTTTTATAGAATATAACCAACATACATGTAAGTTTTTATTACTTAACAATCATTGTTGTGTTAAGTGCAGTTCTCTTCATTCCAATTATAAACTGATGAGTACGTTTGGCGGAAAAAAAGATTTGCTCTTTTTAATTTGATGGAATTATTATCCAATACAGTATTTTCTTACGTCTATCGTCATTTATTAACTGATGAGAGGATAAAACGAACATTACATTGTTGTGTTATGTGTTGTTCTCTTCGTTCCAATTATAACTAATGGAGTACGTTTGGAGAGAAAAAAAGACTGTTGTTTTTTATTTGATGGAATTATATTTCCAATACAGTAAGTTTTCTAGAATATAATCAACGTACATGCACGTTTTTAATATACAATCATGGTTGTGTTAAGTCTGCTATATTCGTTCCAATTATAAACTGATGAGTAGGTTTGGCGAAAAAAAAGATTGTTCTTTTCTATTTGATGGAATTACATTTCCAATACAACATTTTCTTTCCTACGTCTATCGTTATTTATGAAATTCGACACTAATGAAATCACGTAACCAAACTGGAAATCCCGGAAAATTCCATAGTGTACAAGAATAGGGACCTATTCGACGTAGTATAACAAATGGCTTGATAAATCCATAAATAATGACCATGCAACTAGGAGACTCAACTATTTATAGGCTAATAAACACATTTAGATAAGAATACCTAAAAAGTCCATTTGGTTGTCTATTAATTTAAAACATTAATAAAGAATATTATTTAACTTAGATGTGCTACATCACAAGACCTCCCCACAACAGGCCAAAAATGGAGACATGTTATTATCGTATGGTGGAAATATGCTGCCTTCGTCGTCACAATTAAAGTGGGTTCCTGCAGTCCGCTTTGCTTGGTGATGGAAATCCTATAGCGCCGTAGCTTGATGGTTATGTCGTCTTGGAAATAGGAGACTTCGGTTTGCTACATACCGGTGGCGTTATTGATATGTCAAATTTCGGAATCCATGTAAATATGCCACAAATTCACGGAGACTACTTTCCCATGGCCGACCTGAGCAGAGGAGGTCCGTTGTTGGATATCGATGGCCATATTCTATTATACAATTATCAGTTGGTAGGTCGATATGACCTGTTTTGCATTTTTGTTTTTGTTTTGTTTTTTTTTTTTTTTTTTGAAAAATAGCATAATTATATTGGGCTAAGAATTAAGACATTGTCATTATAAGATAAATGTTCCTTAATATATAATTTGAAGTTTCTCAACCAAAAAAAAAATATTTTGAATTTCCCTCCAGTTTTTTTGCCTTTTGAAAATTAAATTTGAAGATACTATTTTTATTTTTGGTTGTCAATTTTATGTATTTATTATATTTTTCTCATAGAAACAATTTCATAAATATTGCAACTACTACAAATGTTATTTAGGACGTGGAAACCTATAAATAATAGTACTACACAACATCATTAAAAAAAACCTACACAATATACAATTCTCTAATACTATATCTACTTTCAATCCCCACCATCCATGTCATTTCAATCCTCACCATCCATGTCTAGCAATCCTTTTCATAAATGAATGGTAAGTGTTCGTTATGCTTGATAAAACCTAATGAGCAATATTCTTTTCAAATCATATATATCTTCTGGCCTTTAGAATTCGTTGGCAAAAGTGCACTCTTTTGAATTTGTATGCACCATCAATCTTTTGTTTTCTTTTTTCTTTTGTGAAGTTTATCAATTAGGATGATATTGTCTTCGAAATAAATTAGGAGAAGTTGTAAACCGGATCACGAAAAAGAGGGCAAAGCAACAGGTTTTCGGAATGAAAAGGGTTGGTATATCCGAATCAAATCAATGTATGATGTTCATCATTCCTATGACGATTACTCTGTATAACACAAGGTAATTTTTATATTTTTTTATGGTTATGTCTTTTTTATTAAATTACTTCTTTTTTGTATGGGTTTCAACTTGGTCATTAAATGATTATAATACTTTATTTTATTTTTTCCTGAATGAGATTAATTCTTTTTTTCTTTCTAATATGATCATTGCAGAACTACTCACCATGTTTGGGGAGGGTGGAGCGAATGTCCGTCAAATATTTGACAAGGCCAGAAGATTTGCACCATGAGCGAATGTTAGGGGAGCCTGTTTTCATCATCCCTTTTAATTGGCTCTCCTTCACAAAATATTTCATTGGCATGAGCAACGACACAATACTCTTCTGGATCAGTCTCAATAACCTTGAACTCTCCATGCTTCTCATCCCACCTCTTACAAGAAAATGGTCACCATTGCCTCCAGAGGGTAGGCTGTAACAATCAACAATTCAGTGTTATCAACGTGCAAGTGCAACACACACACAAAATCAATCAACCTAGACGATTATCATCCATTAATCTCAACGGAAATTAAATTGCACATTTCTGGAAAAGAAAAAAAAGACAAGGAAGAGACATAATGGCCTTCCGGTTCCCGATAAAAACTTCTACCAGAAATTAAAAAATTTACATGCATCTTACTGGTCCAAAAATAATTCAATTCAAAACCAGACCAAGCCAGCTGCGATCAACATTCAACATGTTGGATACAAGTGAAACCCAAAAAAAAGAGGGAGGGCAGGGACGGACCCAGCCCATTAAGGGTGGGGTGCACGGATCCTACTCAAATTTCCGGACGAAGTTACTAACATACCTCTCTTATAATAATAACATTGGGTATGTATATTGATCGAACTAAGATTGAAACGAACAATTAATCGGGTCTTACCTGCTCTAGGATTTTACAGAGAATCGTAGCGTTTTTCTCTTGGACTGAACTTAATCAATAAGCTGCCTACGTATCCAAGTATATACTTGGAATCAAGTCCCCCCGTAGTTCAGGCGGTTATTCGTGATAGTGGGGTTAGTGGGCGGTTGTATAAACCCCCACGCCTCACGTTCAATAACTGCTCTTGGTTCAGATGAGGATGTCTTCGATCGCGGGCGACCGGGGACTGCCTTGGCCAGGTCAGCCTTCTTTTCCTGGTTAGGAACCTGCCCTGGTCCGCTCGCTTCTCCAGGCCAAGGACCTGCCCTGGTCAGCTTTCTTCTTCCGTATCAGGGACCTGCCCTGATCGATCGAGTGCGGTCCTGTCCTGTTCTGTCTGATCGCTCCGTTCTGCCTGACACGTGGACTGATCCGGGTCACCCCCAATCAAAGCCCCCTAGATCTTATTCGATCGGTCCGGCCTTTATTATAGATTAAGATCCGAATTCCAAAGTCGCTCCACGTGTACCGTCCGGATGGCCTCTCCACCCGTGTCTCGGTTAACTCAAACGTCCCCATAAGTGCACACGCTTTGTCACTTCAATCAATGCGTAGCCCAAGCGTCCCATCCTTTGGTTAAAAGCTTGTTAAATCTATCGGATTACGCAAAAATCCATCATTATTTAAAGACACGAGAGATTCAATTTGACGACTTCGCTCCCTCAATTAACAAGTAAGTCCTTCATCTTTGCTTCAATTGAAACCTATTCTCTTTTTTGTTTTTGCTCCTTATGAATCCAAATCGCACGAGAGATTTCCAATCCCGGTGAAAATCCTCTCTTCTCTATTCTTCCCCCGCACTTGATTGCCTCTATTGTTCCTTCCCTTGTCGAATCCCCTCCGACCGAATACAACATTTCCGGTTTATCTCGCGCCCATAAGAGCATTGAGGAGGACCTACGAGACCAAGAAAATGATGGCTTGCCACGGAATCGATTCCAAATTAAAGGATTCGATATCACGGATATATCTGCGATAGGTTTGGAATAAACAAGAATACTTATGCCCCTATCCGTCCCGCACTGGAAAGAGTCCGCCGCTCCTCCCGCTCGGTACTTGCACCGTTTACAAAGAACAAGCTTTGAATGCGGTCTCGCATTTCCTCTTCCTCCGGCTTTCCCGGAAATACTTCGATATTACGACCTGGGGCTTGGCCGATAGTTCCCAATAGTATAAGGGCCATTACCGGTTTTTTAATTTGGTGTAGGTGTTTTGTGACCCCTTTCTCCTTGTCACCGTTGTTAGGACCTTTTACCGGTGCAAACAAATTAAGAAGAACCCCGGGTGGTACCGTTTCGTAGAGAACCGATAACTTGAGTGGTGTCCGTTTGATTAAGAAAACCGATCGATCCTTCTCTCGATTGGAAGAAACACTTTTTCTTCATTAGGCACAACACTATTAGGGATTTGGGTAAATGGAACACGGCCACCAAGAATAGCGATGTGCTAGAGAGCAAAGCAGATAAAAAGTTGTTGAAGGATATCAGTGAGTCCCCGATATATTTGGGTTTGAGACATTACAGTTCTAATCTGATTGACGCTGCTCATCTGGAGACTGCTGGCCCAGAGCCTTATGTTGAACTATCAGAGGAAAGATATAATTTAAGTAGGGCCTCTTATTCGAAGCATTTATGTTTTCCTTCTGTAGCCTATTTTAATTTTTTTGTTGTTATTTGCAGTGGCAAGCTTCACTGACATCATCCAAATCGCTGATGAGGCTTCACCTCCCAGAGGCCAGGACGCGTCTGGTCCTGTTATCAATCAAGATGTACCAGATCAGACTGCCAAGCCTGTTGACAGTCATCCAATTGAGCCTTCAAACGAAATTGATCAGGGTGAGGGTGATTCTGAAGAGACCAATGACTATCAGTTGGTTCCTCGCACTGCTTTGATAGAGAATGAAACCAGACGTGCCTCAAAGCGCATTAGATCTCAGGATCAGGCTGACAAGGATGCTGGGACCTCAGAACGCCATCAGGGAGAAAGATATGATTGGAAAGAATGGTCCAATCAAGATATATCGACATTTGTAAGTGTTTTGTTTCATAGATAATAACTTGTTTCCTTTAGAATATATAAATTAATTGTGTACCCCGCTTTTGCTAGGGGGCTAAACTCGGGAAGGAAATTTTGACCCGACTAAGGAATTCGGGTAAGGTTGAGGAAGACTTAGCCAACTCTTTATCGGAATGGAAAGCTAAGTATGAGGATTTACTGAATACCTCTGCTGCTGAGAAACTGGCTTTATCCGACGAGCTGAAAGTTAAAAATGACGAGTTCCAGACTCAACTAGCCACGGCTACTCAAGTCAGAACCAAATTGGAAGAAATGGTAGCTACCCTTGAGAAGGAGAGAGACACTTTGAAGAGCGTGCTACTCCGAGCACATTGCTTTGAAGCCCTTGATAGCTATAGGAGGTCCGATCGGTGATAATATCAAAATGTTGTTTGCCCCAATAATTTGGTTTGGGTACTCCTCAGCCATTGAGGACATGAAAGCCGCTGGCCTTAATGTTGATGCTACCAAGCTCCCCACGCGGGCCGGAACAGAACGACGGATCTCAAATCTACGAGACCGGATTCAAGGAGTTTAGAGATGGGGTGGACTTGGTCTCTAAGTATGGCAAGAAACCTCCACTGTTCAAACCGGTTCCTCGTCCCAATCTCAAGTTCCTCCGAATTCCAAGTGAAAACATTCAGCCTTTGTCCTCTACTTTATTTTTGATTTCAAACATTGTATAACATTATATTTTTTTGTTGTTGCGTTGCTTTCCAATTATCTTTATGAAAGTTTTTGATTTTTGGTTCCATCTCGCGTATTGTTTGCCTTTCTCGCCTTGTAATGCATTCCTTCATTATATTCATCTCCCCCAGTATGACGTGTGATTTGCTATGTATCACACGTCAAACTGTAGTTGATTCAGACTTAATCTGATTTTGAGGAAGTGAATTATTCTCCTTAAAGAGATTTCGACCTGGCCTGAGGTCTAAAGTACACGACCTGATCTGAGGTCTAGAATAAATGATTTGACCTGAGGTCAATGAGCGATCTGATTTTTCAGACTTAATAAATTTTTCTCTTTTAAAGAGTTTTCGACCTGACCTGAGGTCTAAATAAATGACCTGACCTGAGGTCAATGAACGATCTGATTTTTCAGACTTAAAAATTTTTCTCTTTTAAAGAGTTTTCGACCTGACCTGAGGTCTAAATAAATGACCTGACCTGAGGTCAATGAACGATCTGATTTTTCAGACTTAAAAATTTTTCTCTTTTAAAGAGTTTTCGACCTGACCTGAGGTCTAAATAAATGACCTGACCTGAGGTCAATGAACGATCTGATTTTTCAGACTTAATAAATTTTTCTCTTTTAAAGAGTTTTCGACCTGACCTGAGGTCTAAATAAATGACCTGACCTGAGGTCAATGAACGATCTGATTTTTCAGACTTAAAAATTTTTCTCTTTTAAAGAGTTTAGCAACAGTATAATACAGCAATTCAATATAATTAAGAACTTTAAAAAGTCATAGTGCATAATAGTTTACAAGATAAGATGACAAGCACTTGCCTTAAACATAAAACTTCCTCAAATTAATTGCATTCCGGCTTCTAGAATGGTCTTCCCTTTGCTGTCGGCCAATTGATATGCTCCTCTTCCATGTACTTTGATGATGTGGTAGGGGCCCTCCCGCTTAGGACCGAGAGTTCCGCTTGGTTCCCGCTCTTTCTTGATATCATTTTTTCGTAGGACCGCATCTCCAACTTTAAAATAACATTGCTTTACCTTGGAGTTATAATACCGGGAGACTTGTCGCTTATACTTAGCCATTCGATTAAGGCAATATCCCTTTTTCTTCCACTCATCCTTAGTGTGCCTTATTTCCTCTTCTTGGATCTCGGTCGTTATGTAGCGTTGTCCCGGGGGATGGCGGTCAATTTAATTTCTCGCCGGAATAACGACTTCACACCCATAAGCCAATGAGAATGGGGTTTCATGTGTCGACATGTTAGGGGTAGTCCTATAAGCCCAAAGGATGTTTGGTAGATGCTCTACCCAGTGCTTTCCCTCTTGCTCTAGCCTCTTTTTCAAACCAAGTTTGATCTGCCTGTTAGTTTGTTCCACTTGACCATTTGCCTGGGGATGACCAACAGAGGTGAAATGCTGTTTTATGCCCAACTCTGCACACCATTCCTGAACTCCACTGTCTTCAAATTGAGTACCATTGTCTGAAATAATGGTTTTTGGTATTCCGTACCTGCATATCAGGTTTTTCCACAAGAATTTTTGGATCTGTTTGGCTGTGATAGTGGTTAAGGGTTCAGCCTCCACCCATTTAGTGAAATAGTCAACAGCCACTACTAAGAACTTGTAATTTCCTGGTGCTGTTGGAAGTGGCCCTACCAGATCGACACCCCACTGATCAAAGGGCCAGGCTGCAATGACTGGAGTCAAAATTTCAGATGGTCGATGGGATAGATTACCATGAACCTGACATGACCTGCACGCCAAGACTAACTCCTCTGCATCCTGTTGCATTTTAGGCCAATAATAGCCGAACAACCTGCACTTCCTAGCTAATGCCCTTGATCCCATATGGTTTCCACAAATCCCAAGGTGAATTTCTCTCAATAGGTAATTACCTTCTTCCACAGTAACACAACGTAGCCAAGGAGATATGAATGATTTTCTATACAAGATCTCATTGAATAAGGCATACCTGTCAGATAAGCGCTGAATTCTGCGAGCTTGACCTCGGTCTTCTGGCAACTGGCCGTGTTTTAAGTATGATACAATGGAATCCATCCATGTTTCCCTTTGTGTAACCGGTTGCACCTCAGGAATTTCATAGCTATGCTGATTTAACTGCTCAATAAGAACTTTTTTATCTGATAAAAAATTAGAGGCCAACTTAGACAGGCATCCGCTCTCGGTGTTTTGCGATCGGAGACCTCGCTCCACCCGTAATTCTTGAAAGCTCGGTTTATGAGTGACCGGGCCGAGATAAATATTTCTTCATAGGTTCCTCTTTTGCTTCATAATCTCCCCGATGTGGTTTACTACCGCTTGAGAGTCACTTGTAAACTTTGAGCTGTTTAACTCCTAGCTTTAGAGCTAAGTTCAAACCGGTAATTAGTGCTTCGTATTCAGCTTCATTATTGGTTGCCTGGAAGTTAAAGTGTAAAGCATAGGGGAACTCTTCACCTTTTGGACTTATGAGGAGGAGACCTGCTCCTGACCCATTCTTGCTGGACGCTCCATCAACAAACAATTTCCATTGACCTGATTCTTTCGGATTCACTTGGTGATCGATAGAGATTGATTTCTCTTCTGCCAGGAAGTCTGCCAGGGCCTGTGCTTTCACAGCTGTTCGTGGTCTATACTCCGGATCATAGCCTCGCTAGTTCTACTACCCATTTGGCTAAACGACCCGAGTTATCCGTCCGCTCAATATTTGCTTCAATGGCTGATCGGTCAAGACGATGACCGGGTGACTCGGAAGTAAGACCTCGCTTTCGGTCGCGTGTACCAACGCAAGTACCAACTTTTCCGCGTCCGAGTACCTCACTTCGTGTCCATGTAACGCTTTGCTTATGTAATAGACCGGCTTCGAAATGCGTCCCGCTTTGTTTAACTAGTACAAAGACTAACGCTTCATCACAAACCGATAGATAAAGGTACGAACCTCTCCTTCCTGGGGAGAGGTTAGAGTTGGTAACTCTACGGATATTTTTTCGCATCATTAAAAGCTTCTTGACAGTCGGTCCCCCAATGAAATGGTGAAGCTTTCCTTAAAATCTTGAAGAAAGGCGAGGCACGCCGTGCCGAACGTGAAAGGAATCTCGTTCAATGCCGCCGCCTTCCCGTTAATCTTTGAACCTCTTTAATATTGGTAGGAGGTGGCATCATTTTCAAGGCATCCAACTTGTCCGGATTGGCCCGGATTCCATCTTTGGAGATCATATAACCTAAAAACTTTCCGGATCTCGACCCCGAATGTACACTTTTTGGGGTTCAATTTCATCTTAGCCGCTTTGCTCGAAGCACCTTGCAAACTTCTCTTACATCTTGTAAGTATTGATCTAAAGACACGCTTTTGATCGGTAAGTCATCAACATAGACCTCCATTGACTTGCCTATCTCGGTCGTGGAAAATTCGATTAACCGCCTTCCTCGGTATGTGGCACTTTGCATTCTTCACCCAAACGGCATGGTCACATAATAATATGTGCCAAATTCGTGATAAATGCCGTTTTCTCTGCGTCTCGGGTCCATGAATATCCGGTGATACCCTTTATACGCATCCAAGAATCCAAAAATTTCAAAACCCACAAATCGAATCCACTAGCCCGTCAATTCGGGTGAGGTGTAACTATCTTTAGGACAAGCCTTATTTAAATCTGTAAAGTCTACACACATTCTCCATGATCCATCTGATTTCTTTACTAGAACCGGATTGGCGAGCCATTCTGGGTAAACCACCTCCTTGACAATTCCTGCTTGTTTCAACTTGGCAACTTCCTGTTCGATGACTGAGATCCTTTCTGGGGCAAAATGTCTCTTCTTTTGACGAACTGGGGGTCTGTTCTGATCCACATTCAAGCTATGTACTATGAATTCTGGTGACAAACCAGGCATATCATCTGTTTTCCATGCGAAGACATCCTGGTATTCCTTGAGCAAATCTGTTAACGTTCTTTTATGGGGGTCTGGAATCCATGATCCTATATTCACCCTTGACTCTGTTCCTGGTTCTCCTATCTGAACAGACTCGGTCTGGTCTGCCGTTATCCAAGTCTTTTCTTCCTCCGGCAACAAACTGCTCTTCAAGAGTCACCCGTTGAACCAACCGTTTCTCACCGACTACGGATGTGTAACGGCTCTGGTCATTTCCACATCCCCTTTAATTTCGACCGATCCCAAGCCGACCGGGAACTTCATGCCGTTGTGGGTGGGTGAGATAACTGCTCGCGCATCGATGATGGCCGGTCTTCCCATGATGACATTGTACGCCGAAGGTGCTTTAACCACGATGTAATTTACCATGAGGGTCCCGCCCGAGGTAGCTTACCAAAAGTTGTGGGTAATGTGACCATACCCATAGGGTGAATAGGTGGACCGGCAAATCCAAAAAGTGGTGCGATACTTGGTGTTAAATTAGAATCTTTTAACTTCATGGCCTGGAAAGCCCCGTGATATAATATGTTAACAAAGACTTCCCGTATCAACGCAAATTCTCTTCACCCAGCTTTTGTTGATCACGGCTTCGATGACCAAATTTCCTTCGTTATTGATTACCGGCGGTAGTGGATCCTCCGGTCCGTACCTCACTTCTCCCGATACCTTTTGACGTTTACCGAACTTTGGTTTTGACCCGTTTGACTCGCTAAGCCTTTTTCCTCCTCATGATCCGCCCGCTTGGGGCCTCCCATGATCGTGTTAATTGTGTTTATTGGACGGTTATCGATTTGTCCGTCCCGGTCCAGGGATGGATGTCTCTCGCCTTCTCTCGTTCGTTGTTCCTACCCTTGTCATTCGGTATGGTCCTCTCCTAAATTCCCCGCGCCCCTGGGGTCGTTCGTTACGAGATCCGTCCACCACCTCATCGAGTTGTCCTTCCATGACGGCTGCATCTATATCCCTGATTAACTCCCTGCACGACTCTGTATCGTGACCAACATCTTGGTGGAACTTACAAAATTTGGTTTGATCTCTCTTTTCTCTTGGTCCCTTCATAGGAAATGGAGTTCTGGCTATGCCCTTACGCTCCATAATAGCAAGAACTTGCTCTCGTGACCTATTCAACGGGATCGGGTCTCCGTCCCGCGAGCGCCTCGTTTCCCCAATCTGTCGGTTATGGGTGCCTCGCACCCTATCCCAAACTGATTTACGCTTTTTATCGGATTTCTCCTCTGCTTTTCCCTTTCTGTGATCTCCTTTCTCCAACTCGCGCTTGGCACGGTTAGCTTCTTCCCCTTGACAATGTTTAAAAGCAATGGCTAAGCATTCTTCCATAGTTTTGGGGTTTTTCCCATTTAACTTAGCGTGTAAACGCCCTTCTCGTAGTCCTGCTACGAATGAGGCTACCAGAAATCGGTCATCCACATCAGCCACCTGGGTTGATTCTGCATTGAACCTCTTTATGAACTGTAGAACCGTTTCGTCGGATTTTTGCTTAATAGTAAGCAAATGAGTACTGTTCCTTTGAAACGGCCTCGCAGCAATGAACATGCTCATGAACTTCTTCGTTAAAACTGTAAAGCTGGTAATAGATCTGGACGGCAACTTGTTAAACCAGTCCCTAGCTCTTCCAGATAGGAGCGCGGGAAAAGCTTTGCATTTCATTTCGTCCGGGCGTTGTATAACCGCATATGCGCTATATACCGGTGCATATGATCATACGGGTCTTTGGTTCCATCATAGGGACCGATTTTGGGTATTTTGAACCCTGCGGGACGAGGGCATGCCTCAATGTACTCGCGAAAGGTGAAGCAAGATGAAATTCATCCTCCTCGTCTTCTAACATCGCATCTAACTCGGCTCTTGCGCCTCGTCGCGTGACGGGTTTTGCTCTTAACAACTTGATCACCGGATTCGCAACTTCCTTATGACCACCCCTCGTTCTCGAAAGATAACTCGCTTTTCTTCTCCAAAAGTATCTACCTTTTCCTTTCCTTTTCTCACACTCTCAAAAAGAACTCGAAAATCTTCATCTCCCATGGTTTTTAGAGCATCCACTAGGAGTTGTTTCGCCATTTCCTTAGTATTTGGTTGATCTTGCGCTTGCTTTTCTCGGGTTTCGATCCCGGTTCGATCCACATTTTCCGGATCGTGTGAAGAACTTGCTAATTCTTTCCCTTGTTGATTCTTTTTTGGTGGCATTGTTCGATTACTCTGCAATTTTTTCTCTTGGACCGAACTTAATCAATAAGTCGCCTACGTATCCAAGTATATACTTGGAATCAAGTCCCCCCGTAGTTCGGCGGTTATTAAAGACAATTTAGTGGGCGGTTGTATAACCCCCAATTATTCATTAGTTCAACGGATGAGCTTCCTTAGTTATCTAAGCGTTATAGCGACGAGGGGACTTGACTTGGAAATTTTTTCTTTTTTTTAGGAACCCGCCCGTCCGAATTCTCCGGCCCGGTCGCCTTTCTTCTTCCGTATCGGGGACCCTTCGCCCCGAAAAAGTTCCCGTTTCGATCGCTCCGAATTTGGACCATCCGGGTCACTTCATATATTATTAAAAAATTTCTATAACAATACTTTAAATTGTTTTTTTTTTCAATTTTCTTTTTTTTATGAATTTGGCCACTACTGAAAAATTTTTTTGTTTTTTTTACTTTAATTTGTTTTTTTTTTCAATTTTCTTTTTTGAATTTGGCCATCACCGAAAAATTTCGTACGTTAAAATTTTCCTTGTTTTGAATTTGGCCAAACCGTGGAAATTTCAAACGGAAAGGAAACGAGCAAAAAAAAAAATATATGTCTTGTCATTTTCCTTTTTTTTTTCAATTTAGCCACCACATGAATAATTTCCTGGATCCGTCACTGGGGAGGGGTGGATAGGAAACGAGAAAAATGTATGTCTTGTCATTTTCATAAACTTACATTTAAGGTAGGCATAAAAAAGATCTCTTGTGAGACCTTCAATAGTATCATCCAGGGGCAAAATGTGGACACGTACGCTTCCCATATTTGACATCTGGGCACCGACGAACATATAGAACATCGGCAAGCCTACCTCTCAAGTTACCTTTCACTACCTTGTTTATCCTAATTTTTGGTTTTTCGCAAGTGTCATCGGCGAGTGCAATGAAAATTGAAAATAGTATCCTTTCTCTTCTTACCCTGGAAATCATAAGTTTGCAAAATATCACAAACCAAATGGCATGAACAGATAACAAAGTCTCAAAGATAAACATCTCCAAGCACATGAGCAATAATACAACTCATAAGAAGATATAATGTCCACATGCTGTATTATGTGACAAGCAACAACACGTAAAACGTTACAAAATCTCAATCTGATATGCTAACACATGATATACAATATTGATGCAGCTCTCCACAACATCATATTTGGAAAGTGGCAGATACAAACAAACTAGGCGGTAAAGTGTAATCGTATTTCAGTACTCCCAGAAACCAATCCATTAAATTCCATTATATAGAGTTATCATCGTTCACAGCTCATCCACGATCAAACGGATGGCCGCCTTCTTCCTCTCTGATTGGGGGTGACCCGAATCAGTCCACGTGTCAAACAGGGCAAAGCGAACTGGCAGAACAGGACAGAGCTGTACCCGATCTGGGTACCACTGTGACCAAAAGAAGCGGACTGATCAGGCCAGGCCAAGTCCCTGACATGAAGAAGTAGGCTGATCAGGCCAGGGCAGGTCCCTGACTAGAAGAAGAAGACTGATCAGGCCAGGGCAAGTCCCTGACCAGAAGAAGCAAATCTGGACTAATCTGGTAATATCTTTGCGTGTAGAGCTCCGATTTGAGTGATTCAAAATACGTTGAAAGCTCATTCAATTATATATAACTTTCATGCAGACCATAAGTCTAGAAAAAGCTTTCATCGGGGATCAAATTGCTGATGAAGGGAACGTATGGTGAAAGCAACAACTATTTTTGATCAATTTCCATTCCCGGGCTTCGGTTTCATCTTTCTAAGCCGCGTGCCTTAACTTCCAGGTTCACGAGACACCTATTTCCTGTATCACAACATTCAAACACATACCGACCATAATTTCACAAGATAAATAGATCTCGAAAAGGGTCAAAATACCGTAAAATTGTGATGTTTTCCATCTATTTGACGGTTTGCCTCAAAATGAGTATGCAATGCATTTTGCCCTATAAATGGTCTAAAAGTACCCAATATAAGCCAAAAGTGTCATAAATGGGGGTTAAAACATGCACCGAAGCATAGTAAAGTTGACTCTCATCACCCTACCTCTCGGACTCCTCCTTCACGACCAATGCCACATCCAAACTCCCTCAACCTACTCACCTTTCTCCCTCACAAAAGCATCCTTGCAAGTGTCTAAGGTAAAGAGCCTTGGGTACAAGTCCTTTAGAGGAGGACTTGTGATCCAAGAATCCCTCCAAAACCTAATACTATCCCCATTTCCTAACTTCCAACTAAAAGAGGACAAAAGATCCACCCCGCATGCAACTTCGACCGAAAAAGTTTTCATGATATTTCCCCACACCCTACCTTTAAAACTACCCAAAAGCGAGCCCCCGAACCCTCCCTCCTCACCATACCATTCCTTAATGACTTTCACCCACAAAGCCCCCTTCTCGCTCTTGAAACGCCCAAACCATTTACCTAAAAGCGCTAGATTTTGGGTCCTAAGACTCCCCGCTCCCAGCCCCTCCATCTCTTTGCTTCTCAAAATATTGTCCCATGCAACCCAAGCCATTTTTCTGCGGACAATCTGCCCCTCACCATAAGAAAAAACGACGAATATTCTCCAAAACTCTAACGATGACTTTAGGAGGCAGAAAAATAGAGAGATAGTAGAGTGGAGTACTACCAAGAACTGATTTAACAAGGATCAACTTCCCTCCAAATGATAACAAGGTTGACTTCCAAGAAGCTAATTTCAATTTCATTTTGTCCACGACCGACTCCCACGATCTTGAGAGATTCATTTTTTGTCCAAGCGGTAGTCCTAAGTATTTCAATGGCAAAAAATCCACTGAGCAGCCTAAAAACGAAGCATATTCCACCAACTCCGAATGATCAACATTCAGCCCGACTAGTTTGCTTTTCACCATATTGACTTTGAGCCCAAATATTATTTGGAAGCAAAGGAGGATAGTCTTTAAGTTACGGAGGTTAGTTTTATTCCATTCCCCAAAGAAGAGAGCATCATCAGCAATATGTGTATTTTTTATTTTATTTTTTTGAGGGTGCAATCTGTGTATTTGTTGAGTGGTGTTTTGTGTTATCAAGCTGCCTATTTAATGTCACATAATTCATAGAAATAGAAGCATAGTTGTTTTCTTTTATTAACTATTTTTTGTAATTGGCCGGCAAGTTATACAAATTCTATATCAAATTTTTAACATGTCTCATGGGACCTTTTAGTTTATTTTCTTAACGGTTAAATCCTAACCGAAAGGTTCCCCACTCTCCTATCACACGGAATGAGTTGAGATGTTAATCAGGTAACCTAGTGGCTCAGAGTCAAGGGCTGCCATTATACCATGATACTGGGAAGAAGTCGTCCCAAACGGGATTCGAACCTTCATTCACCAGCTCCCGGTCCAACTGTCACTATAACACCCAAGCCCTTTACCACTAGGCAATGTCCTGGGGACTTTTAGACATCAGTGGCTTGCCACTATAGATGCAACCTATGCATTTCCATAGTAACAATGGTTGGTTTTGTATGGGACTATGGATGCTTATTGAAGATCAACGTTTTCTCATACAGGCCACTAACTTAGTTATGTATGGTCCTTATGCTTGAGGTTGTTTACAAATACATGTGGGTTGTTTAATCTTTGTTCTGTAACACTTGTAAAGGGTGGTATGGGGTATGTGTGTTTGCTGTTGCTTTAGAAATTGGTTAATTTATTTTATTGATTAGGACATGGTTTATTGGTTTTCTGTTTAATATCAAATGATTTTAGTAGATTATGATTTCAATTGATTAATCTGTTCACATTCTAGTTGTTCCTACAAATACTTATGTAGCGATATGATAATGAATACCAATGAAAAACGAAAAGAAAAAAAGGTATTCACTCTACTATTTTATTCATATCCCACCGCTTCTTTTACAAATTATTTTATTCATTCAATTGTTTTATTAAAATTTATCACACAAATCTATCATCAATAGCACCACAGGATGGAGCGGGAAAAGGGTCTTATCCACCAGAACCTCCGGCGGCGTTATTCTCAGTAAACCGAACTCAGTTCCGAACCCTCTGGACTGCTGCAGAGTCTGAACAAATGCCTGATATTTGCAAATGTCAGCATCACTCACACTTCTGCGGGCAAACTTCATAGACTCCCCGAAATGAGCAGCCTTGATCTCCGCCACTTCCTCAACATCCTCATCCATTGTATCTGGATTCTCATTCTCTGCCACTTCCTGAACATCTTCTTCCATTGACTCTGGATTCTCATTCTCCGCCACTTCCTCAACATCCTCGTCCATTGAATCTGGATTCTCGTTCTCGAGTTGGATTTTATTGTTTGACGAAAGACGGCCCCATATATATGGGTTGGATTTCTGCAATGATCATACTAGAAAGAAAAGAAAAAAAACAATCTCATTCGGGAAAAATAAAATAAAATATGATAATCATTTAATGACCAAGTTGAAACCTATTCTAAAACGAAATAATTTAATAAAAGAGACATAACCATAAAAAAAACATAAAAATTACCTTGTGTTATACAGAGTAATCGTGTTTGGAATGATGAACATCATACATTGATTCGGATATACCAACTCTTTTCATTCCGAAAACCTATTGCTTTTGCCCTCTTTTTTGTGATCTGGTACACAACTTTTTCATTCCGAAGATTGACGGTGCATTAGGTTTTATCAAGCATAACGAACACTTATCATTCATTTATGAAAAGGAATGCTAGACATGGATGGTGAGGATTGAAATGACATGGATGGTACGGATCGAAAGTAGATATATGATGGTGAGGATTGAAATGACATGGATGGTAGAGTCGAAAGTAGATATAGTATTAGAGAATTGTATGTCTAAGGTTTGTTTTAATGATGTTGTGTAGTACAATTATTTATAGGTTTTCACGTCTAAAATAACACATTTGTAGTAGTTGTAATATTTATGAAATTGTTGCCATGAGAAAAAAAAAATAATAAATACATAAAATTGACAAACAGAAATAAAATAGTACCTTCAAATGTAATATTTAAAGGCAAAAAAACATGCGGAAATTCAAAATATATTTTTGGGTAAAAATAGTTTTTTTTTAATACAATCATAACCCTTCTTACAGTCATAACCCTTCTTACAATCATGGTGCACCGAAATATATACATATTTTTGGGTAAAAATATTTAAAGGCAAAAAAAACATGTTGGAGCCAACTCTTTTTTCCTTTAAGATTACCTGTTCTAGGTGTTTTTTCTTTTTCTTCTTTTGGCATTTTATAGTTGAAAAATATGAATTACTTTTCTAATTTTTTTTTCCTGTTGATGTTGTTGTGCAAGTCAAAGGCGAATCTTAAATCTTCAGGAAAAAAAAGGAAAAAAAAAATTTCAAGTTCTGTTCAACGTTAAGTGTTCATTACATATGATATGTTATTTCGGTAATTAAAGATACAGGCGATTGAGTCATTTACATAAGAAGCTTATTTTCTTCCAATCAAGTGCGGGTTCATCCTTCATGTTAAAATTAGAGAAATTAATAAAAGGTGTTATTGTATTTCACCGATGCTTGAGATATCTTGTGTTACAACCTAGATGTATTTATACCACAAAAAATAATAAACAAGATTCAAACTCTCTTGAATGTTGTTTTGAATTCAAACTCTCTTCGCATCTTTATCTTCTTCTAATTTCGAATTATTCAAAGGATCATGATGATATATGGGCCCATTAGGTCAGATTGCTTATAATTGTGCAAAGCCCAAGGTCAGGTAACGAGGATAGATGGGCCGGCAGGGCAGGACAACAAGTGCTGACCAGATCATGAAGCTGGGCAGAATAGTCAGTGGAGCAGGACTCCGACCGTGTCCTGACCAGAATGGTTTCTGGACAGAATAACAGGCTGAACGTGGTGAAGATCGAGTCAATCACACCTCAACTGCTTGTATACGTGGGTAGACCCCACGTCCAGAAGAGAGTCGGTAATAACTGCCAAGCACGTCCAGGATAAGATACACGATCTACTGCTATATAAGGAAGACCCTGAACTACGAGGGGGACTTGATTCCAGTTTATTACTTAAATTGGATACGTAGGCAGCTCTCTCAAGAGTTCAGTCCAAAATTATACCCAAATACCATTGTTCTTGTACAATTTTCCTAATTAGAATTACCTGATTATCCGTTTGTAACATTCATACAACATCAACAAGGAAGAGACATAATGCCAGAAATTAAAAAATTTACATGCCTCTTACTGGTCCAAAAATAATTCAATTCAAAACCAGACCAGGCCAGCTGCGATCAACATTCAACATGTTGGATACAAGTGAAACCCAAAAAAAAAAAAAGAGGGAGGGCAGGGACGGACCCAGCCCATTAAGGGTGGGGTGCACGGCTCCTACTCAAATTTCCGGACGAAATTACTAATATACCTCTTTTATAATAATAACACTGGGTATGTTTATTATTACAGACAATTTCTATAACAATTATTCATTAGTTCAACAGAAGCTTCCTTAGTTATCTAAGGTTATAGGCTCGAGACTTGATTGGAAAAAATTTCTTTTTTATGAATTTGGCAACCAATGGAAAATTTTCCTGTTTTGAATTTGGCCACTACTGGAAAAAAATATTTTAAATTGTTTTTTTTTCCAATTTTCTTTTTTGAATTTGGCCACTACTGAAATTTTTTTGTTTTTTTTTTTTTTTAATTTGGTCACTACTGGAAAATTTTCCTGTTTTGAATTCGACCACCACTGGAAACATTTCGTGGGTCTGTCACTGGGGATGGGGTGGAAAGGAAACGAGCAAAAAAAAAATATGTCTTGTCATTTTCCTTTTTTTTTTTTTTTTTTTTTTTTTTTTTTCAATTTGGCCACCATAGGAAAAATTTCCTGGATCCGTCACTAGGGAGGGGTGGATAGGAAACGAGAAAAATGTATGTCTTGTCATTTTCATAAACTTACATTTAAGGTAGGCATAAAAAAGATCTCCAGTGAGACCTTCAATAGTATCATCCAGGGGCAAAATGTGGACACGTACGCTTCCCATATTTGACATCTGGGCACCGACGAACATATAGAACATCGGCAAGCCTAACTCTAAAGTTACCTTTCACTACCTTGTTTATCCTAATTTTTGGTTTTTCACATGTGTCATCGGCGAGTGCAATGACAATTGACAATAGTATGTTGGTGATTTAAGTATAATCACAAGCTGTTGAGGTAATCGGGGTTTAGTACAAGGATGGATATACTCGTAACACTTAATAATAAGTTTGGAGGTGCGGAGTGCACGCTTATATAAGTGTATATGAGTATACGGATGGAAAATAAGCAAGTATAGTTCGAGAAATTCACTTAAAGGACCGGAAAACCAGTTAAAGGACCAAAAATCAGTTTTTGGTGAAACAGAGTGACAGGCGCCCGCCTGTGGGATTCTGGTTAGGCTAAATGTTGAACAGAGAGTTTGGCGTTTTTCTGATGTTCACAGGCTGGCCACAGGCGCCCGCCTGTGGCCCGAAAACTGATTTTTAGGTGCCTCTTGGTCCTTTTAAGTGGTTATAACCAAGTAATACCTTTTCACTTAGGTTGCAACCAAAAATCACGAACTTGTAACTTATCTTTCAGCAATCCAAGTACCATAAAAGGCTTTTTTACATTGTTGAACAACTACACAACATTTGTATGCATCCTTGAAAAAGTCTTAAACATCTAAACATTTTCAAAGTGATCTTTTGTTCTATTTTGTCCTAGACAAAAGGCAAGGGTCTCAGTCAATATCTCACTTAAATTATTCGTGATACTCCGGACAAGTAAGGGGTCGAATAAATTTAAGAAGGACAGCGATATACGCGTGATCGCGAGGATCCGTTCTTCATATAAATTTGCAGGTTTTCATAGCATTGGTGATCATATTCAAGACCCTCAAAAAATACAACATTCTTCTTAAATTTATTGTTTTGATCACAATGGTGAATGCAAAGGATTTGATGATGAATTTCGGGAAACTTGACAAGTTCGAAGGAGTTGATTTCCGGAGGTGGCAAAAGAAGATGCATTTCCTTCTCACAACATTGAAAGTGGTGTATGTTCTTAGCACAGAAATACCAGAAGTTGATGATGATGCACCGTTGGAGGAATTGCGAAGGCGGAACAAATGGGAAAATGATGACTACATCTGTCGTGGTCACATTGTTAATGGTATGTCTGATTCGTTATTTGACATTTATCAAAACTTTGCTTCTGCAAAAGAGTTATGGGATGCACTAGAAACTAAGTATTTAAATGAAGATGCATCTGCTAAAAAGTTTCTAGTTGGTAATTTTATGAAATACATGATGGTAGATTCACGGTCTGTAATGGAACAATTCAATGAATTACAACGCATTTGAGGCCAATTTGCACAACACAAAATGGAAATGGATGAATCCATTTCTGTTTCTAGTATCATTGACAAACTACCACCATCATGGAAGGATTTTAAGCATATGTTGAAACACAAAAAGGAAGAACTCTCCTTGGTTGAACTTGGTAGCCATCTGCGCATTGAGGAATCCCTCAGGGCGCAGGAGGGGGTTAAAACCAAGGGCAAGGAAATTGATGAATCCACTTCCATTCATGTGATGGAGGCTGGGGAGAGTTCTAAAACTAACAAAGGGAAATACCATGGCAAGAAAAAGAAAAAGTCGAATGACAAAGAATCCGGGAAAAGGCCAAAAGGGGCTTGTTGGATTTGTGGTAAGACAGGACACTACAAGGCTGATTGCCGAGTTCGAAAGAATGGTAAAGGCAAGGGTCCAGAGCAAGGGTCGAAAGACCAAGGACCACCACATCATCAAGGTCAGAATGTAAATTATGGTATTAATTCGGTTATGAATTATGTGCCATTTATTTCTGAAGCTTTTTATGTGCAGGATGATGATGTTACGTGGTGGATCGACTCGGGAGCAACAAGACATGTATACAAAGATCGACGCTGGTTTGAAGACTTTGAACCAGTGAACGATGGATCTATCTTAAAGATGGGAAACGAGTCGAAGGCTGTAATAAGTGGTGTAAGAACTATTACTTTAAATTTCAGTTCTGGAAAATCTGTAAAACTATTTATTGTTTTATTTGTGCCATGCATTCGGAAAAACCTTGTTTCGGGTGCTTTGTTGTGTAAATCGGGCTACAAACAAGTTTATGAGTCCGATAGGTTTATTTTGTCAAAACATGGTGTATTTGTTGGTTTTGGTTATTTGTGTAATAATATGTTTATGCTTAATGTTGTTAATAATAAAGTTAATCAAGTTATGCATATTTCTGATGTTAATATTTCAAAGTTGTGGCATGCACGATTAGGACACGTACATTACAAACGTATGCTTGTTATGTGCAAGAATGCTTTGATTCCCCTTTTGATATCAATATGGATAAGTGTACTACTTGTATGCTTAATAAAATTGTAAGACAACCATTCCGTGGTGTTGAAAGATCGTCTACAATTTTAGAACTTATCCATAGTGATTTGTGTGATTTTAATGCCACACCTTCTTTGGGAAATAAGAAATATGTTGTTACTTTTATAGATGATCATACTCGCTTTTGTTATGTATATTTACTTAATACAAAAGACGAAGCACTTGATAAGTTTAAAGTTTATAAAAGTGAAGTTGAATTGCAATTAAATTCAAGTATCAAACGTTTTCGTACCGATAGAGGTGGTGAATTTTATGATCCAACCTACTTCGGGTCGTGTGGTATTATACACGAGGTTACTGCACCGTATACGCCACAACAAAATGGCATTGCGGAGAGGAAGAACCGTACTCTAAAAGAGATGGTAAATTCCATGTTATCCTACTCGGGATTGAGCAGTGGATTTTGGGGTGAGGCCATGTTAACGGCCTGTTATTTACTAAACAGAATTCCAAATAAAAAGAATTCTTGCTACCCCGTATGAACTTTGGTTTAAAAAGAAACCAAACTTGAATTATTTAAAAGTTTGGGGCTGCAGGGCGGTTGTTAGACTTCCCGATCCTAAAATTAAAACTTTAGGAGAAAGAGGCATCGATTGCATATTCATTGGATATGCAAGTCATTCAAAGGCATATAGGTTTTATGATATAGAACCTAGTGATTCTGTGGCTGCACATTCGGTTATAGAATCACGTGATGCTATCTTTGATGAGAATAGATTTACTTCTATTCCTAGACCAAAGGATATTGCTCCTACAATAGTTGGAGTGGAGAATGTGGAGAATAATGATTCTCAAGTTGAGCCTTCTGAACTTCGAAGAAGTAAGAGGGCTAGAATAGCGAAAACATTTCCACCGGATTTTGTTACTTATTTGGTGGAAGGTTCGAGAAATGAAGTTGGATATCAATACTCATATTGCTACAATATTGAGGATGATCCAAGAACATTTTCTGAGGCGATGGGATCTCAGGATGTATCATTTTGGAAAGAAGCCATCAATGACGAGATGGATTCCATAATGGGTAACAATACGTGGATTCTTACGGATTTACCACGTGGTTGCAAACCATTAGTTTGCAAATGGATTTTCAAAAGGAAAATGTGAGTCGACGGTACTGTTGATCGTTATAAAGCCCGGTTAGTTATACAAGGCTTTAGGCAAAAGGCAGGTATCGATTATTTCGATACTTATGCTCCCGTTGCTAGAATCTCCTCAATCAGGTTATTGATTGCCTTAGCCGCAATTCATAACTTGGTGATCCATCAAATGGATGTTAAAACAGCATTTCTAAATGGAGATTTGGATGAGGAAATATACATGAAGCAACCGAAGGATTTATTATGCCCGGTAACGAGCATAAGGTTTGTAAACTTGTTAAATCATTGTATGGACTTAAACAAGCTCCTAAACAATGGCATCAAAAGTTTGATGAGGTTGTCTTGGCTAGTGGGTTTAAACTCAATCGATCGGACAAGTGTATTTATAGTAGATTTGATGAAACCGGTAACGGTGTGATAATCGTCTATATGTCGATGACATGTTGATTTTTGGTACGAACCAAAATCAAAGTTGATAAGTGTAAAGAACTCTTATCTTCTAGATTCTCTATGAAAGACATGGGGGAGGCAGATGTAATTCTTGGTATTAAAATCAAGAGAAATCAGGGAGGATTTTCACTAACACAGTCTCATTATATTGAGAAAGTGTTGAAAAAGTTTAATTGTGAAAATTGTACTCCGGAAAATTCTCCCATGGAGCCTCATGAGAAGTTTGGACCTAATAAAGGTGAAACAGTGAATCAACTTGAATATCCACGAGTCATTGGTTGTTTGATGTATGCGATGACTAGTACACGACCGGATATTGCCTATGCAGTTGGGAAACTAAGTAGATATACTAGTAACCCAGGTAACTGTCATTGGAGAGCGGTTGATCGTGTATTGAGATATCTTAAGTCTACCAAAGACTTTGGTTTGACTTATGTTGCATATCCTTCGGTGATTGAAGGATATTCGGATGCTAGTTGGATATCTAATGTAGAAGATCATTCTTCTACAAGTGGATGGGTGTTTGTTTTAGGTGGAGGTGCCATCTTGGGCTTCTAAGAAACAGACATGTATATCTAGCTCGACTATGGAGTCGGAGTTCATTGCCTTGGCGGCAGCCGGTAAAGAGGCAGAATGGCTTAGGAATTTGATTCATTAAATTCCTTTATGGCCTAAACCAATATCACCAATATCTATCCATTGTGATAGTTCATCAACACTATCTAAAGCATATAGTCAAGTGTATAATGGAAAGTCGCGACACTTAGGCGTTAGACATAGCGCGGTACGTGAGTTGATCTCTCACGGGGTGATATCGGTTGTGTATGTGAGATCTCAAAGAAATTTGGCTGATCATTTGACGAAAGGGTTGGCTAAGGACTTAATACAAAAGTCGGTTGTCGGGATGGGTTTACAACCTGTATAAGTTTCTGAATATAGGACGCCCAATTTCCCTTTGGTACAATGCCTTAGGCTAAATTCAATGTGGTAAGCCTGTTTTTTGGAAACTTGAGCACATGTATTAATCCCGAAGGTATGTGCTGTTTACTGTGAGATTAGGTTGAAGTGTTATCTTCTTAATGAATCTTATAAAGTGCTAATGCAGGTGCACGATAAACTAAAGATTCACCTATATGAGTATGAAGTATGGCCGCTTCAAGGAAAGTTGGGTTGGCTTTCTAAATGCTCAAGAATGGATATGGACACAAGGCCGGGTTTTCAAGAAATGGTGTCAAGTATAATACTTTGAAGTAGTTTCAATTCATGTGTATTGTTATGTACATGTATTCAAAATGTGTAAAGGGGTTCAATGCTTAGTCACACCCCAATACTCGAATATTTGCGTGTAATAATACTAGATGGAAATTCAATCTTCGTGACATTTTCATTGAATCATGAGTTGGTTTGTTTTATGACTGTTTTATTTTACTAAACCAAGGATTACACTTAAATGGGGGAGGAATGTTGGTGATTTAAGTATAATCACAAGCTGTTGAGGTAATCGGGGTTTAGTACAAGGATGGATATACTCGTAACACTTAATAATAAGTTTGGAGGTGCGGAGTGCACGCTTATATAAGTGTATATGAGTATACGGATGGAAAATAAGCAAGTATAGTTCGAGAAATTCACTTAAAGGACCGGAAAACCAGTTAAAGGACCAAAAATCAGTTTTTGGTGAAACGAGTGACGGCGCCCGCCCGTGGGATTCTCGTTAGGCTAAATGTTGAACAGAGAGTTTGGCGTTTTTCTGATGTTCACAGGCGGCCACGGGCGCCCGCCCGTGGCCCGAAAACTGATTTTTAGGTGCCTCTTGGTCATTTTAAGTGGTTATAACCAAGTAATACCTTTTCACTTAGGTTGCAACCAAAAATCACGAACTTGTAACTTATCTTTCAGCAATCCAAGTACCATAAAAGGCTTTTTTACATTGTTGAACAACTACACAACATTTGTATGCATCCTTGAAAAAGTCTTAAACATCTAAACATTTTCAAAGTGATCTTTTGTTCTATTTTGTCCTAGACAAAAGGCAAGGCTCTCAGTCAATATCTCACTTAAATTATTCATGATACTCCGGACAAGTAAGGGGTCGAATAAATTTAAGAAGGACAGCGATATACGCGTGACTGCGAGGATCCATTCTTCATATAAATTTGCAGGTTTTCATAGCATTGGTGATCATATTCAAGACCCTCAAAAAATACAACATAGTATCCTTTCTCTTCTTACCCTGGAAATCATAAGTTTGCAAAATATCACAAACCAAATGGCATGAACAGATAACAAAGTCTCAAAGATAAACATCTCCAAGCACATGAGCAATAATACAACTCATAAGAAGATATAATGTCCACATGCTGTATTATGTGACAAGCAACAACACGTAAAACGTTACAAAATCTCAATCTGATATGCTTACACATGATAGACAATATTGATGCCGCTCTCCACAACATCAAATTTGGAAAGTGGCAGATACAAACAAACTAGGCGGTAAAGTGTAATCGTATTCAGTACTCCCAGAAACCAATCCATTAAATTCCATTATATAGAGTTATCATCGTTCACAGCTCATCCACGATCAAACGGATCGCCGCCTTCTTCCTCTCTGATTGGGGGTGACCCGAATCAGTCCACGTGTCAAACAGGGCAAAGCGAACTGGCAGAACATGACAGAGCTGTACCCGATCTGGGTACCACTGTGACCAAAAGAAGCGGACGATCAGGCCAGGCCAAGTCCCTGACATGAAGAAGTAGGATGATCGAGCCGGGCGGTCCCCGACCGTAAGAAGAAGACGATCGAGGCCGGGGCAAGTCCCCGACCGTAAGAAGCGAGATCGGGGACATACGGCCCGGTTGTTATAAAGGACTTTACAAAAGTTTGGAGTATTTTCAATATAGAAATCATTTCGTTGTGACATACTACATGATATTTTCAAATAAATAAATAAATAAATAAATAAATATATATATATATATTTAATATTACATTGTCAATGTTTTTGTGGTAAAAATATTTCTCTTTATACAATTCACGTGCACTACTTCTTGTTACTTCTTACAAATATAAAAGCCGAGTTTTCCCTCTCACCTCCCATACATAAATTCTGCTTCATCATCTTCACATGATATAGAGAGGTGAATCCTTGAACTGCCAGTCTCCATATGCCTAGAACCACCACCATATATATCACCTCATACTCATTACTATGTTGAAAGCCTTCACCAGTACTTTTGTTAACTGCTTTCGAAACGCTTTGGTAAGATAATAGTCATCTCATCTCCAAGAAAATTGTTCTTATCTATATATGTTCCACATTTCATCTTACGTTCGGTGATCCGAGGTCGAATTTTTCCAAATCGCCATCATCACGAAGCTATAGTTGACCATCAACTCATTACTTCTACACGTAAAGCCTCGCGGCCATCTACCCCAAAGACAAACATTGAAACAACCGTCATCGCCAAACTCCGACAACCGAAACAACTACTCTAATAAATAGAGCGCTTGGATTTTCTTGGCCTTGGTTGGGGTAGACGTTTTGAAGAAAAATGTGGGATTTTGGGGTTGAAATAAATAAAGTTGTATTGCATTCTTGCTAAATAATGGAAAGGAATTAAAGGTTGCAGATATAATGTGATGGGAGGAAATGAAAGTGCTTTGACATGATGAGTAATTGGGTTTCATTTAAGATTTCTAGCAACGTTCAAACAATAGGTGTATATATATATATATATCGTAGACGAAAATGGTATATTAAGATCTCGCTCGGATTACTTGAGGTGAGTCTTTTATTTTGATATAAAGCCAAAAGTGTGTTTTATATTATTTTCAAGTATTTTACTTATATTAAAATGATGTTTTAAATTCGGAAGTCGTTTTCAAATAATTCCTTAAAAATTACTAAAGCAAAATGTTTAATTAATAATCGATTGTTTTGAGCTAGTGCACATCTTTTAAACAATAAAATGATACTTGGAATACTTGCTCGCTCACTCGCTCGCTCGCTCGTGACACGAAAGTGTCAAGGCTCTGGTGGCTAGGGAGATTAGAGTTACTGCTCTTGGAGAACGTCTAGTCACCGGTCTCGGGGCCTCTTGACTCGAAGTCTTTCCGACAGTAGCTAGAGTGCTCACTCGTAAGAGTGGGGACGGTACCTTTTCCCCGAAGATTCATGCTACGGCCGGGAAAGCAAGGGCTGACGGTTGGTGCGTGGGTCCTGGGCATGGATAGGGTTGGGCTCGGAACTGTGTAGAGGTTTGCACGGCGAAGGTTGATTCCTTTTCCCGACAATCGGCCGGAGTTGTCGGCATGGCTAGTTCTCGTGAAGTGCGGTTGAAATCCCCGGGTACATATGGTGTTTGGGCGGTACTTGACTCATCGGCTCGGCCAAAGCCGGTGCTTGTAAAATAAACACGACATGTTTTTCCTTAATGCTCGTGCACTATATAACTTTTAAATTGACTTATTATTATTTTTGCTCTGTCTTTTATTTTCATTTTCAAAAATTATTTACTAATTCATTTTGCAAGATGTAATATTGTAATGGAATAAAATGTAAAATAATTTGTGGATTTATTTTGTTATGACAAATTGCGTGAGACGTGGGGGCTTTATATAACCGCCCGTGGGGGCTTATATAACCGCCCAAACTCCATTATCATGGGCAACCGCCTGAACTACGGTTGGACTTGATTCCAAGTATATACTTGGATACGTAGGCAGCTTATTGATTAAGTTCAGTCCATTTTTGACAATAACGACAATTATTCTCTGTATAATCCTAGAACAAGAAAGACCCGATTGATTATTCATTTCACTCCGAGTTCGATCATTGGCGCTAGAAGGAGGGTATTTTTTTTGCTTCTAGTGACAGATTACAGTGTAGAGAACATGAAATCGAAAAAAGTTCAACAAGGGAAGGATCCCGCCGGATCCTCGTATAATCAAGAAAATGTGGATCAAAATCCGGAGAAAAATCCAGAGAAACAACCAGAGGATCAACCAAATACGAAGGAAATGGCGAAACAACTCCTAGTGGATGCTTTAAAGACAATGGGAGATGAAGATTTTCAAATTCTTTTCGAAAGTGTAAGAAAAGGGAAGGAAAAGGTAGAAACTTTTGGAGAAGAAAGGCAATTGTCACCTGAAAACAGGGGTGGTCATAAGGAGACTGCAGAATCCAGTGGCCAAATTGTTAGGAGCAAAACTCATCAAGCTGATGAGGCGGCGAGGGCCGAGTTGGATGCAATGATAGATGATGAGGAGGACGAGTTCCATCTGGTTTCACCCTTTGCAGAGTATATTGAAGCATACCCCTGTCCCAGAGGGTTCAAAATTCCCAAAATCAACCCATATGACGGAACCAGGGACCCGTATGATCATATGCATCAATACATAGCGCATATGCAGTTATATAATGCTCCTGACGATATGAAATGCAAAGCTTTTCCCGCACTCCTTTCTGGAAGGGCTAGGGATTGGTTTAACAAGTTACCATCCAGGTCTATCACTAGTTTTACAGTTTTAACAAAGAAGTTCATGAGTATGTTTATCGCTGCAAGACCGTTCCAAAGAAACAGCACTCATTTGCTTACTATCAAGCAAAAGTCTGACGAAACGGTTCTACAGTTTATCAAAAGGTTCAACGCAGAATCAACCCAGGTGGCTGATGTGGATGACCGGTTTTTAGTGGCCTCATTCGTAGCAGGACTACGAGAAGGGAGGTTACATGCAAAATTAAACGGCAAAAACCCCAGAACTATGGAAGAGTGCTTGGCAGTTGCTTTCAAGCATTGTCAAGGTGAAGAAGCTAATCGTGCAAAGCGCGAATTGGAGAAAGGAGATCACAGGAAAGGAAAGGCAGATGAGAAATCTGACAAGAAGCATAAATCAGTTTGGGATAGGGTGCAGGCACCCATAACTGACAGATTGGGCAAAAGAGGTGCTTTGCAGGACAAAGACCTGATTCCGTTGAACAGATCACGGGAACAAGTTCTTGCTATCATGGAACATAAAGGTATAGCTAGAACTCCGTTTCCCATGAAAGGACCCAGAGAGAAGAGAGATCAGACCAAGTTCTGCAAATTTCACCAGGATATTGGTCATGATACGGAGTCATGCAGGGAATTGATCAGGGATATAGACGCAGCAATTATGGAAGGACAACTTGACGAGGTCGTTGACAGGTCTCGTAACGAACAGCCCAGGGGAAGCAGAGAGTTTAGGAGGGGACCATACCAGAATGAAAGGAATAAGAGCAACGAACAAAAAAGGCAGAGGTATCCCTCCCCAGATCAGGACGGTCAGATCGATAACCGTCCAATAAACACAATCAACACGATTATGGGTGGTCCCAGGCGGACAGACCAGGAAACAGAGGTAAGCTCAACAGGACAAACGGATCAGGGTCAGAGTTCTGGTAAACGTCAGAAGGTATCAGGAGAAGTGAGGTATGGGCCAGAAGATCCATTACCACTAGTCATCAACAATGAAGGGCTGGTAATTGAGGCCGTGATTAACAAGAATTGGGTGAAAAGAATTTCTGTCGATACAGGAAGTGCTGTTAACATCCTGTATTACAGGGCTTCCCAGGCCATGAAGTTAAAAGATTCCAGTTTAACACAAGTATCCACACCTCTATTCGGATTTGCAGGCCCGCCGATCCATCATATGGGCATGGTCACCTTACCTACAACTTATGGTAAATTACCTAAGGGCAGGACCCTCATGGTAAATTATATTGTGGTTAAAGCACCTTCATCGTACAATGTCATCATGGGGAGACCAGCAATAATCGATCTGCGAGCGGTTATCTCACCAGCCCACAACAGTATGAAGTTTCCAGTCGGTTCTGGATCGGTTGAAATTAAAGGGGATGTGGAAATAGCCAGGAGCTGTTACACATCTGTAGTTGGAGAGAAACAGTTGGTTCAACAGGTAATTTTTGAAGAGTTGTTTCCGGAAGAAGAGAAGACTTGGGCAACTGCAGATCAGACCGAGTCTGTTCTGATCGGAGAACCAGGAACCGAATCAGTGGTCAGCATAGGTTCGTGGATTCCAAACCCCCATAAAAAAGCGTTAACAGACCTGCTCAGAGAATATCGAGATGTTTTCGTATGGAAGACGGATGATATGCCTGGCTTATCCCCAGAATTCATAGTCCACAGTTTGAATGTGGATCAGAACAGACCCCAGTTCGTCAAAAGAAGAGACATTTTGCCCCAGAAAGGATCTCAGTAATCGAACAGGAAGTTGCCAAGTTAAAGCAAGCAGGGATTGTCAATGAAGTAGTTTACCCAGAATGGTTAGCCAATCCGGTGTTGGTGAAGAAGTCAGATGGGTCTTGGAGAATGTGTGTAGACTTCACGGACTTGAACAAGGCGTGCCCTAAAGACAGTTATACTTCACCCAGAATTGACAGGTTGGTGGATTCGACCGTGGGTTTTGAGGTTTTTGGGTTCTTGGACGCGTATAAGGGGTATCACCAGATATTCATGGACCCAAAAGATGCAGAGAAGACGGCTTTCATAATAGAATTTGGCACATATTATTATGTGACCATGCCGTTTGGACTGAAGAATGCAGAAGCCACCTACCAGAGGGCAGTTAATCAAATTTTCCACGATCAGACAGGCAAGTCTATGGAAGTCTATGTTGATGACTTACTGATCAAAAGCAGGTCTTTAGATCAATATTTACGAGATGTGAGAGAAGTTTGCAAGGTGCTTCGGGCAACTAAGATGAAACTGAACCCAAAGAAGTGCACGTTCGGGGTCAGATCTGGAAATTTTTGGGTTACATGATCTCTAAAGATGGAATCCGGGCCAATCCGGACAAGTTGGATGCTTTGAAGATGATGCCACCTCTCACCAATATTAGAGAAGTTCAAAGGTTAACAGGAAGACTAGCGGCATTGAACAGATTTCTTTCACGTTCAGCACAGCGTGCACTGCCTTTCTTCAAGATTTTAAGGAAATCTTCTCCATTTCATTGGGGGACAGATTGTCAAGAAGCCTTCGATGATTTGAAGAAATATCTGTTAGAATTACCAACCCTAACCTCTCCTCAGGAAGGAGAGGTTCTGTACCTCTATCTATCAGTTTGTGATGAAGCCATCAGTGCTGTATTGGTTAGGCAACATGACGCATATCAGAAGCCAGTTTACTACACGAGCAAAGCCTTACATGGACCTGAAGTGAGGTATTCAGATGCGGAAACATTAGTGTTAGCATTAGTACACGCGACCAGGAAATTGAGATCTTATTTCCAGAGTCACCCAGTCATCGTCCTGACCGATCAACCATTAAAGCAAATACTGAGTAGGCCAGATACTTCAGGACGCTTAGCCAAATGGGTCGTGGAGTTAGCAGGATATGATCTAGACTACAGACCATGAACAACAGTGAAAGCTCAGGCTCTAGCAGACTTTCTGGCAGAAGAGAAATCCATTTCTATCAATCAACAAGTGAATACGAAAGAATCAGGTCAGTGGAAGTTATTTGTTGATGGAGCATCTAGCAAGAGTGGGTCAGGAGCAGGGCTCCTCCTCATAAGTCCAAAGGGTGAGGAATTCCCTTATGCTCTGCATTTTAACTTCCACGCAACAAAGAACGAAGCAAAGTATGAAGCATTAATTACTGGTCTAAACTTAGCTCTAAAGCTGGGGGTCAAGCAACTCAAAGTCTATAGTGACTCTCAACTTGTAGTAAACCACATCAGGGGGAATACGAAGCAAAGGAGGAACCTATGAAGAGATACTTATCCCTGGCCCAATCGAGGATAAACCAATTTCAGGAAGTGCAGGTGGAGCAGGTCTCCAGATCACAGAATACTAGAGCAGATGCCTTGTCCAAATTAGCATCGAATTTTTTGTCAGATAAGAAGGTTCTGGTCAAGCAATTAAATCAACGGAGTTATGAGGTATCTGAGGTGCAACCAGTTACACAGAGGGAGACATAGATGGATTCCATTGTGGCATATCTAAAAGATGGCTTGTTACCAAAGGATAAGATGCAAGCTCGCAAAATCCAACGTTTATCTGATAGGTATGCCTTATTCAATGACATTCTGTATAGGAAATCATTCATATCTCCTTGGTTACGTTGTGTTACTATAGAAGAAGGCAATTACTTGTTGAGAGAGATCCACCTAGGGATATGTGGTAACCATTTGGGGGCAAGAGCCTTAGTTAGGAAGTGCAGGCTGTTTGGCTACTATTGGCCTAAAATGCAGCAGGATGCAGAGGAGTTAGTCTTGGCATGCAGGTCATGTCAAGTCCATAGTAATCTATCCCATCAGCCGCCTGAAAATTTAACTCCAGTAATCTCAGCTTGGCCCTTCGATCAATGGGGTGTTGACCTGGTGGGACCACTTCCAACAGCACCAGGAAGTTATAAATTCCTAGTAGTGGCCGTTGATTATTTCACCAAATGGGTGGAGGCTGAACCATTGACCACCATCACAGCCAAACAGATCCAAAAATTCTTGTGGAAAAATCTGATATGCAGGTATGGGATACCAAAGACTATAATTTCAGACAACGGAACACAGTTTGAAGACAGTGGAGTTCAGGAATGGTGTACAGAGCTGGGCATAAAATAGCATTTCATCTCTGTTGGTCACCCACAAGCAAATGGTCAAGTGGAACAAACTAACAGGCAGATCAAGCTTGGTTTGAAAAAGAGGCTGGAACAAGAGGGAAAGCACTGGGTAGAGCATCTCCCTAACATTCTTTGGGCTTATAGGACTACCCCAAATATGTCAACACATGAAACTCCATTCTCATTAGCCTATGGATGTGAAGCTGTTATTCCAGTAGAAATTGGATTGCCATCCCCCAGAACAGCGCTACATAATGACCAGATCCAAGAAGAAGAAATAAGGCACACTAAGGATGAACTGGAAGAGAAAAGAGATATTTCTTTGATCCAAATGGCTAAGTATAAGCAACAGGTTTCCCAGTATTACAACTCTAGGGTGAAACAATGCTATTTTAAGATTGGTGATCTGGTGTTGCGCAAAAATGAGGTTAGCAGGCAGGAACCAAGTGGAAATCTCAGTCCTAACTAGGAGGGTCCTTATCAAATTATTAAAGTGCATGGAAAAGGAGCATACCAATTGGCTGATAGTAAAAGGAAAACCATCCCCAGAAGCTGGAATGCAATTAATTTGAAGAAGTTTTATGTTTAAGGCAAGTAATTATCATCTTATTTTGTAAGACTATTATGCAATATGAGTTATTTTAAGTCCTTGATTATGTTGAATTGCTGTAATTATGTTTCTATTGTTAAACTCTTAAAAAGAGAAAACTCATTAAGTCTGATAAATCAGACCATCTTAAGACCTCAGGTCTGGTCACAAACTTCCAGACCTCAGGTGATGTCATAACTCTTAAAAAGAGAAAAATCGTTAAGTCTGATAAATCAGACCATCTTAAGACCTCAGGTCAGGTCACAAACTTCCAGACCTCAGGTCAGGTCATAACTCTTAAAAAGAGAAAAATCGTTAAGTCTGATAAATCAGACCATCTTAAGACCTTAGGTCAGGTCACAAACTTCCAGACCTCAGGTCAGGTCACAACTCTTAAAAAGAGAAAAATCGTTAAGTCTGATAAATCAGACCATCTTAAGACCTCAGGTCAGGTCACAAACTTCCAGACCTCAGGTCAGGTCATAACTCTTAAAAAGAGAAAATTCATTTAGTCTGATAAGTCAGACCAGTTTGAACCTCAGGTCAGGTCATTGATTCTAGACCTCAGGTCAGGTCAATATATCTTCAAAAAAAAAGAGAGAATGACACGTTAAGTCTGATAAATCAGACCATTTTTAGACCTCAGGTCAGGTCGTTAACCTCTAGACCTCAGGTCAGGTCGGTAGTTCCTAAAATGAGGAAATTCATTACAGTATGACATATGCTGCATAGCAAATCACATGTCATAATGGGGGGAACAAAGGCACAACGACTTCAAATACAACGCACAAATACAAGGCACAAAGGGAAACTTAAATCTTATGTCGCAAGAATCAAAACATGTCATACAAATTGCAAATAGTGCCAAGGGCACCAAAATTTCAGAAGTTTCTAAAAGACAGCAAATTTGAAGGGCAATAACAACAAAACATAATATTTGAAGTCAGGACTGAAATGGAGGATAGGCTAAATAATTTCACTTTGAACTTGGGGGAATTTGGGACTGAGATGATGAGCCAGTCTGAGCAGGTGGAGGCCTCTTGCCATACTTGGAGACCAGGTCCACTCCATCTCTGAACTCCTTGAATCTGGTCTCATAGATTTGAGATCCATCGTTTATATTCCAGCCCGCATGGGAAAGCTTGGTAGCATCAACATGGAGACCAGCAACTTTCATGTCCTCAATGGCTGAGGAGTACCCAAACCAGATGATTGGGGCAAATAACATCTTGATGCTGTTGGCTAGCTCAACAGACCTCCTATAATTGGCAATGGCTTCAGCAATGTGCTCAGGCAACCTGCTCTTCAGATTATCCCTCTCTTTTTCAAGAGTGCCCACCATCTTTTCCAAGTCGGATTTGATCTGGTTAGCAGTAGCAAGCTGGGTCCGGAACTCTTCTGTTTTGGTTTTCAATTCATCGGATAAAGCCATCTTCTCAGCGGCAGAGGTGTTCAGCAAATCTTCATACTTGGCCTTCCATTCGGACAGAGAGTTGCCAAGGTCTTCCTCAACCTTCCCAGAACTTTTTAGCCTGGACAGGATCTCTTTACCTAGTTTAGCTTCCTGAAAAGGAATACAGGAAGCAAGATCAGCATGTGTTATCTAAAAAAGAAAGAACACTACCTGTGAAGGAAACACTTACAAATGTTGACAAATCTTGATTGGACCACTCTCTCCAATCATATCTTTCTCCCTGGTGTCGATCCGAGGTCTCAGCACCTCCATCAGCGTGATCCTGAGATCTAATACGTTTCGAAGCACGCCTAGTCTCAGTCGTAGTCTCTACCAAATCATTGTGAGAAACAATCCAAAAGTCATTGGTCTCATCAGAGTCGTCGTCAGCAGGATCTGTCTCAACCGAAGGCTCAGTAGGATGACTGCCAACAGGCTTGGCAGTCTGATCTGGTACATCAGGATGGGCAACGGGTCCAGATGCGTTCTGACCTTTGGGTGGTGAAGCCTCATCAGCAATCTGGACGATATCAGTGAAGCTTGCCACTGCAAATGCCAACAAAAAATTAAAAACATGTCATGGAAGAAAAATATAAATGTACAAAACAAGAGGCCCTACTTAAATTATATCTCTCCTCTGATAATTCAACATAAGGTTCTGGGCCAGCAGTCTCCAAATGAGCAGCATCGATCAGATTAGAACTGTACTGTTTCAGACCCAGATATATCGGGGATTCGCTGATATCCTTTAACAATTTCTTACCCGATTTTCTCTCTAGCACATCACTATTCTTAGTGGAGGTGTTCCATTTGCCCTGATCCCTAATAGTGTTGTGCCTAATGAAGAAGAAATGTTTCTTCCAATCAGAAAAAGACTGGTCTGTTTTCTTAATCAAGCGGACACCACTCAAATTGTCAGTTCTCCTACAGAAGCAGTACCAACCATGGTTCTTCTTAACTTGTTTGCATTGGTAAAAGGTTCTAAAAAGTGTTAAAGAGAAGGGGGGTCACAAAGCACCTACACCAAATAAAAAAACCAGTAATGGCCCTTATACTATTGGGAACTATCTGACCAAGCCCCAAATCATAATATCGGAGTATTTCCAGGAGAGCTGGAGGAGGAGGAAACCTAAGGCCGCACTCAAACTGTTCTTTGTAAACGGTGCAATATCTGGCAGGAGGAGCCGCAGCGCTCTTTCCAGATGCAGGTCGGATAGGAGCATAAGTGTTCCTATTTATCCCAAACCTGTCACAGATGTCTGTGATATCCGAATCCTTCAATGAAGAGTTGATTGCGTGGCAAGCCATCATTTTCTTAGTCTCGTAGGTCCTTCTCAATGCTCTTATGGGCGCGGATAAGCCAGATATATTATACTCGGTCGGAGACGATTCGACAAGGGTAGGAACGATAGAAGCAATCAGATGAGGGGGAAGGATAGAGAAAAGAGGATTTTCACCCGGGTTGGATATTTCAGGTTGATTTGGATTCATAAGGATGAAAAAAGAGAAGATTATTATTACACAAAGATGAAGAAGACTTACTTGTCAATTAGGGGAGCAAATCTGCAAAATTGGACGTCTGTAGCTTTAAATAATGATTGGCGTTTGCAGAATTTATTAAATTTAATAGCTTTTAACCAAGAGATGGGACGCTTGGACTACGCATTGATTGAAGAGACAAAGCGTGTGCATTTATGATGACGTTTGAGTTAACCGAGACAAGGGTTGAGGGGCCATCTAGACGGTACACGTGGAACGACTTGGAACTTCAGATCTTAATCCATTTTAACGACCAGACCTGATCGATTAAGATCTGGGGGGCTTTGATTGGGGGTGACCCGAATCAGTCCACGTGTCAAACAGGGCAAAGCGAACTGGCAGAACAGGACAGAGCTGTACCCGATCTGGGTACCACTGTGACCAAAAGAAGCGGACTGATCAGGCCAGGCCAAGTCCCTGACATGAAGAAGTAGGCTGATCAGGCGAGGGCAGGTCCCTGACCAGAAGAAGAAGAATGATCAGGTCAGGGCAAGTCCCTGACCAGAAGAAGCAGATCGGGGACATACTCATCTGGAATAAAAAGCAGTTATGACAAAGCGTGAGACGTGGGGGCTTATATAACCGCCCACTAACTCCATTATCATGGGCAACCGTCTGAACTACGGTTGGACTTGATTCCAAGTATATACTTGGATACGTAGGCAGCTTATTGATTAAGTTCAGTCCATTTTTGACAATAACGACAATTATTCTCTGTATAATCCTAGAACAAGAAAGACCCGATTGTTTATTCATTTCACTCCGAGTTCGATCACTCTCCAATATAGCGGTCAAAAAATCCTTCTTCCCACCATTCCTACAAATTTAAAAGAAAAAAACAATAACAGAACACTCAAATGACCGTACAAAATCACTAAATCAATAATAACACAACACTAAAATGACCGTACAAATTCATTAAATAAACAATAACACAACACTTAAAATGACTGTACAAATTCACTAAATTAATAAGATAGGAGAAAAGAAACTAACGAATCCGATGATTCTGCTTGATTACTCATTATCGGCTTCAGATTTGATCCGATCGACGAAAGCGAGGGATAAAAGAGAGGATATACTTTCCGTCGGTTCGGCAAAAGCAAAGCTGAAACAAAGGCTTGTTCCCGAAAGAAGTCATGAGTTCTTCTACTGAAATATTCTGGAATTTATAAACGTAATCTAACTTTAGTGAATACATGTTAATCTCATCCACCTTCAATTTGCGGATGATGCTATCTTTTTTGGATCATGGGATATGGAAAATCTTAATAACCTGAGCAGAATCTTGAAGGCATTCGAGCTCATTTCTGGGTTGAAGATTAACATGACTAAAAGCAAGTCATATGGGTTAAATATTCAACATGTGGACCTATCATTTGGAGCTTGTTCTTTAGGTTGCAAACCTGCCGAGCTCCCCTTTTCTTATCTGGGATTACCTATTGGCAAAATTATGATTCTTGTCAGCTCATGGCAGCCGGTGATTGATAGATTCAAAACAAAATTGACCGGATGAAAGTGTAGATTTCTATTGATGGGTGGAAGACTTACTCTGCTCAAATCGGTCCTTGGTAGTCTTCCCTTGTACTACTTCTCTTTGTTTCATGCTCCTATTGCTGTGATCAACACCTTAGAACAAATTCGAGGAGGGGTTGGCGATGAGCGTAAAATTTCTTGGATCTCTTGGTCATCTATTCTTAAACACAAATCTCAAGGGGGCTTAGGGCTTGGAGGGTTGGGGATTCAAAATGTCGCTTTGTTGGGTAAATGGACGTGGTGGAGATATAATGTAGAGAAGGGAAGCTTGTGGAGGAGTATTATTTAGTTGCTTTAAGGAGATGAGGGTAGGTTTAATTAAGAGTCTGTGATGGATAGGAAAGGCAAGGTTTGGGGCAACATTATTAGAAATGCGGATAAAATTGAAAAGAAAGGGGTGAATCTCATTTCATCCCTTAAATGGAGGGTGGGGGATGGAAATAGTGTAAAATTTTGGAGAGACGTTTGGGTGGAGGATGACTCTTTCAAGTGCCGTTTCCCGAGACTTTATAACCTTTCTAGTGAAAAAGATTGTTTGGTAAAAGACCGTAGAAGGATCTGTGATGGTGTTTGGGAATTGGGAGTAAGATTGGCGAAGGGAAACTAGAGAAGGGAATTGCTGCACACTGTGATAAGTGTCAACTTTGATATAATTTCGTGTGCATTTTGCCCCCTATTTGTAGCATATTCGATGTGATTTTTGGGTAGTTAAGTGGTTTTTATAGGCACGTTTCACCACGGTTCAATTCACGAGACGAAAAATGTTTACGTCCGTAAATCTCTTTATTTCGGGTGATTTGTGTGTGTTTTATTAGCATTTGTCATGCTTTGGTATGTGGTTTATTTTAATTATAGGTACGGCGTGATATAAGACGTGATGTGGAGCGTAACATGACGAAAATCGATCAAAACGGAGATCAGGAGTGAAAGTGACACAAACCTAAATACAGGCCCTAGCCTTGTTTCTCAAGCCCAAGCCTTCCCTCCTAAATATTTTAGCATTTCCTTCGTCTCCCCATGCCCCAGCCTGTCCAAATTGAAGCCTTAGCCTCACATTTGTCCCATTATTATAAAAGAAAGAAAAAAAATATACAAAAAATAAAAAAAGAAAGAAACGAAGAAGCAGGAGAAAAAGCTTATGCATATTATGAAGAGGGGCCCAAGCCCCATGTGAAGTTTTTTTTTTAATGCGGCTCTGCAGAAAACCCTGGGGTAGACCTGGCCGGTCCGGGTCCAAATCCGGCGGTTCCACGGGTCCATGGGTCGACGGGTTCACGGAACCGGCGGTTCCACGGTTCCTACTCGGTTCTAGGGTCCACCGGACCCGGCCCGCCCGGAATCAGCGTATATATATCCCAATGTACATATATTCGGTCCAACCTCCAACGTATATATATTCAAAAATTTTGAATAATTTTTTTTTAATTTTAAAATATCACACTCATTACACTATAAATACATTGTGACACTTTAACTAATCAAATACTACTAATACTCAAATTATTGTGCCAAGGAAGAGCACATGCTAAATTATGTTTAGATTCATGAAATTATAAATTAATTATATAAAACACATAAAACTTGAATAACAAATAAGTATAAATCAACTTATATATGTTAAGAAAAATATGATAAAACGAACAGAATTGAATGATCTCCAAGGCACGTATAACATGTTTCTTTAAATAGATGTTTTAAGATCCCAATGAACATGCACCAATGGTGTGTCCCTATGAAAAATCCCTTCTACGAAATGGTGTGTCGAACCCCGTTTCTTTTCGGCGACACCTGTCGCATTCAGTGGGCAACAACACATTCAAAAAAAAAAAAAAAAAAAAGGCTTCGTGAAAAAAATATCTAACAATATACATAATATTATAAGTATAAATCATAACACAATTTTATTTTTTTTCTGCAACAGTTTTTTCCCTTCCATTAGAGTAGATCTATATTATTTTTTTGCAAATCCGCAATAGCAACTTTTCTTCCGTTATTTTACGATTGGAACACAACGAAATGACGATCCGATTGGTGAATTGCTTCTAGTTTTTTATTGGTAATTTTCTATATCTTTTTCTGATGTCTGTTATGTATTTCTTGATTTATTTGGGCGATTTTATTATTAGTATGAGTAGCTAAATATTTTATAGCTAGATTATGTGATGGAACTACGAAATTAATACTTAATCGATGATCTGGGGATGAAAAGCGCTATAAAGTTAATCTTTTGAATGTTTGCGTTCTAAAACTTGAACCTAATGCCTTTAATGGAGTAGCTAACCGTTAATTGATCAAACACACGAACTTTATAAATGTATTTTGTGAGGGAGTGTGCGAACTAGAGTTTTAGGATTGCTATGCACGAACTAGTCAAGTTTTTCGCAGCCTGTTCATTGGTAAGGTTTTTCTAGCTAAGCCGTGAACTCGGTGTATGCGGAGCATCTCATTGTGTTTCATCATATTAGGTCAATTAAATCCCATAGAGGTGACTGTTGAACCGAATATAGGGTAACTAGATTGTGGTATTAGTGCCTAGGGACCAGTCTAGGAGATTGCACCCACAACACATTCATTAGAAACCATTGGTTGGTTGGTAGGTTAAGGCTCATCCTTAGTGACTTGATAAGGTGTGGAGAGTTGTGGTCTTGACCATAATTTAGCTATTTCGTTTACATATCTTTTAAAGTCGTCATTTTTATTTCCCTCCCTATAGATTATATAACCAATATTTGTGAGCCTGAACTAAATATAAACGTGACTATGATACTTAACTGATTCCTCATGGGATACGACCTTGCTCGCCGTTGTAATACAACCGACCCGGTACTCTGCCGGTTAAAGTTGGTTTATTATAATTAGGCCATCAAGTTTTCTGGCGCCGTTGCCGGGGAATTGGTCAATATCAGTAAATCACATGAGTATTTAGGATTAGGTCTTTTTATTTATTTTTTTTATTTTTTTTGTGTTTTGTTGAAGAGTCGCGCCACCTACTCCGGTAGTGGTAGTGACTTGATACCTTGATTGTGTTCTTGTTTTTTCCTTGAATTGCGGTGTATGGATCCTTATAGCCAAGGAGGCTACTTCCCCTACCCATTTGGAGGATTTAATTTTGGTGGCATGGGTTATGGAACACAACTATATTATCAGTTCAACCCATACACAACACCCTACAATAACGATTGGGGGAGTCCTCCAAGTTATCAGTTTAAGCACCCCGATGCTTATCCGCAATATTTTCAGCCGCCACAGGTTACTCCACCGTCGATACAACATCAATTAAACACTACCCATTCCCAATTTCATCAATTGGAGGGTGATTTCTTCAATCTTCACATGATTTGACTATGAAATATTTAGCTACTTGACGATGGTGAAAATAGACCTGGCCACGTGTCACCTTTATAACACCTCAAGGTTAACATAGAAAGATAAGAAGGAAGCTCCTAGGGCCAGGAGCCCCACAGTAGTAAGGCCCTACCCCATGAGGGAGGTCTGTCCCATAGGCTTCCCGACCAGGACACTGCAGAGCAGCTTGGTCGAGTCGGGAGGCAGGACGCGCAACTCAGGACAAGATGGTCTGAGGAGCCCATCGAGTGCCGACTAGCTCTTTCCTTATGTGATAATCCGCACATGCGCCTATATTATAGGATAATCATTGGAGAAATCCCTGGATCACCGGAAGGAAATCCCATAATTCGAATATTATCTTAATTATTTATTGCCAGAGATATACGCGTGATGATCCTTAGGGTTTAAGGGTTCCACGACTTGTTTGACAAGAAAAGAGGTGAGACGCCTCCCTATATAATCAACCCTAAGGAACTACGAATGACTTGATTCCAATTACACACATTGGATACGTAGGCAACTTGAGAGAAACTAACTCTCAGGCTCAGTCTTAATCATACACAAATCACAGTCCCCATTGTCTTTGTTCTTGTTTGAATCGTCCTAGAGGTTAATTGGATCTATAGGTGATTTCCGACATCATCAATTGGCGCTAGAAGGAGGACCTCTTTTTTAGCGATTCGATCAAGAGACTACGATGGCACCACCGAAAAATACTGGAAAGAAGACTCAGACAGCGGCAGCTAGAGACGCCGGAGCGGTAGATCCAACTGCTACCACCAGCCAATCACAGACCTACCAAGAAGAGGTGGACAGCAGGCTCTACTGGAAGCGTTGCGTAACCTGGATGTCCCGGCGTTCAAAAGCGTGCTGGGTCTAGCCCTAAAGGGGCGGGAAGAGGAAGTTCCAGAAAATAACGACCCTAAAGGGAATTTGGCGAATAAAGAAGATAGAGGAGAAACTCTATCATCCACCTCCCATGCACGACAAAAGCAGGTTAACGCTCAGGCCCAGGAGGCTGCTCGGGCGGAGTTAGACGGAATTTTGGGTAAGAAAACGGATGATCTTTCACTCGAATCACCATTCCCAGAGCAGATCTTGACTTACCCACACCCGGAGAGGTTTAAGATACCCAAGCTAGAAGCATATGATGGAACAAATGATCCCCAAGACCACCTCTTCCAATACCTGACACACATGAACTTGGATTGTGTGGCTGAAGAGATGAAGTGCAAAGCCTTTCCAGCCTTACTTACGGGCAGGGCACGTGAGTGGTTCAGGAAACTACCACCAAGGTCCATCGAAAACTTTGAAACCCTGGCCAAAAGGTTTCTGCAAGCTTTTGTTACCGCCAAACCATTCCAGAGGAATGTCACATACCTTCTCACTATTCGTCAGAAAAAAGAAGAGACCATACTGCAGTATTTGAAAAGATTCAATGAGGAGTCTAGGCAGGTCGGGAATGCAGAGGAACACCTCTTGATCACCTCTTTCGTAGCAGGCTTACGAGAGGGTCGATTGTACGCCAAGTTAAATGGTCGACTTCCAAAGTCAATGCACGAATGCATGGATCTAGCTTACAAACACTGCTAGGGAGAGGAGGCCAACCGCCTAAAGAGGGAATCGGAAGCCCCCAAGAAAGACAGATCGGATGACCGATCCGATAGAAAGCGTAAACCAGTATAGGACCGAGTAGCTGCGCCTATAACTGACCGACTCGGAAAGAAGGGGGCTCTTCAAGAAAGAGACTTTATCCCTCTGAATAGATCACGCGAGCAGGTCCTCGATATAATGCAAAGAAAAGGCATTGCCTGAACACCACCTCTTATGAGAGGTCCTCGGGAAAAAAAGGATCAGACTAAGTACTGCAAGTTCCATGAAGATATTGGTCATGACTCGGAACAATGCCGGGATTTACAGAGAGAGATCGATGCTGCTGTTATGGAAGGGAAACTTGACGAGGTCATAGATAGATCCCGTAACCCAGAACCCCGTGGAAGACGGGAGTACAAGAGAAGAGATTTCGGCCATGACCGAAAGGATGATTACAGACGAAGGAGGGAACCCTCTCCAGGACTTGAGGGACAGCCGGATAACCATCCTATTAATACCATTAATACCATCTCAGGCGGTCCGAGTACATCATCCCGACCTGAAGAGAAAGACGGTAACCAGGCACCTACCAGTATAGACTCGGGAAAGAGACAAAGGTTGTCCGGGGAGGTAATTTATGGTCCACGCGACCCTCTCCCCCTTGTCATCAACAACGAAGGTTTAGTTATCGAGGCGGTAATCAACAAACATACAGTGAAACGTATTTGTGTGGACACCGGGAGTGCAGTCAACGTGCTATACTATAATGTGTTCCAGTCGATGAAGTTAAAGGATGTTGAGTTAGCACCTGTATCATCTCCCTTATACGGATTTGCAGGACCACCGGTCCATCCCGTGGGTATGATCAGCTTACCAACCACCATTGAAAAAGCACCTCGGGACAGGGTCCTCATGGTGAATTACGTGGTAGTCAGGGCCCCATCGGCCTACAATGTCATTATGGGGCGACCAGCCCTGGTAGACCTACGAGCGGTAATCTCCCCGGCTCACATAAGTATGAAGTTCTCGACTTGGCAAGGGACAGCAGAAATTAAAGGTGATGTGGAAACAGCCAGGAGCTGCTACACGGCCACCGTTAATGGAAAGATGATGGTGCAACAGGTTTCTGTGGAAGAATTGCTCCCAGAGGAAGAAGAAAACTGGTCCTCAGATGATAAAATTGAGGTGGTAAACCTGTGAAAAGAACAGGAAGGCCTGTCAGTTAACATAGGATCATGGATCCCAGATCGACTCAAAGCAGAGCTTGTTAAAATTTTGAAGGAATTTAGAGACGTATTTGCATGGAAGACAGAGGACATGCCGGGCCTGTCACCCGAGCTGGCCCTGCACAAGCTTCATGTCGACCCAGCCCGGAAACCGATTCGGCAAAAGAAGAGACAGTTTGCAAAGGATAGAATGGAGGCTATTCAGAAGGAAGTGGAGAAGTTGCTCCAGGCCGGGATTATACGCGAGGTATTCTACCCGACCTGGCTTGCCAACCCGGTTCTAGTAAAAAAGCCAGACGGTAGCTGACGAATGTGCGTAGATTTCACTGACCTGAACAAGGCGTGCCCCAAGGATTGCTATCCACTCTCAAAAATAGACAAGTTAGTCGACTCAACGGTCGGTTTTGAAGTGTTAGCATTTCTAGACGCATATAAGGGTTACCACCAAATTGCAATGGACCTAGACGATGCAGAAAAGACAACATTCATAACAGAAGAAGGAACCTTCTTCTATGTTACCATGCCGTTCGGATTAAAGAACGCTGGGGCCACTTATCAAAGAGCCGTGAATAAAATCTTTGAGAAGCAGATCGGGAAATGCATGGAAGTCTATGTGGACGATCTTTTGATCAAGAGCAGGTCTCTGGATCAGTAAATAACCGACGTCCGAGAAGTATTTGAGGTACTCATGCAGACCCAAATGAAACTCAACCCCAAGAAATGCACGTTTGGGGTCAGGTAATGAAAATTCCTGGGGTATATGATTTCAAAGGAAGGAATTAAGGCCAACCCGGATAAGGTTGAAGATTTAAAGATGATGCCACCACCAAGAAACATCAAGGAGGTGCAGAGGCTAAAAGGTCGTATGGCTGCCCTGAGTAGGTTCCTATCCAAGTCAACACAGCGTGCTCTACCGTTCTTTAAGATCCTAAGGAAAGCAAGCCCTTTTCAATGGAGTGAGGACAGTCAGAAGGCATTTGAAGATCTTAAAAGGTATTTGGCCGAGCTACCGACCCTGACGTCTCCTCGGGAAGGTGAAACTCTGCTTTTATACTTGGCCGTGGTCGACGAGGCAATCAGTGCAGTCTTAATCAGAGAAGAGGGGCAGATACAAACACCTGTGTTCTATGTAAGCCGGGCCTTACATGGACCGGAGGTCAGGTATACCAACGTGGAAAAGTTAGCTTTAGCTCTGGTACACGCCTCTAGAAAATTACGACCATACTTTTAGGCTCATTCCATCACTGTGGTCACAGATCAACCACTACGTCAGATCTTGGCACGACCAGACACCTCGGGTAGATTAGCCAGATGGGTTATCGAGTTGGCAGAGTATGATCTGGATTACCAACCCCGGACTGCTGTCAAAGCCCAGGCTTAGCTGACTTCCTGGCTGAAGGAACTCAGGTTGAAGTAGAAAAGGAACCACCAGCAGGGCCGGTAGATACATGGACGCTTTTCGTTGACGGAGCATCTGGAAAAGAAGGAACAGGGGCAGGCCTTTTGCTCCTTAGTCCAAGAGGGGAAGAATTCCCGTATGCATTGCGTTTTAACTTCATGGCAACAAACAACGAAGCGGAGTATGAAGCTTTAATCACCGGCCTCCAACTAGCCATTAAGCTTGGGGCAGATAACCTACATGTATTCAGTGACTCCCAGCTGGTAGTCAATCACGTTAAAGGTGAATATGAAGCAAATGAGGAATTGATGAAAAAGTATCGGCAGCAGCACAGGCTTTGCTGAAAAACTTCAAGTCAGTCCAGATAGAGCAGGCCTCTCGATCCAGGAACAAAAAGGCTGATGCCCTCTCCAAACTGGCATCCAATTTCTTCTCGGATAAAAAAGTCCTGGTGGAGTAGCTGGCCGAGCGAAGTTATGTCCTGAGTGAGGTGCAGCCGATTAGCCAACAAGCCACCTGGATGGACCCTATAACCTCCTATCTGAAGCATGGTATTTTGCCAACTGACAAGGCTCAGTCTAGGAAGATAAAAATACAAGCAAGCAGTTATGCTCTCTTTGATAATATCCTATATAGAAGATCGTTTATATCACCATGGCTCAGATGTGCTACCCAGGAGGAGGGAAACTACCTACTCAGGAAAATCCACCTCGGTATTTGTTGTAACCACGCAGGAGCCCGGACACTGGCTCGAAAATGCCATTTGTTTGGATATTATTGGCCAACCATGCAGGGCGATGCAAACGAACTGGAAATGAGATGCAAGTCATGCCAGGTGCATGATAACTTGTCTCACCAGCCAGCCCAGAACATGATCCCCTTGGTCTCTCCTTGGCCCTTTTACCAGTGGGGTGTAGATTTGGTTGGACCCCTTCCCCGAGCACCAGGTAACTTACAGTTTCTTGTTGTAGCAGTTGATTACATTACTAAGTGGGCGGAAGCAGAGGCCTTTACCACCATCACTGGCAAAGTCATACAGAAATTCTTATGGAAGAACATCGTCTGCCGATTTGGGATACCCAAGATCCTGGTGTCGGACAACGGAACGCAATTTGAGGACCGGGTAGTCAGGTCATGGTGTGCCGAGCTGGGTATAGTCCAACACTTTACCTCTGTCGGATACCCTTAAGCCAATGGCCAAGTGGAGCAGACAAACAGACAACTTAAGATCGGGTTGAAAAAGAAGTTGTAGGAAGAAGGTCAATGATGGGTTGAGCACTTGCCCAACATCCTTTGGGCGTACAGAACGACTCCAAACTCGGCTACCGGAGAAACTCCTTTTGCCTTAGCCTATGGTTGTGAAGCAGTTATTCCGGCTGAAATAGGGCTTAACTCCCCTAGGACCGAGCTCCACACAAGCGCAGGTCGGGACCTCGAGCTCAGGCACGCCAAGGATAACTTGGAAGAAGCCAGGGAAGTGGCTTATATCCGAATGGTGAAGTATAAGCAGAGAATATCCCAATATTACAACACTAAAGTTAAACATTCGTACTTCAAAGAAGGAGACTTGGTACTTCGAAAGAATGAGGTCAGCAAGCAGGGTAGGGTCCCCAGGGAAAGCTTAACCCGAACTGGGAAGGCCCGTACAGGGTGGTAAAGGTTCATGGCAAAGGTGCTTACCAGCTAGCTAATGCGAGTGGCCAGACCATACCGCGGAGTTGGAATGCAGCAAACCTTAGAAAATTTTATGCCTGAGACGATTCCATGCTTGTTTCTGTCTTTTCATTTATGTTGTTACTTTCAATAAATGTGTTATCAAACACCATTGAGTTCTAATAAAGATATAATTTTCTGTTATACATTGTCATTCTATGCAACATATTTCATTTAATTGAGTTCAATGCAAGTCAGACTCAGAAAGCTTGAATACCACAAGCTCCCCGAGTCCTCAGGCCTGGACAGGGTTTTAACTGAGTCAGGTTATACTCAGAAGGTTTGCAAAAGTCAAACCTCCTAAGTCCGCGAGTCGGGCCGAATTTAACGAGGCCTGCGGGTCGGACTCGAAATCTTGAATACCACAAGCTCCCTGAGTACTCGAGCCGGGACGGGTTTTTAACGAGTCGGGTTATACTCAGAAGGTTTGCAAAAGTCAAACCTCCTAAGTCCGAGTCGGGCCGGAATTTAACGAGGCTGCGGGTCGGACTCGAAAGCTTGAATACCACAAGCTCCCCGAGTCCTCAGGCCAAGACAGGGTTTTAACTGAGTCAGGTTATACTCAGAAGGTTTGCAAAAGTCAAACCTCCTAAGTCTGCGAGTCGAGCCGAGAATTTAACGAGGCTGCGGGTCGGACTCAGAAAGCTTGAATACCACAAGCTCCCCGAGTCCTCAGGCCAGGACAGGGTTTTAACTGAGTCAGGTTATACTCAGAAGGTTTGCAAAAGTCGAACCTCCTAATTCTGCAGGTCAGGCCAGAATTTTATCAAACCTTAGTATGCCATCCAAACCGTCAGTAATGCATGCCATACTGGGGGGGAAGGGGACATACATAAGACAGAATTCAAACATTTAAACCCAAAATAAACCAAATAAAGCCAAAGTATAGTGGGCAGGACACCACAAAGTATAAGCAAAATACAAGAACTTGGGCAAAAAGTTTCAAAATATTTTCCAACAACATAAGGAGAGACAATCAGGTCTGGGTTTCCGGAGTCTGCCCTGTTGAAGATGGAGTTGGCACGGCATTCTGAGAGGCGGGACGACGTCCGGCGTACTTGACCACAATGTCTTCACCTGCTTTAAATTCTCTCAACCTGTCATCATAAATCTGACCTGCTCCTTCCTTGTACATGGAGCGATAATGCGTAAGGTTAGAAAGAACCAGCTCAGGGCGCTGCTCTTTGGCCTCATCCACACCCGTCGTGTACCCATGTTGCATGACAGGGTTCAGCAGGACCTTCAGGGCTCCGGCTAGATGGTCGGAGGACTTATACTCATGCACAACTCGGGCATCCCGAGCAGGGAGAGAAGCTTGCAGAGTAGCCAGTTCAGCCCGGACCTTGGCCAGCGCCTGCCCGAGCTCAGAGTTCTCTGCCACATACTCATCATGCTTGGCCTGGAGTTCGGCAGTACACTTGGCCCTAGTCTCGGCAAGTTCTTTCTTTAGAGCCGCAACCTCCTGGTCCTTAGCCTTTGAGGCCTCTTTATACTTATCACGAGCCGCCCGGAGCTCCTCGATCGTTCCCTGCAGCGCCTCCTTACTCGCCGCGGATTCAGCAAGGCGATCCAGGAATTCTTGACCGACCTGAGCTCCATAGAAAAGACAAAGGAAAGGTAAGAAGAAAGTAAGGCAAATAGGAATGACAGACATATTTATTCAAGAACTTACCACAACGGCGAGGTCCTGGTCAGACAGCTCGTACAACCGGTTGTGCCTTGGGGAATATTGCTCCTCAGGAGAATCTTCAACATTTTCTATGGTCTGACGGGCGGCCTTCCTTTTCTTTGATCGACCCTTTTCGAGTCGAGGGAGAGACTACCTTCTTCTTCCGGCTAGGCTCGATAGCATCTTCTCTTTCTTCATGCTCATCATCCACGTTTATCCGCTCAACTTCCCCAGAGGAGTCATCTGGTTGTCCGGACAAGAGTTGAGCCGAGGTGGGAGTCAGGACAGTCCCGGCAGTTCGGAGGCGTTCCGTCTCTACGTCCTCCTGCTGCTCACTTCCCTGGGTAGACTCACCAGGATTGACTGGAGGAACCACTTTGTCGTTAACATCCTCCAGGAGTTCGGCAAAGGAAGACACTGCCAAAATAAATGACATGAAATGTTAGAAAAATATTTTACAGATAGTAAAGTATGGCAAAAAGCAAGTGTTAAAGCCCTACATATCTTGTACTCCTCCTTATCTAATTCCTTGTAGGGGTCAGGGCCCGCGGTGGGAACAATCTGTTCGGCAAAGGAAGACACCCGGGAAGATCAACTCAGAGGAGTATTTTTTCGCAGTGATGTACACCCCGCTTTTGCGAATATCGTCTAACAGTTTCCTATCCATGTCAGTCGGCCGTGGATCGTTGTCCAGGTCCGAGGAGTTCCACCTACCCAGGTTCCGAGTAACCTCGGGACAGATAAAAAAGAATCGGGTTTTCCAACCTTTGTATGAAGTATCCCCCGGCTCAGTGAATTGAACGTCGGGCATGAAGTCTCCTCGACGTGGGAAGCAGTAGTACCCAGCCTGCCCAGGCACCTGTTTACGTTGGAAGATTAGTTGAAACGTTTGGACTTTAAAGGGGATGCAGGCACATCTGCACCAAATGGCGAAGCCCACTATCGCCCTCACTCCGTTCGGCACGATCTGGGCCAACCCTAGATCGTAGTGCTCTAAGACAGCCAGGATGGCCGGACAGATCGGAAACCTTAAACCACACAAAAGCTGCTCTCTGTAAATGGCGCAGTACCCGGCCGGAGCTTGATAGGCATAGGTGCCGGGAGCCGGGACAGTAGGTTTGAAAAGCGGGTTCACCAGATTGTATTGTTTGCAGATACGGGTCACATCTGCAGCGTTTAACTTGGTGTCAATACCATGACAGGCCGCCTAAGACTTCAGAGCCATAAATGCCTTTAAGGTAAGGACAAATCTGGAAGACGAGGAAGAAGGGGGAGGATTGAAAAAAGAGAGGGCAGGTCTCTCGAAATTGACTCCGGTAGGGGTACTTTCTTCTTCTATTTCTGGTTCCGATTCAAATAAGGCCTCAATGGAACTATCAGTAAGGATTATAGGTTCGCTCATTAACAACAGAAAGAGACTTAGAAAAATAAGAGAAGAGAGAAAGCTTACTTGAATAAAGAAATCGGAGAGATGGAAGAATGGAATGGCAACCGTCCCGACTTCACGCTTGATTTAAAGAGTAAATGTTTGAAGGGACGTGATGAGACTAGGGAGTTATAAAACCAAAGATAAGTCTTGGAAAAACCGCCCCATTATTACGGTGTGTATAAAGACGCTTCGTTTCTCGCGCTCGCTATGGCAGCCTAAACGGTAGCAGTGCCACGTGTCAGGGCAAGCATGTTACCCTGAAACAGCCGAGCTGATCTCAGGTCTACCCAGCTCCTAGGTAGTCTGGCCAGACCAGGGGGCTTATGACGATGGTGAAAATAGACCTGGCTACGTGTCACCTTTATAACACCTCAAGGTTAACAGAGAAAGATAGGAAGGAAGCTCCTAGGGCCAGGAGCCCCACAGTAGTAAGGCCCTACCCCAGGAGGGAGGTCTGTCCCATAGCCTTCCCGACCAGGACACTGCAGAGCAGCTTGGTCGAGTCGGGAGGCAGGACGCGCAGCTCAGGACAAGATGGTCTGAGGAGCCCATCGAGTGCCGACTAGCTCTTTCCTTATGTGATAATCCGCACATGCGCCTATATTATAGGATAATCATTGGAGAATCCCTGGATCACCGGAAGGAAATCTCACAATTCAAATATAATCTTAATTATTTATTACCCGAGATATACGCGTGATGATCCTTAGGGTTTAAGGGTTCCACGACTTGTTTGACACGAAAAGAGGTGAGACGCCTCCCTATATAATCAGCCCTAAGGAACTACGAATGACTTGATTCCAATTACACACATTGGATACGTAGGCAACTTGAGAGAAACTAACTCTCAGGCTCAGTCTTAATCTTACACAAATCACAGTCCCCATTGTCTTTGTTCTTTTTTGAATCGTCCTAGAGGTTAATTGGATCTATAGGTGATTTCCGACATCATCACTACTCATAGTAAAATAGGAAATAACAATCAAAACGAGAATTAAAGCCATAAAACAAGAAAAGAGATGATTTTCGTTACCAAAAGTGCAGAAAAGTTGGAATTACATCAATCTTCATCCACACCCATTGTCACTTGGGGAAGAAGAAGACTCCAAAATGCCAAAATATAACAAAAAGAGCTAGAATCTATGCTAAATTGTGTTTAATCTAAGAGAAAGAATGAAAGACGAGCTAATCTAAGGGAGAAAAGTGATGAAAAACGACCTAAGAGTGTCTAAGTCTAGGTATGAGTTCCTATGAAATGGGGGTGAAAAATCTATTTAAAAACGCCCAAAAACGTGCAGATAAAGCAGTTTTGGCGTGCCCGTAAGTCCTCGGTGCGTGCTGAAACTGTTCTGTGACTTTATGTGGTCTCTGTTCTACTTTGGCGCGCCCCAAAGTCTTCAGCGCGCGCCAAAAATCTGGACTGATATACCTTCAGTAATCTGGTAATATCTTTGCGTGTAGAGCTCCGATTTGAGTGATTCAAAATGCGTTGGAAAGCTCATTCAATTATATAAAACTTTCATGCAGACCACAAGTCTAGGAAAAGCTATTATTGGGGATCAAATTGCTGATGAAGGGAACGTATGGTGAATGCAACAACTATTTTTGATCAATTTCCATTCCCGGGCTTCGGTTTCATCTTTCTAAGCCTCGTGCCTTAACTTCCGGGTTCACGAGACACCTATTTCCTGTATCACAACATTCAAACACATACCGAGCATAATTCCACAAGATAAATAGGTCTTGAAAAGGGTCAAAATACCGTAAAATGGTGATGTTTTCCATCTATTTGACGGTTTGCCTCAAAATGAGTGTGCAATGCATTTTGCCCTATAAATGGTCTAAAAGTACCCAATATAAGCCAAAAGTGTCATAAATGGGGGTTAAAACATGCACCAAAGCATAGTAAAGTTGACTCTCATCACCCTACCTCTCGGACTCCTCCTCCACGACCAATGCCACATCCAAACTCCCTCAACCTACTCAACTTTCTCCCTCACAAAAGCCTCCTTGCAAGTGTCTAAGGTAAAGAGCCTTAATTGGGTACAAGTCCTTTAAAGGAGGACTTGTGATCCAAGAATCCCTCCAAAACCTAATACTATCCCCATTTCCTAACTTCCAACTAAAAGAGGACAAAAGATCCACCCCGCACGCAACTTCGACCGAACAAGCTTTCATTATATTTCCCCACACCCTACCTTTAAAACTACCCACAAGCGAGCCCCCGAACCCTCCCTCCTCACCATACCATTCCTTAATGATTTTCACCCACAAAGCCCCCTTCTCGCTCTTGAAACGCCCAAACCATTTACCTAAAAGCACTAGATTTTGGGTCCTAAGACTCCCCACTCCCAGCCCCCCCATCTCTTTGCTTCTCAAAATATTGTCCATGCAACCCAATCCATTTTTTTGCGAACAATCTGCCCCTCACCAAAAGAAAAAACGACGAATATTCTCCAAAACTTTAACGATGACTGTAGGAGCCAGAAAAAGAGAGAGATAGTAGAGTGGAGTACTATCAAGAACTTATTTAACAAGGATCAACTTCCCTCCAAATGATAACAAGGTTGACTTCCAAGAAGCTAATTTCAATTTCATTTTGTCCACGACCGACTCCCACGATCTTGAGAGATTCATTTTTTGTCCAAGCGGTAGTCCTAAGTATTTCAATGGCAAAAAATCCACTGAGCAGCCTAAAAACGAAGCATATTCCACCAACTCCGAATGATCAACATTCAGCCCGACTAGTTTGCTTTTCACCAAATTGACCTTGAGCCCAAATATTATTTGGAAGCAAAGGAGGATAGTCTTTAAGTTACGGAGGTTAGTTTTATTCCTTTCCCCAAAGAAGAGAGCATCATCAGCAATATGTGTATTTTTTTACTTTTTTTTGAGGGTGCAATATGTGTATTTGTTGAGTGGTGTTTTGTGTTATCAAGCTGCCTATTTAATGTCACATAGATTCATAGAAATAGAAGCATAGTTGTTTTCTTTTATTAACTATTTTTTGTAATTGGCCGGCAAGTTATACAAATTCTATATCAAATTTTTAACATGTCTCATCGGACCTTTTAGTTTATCTTCTTAACGGTTAAACCCTAACCGAAAGGTTCCCCACTCTCCTATCACACGGAATGAGTGGAGATGTTAATCAGGTAACGTAGTGGCTCAGAGTCAAGGGTTGCCATTATACCATTATACCATGATCTAGGAAGAAGTCGTCCCAGACGGGATTCGAACCTTCATTCACCAGCTCCCGGTCCAACAGTCACTATAACACCCAAGCCCCTTTACCACTAGGTAATGTCCTGGGGACTTTTAGACATCTGTGGCTTGCCACTATAGATGCAACCTATGCATTTCCATAGTAACAATGGTTGGTTTTGTATGGGACTATGGATGCTTATTGAAGATCAACGTTTTCTCATACAGGCCACTGACTTAGTTATGAATGGTCCTTATGCTTCCGGTTGTTTACAAATACATGTGGGTTGTTTAATCTTTGTTCTGTAACACTTGTAAAGGGGTGGTATGGGGTATGTGTGTTTGCTGTTGATTTAGAAATTGGTTAATTTATTTTATTGATTAGGACATGGTTTATTGGTTTTCTGTTTAATATCAAATGATTTTAGTAGATTATGATTTCAATTAATTATTCTGTTCACATTCTAGTTGTTCCTACAAATACTTATGTAGCGATATGATAATGAATACCAATGAAAAACGAAAAGAATATGATAATGAATACCAATGAAAAATGAAAAGAAAAAAAGGTATTCATTCTACTATTTTATTCATATCCCACCGCTTCTTTTACGAATTATTTTATTCATTCAATTGTTTTATTAAAATTTATCACACAAATCTATCATCATTTGCACCACCGGATGGAGCGGGAAAAGGGTCTGATCCACCAGAACCTCCGGCGGCGGTATTCTCAGTAAACCGGAACTCAGTTCCGAACCCTCTGGACTGCTGCAGAGTCTGAGCAAATGCCTGATATTTGCAAATGTCAGCATCACTCACACTTCTGCGGGCAAACTTCATAGACTCCCCGAAATGAGCAGCCTTGATCTCCCCCACTTCCTCAACATCCTCATCCATTGTATCTGGATTCTCATTCTCTGCCACTTCCTCAACATCTTCTTCCATTGACTCTGGATTCTCATTCTCCGCCACTTCCTCAACATCCTCGTCCATTGAATCTGGATTCTCATTCTCGAGTTGGCTTTTATTGTTTGACGAAAGACGGCCCCATATATATGGGTTGGATTTCTGCAATGATCATACTAGAAAGAAAGAAAAAACAATCTCATTCGGGAAAAATAAAATAAAATATGATAATCATTTAATGACCAAGTTGAAACCTATTCTAAAACGAAATAATTTAATAAAAGAGAAATAACCATAAAAAAAAACATAAAAATTACCTTGTGCTATACAGAGTAATCGTGTTTGGAATGATGAACATCATACGTTGATTTGGATATACCAACTCTTTTCATTCCGAAAACCTATTGCTTTTGCCCTCTTTTTTGTGATCTGGTACACAACTTCTTCATTCCGAAGATTGACGGTGCATTAGGTTTTATCAAGCATAACGAACACTTATCATTCATTTATGAAAAGGATTGCTAGACATGGATGGTGAGGATTGAAATGACACAGATGGTACGGATCGAAAGTAGATATAGGATGGTGAGGATTGAAATGACATGGATGGTAGAGTCGAAAGTAGATATAGTATTAGAGAATTGTATGTCTAAGGTTTGTTTTAATGATGTTGTGTAGTACAATTATTTATAGGTTTTCACGTCTAAAATAACACATTTGTAGTAGTTGTAATATTTATGAAATTGTTGCCATGAGAAAAAAAATATAATAAATACATAAAATTGACAAACAGAAATAAAATAGTACCTTCAAATGCAATATTTAAAGGCAAAAAAACATGCGGAAATTCAAAATATATATTTTGGGTAAAAATAGTTTTTTTTTTTATACAATCATAACCCTTCTTACGGTAACCCTTCTTACAATCATGGTGCACCGAAATATATACATATTTTTGGGTAAAAATATTTAAAGGCAAAAAAAAACATGTTGGAGGCAACTCTTTTTCCTTTAAGACTCTAAGTGTGTTGTGTCGTTAAACCACCAAAATTAAACACCTCCAACCTCTATAACGAGTATAGTGGAAGCAGGGATCGAATCCTCAGAGAACGGATGATTATTTCTTTCAGAACAAAATATAGAATTCCAAGTTGTGGTGAATTAACTAAAAATGTAATAATTAAAATAAACTGTTCTAATAATCTAGACAAGTGCGATATAAAGTAGTGTCGAAAATCAGTAATAAGAAGGCTCCAGCTGAAGTTTATTATTTCCACCTCGATTTCCTCGACTGATCATTGACGCAAAAATACTCATTAATTTATTAATAAACCAGTTACAGTTACCGACATCCGCCAAGTAACCAGCCTCTCCTAAATTCGATAATTAAGACACGGTCATTAATTATACTCTAACCGAAAGACACTCCTAGACACGGTCATAAGAGTTTAGTGTTCCGGCAGCATTAATATTTTAGAGACCCGATTCTGAATATTAACACACACACGGGTTAATTTTAATCGAGATTATTCACATTCGTGGTAGCAGATTAACCAGCTGCGAACAAGTACAATCATACCACTCGTCACCTTATTAAATTGAATAAGCAATTACGGACTTATCGTTTCAATTGACAATCGATTAATTAGTTATATCAATTATCCTGCAGAAATAATTAACCCAACTAATAATCGAAAAGAAATTATAGCAGAAGATGAACAAATACTAATAAATCAATGAGGAAGAAACACAATTTGATCTCACAGTCAATTACATCGAGGTTTCAATAATTCTTCAACTGGAATAAAAGAAATTAGAAACTAACCATGGTTGTAGCAATCACAAAAGTATTCATATGAATAGTGGTTGATGTTTGCTCACAATGAAAAGAAAAAAAATAATATGCAGCCGTCGTCCCAGGTCTTCTCACGTACCCTAGCTGATGATGTTATGTAATTTTTTAGATATATCATCCCCTGATCCAAAATTGCATTCCAAAGATCATTCTTTCCACGTATTTTCTCCTTGACCAATGGGTCCCAAGGCCATTTAAATGATCAGCCAATCAAAACATAAGGATTTAACCAATATAAAAAACAATTTCAGTGTTCCACCAATCAGCAAAAAGCTTCACATCATATGCATCTTTTCCAATTCAGCATTTGCAAATTATCAGCTTCAGACTAGGATAACGGTATGAACATACAATTTCCAGACTCTTCTTTCCATCAAAACGTGAACCATCTCTCTCATCTTCTAGCAGTAACATCATCTTTCATCTACTCCTCTCTTTTCGCATTTCACGACACAAACACTCCTCTAAGTCCTTATTACTGTCAATCCTGCAAAACAACACAAAACACCCCGGAAAAGCTCATATCTCCCTAGAAATGACATCGAAAAAGCGATTAAATCCCAACCAAAAATGTTCCTATCAAATCCCCCCACACTTGAATGATGCTAGTCCCCGAGCATCGTACTAACCTAAACTAAGCTATGAAATGCGAAATGCTAAATGCATGATCCGAACATGTATGCAAAGTACCAAAAACACACAAAAACATGACTCACGTCCAACCTCATGATTCATCTCATATGTCGTAACTCAAAACAAGGGGCAATCAAACAACATATTCCACACACTAATGTTCATACAACTCAACTTATCACATTAGTTCACAACTTTTAGAATGGTAAAGCCAAAGAAACCCCAACTTGTCCTCACGGGAAATCGCTCGAATAAAGTATCGGGACATTTCACTCACACTCAAAATCAACACAAGGAAAGGTGTTACCATAGGCTTGCACATCAATCAAGTCTCCACCACTAACAATTTCGAATACCACACATCAATCAAGAAGTCTTTAAAGGTCGTAACGGGGATAGGGACATACAAAGGTGGGATATAAAAGGATAAAATAAGGGCTAAAGTGTTGAAGAGTTATATGAATGACCACATTATTACAAACACACTACACGCCACCATCTACTCAAACATTTACTTCACCCAAATGACCCATACCTCCCACAAACTTCTCTTCTCATCATAAAATGCTTGCCAATACACACTGCTGTTTCTTTTATTTCACTTCTTTTTTCTTTTCTTTTCTTTTTTTCTTTTTTGATTTGTTTTGGTTTTTTTATTATTTATTTTTTTTATTCGTTGACCGAATTACCAGGAGCACAAATTTCACCTCAAAGTCAACAAAACTTATTAATCCATACATCCAATATGACATGGGCCATAACATTGACTACACACAGTGGTGGATCAAGAGAAGATAAAATGTTGGTCATCCATATACCTTTCAACACCAAAAAGGGTTAAACAGAAGAGGAGAAATAATGATCGAAACGGCTATTGGTTCAAATTTTCTATGCTTAAGCAAAGAAACGGTCAGGCCAGACGGGGCTAACTAGGGGAAAAACATGAGGGTAGGCTAACAAAAGTAGGCCAAAAGGGGTTAAACCTAGGTGCCTCTATCATCTTAATTCATAGACTCCGAACAAATGTGGTCTCGATATGTATTTCAGTGCAAGTTCTAGAACATTCAATCCAAGTGTGATACCACTCTAAAGGGAAAAAGATATGAGCGAGTGCGCTCTTTAGGCTACGTAAACCTCACTTTTTAAGTGGCTTTTCGTCAGGGCTCAAGGGATTATCACTCAAAAACTCATAAACAATTGTTATAAAGTGAGTGTGCATCAACAAGAGTGTGTGCATACATTGATTGCTTGCCGTTTGATTCTCATTACTTAACACAAGGTAGAAACGAAAAGGTTCGTAGGGAGTCAAGTATGTGTATTGTTGGTACTAGAAAGTCCTAAATGCAAATCTAAATATGTGTTTTTTTTAGATGAAAAATTTACAAATGCATGACACAACTCCCTCCGCACTTGAATCTAACATTGTCCTCAATGTCCGAGTCAAATGGTAAGATGACGCGATGGATGCAACTAGACTGATGGCTATGCACAATGTGACCACGAAAAAGAAAATACAAGAAAATAAAAAATAAAAAAATAAAATAAAATGGGACTTCCCTAAGACGATGGTGGAGGTGGTTGGTGCTTTCTCAATCAGTAACTGCTGTACCATGCCCCTGAGACTAGCATTATCGGACAAAATCCGTTCTTGTGTAAGAGCTATAGCATCTAGCTTCGTCTCCAAATTGTTCAAACGGTCTTGGATGGCAAAAACCTCCATTTCATCCTCACGTGATGCCTCGGTACCTGCAGTGTTAGTTTTCTCCCTGACAGACACTCCCGGAGGTTTAAACTCCAGAATTCCATTATTATCTTCCACTATGTGGCAGTTAATGAGACAAGGTAGATCGATCCACTCAACAGGGCAAGCGACTCGCAAGTTCGAATTATTTAGATCAATTAAATTATAATGCACAGCTATACGAGTGATGAAAGACCCTAAAATTAAGCCCTTTACTTTCTTTGTCCACTTGTTTTCGACCACGCTTTTGAATTGTGTGATGACCCAATGTGCAAAATTTGCTTTCTTATTGCGTTTTAATGCACCACAAAAAACATAATTCCGCTTTGGTACACACATTAGACCCTTTATTCCTACCCGAGAAACTATGTGCCAACAATATATGAAGGATCCGCAAAGCCGGCTCTTTAAGAAAATAAGCTTTAGATTCTTTAGCGTTAAAAGCCGCTTTGTCAGTGCTTATCTCACGCCAAAAACCATATCTTTCACAAGAAAATTCATCAGAAAAATCACACATATACTCAGCATACCCCGAAATCTGTGCTAAATCCGGACTAAGAAAGCCTAATGCAATATTCAGCTCAGTGAAAGACAACTTAAATGGACGATTCATCAAGCGAAAATTAATCAAACCCGGGGTGTCGGGGGTAAAATCTGGTGGTGGTGCATAGTGGAATGTGGCGTAAAATTCTTGTGTCAACTCGGTGTAAGCAGATAAGCAAATGACAGAAAATTTTCCCAACCAATATTCTTTAAATAAATTGTCACTTGCTCTAAAATTCCCAATTTGGCTAACACATCAGTATCAATAAATTTGCAGGGAACAAAAGGTTTAGTAGCCAAGCTTTTATACCTGTCGGCGTCCTTTTTGTTGGGAAATTGTAAGCACCCATTGAGTTGAGCACGAGACGGTAGAAGTGTAGCACCGCCGGCGGCTGAACGAGCTTTCTGTCGGGTTGGAAGAGGTGCTTTGGACTTGTTGATAACTGCATCGGAGAAGTTCGATTTGCGGCAAGGTGAAGCCACAGAAGGTGTTGTCAGGGCCGGCTGGACCAATTCCTTGGCGGTGACGGTATGGTTGGTAGAATCATCCAAAGCTCCGGTCTTCGGCTTTTTATTAGTGGTTTGAGAGACGGGCTGTGGTCTTTTCCGGCATGGGTTTCGACGGGGCAGCTGGGTTTCCGGTGAAGAAGGGGCTTGGCGAGAAGGAAAGGTGGACTCATCAATTGGAGGAATGGAAGGAGATTCAAAAATTACTTGTTCGAATGGGACTATCTTCTTCTTCTTGGCCTTGCTTTTGGGCCGCAATGTTGACCGACGCCGGAAAAATAGGTTACCGGAGTCACTCACCGCTGGAACAGGGGAAGGAAAATGGGTTTTGGGAAAAAAGGGACGGGGGGAAAGAAAAAGGGGAAGAAGAGACTAAATAATAAAAAGAATAGTTTTTTATGAAAAGATATATTAGATGCTGAGAAGTTTTTTTTTTTTTTAAATAAAATATATGAACCCCTTTCCATCCCAATAGAAACATGCTTACATTCAGAGCTTAAATTTCCAAACGGTATGATCATACTTTTTTTTTTTTTTTCACATCTGCATTCTCCCATTAATTGACATCCCTGTAGCGAAAAATGGTATGATCATACCATTTCGCCCATAACCTAAACTGCACCACTTATTTCCTTCTTCATGAATCAAACACCTGTGAAGCCAAACAACTCAAAACAAATTGATTATTTATTTTTTTTATTTTTTTTTAAATGTTGGGTTGCCTCCCAATTAGCGCCTTTATTTAACGTCTTTGGCTAGATGTAGCGATGATCTCAAAACTTACTCATACATCGGCTCAATCAAATCAATCTCCTCCACCGTGGACACTTCACAACTCTCGATGTACGGCTTAAGCCTGTGTCCATTCACTTTAAAGGTTTTGTCGGTGTCCACACTTTTAATCTCAATCACACCTTGAGGAGACACACTTACCACTACGAATGGTCCAATCCATCGTGACTTAAGTTTACCCGGCATTAGTTTCAAACGCGAATTGAATAACAACACCTTCTGACCCGGATGAAACTCCTTATGACGGATGAGCTTATCATGCCACATCTTTGTCTTCTCCTTATACATGCGAGCATTCTCATACGACTCCAATCTCATTTCTTCCAATTCCTGAAGTTGTAGCTTCCTTTCCAATCTCGCTTCCTTTAGGCTCAAGTTACACTCCTTAACTGCCCAATAAGAACGATGTTCAATGGAAACAGGTAGATGGCACATCTTACCAAAAACCAATCTATATGGCGACATTCATAATGGGGTTTTATAGGCCGTGTGATACGCCCCAAGAGCATCATCCAAACGCAAACCCCAGTCCTTACGGTTCGGATTCACAACTTTCTCCAAAATGCTCTTTATCTCTCGGTTTGAGACCTCCGCTTGTCCATTGGTTTGTGGATGGTATGTGGTAGCCACCCTATGGTGTACTCCATACTTTAACATCAAGGCTTTAACACCACGGTTGCAGAAATGTGTACCTTGGTCACTAATCACTACCCTCGGAGTCCCAAACCTACTAAAAATGTGTGACCTGAGAAAACCACACACAACCTTAGAATCATTAGTCCGGGTGGCCTTAGCCTCCACCCACTTCGAAACATAATCCACGGCCAATAAAATATAGACATTCCCACAGGATTGAGAAAAGGACCATAAAATCCATCCCCCATACATCAAATATTTCACAGAATAAGATAGGACATTGAGGCCTTTCATCTCTTAAAGTTATGTTACCAACCTTTTGACAATTAGCACAACTTTTGCAAAATTGATAACAATCCCTAAAAAGAGTTTCCCAATAAAAACCACTGTCCAAAACCTTCCTAGCCGTCCTTTTAAGACCAAAATGACCAACACAAGCAAGACTATGGCAATAAGTGAGGATATCCTGAACTTCATCATCAGGAATACATCTACGAATGACCTGGTCAGAACCAATTTTCCACAAATATGGGTCCTCCCACATGTAATACTTTGACTCGCTTTTCAGTTAATTTTTCTTAGCAACGCTCATGTCATATGGTAAAACACCGGATACTAGAAAATTCACAATATCTGCATACCACGGTTCCTTACCTCCTTTACCTCGCAAAGCGAAAAGGTGCTCGTCCGGAAATGTCTCAATGATGGGTATTGGTTCCTCCTCTCGAACCAAACGACTCAGATGATCCGCCACAAAATTTTCCACACATTTGCGATCTTTTACCTCAAAATCAAATTCTTGTAGAAGAAGAATCCACCTAATCAGCCTTGGTTTCGACTCTTTCTTGGATAGAAGATACTTGAGAGCCGCATGATCTGTAAACACAATAACTTTTGAACCAAGTAGGTAAGACCGAAATTTCTCAAAAGCAAAAACTACCGCAATGAGCTCTTTCTCCGTGGTGGTATAGTTGCATTGCGCTGAATTCAACGTCTTGGACGCATAGTATATCACATAGCTCAAATTTCCAACCCTTTTCCCAAGAACCGCCCCCACAGCATAATCACTAGCATCACACATTATCTCGAATGGTAAAGTCCAATCTGGGGGTTGTATGATAGGGCTAGAGGTGAGCTTATCCTTCAAATCATTAAACACTTTCTTGCATTTTTCATGAAACTCAAATTGCACCTATTGTTGCAACAACCGGGACAATGGTTGTGCTATCTTTGAAAAATCCTTTATGAACCTCCGGTAGAATCCTGCATGACCAAGAAAACTACGAATATCTTTGACATTAGAGGGGTAGGGCAATTGAGTGATTAGATCAACCTTGGCCTTGTCTACTTCAATACCACGAGATGACACCACATGGCCTAACACAATACCTTCTCGAACCATAAAATGACATTTCTCATAATTTAAAACAAGGTTCGTTTCAATACATCTCTTTAAAACTCTTTCCAAATGATCTAGGCATTGATCAAAAGAGCTACCATAAACCGTGAAATCATCCATAAAAATTTCAATGCATTCTTCTAACATGTCTGAAAATATGTTCATCATGCATCTTTGAAAGGTTCCAGGTGCATTACACAGTCCAAATGGCATGCGCCTAAATGCAAAAGTCCCGTATGGGCATGTAAAAGTCGTTTTCTCTTGATCCTTAGGGGCTACCATAATTTGATAGTAACCTGAATACCCATCTAAGAAACAAAAGAAAACTTTTCCAGCTAAACGCTCAAGCATTTCCTGAATAAACGGGAGTGGAAAGTGATCTTTTCTAGTTGCAGCATTCAATTTACGAAAATTTATACACATTCTCCACCCCGTTTGAGGTCTCATGGGTACCAATTCATTTTTATCATTCGGAACCAATTGAAAGCCAGACTTTTTCGGTACTAGGTGAACTGGGCTTGCCCATTGACTATCAGATATAGGATATATAATTCCTAAAGCCAACATCTTTAATACTTCTTTTAAAACAACTTCCTTCATAATTAGGTTTAACTTACGTTGAGGGTCTCTTACCGGTTTAGAGTCTGACTCGAGCAAGATCCTGTGCATGAAAATGGATGGGCTTATCCCTTTGATATCAGCCATTGTCCATCCTATCGCTTCCTTGTGCTCCTTCAACACCCGGATTAGGATCTCCTCTTGCAACGTATCCAACCCTTTTGCAATGATTACAGGAAGTGTTTCATTTTCCCCCAAGTAAACATACTTAAGGTGTTCTGGCAATACTTTTAGATCAAGCTTTGGTGCCTGCACAGTCGACGGAACAATTTTTTCGGTAGAAACAGGTAATGGCAGAAATGGAGAAGAATACCTGGGAATGAATTCTTTTGTGGAGTGCAAGGACATGATTGCTTCTTTAAGTTCCTCATTCATCCCACTATGTATATCCCCATCTGTCAAACTTATTTGCAACACATATTCAATCTCATCTACCACATGGTTAGCTTCCCAAACATCATACACCAAAGAATCAAGCACATTAACATGACAAACAGACTCAGGAATCAATAGGGTAATGCATGGCCTCAAAAATATTATAAGTGACAACTCGACCATCAAACTCAAAAGTTAGAGTACCCTTATCAACATCTATTTTTGTCTTTGCCGTTTTCATGAAAGGTCTTCTTAACAAGATAAGAGACGGTTGTGATGAGAATTGATCATCCATGTCAATAATGTAGAAATCCACCGAAAAAACTAGCTCATTTACCTTTACAAGTACATCTTCAACCATGCCCTCAGGATATGAATTCGACCTATATATCCGCTAATTGAATTACAACCCTTGTTTCTTTCAATGGTCCTAGGTTCAATTCATTATATACGGACAACGGCATGACATTAATGGATGCACCTAAATCAATCATGGCCTTTTCTATCCTTTTATGCCCTATGATGCAAGGTATAGCATAAATACCTGGATCCTTACATTTCGGTGGAAACTTTCTCTGAATAACTGCTGATACATTCTCATTTACCGTCACTCTCTCATTTGATGTCAGCCTCATTTTATTGGTACAAAGCTCCTTCAAGAATTTTGCATACCTCGGAACTTGCTTAATGGCTTCCAAAAGTGGAAGATTTATTTCAACCTTCTTAAAGGTTTCCATCAAAGCTCTATCCTCTTCCGTTTTTTTATCTTTAGCTAACCTGCCAGGAAAAGGTGGAGGAACAACAAATTTAGGATTCGTCTCAATAATATTTTCATTTACCTTCACAGTTGACTCATCCTTCTTTTTATTCTCCTCTTCCTCCTTTTTCTCCTTCCTGGCCTCATCTTTCAGAGGTGGATTTTGCAATTCCTCTCCGCTTCTCAGAACTACGGCATTCACATTCTCCTTTGGATTGATGACCACTTGTGATGGGAGCTTTCCTTGGTTTTCTTGCAATTGACTTATTGTGGAGGCTAATTGAGACATTTGGATCTCAAGATTTCTTTGTCCTGTTCTTGTCTCAGATTGAAATTTTAAGTGGTCCTGCTGTATTTTCTGGACCTCTTGTTGTACAGTTTGCGGCAAAGATGAGGTCAGATTCTTCATCATGTCTTCCATAGAGGGCCCAGAAGCTGCCGGTGCTTGTGGTTGCTGGTATTGCGGCTGAGGCAAAAATTGTTGTTGTGTTCCTTGTGGCTTATAGCTGAAGTTAGGATGATCCCTCCAACCTGGATTATACGTATTTGAATCTGGATCATACTTCCTCTGTTGCTGCCCTTGGAAACCACCGGCCGTATTCACTTGCTCAGAACTCTACTCTTGCAAAGTAGGACACGTATCAGTTTGGTGCCCCACCATCGAGCATACACCACAGGCCTTCACTTTATGCATCTGACCAGTCGCCATTTTCTCTACCAATGATGTTAACGTGTCAAGGCGTTGGTCAATGGCGGAGAAGTTTGCTTCGTTCACTGTTTGAGCCACATCCTCTCTTAAGCCAAATTGTTGCGCATTAGCTGCCATATTCTCAATCAACTTCTTGGCATCTTCGCATGTTTGGTTCATGAAAGCTCCACCGCTAGCTGCTTCAATTATTTTCCTTTCCCTTGACAAAAGTCCCTCATAGAAATACTGAATGAGTAGTTGTTCTGGAATCTGGTGATGTGGACAACTTGCAAGAAGATGATTGAATCTCTCCCAATAATCAAACAAATTTCTCCTTGTTGCTGTCTGATTCCATATATATCTTTTCTGATGTTAGAGGCTCGTGAGGCAGGGAAGAATCTTTCCATAAATTTGGCCCTCATGGCGGCCCATGTTGTTATAGATCCAGCAGGAAGCGAATAGAACCAACTCTTGGCTTTACCCTCTAAGGTGTATGCGAAAGTTCTGAGTTTCATTTGATCCTCGGTCATACCTTGAAGTCTCTGTGTGGTACAAGCCAAATGATGATCCATTAAATGCTTATAAGGATCTTCTACTGCCGATCCATGATACTTAGGCAGTGCGTGCATCAGTGACGCCCTGAACTCAAATGGCTGGTCCATCTTTGGGAATGCTATGCATATGGGATGTTGATCGAAATCCGGAGCTGCCATTTCTCTTAACGTCCTTGCAGGCTCTTGATTCTCTGCCATCTCTTCAGACTCAGTTTCAGATAAAACTTCTTATTCAGTCGATGAATCTGCTGTAACTGAATCTAGTGCAATATCAGGTGAAGACGTGGATGCCTCAAGTTGCCTCTTAGCTTCTTTTGCTTCCTTTGTCAGTTTTTTTGCTGTCTTCTCGATTTCTGGGTCGAATATCAATTCACCTGTTCTGGAAGATCTAGGCATGCACTGAAACGATTAGGGTGACAAAGTCCTAAAAAGAAATAATACAATAGCCGATCCCCGGCAAGGGCGCCAAAATTTGGTGTGTCGTTAAACCACCAAAAATAAACACCTCCAACCTCTATAACGAGTATAGTGGAAGCAGGGTGATGACGGAAAAATTCACTGTTATTATTATAACATTTCACCGCACTTCTGATACCATTTTGAGCATTTATGTATCAAATCAAGTCATTAATTTCTTAGATTTATCTAAATACGTAATTAGTAAGTATTATATAAAATATCATATTTTTTATCATGTTTTTATAAGTTTTTGTACCGATTTTAGTAAATCGGAATGTCGTGTCAGATTTACGTGGGTATTTGTGGTATTTTATTGCAGATGTATAAGCCAAAACCCCGAGAATCGACATTTTGAAGTATAATCATATCTCTGAAAGGATTTAGAGAATGTCACGAGCTTAAGTGGTCAATCGAATTGCTTAAGTGGTTAAGTGGTCAATCGAAGTGGTCAAGTGGCTAATCGATTCGATTTAGTGGTAATCGAGAAATATCTTCGACAAACGAATGGCTCATCAAAATGACATTTTCTGAAGAAGAGTCCTTCATGAAAGTTGTAGATTTTTCCGAGAGCTTTCCGATGCCTCTTGAATCATGTTGTTTGGAGATCCAGAACTCGAGATATGAATTTTAGAAGTTTTATTCCAAAATATATAATTTATATCCGAAAATTGGAAATTAAGTGGAGATGAATGTGATGATTACACCGGATCGATCCGGCCTTAACTAATTTTGCCTATAAATAGGCTGAATGCTATCACAAAAAAAAGCCCCCTGTTTTTTTTCGGCCAATTCTTTACTTTCTTGTTCTTATTGTATTTTTAGTTGTAGTACTAATATATATATATATATATATATATATATATATATATATATATATATATATATATATATATATATAAAATTTCCTTTCCTTTCATTTTTCTTGTTTTATTTCTTTGTAGTATCAATATATATATACAGATATCTATATATCTACTTATATCTATATCTATCTTTATATATCTACATATATACGTATATATATATCTATACGTATATCTATATATCTATATTAGTATCTATATTTATGTATCTATATATATATATCTATAGATCTATATACTTATATACTTATATATATATATGTATCATAAATAATGCAGTTAACGTAGTATCGTTGTAATACTTGGATAGTTATCGGAAGATCGTTGTTGTTAAAGTCGTTGTTATTTCCGGAGAATACGACCTATGAATCAACAGTTATAATCTGAAACGATTTTAAGCAATCATACGATGATGAGAGGCTAAAGCACGTTGGAACAAGCCTTGAGAAACCGATTCTTAGCAACATCTCGATTTCGACTTTTGGATTGTTTTGTGAGTTTTTATCAAAGTTTGTATCTTTATTATGTTCTTGTTGATTATGCAATTTAAATCGAGAGATGATTGATGTTTGATGTTTAACGTTTGTTGAGAATCGTCGTTAAACTTTAGATCACCATAGTAAAAATTGGATTTTTAATCTAATCAACGAGAGTTGTTAGGTTGAATATCTAAGTTGCGAAATTGAGAGATTTCACACCTTTGTTATGAAAGCGTTAATCTTTAAAATCGAAAGATCAAAGATTGATAGACGAACTTTTCTAAGAGATTAGGAGTTCATACCTTCAATAGGTGAATCACAATTTTCGTTAAATCACCACAAGATAATCTAGAGTCGAAATTGAGGGTTGCGGGAATCGGTGGATCATTGCTTGTTCGTTGTTAAATTAATTGAGAAAAATCATTTGTGCTGTTTTGCTTCGTTTTCATCGTAGTAACCGTAGTAAGTTTATTGTAGTTTTAGTTATAAAATAGGTACAACTTAGTTAGCTCGGTTCGTAATTATTTTTCCTGGCTTTAGATCTTTGATCTTCTGTCCAGTTTATTTTTGTTGTTTTCGTTTTTAGTTTTGTTTTGTGTAAATTTTAGTAATAATAATAGTTGTGACAAGGTTAGAAAAATTATTAAGAACTAGATAAACCTCGATTCCCTGTGGACTCGACTCCGATTTTAATCGCTATACTACGATCCCCGCACTTGGGGGTAAACCGGATTTATTTTATTACTTGTTTATTTTTCATTGCATAAAATCCGAGACACGGGGATCGAATCCTCGAGAACGGATGACTATTTCTTTCAGAACAAAATATAGAATTCCAAGTTGTGGTGAATTAACTAAAAATGTAATAATTAAAATAAACTGTTCTAATAATCTAGACAAGTGCGATATAAAGTAGTGTCGAAAAACAGTAATAAGAAGGCTCCAGCTGAAGTTGATTATTTCCATCTCGATTTCCTCGACTGATCATTGACGCAAAAATACTCATTAATTTATTAATAAACCAGTTACAGTTATCGACATGCGCCAAGTAACCAGTCTCTCCTAAATTCGATAATTAAGACACGGTCATTAATTATACTCTAACCGAAAGACACTCCTAGACACGGTCATAAGAGTTTAGTGTTCCGGCAGCATTAATATTTAAAAATTAGATAAGGACCCGATTTTTTAAGTAACGAATATTAACACACACGCGGGTTAATATTAATCCCGAAAAGGACATGAAAATGAATTATTCACCTTCGTGGTAGTGAATTTCGACGGAATTTCAACGATCCCGAAAATTAGTGAATTTCGACGATGAATTTTGAAAATCATAATTTCACTCGAATTTCCTTATTAAATTGAATAAGCAATTACGGTGAATAATCGTTTCAATGCAAAAGTTTCAAAATCGATTAATTAGAAATATTTATATCAATTACCCCCTAATATTTAAGAGACCCGATTCGAATATTAACCCACACTTAATAATCGAAAATTCATTATAGCGGATTAACCATGAACAAATATCTAATAATTAAATTGAATAAGCAATTACGAACTTATCGTTTCAATTGACAATCGATTAATTAGTTATATCAATTACCCCGAGGTAATCGAAAAGAAATTATAGCAAAGATGAATTACTAATAAATCAATGAGGAATAAAAGAAATTAAAAAATTCTTTAACATGGTTAAAAGAAATTAAAAACTAACCATCACAATCAAAAATTATTCATATGAATAGTGGTTAATGTTTGCTCACAATGAAAAGAAAAAAAATAATATGCAGCCGTCGTCCCAGGTCTTCTCACGTACCCTAGCTGATGATGTTATGTAATTTTTTAGATATATCATCCCCTGATCCAAAATTGCATTCCAAAGATCATCCTTTCCATGTATTTTCTCCTTGACCAATGGGTCCCAAGGCCATTTAAATGATCAGCCAATCAAAACATAAGGATTTAACCAATATAAAAAATAATTTCAGTGTTTCACCAATCAGCAAAAAGCTTCACATCATATGCATCTTTTCCAATTCAGCATTTGCAAATTATCAGCTTCAGACTAGGATAACGGTATGAACATACAATTTCCAGACTCTTCTTTCCATCAAAACGTGAACCATCTCTCTCATCTTCTAGCAGTAACATCATCTTTTAGCTACTCCTCTCTTTTCGCATTTCACGACACAAACACTCCTCTAAGTCCTTATTAGTGTCAATCCTGTAAAACAACACAAAACGCCCCAGAAAAACGCTTATCTCCCTAGAAATGACATCAAAAAAGCGATTAAATCCCAACAAAAAATATTCCTATCAAGGTGTTTTTTCTTTTTCTTCTTTTGGCATTTTATAGTTGAAAAATATGAATTACTTTTCTAATTTTATTTTTTTTCCTGTTGCTGTTGTTGTGTAAGTCAAAGGCGAATCTTAAATCTTCAGAAAAAAAAAAAGGAAAAAAAAAAATTCAAGTTCTGTTCAACGTTTAAGTGTTCATTACATATGATATGTTATTTCGGTTATTAAAGATACAGGCGATTGAGTCATTTACATAAGAAGCTTATTTTCTTCCAATCAAGTGCGGGTTCATCCTTCATGTTAAAATTAGATAAATTAATAAAAGGTGTTATTGTATTTCACCGATGCTTGAGATATCTTGTGTTACAACCTCGATGTATTTATACCACAAAAAATAATAAACAGGATTCAAACTCTTTTGAATGTTGTTTTGAATTCAAACTCTCTTTGCATCTTTATCTTCTTCTAATTTCGAATTATTTAAAGGATCATTATCCTTTTCATCCCCCTCAATCGGCGTGGGTAACGAGTGAACACGCAGTTGTCGCGAATTGCTAAAAAATGAATATTTGGTAGTGGTTTTGTAAAAACATCGGCTAATTCCATGTACGAGGGAACAAATCGACCGACTAACCGACTAACAACGACTTTCTCTCGAACAAAATGATAATCAAGCTCAAAGTGTTTAGATCTGGAATGAAACATAGGATTAACAGACATATATAAAGCACTTAGATTATCACACAATAGTTGCGGTGGTGTAGCCAATCGTATTCCAATATCTCGAAGAAGATGAGTGATCCAAACGAGCTCTGCAATACTAGAGGCCATTGAATGGTACTCTGCCTCAGAACTAGACCTTGCCACAGTTGGCTGTTTCTTGGAGCTCCAAGAAATGCAATTAGCACCAAAGAACACACAAAAGCCACTCGTACAGTGTCTAGTAGTAGGGCATCCAGCCCAATCAGTATCACTATAGGCATAGAGAACATGTGGACTTTGTCTTAGATAATGAAGCTCAGAATCAGCAGTGCCTTTAACAAACCTTAAAATGCGTTTGACTTCCTTAAAATTACCCATAGTAGGACTGCCAAATGCTGACAAACACAATTAACAGCATGAGTGATGTCTGGTCGTGTAAAAGTGAGATTTGAAGTGCCCCTACTATACTTCTATAAGTTAAAGCATCAAATGCTTCAAAGTCTGAAGGTTTAGCTTGTACTTTGACTTGCGGCGAGTGTGGCAATAGAGCTACGGGTTAGCATCCGAGTCTGTCTAACGAGAGATTGAGTGTATTTCTATTGTGTAAGTACAATGCCTACCGGGTGTTGTCTTGATTTCAACCCCAAGGAAATAACTCGGACTACCCAAGTCCTTTAAATAAAACTCTTGACCAAGTTTGTGTAGTCGATCTAGAGATGAACGAGAACTATTACATGTTATGATGATATCATCAATATAAATTAACAAGGTAACAAAGATCTCTTCTTCACGTAACACAAACATTGAAGAGTACGTCTGCGCCGCACACAAAATTACTTTGTAGGAGACACTGTGAGATTCTGTCAAACCAAGCCCTAGGTGCTTGTTTCAGGCCATATAAAGACCTTTTCAGGAGGCAGACATGATTTGGTTTGTCTTTGTCTTGAAAACCTGGAGGTTGTTCCATATAGACTACCTCTTCAAGATGTCCATGCAAGAATGCATTTTTGACATTTAGTTGTCTCATTGGCCATCCATAAGAGAGTGCCAAGGCAAACACCAGTCTGATTGTAGTAGGTTTAATTACAGGACTAAAATTTTCCTCAAAATCCACTCCAGGCTGTTGGGTATAGCCTTGTGCAACAAGCATTGCCTTATAACTTTCCAGACTTCCATCCTCTTTAGTTGTGACCCAGTACACCCATTTTGATCCTACCACTTTTGTGTTAGTAGGTCTCGGTACCAACACCCAAGTGTTGTTGGTCTTTAAAGCATCCAACTCCTCCTTCATTTCATGTACCCACTGTGGTTGTTTCAAGGCTGTTTTAAAAGTCTTTGGCTCAGGTATAATGTTCTGATTTGTGGCCTCCGATGCATAGTCCTATAAATAAGTAGGTAATCTCCTATCCCTGATATATCAATGAGGCTAAGGAGCTGGTGGTTCCTCTAAAACTTCTGGTTCAGATATATTTGCATTGTCATATTCATTTTGTTCATCTGGATCTTGATCTTCACCATCTATAGATGTCTCTGCAGGCTCATCCAATGGAACTTGAGCTTCAGGTTCAGTCTCTTGTAGTGATTCTGTTGAAGGACATCAATCAGGAGTTACTGTGTGAGTCACCTGATTGTCTGAAGCATCATTACTATCGGTGACATTTTGTGTTTTCTGTCTCCACTCATCCGCTGAAGGATAATTCACCAACTCGGCTCGGTTCACCGTAACTTTGTGTATAGACATAGGTTTATAAGGAAAAACATCTTTATTAAAAACAACATGCCTAGATAGGTATACTCTCTTCGTTTGTGGATCTAAACACATGTATCCTTTGTGGATTGGACTATATCCCAGAAAGAAACAGGGCACACTTGTCTTAGCAAACTTTGACTGATCATAGTGTTTTAGAGTAGGAAAGAACTGGCAACCAAACACTCTCAGTCCATCATACTCTGGATTCATTTTAAACAGCTTGAAGTAAGGAGTTTCAAACTGTAAGCTTGATGAGGGCAGTCTATTTATGAGATAAACTTCTGTTAGGAAAGCCTCAACCCACAGATGTTGAGGTACATGTGCATGGAACATCATAGTTAGTATTGTTTCCGCCACATCTCTATGTTTATGTTCAGCCACTCCATTTTGTTCTAGAGTATGAGGACATGAGACTTGCAAATTTATTCCACATTTTGCCAAGTGATCCTGAAAGACACATTGATTATCAATAGCATATTTTCCAACAGACACTAAATTCTTAGTTAGTGATTGGACAACTAAAACATCCTTAAGTTTAAATTTCCCACATATGCATCTCCAGTGTGTGTTTTATCCAAACCAGTGTCATCTCACAAAAGTTTTATCATTTCCAACATACTTTCCTTTTGTATGAAGCTTACCTTCATCATGAGTCATATGACAGGTTGCACCAGTGTCTGCATAGAAAGGATCATGATTTTCAGTCATATTCATGGCTGCAAGTGCCTTTGGCACTTCCTCAGACTGATGAGTATAGTCAATCTATACCAGCAGTCCAAAGCTGTATGATTGACGACGGTCAAATTGGTATCATTATTTACCTTCAATCTACCCCGGATTTGTGTTCTCAATGGGTATAATATGTATCAAATTAGGAGTTAATTAGCTAAATGTCATTAAGCCACGTCCGGGGTGACTAAATTGGTATTATGCGTATTAACCGTGTATTTTATACGTTATTCGCTAGAAATGGAAGCTACTATGTGTGCTATGGTTTTATTGACAGATGGACGAGTGTTCGGAGCATCATTTGGGCTGAATATAAGAGTCAATTGATAAATAACTGAACTGAGCTGAAGGTTGAAGTGTTTCGAGCAGAGATTGGACCCGAGAATATGATTGGTGATCTTGCAACGCAGTTTCCGAAGCCTTACAAGACAAATTGGGCTTGGACTTCCACATAAAAGTTGTAGGGCTTGAAACAAGGATTCTAACACACTTTTAATCACCCAAATCGGAGTTGCGTAGGCAAAATCATGGTCCAAATACCGAAGCTGGGCCTAGGGTATTCCAAGTTAAGTCGGCAGCAGGAAAAAGACGAAAATACCCTCGGTTTACCGGGAGTTACCCACGGTTTACCGAGGCCTAGAATATTCCGGAAACATAATTTCTTGTCCTCCAAGTATTGGTTTTACTCCTAAGTCGGTTTATACACCTATATAAGGCCATAGAGTGCTACAAATTTTGTATTCCATTTATTCTTCTTCTCTTTTCTAGCTTCATCAACTAGATACAATGTAGTCTTTTGGAAATAAAATCTTCTTTTTATTTTCTACTTTTCTTTCTTGCAAATAATTCATGAGTCTTTCATTATTGAATTGTGTTTGGTTTACGATCTTCATGGATCGTCTTGAGTCGCCGGAGGGAGAGAGAATGGAAGAGTAGATATGTTCTTCGTTATGGGTAAGATCTTGTAACGCCCCGCTCCCGGATACCGAGCCCTTATCCGGAAGAGAAACGTTCGGCGCGTATAGCATTAAATAAATCTAATATTATACGCAAGCCTCTACGTCGTCGTATCAAATAAAAGCAAACGGAAGCTAAAAAGACTCGGGTAAAAACATAAATGCTACTATGAATAGAAAGTAACAATGCTAAAGATGGATAGTTAAGATTACAACGATGAAAAACCCAAAGACTTATACAATACAAGGTCTTAAAAGTAGAAGTACAACAAATCTAAGAGAAGAAATACAACCAGTCTAATACAACCTTACAAAGAAAATAATCTAGAAGCTTCGTCAAGACTTTAAGTCTTCAAAAGCCGTCGTCTACACACGATCAACTTTGTTCGTCTTCTCACCCCACATTGCATACAAAAGAAAACGCAAAGGAGGTAAGTACAAAGTACTTAGTAAAAATGAGAAGCTACGACAACAATTAAGATTTATAAAGAAAAGATATTTAATCGTTTAGTTAGTTATCTTTGTGTAACCGACTCAATCTAGGGTTCATTTCATGTCCATCAACATGAATTGACTAAACGTTTTTACTTAGCTTATCTATGTTACAACCGCACTCAAGGGCACTACACGTATCCACTTTTGGGACACTCTTGGCAACATATTAGTGGATCACACCAATATCCACGGAGGCTAGAATAGGTAGGCTCCGATAGTACGCACATCTCAGCGGAGTCCCTCCGTACTTAGGGTTTTTTTGACCTACGGAGTTCTTCCACCTTCGAGAGGTAGGCATACATCGCGATATAGGCGGTGCCTATCCAAGAGAGACATCTTTGTTTAATCTTTTACTAGGCAGGTACGTATTTTATTAGGATGATTAACTAGCCACCTAAGTGTTTTCAATTAATCTCCCTCACCTTGACTACTCTCTTCCTAGACCACTAGACTTGGACAAGGCCTAGCAATTACACAGACATTGATGAATACTAATTCATCAAAGCACAAGCCTATCATGCTCTTCCGACGGATCCGAACTTCAACTCCCTTTAAGAGTACATTCGGTGTTTTAACTGAACGAATCAGAAGTTCAATTCAGGCTTGTTTAATTTATACCATGTTATCATATCATAAATAAGGGTTTAAAACAATTATCCCAAAACCAAACTAGAATGATAAAACCGTAAAAACAAAGTAAAACAGGCCAGACGCCCGTTTGACCTCCTATGGACGCCCGTCCGAAACCGGACGCCCGTCCACTAAACCCCAGACGCCCGTCCGTCTAAAACAGCTACATCCTGAATCAAAAATCTAACCTCAGACGCCCGTCTGCCTAGTGCAAACGCCTGGGCTACTAAGGTCTCAGACGCCCGTCTGCCTAATGCAGACGCCCGTCTGCCTGGGTTTTTCCCAAAACGCTAAAATCTTCAAAACACGATCTCTAAACCGTTTCTAACCTAATTAACATCGAATTAAACATAGTAAAACACAGAAAATTATATCTAATCATATCATAGCATCGATGATCATTGATCAACGAAAAGACACATCTTTCTACCATCTAATCACCTTAAAACTTGATCTAAACCTTATAAACGATAATTGGAATCATAGAAAGAGCCTCTTACCTTAATTGCCAGCAGAACCGCAAGCAAAACGCCAAGCGTTTGCAACAACCGTGATCCTCAACCCCAAAACCTATATGATCAACCAGAAACCCTAAAATCCTATTTCTTTACAGAAAAACGAAACTGAAAAAGCCTGTAAAACTGAAGATTACCTAGGTTTACTGCTGTGAAACTATTTTTAGATTATTCTACGCTTCATGACGATCGTTTCGACTACTCATGGCTGCGAAACAGAGCTACGGATTAAAAGATACGAATTTTTCAAGAATCGAACTCTACGAATACCGAAAACTAGGGCTAAACTGAAAACTTACGGAACAAGGATATTTTATTTTCCAAAGTTGCGTCTCCTCACGCTGAACACTTTTCTCTCGTGCGGCACCTTGATCAGATGAACGGATTGATCGCACGGTTCTTCCTTTTATTTCGTTTTCTTCTTCTGCGACTTTCTTCTCAATGCCGTTCTTCATCTCTTTTTTTTCAGAAATATGCGTGTGTCAATTGTGGGGAAATAATTGGGATTATTTCTTTTTATAGCCATTAATTAAATCCTTTATAATTAATAACTAATTCCTTTAATTAATTCATTTTTAATCAAATAAATGGGACAAATAATAATTAGGTCGTAGTAAATACACCCAATGACTATTTTACCCTTTTACGAAAAGTCGGGATGTTACAGATCTATTCCAATGTTTAATTTCTTTTCTTAGATTCATGATTGTTCTTGTGCTAGATCTAGATTATGCTTGCATCTAATAATCTATGAATTAATTAAACGAACCTTAATCATTTGATTCGTTCATATTATACACAGAATTATGGGTTGCGCTCTTCAGATCTGCGACGAGAACAAACACAAGCCAAAAGGCTTAACAAGAGAAAACTCTTATTATTTTATTGATAGAAAGATGTTATAAAGTATACTATTACATTGAGAGTTCCTCCCTTTATATAGTGTAGGAAATAAAAGTCTAGAACTAAAAATATTTGCTCCCTTTATTAGTGATGCCTTTGATTTCATTAGGCCGGGTTTTTAATCGGTTTTTAGTCACATTGCAGACTATGTTCGTGGCACAATAATCAGTAGTGTTTTACTCATCAGCATACAATTCACTTTTGACTTTTAGCCTTTAGCCTGTAATACATGGTTTTCTATTAGTCTTTTAACTATATATACATCAGAAAATAGTAAATGTTTTTCTACTGTCTTTTAGCATTTCACTTTCACACGAGTGAGTAAGCTTGTGTGTTGTGCATAGTTATCAAAACCGGACCGGACCGGCGGCCGGATCGGTAAAACCGATGACTCGGACACGGAACCGGTCCGGTTCGGTCATTTGACCGGTTAAGGAGTCGGACCGCTCAAAACCTGCAAAGATTCAAGGGGCAAGTGTGCCGAAGAGTCGCCTATACTTCCTTCGAGCCTAATTAAGGAAAAAAACAAATTAACAGGACTTTCAAGAGTCAAATTAACATGCCTCTTGATCATAAGGCTTCAACTTAACCACTTCAGCTAAGCCTCGTTGGCAACACGTTTATGGCTTGCATAATACATACTCTATTCGTTCCACTCATGGAGTAGGTTTGACGGGAAAAAGAAAATATTGTTCATTTTTGTTTGATAGAATTATATATCCAATCCAATAAGTTTTATGGAAAATTAGGGATAAGGACACAATCTGGAATATTTTTAAGTAACAGGACAACTACATATTTTTTATAGGGAGAAGGACAACTGCATAATTTTTATAGCGAGAAGGACAAACAGTGAATCCCGAAAATCAGTGAATCTCCCCAGTGAATCCCGAAATCAGTGAATTTCGATAGTGAATTTCGACAGTGAATCCCGAAAATTAGTGAATTTCGACAATGAATTTTGAAAATTAGTGAATCTTGACAGTGAATTTCGGGAGTGAATTTAAACAGTGAATTTTGAACACAAGTGAATTTCAACAGTGAATAAATAGTTTTGTCCTTTATGTAAAAGTTTCAAAAGACTGTCCTTCTACTCAATTGATGAAATATTTTGTCCTTCTCCCTCATTCCCCCTAAGTTTTATGGAATATAACCAACGTACATGTAAGTTTTTATTACTTAACAATCATTGTTGTGTTAAGTGCAGTTCTCTTCATTCCAATTATAAACTGATGAGTACGTTTGGCGGAAAAAAAGATTTGCTCTTTTTAATTTGATGGAATTATTATCCAATACAATATTTTCTTACGTCTATCGTTAATTATTAACTGATGAGAGAATAAAACGAACATTACATTGTTGTGTTAAGTGTTGTTCTCTTCGTTCCAATTATAAACTAATGGAGTACGTTTGGAGAGAAAAAAAGACTGTTGTTTTTTATTTGATGGAATTACATTTCCATTACGGTAAGTTTTCTAGAATATAATCAACGTACATGCACGTTTTTAATATACAATCGTGGTTGTGTTAAGTCTCGCTATATTCGTTCCAATTATAAACTCGATGAGTAGGTTTGGCGAAAAAAAAGATTGTTCTTTTCTATTTGATGGAATTACATTTCCAATACAACATTTTCTTTCCTACGTCTATCGTTATTTATGAAATTCAACACTAATGAAATCACGTAACCAAACTGGAAATCCCGGAAAATTCCATAGTGTACAAGAATAGGACTTATTCGACGTAGTATAACAAATGGCTTGATAAACCTATAAATAATGACCAAGCAACTAGGAGACTCAACTATTTATAGGCTAATAAACTCATTTAGATAAGAATACCTAAAAAGTCCATTTGGTTGTCTATTAATTTAAACCATTAATAAAGAATATTATTTAACTTAGATGTGCTACATCACAAGACCTCCCCACAACGAGGCCAAAAATGGAGACATTTTATTATCATATGGTGGAAATATGTTGCCTTCGTCATCAATGAAGAACTCGCGATATGACGGTAAACAATGAAACTATTAACCATGAGGCGCTTTTGCGAGTTGCCACATGAAGAAATTGTACCTCAAAGGGCCCTTGAGTTTCCAAATTCGGTCCTAGCTCATGGTCCGCCGCAAGGCGTCTTGATTCTCCAAACTGGAATATGTAGGCACTATGGACCGTGTACTTGCCGTCATCGGAGGGCCCCAACCGATATCTCTCGAGCTAGTTTCGAACCCGGATTGGAGGACCATCGTTGTTTGACATATATGTTTCCACAAGGGAAGATCCTGGTTTCGGTTTGGTGAAGGGATTGCCGTATTTCTCAACCAAAAGGGAGACCCACGGAGAGGTATCACCCGTGAGAAGTTGCCAAACTAACTTTCCCGAGGAATGCATAGTTCATCTCCTCAATGAGCTTGAGACCCAGGCCTCCATTTTCTTTGGGTTTACATAAATATAATGACATTTCTTTTCGCCATCAAGCTCTCCCCAAAAAAATTGCCGGAAAAGTTTCTCAATGTCATCAACAAGACCCTTTGGCGCTTTACCGTTTGCATCATGTAATAAGGAAGAGTAGACAAGGACGTGTTAATCAAGATTGATTTACCCGCTTTTGAGAGGGCCTTCGACTTCCACGATGCTAGCTTAACCCGCATTTTGTCAAGAATAAATCCATAAGTCTTCTTTTTAACCCGAGAGTGTATCAACGGAGTCCTCAAATATTTCCCCATGTCGGTTGTGTGTTGCATACCCAATTTACAACCGATCCGGGATCTTAGTCGCGCGCTAACATTTTAGAGACATAAAAGTAGACTTCGAATACCGATTTTTTGCCTCAAGATGCTACAAAACTCCGCAAGAACGGTTTCCGTGACAGAGGTTTGGGCCTCGATGCCTCATCGAATAAAATAAGATCGTCGGCAAAAAATATATGAGAGAGCGGTTTCGACTTGCGGCCGAGTCAAATAGGCTTTCGTTGTCCTTGGTTGATTGCACCGTGAATTTTTTGGCTCAAAATCTCCATGCATAAGACGAACAGTAGAGAGCTAAGGGGTCCCCATGTCTAAGACCTCTTTCTAGAATAATAGGGTCCAATTTTACACCATTCCAAAGGACCGATAAAGTGGCTGATTTGAGGCCATGCATGATAAGACTAATGAGTTTTGCGCAAAAAACCAACGGCGGCAAGGATTTTTTCAAGGAACTCCCTCGTCGCGCGATCATACGCCTTCTCTAAATCAATTTTGACGAGCATTAAGCCATTTTTACCTTGTTTCTTTCGAACGTATGGATTGCCTCTTGGACTATTATAATATTCCCCGTACTACCGCGCTTGGGGATAAAGGCCGATTGAGAGGTACTTGTGAGTTTGTCGATGAAGAGTCATAAATGGTTGGCAATAATTTTAATCAACAACTTGATGATGACATTACATAGGGCTATCGGCCGAAAGTGGGTTTCGGTGAGGTAGGGGAATCACATTTAGGAATTAGGGATAGCATAGTTTCATTCATCGAACCTAGGAAGGAGCCGAATTGAAAGCCTCTTGTACAAACCGAATAATGGAGAGGGCGACGACTCCACCGGGTCTTGAAAAAAAAATGGAGGGTAAGCCATCCGGGCCACTTTGCTTTGTAGGACCCCATATCAAACAAGCATTTTTCAATTTCGGCTTCGCAAACAGTTCGGTTTAGGAATTGAAGGCCCGAGACCGATACAAACTCATGGAATCGAGGATTAAAATCCCCGAAATCTATAGAGGTATCATTAACATAAAGATTACGATAAAAATCAAACACCATACCTTGAATTTTTTCTTGGTCGTAGGTCCATTCCCGCATCATCCTTTAAGCATAGATTTTTCCGCTTTGATTTTTTGCGTATGGCGGTGAGATGGTAGAAATAGGCATTTCTCTCGCCCTCCGCAAGCCATTTCAATTGGGATCGCTAGTGCCAATAGGTTTCTTCCTCGCTTCAGGACTTCACCCATGTCTCGTTTGAGCTTCTCATTTTTTAATTCGGCGAGGTATGACGATGGATAAGATTCAAAGCCGCGTTCAATCCCCGCAATCCGTGCTATAAGAGTCTTTTTTCACCGAAAAATATTTCCAAAAACATGTTTGTTCCGCATCTTTGCATGTTTACTAAAGTGTCGGATAGTCTCTTGGAGGCTCGGTGCACCCACGCGAGTTGAACAAAATCTTCGAACCGAGCATGGTCAAGCCAAGCTCGTGGGAAGAAGAAACCAATATTGTTATACACCTTATCTTGGGCTAGATCGGTGTGGAGGAGAATCGGGCCGTGGTCGGATCGTATACGAGGAAGATGGGTAACTTGAGCTTCCGGAAATAATTCTATCCAAGTTGAAGAGGCCCAGTGTCGATCAATTCTCCGGAAAATACGTTGGTTACGATGTTTAGGACCCGCCCACGTGAATTTTGAGCCGTGAAAAGGAAGTTCCATAAGCCCCCCATGTTGTAGAGTGCTCCGAGTTTAGCCGAGTTAAGACCCTCAACCGGAAGGCCCCCTTGTTTATCTTTTTTATATATTACTTGATTAAAGTCTCCCATGATGACCCAAGGATGATCAACTACGTCAAAGTAACGCTTCGGATAATCCTAAAATTCATTTCGTATGCTAGCTATCGAAGCGGCATAAATAAAGGTAATGAGCCAATCTATTTTGTCTTCTTTAAGAACAACCATAGAAAGAAATTGGTTAGTGCTAGAAATATGGCGGAGCGAGACGTACCGTTCATTCCGTAAACACCATAGGCCTCCGTAATAACCCCGGGCTTCAACCACAAAGACCCGTGTAAAGGAAGTCCGGAGAAGGATGTGATTTGACATTGGTCGCCGCTACGAGGTTCGAGTAAACAAAGAATGTCCGGTCGATAATCCAAAAGAAGGCTACAAAGTTGCCTCAAAAAATTGTCAGAACAAGCTCCTCTACAATTCCACGAGAGGATCTTCATTTTAATTAAGATTGAGCGAAAGGTTGGGAGCTCACGGCTACCCCATCTTCTTCGAATACCATTTTAATTAACATTGGCTGATTTCAGGCTTGTTTAATTTATACCATGTTATCATATCATAAATAAGGGTTTAAAACAATTATAATACAATTATAAAACCCAAAACCAAACTAGAATGATAAAACCGTAAAAACAAAGTAAAACAGGCCAGACGCCCGTTTGACCTCCTATGGACGCCCGTCCGAAACCGGACGCCCGTCCACTAAACCCCAGACGCCCGTCCGTCTAAAACAGCTACATCCTGAATCAAAAATCTAACCTCAGACGCCCGTCTGCCTAGTGCAAACGCCCTTCTGGGCTACTAAGGTCTCAGACGCCCGTCTGCCTAATGCAGACGCCCGTCTGCCTGGGTTTTTCCCAAAACGCTAAAATCTTCAAAACACGATCTCTAAACCGTTTCTAACCTAATTAACATCGAATTAAACATAGTAAAACACAGAAAATTATATCTAATCATATCATAGCATCGATGATCATTGATCAACAATAGACACATCTTTCTACCATCTAATCACCTTAAAACTTGATCTAAACCTTATAAACGATAATTGGAATCATAGGAAGAGCCTCTTACCTTAATTGCCAGCGTAACCGCAAGCAAAATGCCAAGCACCGCAACAACCGTTGATCCTCAACCCCAAAACCTATATGATCAACCGAAAACCCTAAAATCCTATTTCTTTAATTTGCAGAAAAACGAAACTGAAAAAGCCTGTAAAACTGAAGATTACCTGGGTTTACTGATGTGAAACTATTTTTCGATTATTCTACGCTTCATGACGATCGTTTCGACTACTCATGGCTGCGAAACAGAGCTACGGATTAAAAGATACGAATTTTTCAAGAATCGAACTCTACGAATACCGAAAACTAGGGCTAAACTGAAAACTTACGGAACAAGGATATTTTATTTTCCAAAGTTGCGTCTCCTCACGCTGAACACTTTTCTCTCCTGCGGCACCTTGATCAGATGAACGGATTGATCACACGGTTATTCCTTTTATTTCGTTTTCTTCTTCTGCGTCTTTCTTCTCAATGTCGTTCTTCCTCTCACTTTTTTTCAGAAATATGCTTGTGTCAATTGTGGGGAAATAATTGGGATTATTTCTTTTTATAGCCATTAATTAAATCGTTTATAATTAATAACTAATTCCTTTAATTAATTCCTTTTTAATCAAATAAATGGGACAAATAATAATTAGGTCGTAGTAAATACACCCAATGACTATTTTACCCTTTTACGAAAAGTTGGGATGTTACATTCCTTCCCCCTTAAGAGGGTTTCGTCCTCGAAACTCGAATGTAACCGAGAGGTACTTGAACTCTGGACTTTGCGAAGCGTTCCGTCTTCTAACTCTTCTATAGTCTTCGTCTTCTTCCATCTTCCCAACCCTTTTGCTTGTAATGAGCCAACTTGAGGTTGCGTCGATCCACTTCGATCTTCTCATTGGCTTGCTGTATCAAATCTAGTCTCGTATTCTGTCATCACTCCACTTCATCCCAGAAACTCGTGTTCTTCTATCTCTATCTTCATGAAAGATCGCCAGCAGTACTGTTCCCATTTCTTGTACTTCTTGGTCGCTCCGAGAGGAACTGCAAATTTCATCTCGAGGTTTTCCATTCTTCATTGTCCTTCCCAATCTTTCCCAATCGGAATCCCAAAGCTGATTCCACTACCAACGGTTTCCATCTTCATCAAACTCGTGACCAAAGACTGGTCGGTTCTGACCACTCACTTGTAATCAAAATCATTGGATCTTCATCTTGTTTCTTCACGAACTCATCGTCCGCCTCGAATCTAGCAATCATTGGTTCAACACTCTTTGATTGCTCCTGCTGACCTATACCCGGAAAGCTGAATCTTCCCAGCTGAAACTGCACTTTTGGCACACTTGACTTCTTTCGATCTCAACTTCCATCATTTGCCCACAAGCTTGCTAAGGAACTGCAAGGATCCCGGCTGAAAGACTTCTGAGACTTCTTGGGGATTGGGAACATGCATTTACCATACTTTCTCTCTCTGACGGTCTAATCCAATTCTTATACCAAGGGAGTTTGCTTGGAGAATAAAAGAAGTTGAAAAGTAACAAGTTGAGTACCAGGGTGGTATGCCAACTAGGTAAGCCAAGGAAGGGTGCAATGCACTTGAAATAAGAAAGGTCGCTTGGGTTACAAGCAAAACAAGAAAAATCTGCGTTGAGAAAAGTTGAAGTTGGTTCTGGAATGAAGAAAGAGGCACTGTATCATAATACAAAAGATAGTCACCAAAAGGAAAACAAAAGAACACCTTGCAGATGAAGTTCTTTTGAGAGTGAAATTCTGCAAGTTATGGTGGTCTATAAAGACTTCAGAGGCAACTTGGAACAATGGTAATAGGCTTTCATATAAGCCTTTAGAAAGTGGAGACGTTAGAACATCACCAGATGGACTTGAAGATATTCTCAATGTATGAAAAGAGAACACCAAGCTTGAGAACATTAAGAAAGTGACCTTGATTGTTAATCATTTGATTAACAAAGATGGATGTTGGCGAACTAGGAAAATCTTCAGTTCACATGAGTTTCGTAAGGGAAACATCACACAACAGAAAAGCAAAGTAAATGGTGCAAGGTCGAGCACCAGAAGGACTAGAAAGATAGAAATTGAAAGAGAGCAAGAATCTCATCATGAAGTAGCTATGGAGGGAAAATGAGCACATCAAAAGGTCTCAGAATGAATTAAACACTTGTCTGGAAGTGTCCGAGTTTACAATAGTCAAAGAGAGGTTAATTCGAGATTTAAAAGAAATAGAATTTTTTTTCCAAATAATTTGTAAGGGAATATCACAAGTATGAATAAATAAGCATCAAACACGATTTTAAGTGAAGAAGACATGACACTTTAGAATTGTTGGTTAAGGTTTGATTTCAAAGAATTAATTCAAACCTTCAAAGGAAGTTTAAACGATCGTTGATGACTAAATTAAAAGGTTCAAGGTTGCACTACTCGAGAGGAATACTGCCAAGGAATAAATGCTCGAGGTTATTCCCCGTGTGGAAATGAAAAGGTTAAAATAAAATAAACTTTCAACCGGTGTAACAAAATTGTAGTAGAAGCGCCAAAACAGAAAGTGGAAAGTCAAAATGATGTATATGGCGGTTCGTGGCTCTAAATGGCCCGAAAGAGATTTAAAACAGAAGCGTACAAGGTGCAATAACCTGAAATGGAGATCAAAAGTTTAGGAACTCAAACGTCGGTTGGCTAAATAAGTTCGGAAGGCATCTTGAAAAATTCTGCCTTCTGCTTGAAACTAGTTTAGCAAAAATTGATAGAAGGTTAAAGGTAAGTAACTGAAGAGGAATGTCATGATAGGCTTAAAATTTTGACCAGTGAAAGAAGATATGCATACCTTAAAGAAACAGGCAGCATTAGGTGAAATAGTTACAATATCGACACTACCCTTAGGAGGGGAGCTGAGAATAAACACAAGTAAAAAAAATAATGTTCTGACATCCGAAGGCTTAGTCAAATTTGAATTTGAAATGAATGATGGGAGTGCAACACTGCAGAGAGGATTTGTTGAGTTTAAAGATCTCAAATGAGGGATTACATGACAAATAAAATACCAGATAAGGTATAATTACAAAAGGGCATGAAAAGGGTCTTAACATCAAACATGTCATGACGGAGGATAGCATCTTGGTTCTTGTCTACAACTGCAAAAGAAACTATAATGTTAGCTTTACAAGCATCCTACTAAAAGGTTTATCTCATAAGGAGATCAGACTTCAAGGAACTCCTAAAACATGACAATCATAACTCACTACCCTCTTAGCCCAAACTCTAAGTCAAAGAGGTGAATATTCCTTTTACGTTGCTGTGTAAGATTTTTACTCTGGATCTGATATTATCAATTTGTACAGAACAAACAACGAAGAAATTGAGCACGATCCAAAGAGAAAAGATCTAGATACCGGAGTTTTCCAGGTGATATAAAAATATTAGAATTTTGAATGAAGGTAAGTTGGTCAAAAACAGTTATTTCTGACGATTGCACAAGCCGCCGAATTTCCGATTAATAAACACTGTGTTGAATCGCAAATCGAGATCAAACGAAAAGGAATCTGAACTTAATTCCAAAATAAAAGCTTTAGATAAATTGTTGTCTGAAACATATCAAAAATTCAGGTCATTTGAAGATGTTTAACCTGTTCAAAACAGAAGAAGAAGTGAAGATGCTGCTGCATATTTTCTGGACAGAGTGTCCGGTATAAACATGAATTTTCTGAACAATCCATAATGATTGATGTTCGGTAAAAACGAGTTTTACAATTTATAACCGAAACACCCCAAGTATAAGGATCTGTAGTAAAGGATGTTATCGGGTCGTCCTAAGGGAATGGAATGTTTATCGAATTCAAGTATAAACCTATATCGATTATGTCACAATTATCTATCTTAACCAAGGTTGAAACTAACTAAAACCTAAACCTAAGAATTAAAACTAAAACACGAATAAAAACAAGCAGAAAATAAGAAAACAGAAAGACGGACGAGCGTTCACTAAAGTGAACGAGCGTCTGAAAGCTTAATCTAATGGACGTTCGTTCGATATTTCGGACGAGCGTCTAACTACGAACATAAACAGAAAAGTGCAGGAAAACAGCAGGAAATTAGGGTTTATAAAACTAGAACTTAAACTAAACTTAAACTAAACTTAATCTAAACGATTTGATTCAAACAATTAAAGGAAAACACAGCGAGGCAACGAATCCACCCATCAACAAACAACCCCCAACTAGATGGTGATCTAAAGACATAGTTTTTAGTAGTGATTTTTCACGAATTCGATCAAATATCTTCAATCAAATTTCTAAGGTTTCGTTTATCTTTTCAAACAAACTAAACATGCAATCAAAGCGAAATCACGAGATTGTTTCCAAGCTTTTTACTCAACTAATCATGCCTAATCTCTTATAACATGAATAATTGCATTACTTTGAACAAAATAGAAATTAAATAATATACTTTCATATAATCATTCAAGCATAAAATAAACCTAGATCGTTTCATCAAATCTTAATTCAACAAAACTTAAACAATACAAAACAGATCCAAAGTAATGAAAAACTATGAATTAACTCACTACTCATCTAGTATCGAACTCCTCTAGTTGGTTTTGTTGTTGATGAGCTTCCTCCGTCGACTCACTGCAAGGCTTTTAGCCAACAATCATGTTGGACAAGATTGTTGGATTGGAGAAATTCATCTCTATGGAATTAGGGTTCTCTGGCCGCAGCTTTTATGTAAAAGTATGCGTGAAAGAGTTGTGTAAAAGATTTGGGTTTAAGGCTTCATAATGCGGTGCTTTTATAGAGTTTTAAGTCGGCTGGAAGTAAGTCGGCCCCGGACGCTCGTTTGAACAACCAGATGTCCGTCCAGAATGCCTAGACGGAGCATGAACGTGCGTTTGGCTTCTGTCTGAAGACTCTGAATGTAAAATACGATTCTGGACGCTGCATGGACGCCAGTTCACTTCTGGACGGTCGTCCAAGATCAGTGGACGCCCGTCTGGAATGGACGGGATGCAGACGCTCGTTTGCAATGCTTAGGATCGGATCTCTTCATCTTTAACCATTTTCTTCAAGCCAATTCCAACTCTATCTTGAATAATTCGACTTGAGCTTCATTTATACTCTTTAGCACTCGAAATTCAGCCTCCTAAAGGATAAATAAACATTGCAAAATGTAATAAAACTCAAATAATAATAATTCCATTAATTTAACACAGAAAATAATCAATTTTGCAAATAACCATATTAAAATCATCCTTACTAAATAATTACACTTAAACCCTTAATTCTTATATAAATTATGCAAATGTGGGGAAAATAATAATGAAATACACCCTTAATAATCATATAAATATGGCCTTAACAACACCCCCACACTTAGCTTTTTGTACGTCCTCGGACAAACAATCAAAACTATAGCTCAACTTCCATGCAATCCACATAGATCTCTAACTCACGTAACAAAAGATACAACAACTATAGCAAACAATACCATCACAGAGATAGATTCGGTGTATGTGTGACAAGCCCTTTTCAAATTTAACAAGCCTTTCAAAGAAATATCCTCTCAAAAATCCAATGACTATCCTAGATATAGGCAGTAATAGCTCCACTCAAAGCCTTCCCACGCACTCAGTAGGATAATCCCTACAGCATATCATGCGGTTCTACTGGGTATAAGATCCATGATAACAAAGACTTCACTTTATTTTTACTCATCATTTTCAAAATTTCCAAATTTGACGCCTATCAGAATGAGCTTTTACCCATCATAGTAGAATAGGACATTTCGAGATAATCCCCTACCTACTCAAATCATAAGGTAGCTTCTTCCAACTGTCGTGAGCTTCTGGTCATCATAGTGGTATAGGACATACGTGGTACACCCTACCGCACTCCAATCATAAACCAGCTTCCGACAAACGTATTTATTATGATTGCTTATTCATTCTTTTTTTTCAAGACATAAGTTACATCTCACTTATCACATTCAAACTTTATGATATTCACAGCACACGGTCTAACTAAGGTGTTACTATACTGACCTTCCTAAGATAAATCACTAAAACAATGAAAGGATATAGTTCAAAAATCTTGCTTCAATATCAAAGGCTCTCGTGAACGTGAAAAATGAATACTAGCTCCATGAAAGTAAAGACATGCTATAATTATCTCACTAAGTCACATACTATCATCGTTAGAAAACTACAACTAGCAAGCATTTAGTTTCAATCATATGCTCGAGATTCACAAAAATTTAAATTTCGTGGAAATTTAACATTCACTCATATTTCAAAGGATATAGCATAAAAACATACCCAATTTACCCCCCCACACTTAAATCACATTATGTCCTCAGATTGTGCAGAATAAAAGAAAAAGAAAACTTAGCTGGTTTCAACAGTGGTTGTCGGATGAAAGTTGGCAGAGGTCGGGCCGGAGCATGAATGTACCGCGACAACTCGAATAAACAACACTGGAAATAAAAGCTTGCGAACCTGCTCAAAAGTATCTGCCACACTCGACATACCATATAATCTCGGGGTACACGGGGTATATGAGCAACACATAACACAAAACACTTACGATGAATGTAGGAGGAATAACCATCAACACATAATCAACTAAAGTACTACTTCTAAAACAATAAAACAACCTAATAAAAAAAACAAATAACTAGGTTGCCTCCTAGGAGCGCTCTTTTAATGTCAATAGCTTGACACCGATTTCAAAAGATCAACCCGGATCGGGCCACTTTGGTTTAACAGCCGCCACCTCAGTATCGGAATCAGAAGTATTGGGGCGGAAATGATTTTCACCACAACAACAAGTCAAGTGCGCAATAAGGTCATTAAACTTTTCTCTCCAAACTACACTGACTCTCTTCTTCTTGTTCTTGCGGATGATAGGCGTAGGTGTGCTAACATGCTCAGGAGTCTCAGGAGAAGGTTCCTTACAGGTAGAGGTAGGAATGTCATCATCTGACTCAAAGAAATAAGATGGAATTTCTTCACAAATCAGGACATCTGTACTCTCATCTCTTCTTTGGAAATAAAGGGTCTCAGGCTTTTCCTTTGGTTGCCCAAAATATTTCTTAAGTCGATGACCATTCACTTTAAAAGCTTGATTACCATACCCGTTCAAAGTAATTACTCCACTTGGATTAACCTCGAGAATCTCAAAGGGGCCAGACCATCTAGACTTGAGTTTACCCGGAAACAGGTGAAGTCTAGTATTATAGAGTAAAGCCATTTCACCAACTTTGAATTCTCGGTCCTTGATCTTAGCGTCATGGAGTATCTTTGTTCTTTCCTTGCTAAGCTTAGCATTCTCGTACGCTCTGAGTCTGAATTCGTCGAGCTCGTTCAATTGTAACAACCGTTTCTCCCCACAGAGTTGGCTATCGAAATTTAAAAATATAATTGCCCAGAAAGCTCTGTGTTCAAGTTCGACAGGTAAATGACAAGCTTTGCCATAGACCATTTGGAAGGGTGACGTGCCCATCGGGGTTTTAAATGCAGTACGATAAGCCCACAACGCGTCATCCAACTTAAGGCTCCAATTAGATCGATTATTGTTCACGGTCTTCTCTAAAATTCTTTTCAAGCTCTGGTTGCTTACCTCGACTTGGCCACTGGTCTGGGGATGATATGGTGAACCAACTTTGTGTTTGACACCATATTTTTCAAGGATTTTATCAAGCGACGCATTGCAAAAATGGGTACCTTCATCACTAATGAGTGCTCTTGGACAGCCGAATCTGGTAAAGATATTCTTTTGCAAGAATTTCTTCACGACTTTATGATCATTAGTTTGGGTAGCTATGGCTTCAACCCACTTGGAAACATAGTCGACACGTACGAGGATATATTTATTACCGCACGAAGATGGAAAGGGTCCCATAAAATCTATGCCCCAAACGTCGAAAACTTCGCATTCAAGAATGGGCTTAAGTGGCATTTCCATCCTACTACTCGCCGTCCGCCTTCTCGGCACCTATCACAACCTTTACAAAAGGCTTCGCATCTTTAAACGAGTCGGCCGGTAGAATCCAAATTGAAGGATCTTTGCAACCGTCTTCGGTGTTCCATAATGACCTCCGGTAGGACCGCTTTATGGCATTGTTCTAGGATATCCCACCGATCATGCTCGGGAACACACCGTCGAAGCAACCCGTCTTTACGGACTCGAACAAATAAGGATCTTCCCATACGAGATATTTAAGATCAGAAAAGAACTTTTTCTTCTCCTGATACGTCATGTCTTCTAAATGACCACTCGCTAAATAATTGACGTAGTCAGCATACCACGGCCAAACCGTGTCAAGCTTCATCAATTGCTCAGTCGGAAAATCAATGCCTATATCATTGTGATTCTCTGCACCCTCATTTACTAAGCGAGATAAATGATCACCACAATATTCTCACTACCTTTCTTATCTTTAATCACAAGGTCAAACTCTTGTAAAATCGTAATCCATCGAAGTAACCTTGGTTTTGCATCTCGCTTTGTCCATAAGGTAGCGTAGGGCTGCATGATCGGTCCATACAACAACTTGAGACCCTAGAAGATAACTTCTAAACTTGTCAATGGCAAAAACAACGGCTAAGAATTCCTTCTCAGTTGTGGTATAATTGCATTGAGCCGGGTTCAAGGTGCGGCTCGCATAATAAATGGGCCTGAACCTTTTATCAACTCTTTGACCTAAAACTGCGCCTACGGCGAAATTAGAGGCATCGCACATCAACTCGAAAGGCTTGGTCCAAATCGGTGCAACTAAAATAGGGGCACGATAAGCTTGTCTTTCGGACAATTGAAAGCTTCTTTGCACTTCGCATCGAACAAGAAATCTACATCATCTTTCAAAAGATTTGATAAAGGCTTGGCGATGGTAGAAAAATCTTTAATGAAACGCCCGTAGAAGCCAACATGACCTAGAAAACCTCGTACCTCTTTCACCGTCTTAGGGTACGTCATCCTTTCAATGGCTTCGACCTTAGCCTTATCAACTTGAATACCGGCATTGGACACCTTATGTCCCAAAACGATTCCTTCGTCTACTAGAAAATGGCATTATTCCCGAGTTAAGCACCGATTTTTCTCAACACACCGTTGGAGTACCATATCTAGATGCTTTAAGATTTCATCAAAGCTATCGCCGTAGACTGAGAAGTCATCCATGAAGACCTCCATGCATTGCTCCACAAGTCCATCAAAAATGGCTAACATGCACCGTTGAAAAGTCGCGGGTGCATTGCATAGGCCGAATGGCATTCTGCGAAAAGCAAAAGTACCAGATGGACACGTAAAAGTTGTCTTCTCTTGGTCATTAGGATCAATGGCTATCTGGAAGTAGCCAGAATAGCCATCAAGGAAACAATAATACTTATGACCACTCAGTCGTTCAATAAGCTGGTCAATGAAGGGTAGGGGAAAGTGGTCCTTGGCAGTAACCTCATTAAGTTTACGATAGTCAATACAGACTCTTTAGCCTGTCACGAGTCGTAAGGCAACTTCCTCCCCTTTTTCATTCTTTTCGACTGTGATTCCGCCCTTCTTTGGCACAACTTGAGTAGGGCTGACCCACTCGCTATCGGTGTTAAGGGTGATTTTATGTGATTTATACCGTTATATTTCGTAACGATTTCTCCCATAATCTGATAAATTGCATAGAAAAGTAAGTGCTTATTAGATTTATTGAGCAAACGAGTTTTAAATGTGTTTAAATGCAAAATCGAGATATTTACGTGATTTTATCGGTGTTTTATGTTTATCCGTATGATGTTACATTTTGCATGTTTCTATCAAGTTTTTAGGTACGTTTTCATGATGAGTAAGGAGCTTAAACGATGATCACATGAAGATGGAAGGGTTGAAAGATGTTTAAGTGAAGAATCATTGAAGAAACCGGAACCAGGCACTTCATGGGGATTTTGTCCACACTTGTAGGCACTTTCATGGAAAGTTGTCTTGATGAAAGTTGTAGAGGATTGAAATAGCTTTCCAACGCATGTTGAATCACCTCATTTGGAGCCCTAGAAGTGAAGTTATGAGCAAAATACTAGAGCAAGGTAGTGGACGGGCGTCCATAAAAGTGAACGCGTCCCAGAATCGTATTTTACATTCCAGAGAGTTCAGACGCGTTCTGAACGAGCGTTCATTCTCCGTTCATAGAGGCTGGACGAGCGTCCAAGATAGTGGACGGGCGTCCACGGCACCGACTCAGCGAAACCGACCTAAAAACCTATAAATAGGCGCGATTTCTCAAACCCTAACCACCATATTTCGACCCTAGGCGGCCACAAGCCCCTTTGGGGCAGCTTTTGCTGCGTTGTTCCTCTATTATAAACAGTTTTTCTTTTACTTTTTATTCATGTTAATTGCATCATAACGATGGGCTAAGGCTAGGCGATTGAGCAAGCATGTGAAACCATCTCAACATCATCTTGCTTTCGACTTTGGATTCGTTTTGTGAGTTTTATTAAAGCTTGTATCTTTATTATGCTTTTATATTGATTATGCAATTGTATCGATGGATTGTTGCTTATTGATGTTTAACGTTGATGAGAATCGTTGTTAGACCTAGATCACCATATTAAAGATGAGACTTTTAACCTAAAAATAACGAGAGTTGATAGGTTGAATTTCTAGGTTGCTAGATTGAGAAATCTTACACCTTGGTTAGTAAAACGTCAATCTTTAAGATCGAGAGATGAGAGATTGATAGGCGGATTATCTACGAGAGTAGAAGTTCATACCTTTGGTAGGTGAACCACAACCTTTATTAAATCTTCACTAAACGATCTAGGGTAGAAATTGAGAGTTGCGAGATAGGTGGATCATTGCTTGTTCTTCGTTAAATTAATTGAAACTATCTTTGTGCCTTGTTCTTCGTTGCCAAGTTAGAATTTTATTTTCGTTTTAGTTTATGGAATAGAATTAGTTAATACGTGTTCGAAGTTATCTTTCCTGGCTTTGGACTGACAATCCTCTGTCCAGTTTATTTTCCGTTTTAGTTTAGGTTTAGTAATAAATAGTAGTGACAATTTTAGAAGAATTAATCGAACTAGATTAAACAACCTCGATTCCCTGAGATCGACTCCGGTATTAATCGCTATACTACGATCCCTGCACTTGGGGAATACCGGATTTATAAATTATTATTACTTGTTGTTTTGCATAGATAAAATCCGTGACAAGTTTTTGGCGCCGTTGCCGGGGAATCGGTACGGTTGTCTAGTTTTATTAGTTTTTCTAAGCTGTTCCGCTTTTCTTGTTTTAATTTCTTTATATTTCTTGTTTTTAGGTAGGCTTTAGTTAGGTTATTAGGGTTTTTAATCGTTTAGGTTTTGTAGTATTCTATTAGGTTTCTCCCACTTTATCTCGTTTTTATTTTCCTATCTGTTTCTGTTTTTCTGTCCTTTCTGTCCCCCGTTTTCCTGCTGTTTTTCTGTCTCTGTTTCGTTTTTTTTTTTCCTGTCCCAGACGGGCGTCTGAACAATCAAACGCCCGTCCGTTTTAATTCTCAACTCTGTATCATTTTTACCAAGTCAGACGAACGTCCATCAAATTTGGACGCCCGTCCTGTTCTTCAGCTTTCCGGACGAGCGTTCGGATTTCCAAACGCCCGTCTGTCCTCCTGTTTCAGTGTCTTTTCATAGGTAGGGTTTTTGTTTCTATCTTTTCTAGTTTCCACATTAATTCGGGGACATCTGAGGTTGAATTATCTGACCCCACGTTTTTAACGATCAAACTTTTGGATAAAAGGGACCGTTTTAGCACTTGATAGTATTTTGGCCATAACTTTCGGCTCAAGTGTCGGATTGGCGCGCAGGACCCCAATTCGGAAAGCTCGTTCCGACGCCGACGACGTGGCAGACCGCCGGAGGCCGTCCGACACCGTTTTCGAGGTCAAAATCCACTGTTTTCCCTTCCATTTTGGGCTCAGAAGATTTCAACACGTTTTTTTTCCTTTTTTTTTTGAGTGTTTTCTGTTTTTCTGTTTTAAATTTTTCGTAGTTTAGATTTCTGTTTTTGTTTCATACAATCTTCCATCTAGGATTGAGGACATGGATGAGCAAAGTAAGATCGCCATGCTGAGGCAGCAGATGGCATTTCTTCAAATGTCGCTTAATCCTATGAATCCGACCCCGTCTTTTCCACAGAACTCTCCCCGTTCGTTCGTGTGAGGATGTTGTCGACCCGGCCATGCTTTGTTGGCCGCACGATCTCTTCCCCCTGCTGGATATCAAGTCAATTCTTTCCATAATCGTGGGAAATTTCGGTCCGGTCACATGTCGAATTGTGACAACGTGGGACATACTTGCTCGTTTCGTCCTAATAGTGGACAAAGACGCTTTCATTAGCCAGAACAATCAGACATTTGATAATCAGTTCTCTGGCCATAGCAAATTTCAAAATCAGGGTTTCAATCCAAATCAGAATTTTTATCAAAACCCGAACTTCAGTCAGGATCAAGATATCACTTTTTCCGATCAAAATCAAAGTTGGTCTTACCAATCTTTTCCACAACACTTTCAGAACTATCCAGGCCCCTCTCGATCGGACGATCTTGAAGCTAAATTGGAGGAGCAAAGCAGGACACTCAAGAATCTTGAGAGACGGCTCGAGCAAATGGCTCAAGACCAAGGCATTGACCTAACTCCCACACTCCCTTATGGTGGAGAAGATGCCTACAACAATGATGGTGCAAGTCATGAGAATCAATTCCAATATGACCACAACTATGCACCAAAGATACAATGGTGGGAGTAGTAACTATCCTTGTTCTCCGTTGGGTCAAGATCGAAGCCATTGGCAACAAGGGACGATTGATGAGCTAGAACCCGATGTGGATCGGCTTAAGTTACAAAGGTTAGAGACTTCCTTCCCTCCCGCAGGTGTGATGATAAAGACGGTTGTCCTAGGAAAGAGCCGACATTAGAGATGGTTGAAGATGTTAACCACCCGGTGTTGGAGGATATAAAGGACACTGTGCCTGAATTAGAGATAAATCACCCGGAGGAAGTCACATTAGAGGAGCCGTTGAGGCCGCAGAGTGTTGAGGTGATTGTGGATAAGAGAATGAAGGATGAAGAAGAGGAAGAACCTGAAGATTTAGACCTTTCCTCTCCTCTCCAGAATGTTATGCATCTAGAACAGTGCACTCCTAAAAATCCTTGGTATGCTTCTATCGTCAACTTCTTACATTCCCAGTATCTAGATCCAGAATTGTCTTATCAGGAGAAGAAGAAATTCTTCTCGGATATGAAAACATTCGTTTGGGATGAACCTTACCTCTTCAAGATTGGTAAAGATGGTTTGCTGAGAAGATGTGTTCCAGAATCTGAGCAACGTGATATTATTGAGCAATGCCACAGTGGACCCACTGGGGGTCACTTTGGTCCGTGGAAAACCGTTGCAAAGATCTTTCAATCCGGCTTCTATTGGCCTACGATCTTTAAAGATACGGAAGCTTTCTGTAAAGCTTGCGATAGGTGCCAAAGAACCGGTACTCTAACAAGGCGGTTCGACATGCCACTGAAACCCATTCTTGAATGTGAAGTCTTTGATGTATGGGGCATCGATTTTATGGGACCATTCCCATCATCTTGCGGTAATAAATACATCTTAGTCTGCGTAGACTATGTATCGAAATGGGTGGAGGCAATAGCCACTCCTCGCAATGATCATAAAACGGTCATGAATTTTCTAAAGAAGAATATCTTTGTGAGGTTTGGATGTCCACGTGCCTTGATTAGTGATGAAGGGACGCATTTCTGCAACCGACCCTTAGAGAAAGTCCTCGAGAAGTATGGTGTTCGTCACAAAACTGGCACACCATATCATCCGATGACTAGTGGTCAGGTTGAGCGAAGCAACCAGAGCTTGAAGAAGATCCTGGAAAAGACGGTTAACGATCATAGAAAGGATCGGAGTCTAAAGTTGGATGATGTGCTATGGGCATACGAATCGCCTATAAGACCCCCATGGGTACATCACCCTATCGATGGTTTATGGAAAATCATGCCACTTGCCAATCGAATTAGAGCATAGAGCGTATTGGGCCATTAAATTCTTGAACTTCGATACCCAATCTTGTGGAAAACATCGATTGCAACAGTTGCATGAGTTAGATGAGTTTAGACTCCAAGCCTACGAGAGTGCCAGGATCAGTAAGGACAGAATGAAACTCCTTCATGATGAAAAGATCAAGCAGCGAGAATTTCAAGTCGGGGAGCAAGTTTTACTGTATAATTCCAGGTTGCATCTGTTCCCTGGGAAGTTGAGGACACGATGGTCCGGCCCCTTTGAGATTCTACAAATTATTCCTGGAGGCGTTTTAGAGTTAAGAGGTCATGGTGACCAGCCGTTCAGAGTGAATGGTCAAAGGTGCAAGCATTAAATTGGTCAACCCAAAGAGAAACCTTTGATTGTTCATTTCCTCGACATCCTCAGGTGTGGTACCCCTGAAGTCAACCAGTTTGATGAGTTTTCGCCCGATTTGTTTTCTGAGGGTGACGGCAGCGGTCCAGTAGAGGAAGTTCTGGCTGGGAGTTGGGATATGGAAGAGCTTAAAAAGGAGGCACGGTTAAAAAGAAGACTGAAGAAGAAGAAGAGGTCTGCAATGGAAAAAATTAAGAATGCTTGGAAAGCGGTAAAGAACCTGACCCCATGTGTTAAGTGTTGTTTCTGCAGCCACACTACGGACCGGAGCTTAAACGAGGTAGTGGCTGGTAGAAAAGTCAAATGGCCTGATCCAGGCTGAGCTTAAATGGTGTCGAGCTAACGACATAAACCAAAAGCGCTACTAGGGGCACCCTAGATATCAGTTTTTGTTTTGTTTATTTTCTTTTGTTTTTCTTTTGTGTGTCTTCGTTTAGTTTTAGTCTAGTTAGGGTTTTGTGTGAATCTGCTCTGTATTTGTAATTGACGGTTGGATGTTCTGCACTTTTCCTTGGACGATGATTTTTCCATCTAATACGATTATCTCTTGTGTTTCATGTGATATAATTTCCCCCTATCCCCCGAGGTACGTTTTGTGTTGTTTTTCATGTATGCAGGATACTTGCGATAGCAATTGTGAGTTTCAGATGATATCAGTTTTCCGGTGGATGGTCCACAGTCTACTGCTTTCATCAAGCATTTTTGGATCCGGATCGCGACCACTTCCGGACTTGCCACTTTCGAACTACTATCGCTAAGTTCTTTCTTTCTTTTTATTTACGCACAACATGAGACATGTTGTTATTTAAGTGTGGGGGAGGGGAATGATCGCTATGTATCTACCATTTGCTTATATGATGTTATTTCTATGCTAAAATGGGCTAAATTTTCAAAATTTGTGTTTTGTCTCGAGTGAGCAATGCATGTTTTGTTCGGTTTGTTATATTCATCGATGCTTTATGTCATATGTTTGATAAGTTAGTTGTTTCACCCGATATTATTTTTCACGAGCCATAGTGAATGATGAGCTATATTTTTAAAGTTATACCCCGTTTTGGATTAGTAGTTTTTGATTTTCTTATAAGTCATGTACTTAGTGCTACGTATATATCGTGAGATTTATGGTAGTTTGTATTTAGTTCCGTAGTATGAGGTACTGTGAATATCTAGAAGTTTGAATGTGATAAGTAATACGTAGCTAATGTCATTTGAAAAGGTTGAGTTAATAATGAAATCAATAGTGTGTGTCGGAAGCTGGTCGATGATTTGAGTGCGGTAAGGCATTATCTCGAAATGTTTTATTCCACTATGATGACCAAAAGCTCACGACGAAATGAAAGAAGTCGCTTTATGATTTGAGTAAGGTAGGGTATACCACGTATGTCCTATTCTCGCTATGACGGGCAATAGCTCATTCGATGTGTGTTTAAATGTGAAGTAATTAAATCAACTTGAAATTGGTTATGAAATGAATATAAGACTTAGTCTTTCGTTAATCTTATCCCCGGTATAAACCGATAGATATGTTGTAGGGATTATCCTCGAGTATTTCGAAAGGCCCTAGATATATTCGATCATTCTTTTCGGGATATGTCACGTTTGTAGGGTGCATCTTATGAGTGTCATTTACTTGCTAGTCTACGAGGGGGTATTAGCTAGTTTTACTTTGAGTTCCTCAAGTTTGGATTTAGTGGAAGTTTTCTATGGCTATGCACACACACGATGGTGAACTTCTAAGTTATTGAATATATGTTATATTTGTTGAGATGTCTATACTATCTCGAGCTTGATTTTGTTTTGTTTTGCTCGGGACGAGCAAGGTTTAAGTGTGGGGGAGTTGTTAAGGGTGATTTTATGTGATTTATACCGTTATATTTCGTAACGATTTCTCCCATAATCTGATAAATTGCATAGAAAAGTAAGTGCTTATTAGCTTTATTGAGCAAACGAGTTTTAAATGTGTTTAAATGCAAAATCGAGATATTTACGTGATTTTATCGGTGTTTTATGTTTATCCGTATGATGTTACATTTTGCATGTTTCTATCAAGTTGTTAGGTACGTTTTCATGATGAGTAAGGAGCTTAAACGATGATCACATGAAGATGGAAGAGTTGAAAGATGTTTAAGTGAAGAATCATTGAAGAAACCGGAACCAGACACTTCATGGGGATTTTGTCCACACTTGTAGGCACTTTCAGGGAAAGTTGTCTTGATGAAAGTTGTAGAGGATTGAAATAGCTTTCCAACGCATGTTGAATCACCTCATTTGGAGCCCTAGAAGTGAAGTTATGAGCAAAATACTAGAGCAAGGTAGTGGACGGGCGTCCATAAAAGTGAACTGGCGTCCAGAATCGTATTTTACATTCAGAGAGTTCAGACGCGTTCTGAACGAGCGTTCATTCTCCGTTCATAGAGGCTGGACGAGCGTCCAAGATAGTGGACGGGCGTCCACGGCACCGACTCAGCGAAACCGACCTAAAAACCTATAAATAGGCGCGATTTCTCAAACCCTAACCACCATATTTCGACCCTAGACGGCCACAAGCCCCTTTGGGGCAGCTTTTGCTGCGTTGTTCCTCTATTATAAACAGTTTTTCTTTTACTTTTTATTCATGTTAATTGCATCATAACGATGGGCTAAGGCTAGGCGATTGAGCAAGCATGTGAAACCATCTCAACATCATCTTGCTTTCGACTTTGGATTCGTTTTGTGAGTTTTATTAAAGCTTGTATCTTTATTATGCTTTTATATTGATTATGCAATTGTATCGATGGATTGTTGCTTATTGATGTTTAACGTTGATGAGAATCGTTGTTAGACCTAGATCACCATATTAAAGATGAGACTTTTAACCTAAAAATAACGAGAGTTGATAGGTTGAATTTCTAGGTTGCTAGATTGAGAAATCTTACACCTTGGTTAGTAAAACGTCAATCTTTAAGATCGAGAGATGAGAGATTGATAGGCGGATTATCTACGAGAGTAGAAATTCATACCTTTGGTAGGTGAACCACAACCTTTATTAAATCTTCACTAAACGATCTAGGGTAGAAATTGAGAGTTGCGAGATAGGTGGATCATTGCTTGTTCTTCGTTAAATTAATTGAAACTATCTTTGTGCCTTGTTCTTCGTTGCCAAGTTAGAATTTTATTTTCGTTTTAGTTTATGGAATAGAATTAGTTAATACGTGTTCGAAGTTATCTTTCCTGGCTTTGGACCGACAATCCTCTGTCCGCTTTATTTTCCGTTTTAGTTTAGGTTTAGTAATAAATAGTAGTGACAATTTTAGAAGAATTAATCGAACTAGATTAAACAACCTCGATTCCCCGAGATCGACTCCGGTATTAATCGCTATACTACGATCCCCGCACTTGGGGAATACCGGATTTATAAATTATTATTACTTGTTGTTTTGCATAGATAAAATCCGTGACAATCGGCGATTGCGGTACGGTTGTCTAGATTAGATGCCCTTGTCAATTTCTTTATATTTCTTGTTTTTATCAGGCTTTAGTTTTATTGACAACCTCCCGTTTTGTAGTATTCTATTAGGTTTCTCCCGGATTTAGCCTTTTATTTTCCTAGGTTGTCTAACCTTTTTAGCTCCCCGGACGGGCGTCCGAACAATCAAACGCCCGTCCGTTTTAATTCTCGGATTTTTTATGCATGCATACATTTAGACGCCCGTCCCGTTCTTCGTTCTTGACTTTCCGATTCCGTCGGATATCACCCACTTGCCGTCTTTTCGAACGCGAGGATATTCTTTTTTAACGATCAAACTTTTGGATAAAAGGGACCGTTTTAGCACTTTTTGTAGCCATTCTTGCTCGAGTGTCGAGGTTCGAAGAAATGATCAAAGGCAATTTATCTCCATCCTTAAGAAAGATATACTTAAGGTGTTTCGGAAGCGGTTTGAGCTCTTCCAAATCGAGGACAGGTGGTTGCTCAATACTAGACTTTAACGGGCCACCTTTCTCTTTTCCATGAGCTCTGGAGTGGTTGACTAAAGAATAACTCATCTTCCCGAGGCTCCCCCGCCGGATATCAATCAAATCATCCATCGGAATCCTCCGGTCAACAACGTGGGACTTCCTTTTTCTTGTGATCGATCATTTTAATCTTAACTCTTCAACTTTAATCTCTTTTTATCAAAACCCGAACTTTGGGCCAGCTTTTCCCAATCATCTACTTCCCAATGAGTAGCTTCTCTCCAAAAGTCTACCTCATCCCAACTACCCATCAGAGCTTCTTCTTCACCAGGGATGAAGTCTTCCTGACTCAGTTCTTTGAAATCATCGTTTGTTGCTGGGCATCTCCATGCTTCTAACTCACTAACCGGCTCAGTGTGAGCGAGTGAAGGTGACTCGTCAATGACTACGGGCTGTAACAAATCAGAAGATGGTCCGCAGTCAGCTGGATCCTCAATAACTTCGAAAACACCTATCTCCGTCAGCTTCATTGCTTCTTCAAAGCAAGCATCTTTTTCGTCCTCATAGATAGCTTCGACAAACGATATTTCATCAATTATGGCTCTTTCAGGATGTGTCCCTCGTGTGAAGGTAACGGATGTGTCATCGACTCTAAGAGTAATTTGTCCTTTGCATAAGTCAATGAGAGCGTTAGAAGTGTCTAGAAAGGTTCGGCCTAGAATTAGAGGCATCTCCTTATCAGGTGGATAGTCTAGAATAACCCAGTCGGTAGGGAAGACTAAATGTTCAACTTGAAGGAGAACATTAGCTACACAACCGGCTGCAGTCCGGCTAGATTTATCTACCATCTGAAGAGAAATAGGGCGTTCCCGCATCCTTTTATCTAACCTGAGCTTTTTGCATACGTTTAATGGCATCACATTAATAGAAGCCCCTGAGTCGCATAAGACATTTTCGAATAAATGGCCTTCGATCTCACAGGGAGATTGAAGGTCCGCCGGGGTCACCTCGCTTAACGGCGAACTTTCGTGAAACCATCGCGCATTCTTCGCGTAGCACTTCTTCACCATCCCCCGAAGCTTTCTCTTACTCCCACGAAATTCTTTAAGATACTTAGAGCATTTAGGCATTTCGCTTAATACCTCGGCTAAGGGCATACTAACTTGAGTGTCTCTAAGCATCCTCCTCACTCCAGCATACTGCTTGTCATTAGTGAGGGCTTTCTCTTTTCTTTTTGGGGGATAAAGAAGGGCTTTATCATTCACTGTGGCCTGATTCTTTATCGCCTCATCCTCCTTATCCTTCCATCTCAAGAACTTTTCTTCTTTTTTCTTAGTCAAGAATACAGCTTTCTGACTTTCCTTCCTTACCTCATCATCAGAATTATTTTCGTCCTCCGAAGAATTGTCACTAAGCTCCTCATCGTTGCTTTCTTCGGTATGTGGTTTCTGATTTCCCCCTCCTGAATTCATGGCGTCAGGAGGGGCTACTCGTTTCCCGACATCTTGCCGGATTCAGCCTTCTTACCACTTCTCAACGTTACTTCATTCAACTCCTCTTCTTGTCCATACTCCCACTGAGGTGTAATGGCAGTGCAAACATTCACATCAGCTTTCGGATTTCTCTCGGTATAACTCGGAAGTTTACCGTGAGGTCTCGCTTGCTTGCCGGTCCGCCATCCGACCAACTTGTCTCTCAATAGCTTTAACACTAGTAGACGAGTCTTCACCATGTCTACCACTCATCAAATTTGTGTTGAGGGACACATAAGGTGGTATGATTTTGAGTTTGGTTCCAGCCACCTTGAGGCCTTTGGGAGTTAGGAGCTGTCATTTGATAGTTTGAGTTGTCAGAATTCGAATTTGCAGGGCCAGGTGGCAACTTGGCTTGATTGAAGTTTTGTCGTGGAAATCCCGAGTAGTTCTGATTCTGGTTAAAGTTTCGGAAGGGCTGGTTTTGATTATCCATTAGATTTACTTCTTCCGTCATCTCCGTTCCTACCTGCATTCCCAGATCAGAAGGCTGCGTCTGAAGATTGGCTAGCTGGTTGCTTATCAATTCCATCTGAGCAACCAACAGCTTTGTATCGGGACCGCTTGCGTACCTTCTTTCTTAACAACATTGGTCTTCTTGGGAGTCGACCACATATTGTTCTTGGCGATGGTCTCGGCCACTCGTAGGCGATCTCATCACCTCCCCCTAAGAAGGATCCATGAGCTGTGGAGTCAAGATAGTCTCTATTAGGTTGAGAGACTCCTCTATAGAACAGTTCCAGCAACTCATGTCTATCATATCCGTGATTGGGGCATTTCCTCATCAAGAGATTCAATCTCTCCCAAGCTCTACCAACAGTCTCATCCTCCAACTGCTCAAACGTAGCTATTTCCCGTTTCATCTCCATAATCTTGCCTGGTGAAACCCACTTAAGAGCGAAGGCTCTTTTGACATCATTCCATGTATGGAGAGAATGATGTGCCAACGATTTAAACCACCGACTTGCTTCACCTTTCAAAGAAAAAGGAAATAGCTTTAACTTTACAATCTCTGAATCAACACCAGGATAATGGCCTGCTTCACAGATTTGTACGAATGTGGATAAGAAGTCGTGTGGATCTTCCTGAGCAGTACCATGGAAAGAGCTATTCTGAACTAGAGCAACTACTCCGTTCTTTAGATCGAAATTCACTCCTCCCATGTCAGGAGGATGAATTGGTCTATGCCCCTCGAGAAAATCTTGATTTAGATATGGGGTGTAGGGGTCCTGGTTCAATTGATTAAGCTGGTTTTGTCTAAATTGTAGAAGTTGTTGATTTATGCCAGCTTGTTGATTCTGTTGTTGCTGCAGAGCTTGCATTTGTTGCAGAATTAGATTTAACTGAGCTTGGGGATCAGGATTTGGTATTGGTGGATCTTGATCTGCCATTATGTCCAAATCAGGGAAAAGCCTCCTTCTAAAAATAGATCGTTCAGGCTCGGGATCGAAGATTAGAAGTCCCTTCTTACTTCTCGTTTGCATAAACCAAGAAAGGAAAAGGAAGAAATCAACCTTAGGGTTGTTTAGAACGAGTTTAGAAAAGGTTTGATGGTTTAGAGGGAGAAAAGAAAAGAGAAGAGAAGAGAAGATAGAAAAGAAGTGATGATTGAACGGACTGAACTGGCGTCCAGTGTTAGTGGACGTTCGTTCAGAGAAGAACGCTCGTTCAAATAAATGAACGGTCGTTTTAAGAGAACAGGATTAGAATGGACGGGCGTTCAAGTTATCAAACGCTCGTCTAGACTTCGAAAATCTAAAACTAAGGCTTAAAACTTAAAAACGAAATAGAAATAATTAAGGAAAAAAAAACGTACGGAAATAAATAAAGGCTAATCTAAAATTACGAAAAAAAAACAAATCTAAAATTATGGAAACTAATATAACTATCGAAAATTAAAGAAAATAATTGAAGGAAAATAAAATTAAATAAAACAAGGTAGAACGAAAGCAAAAATAAACGTAATTCTAAAATTTAGACCTACGAATTAAAATTAGAATCGATATAAAATTTTATACCTAAAAGAATCCGACAACCGTTACCGATTCCCCGGCAACGGCGCCAAAAACTTGTTCGGTAAAAACGAGTTTTACAATTTATAACCGAAACACCCCAAGTATAAGGATCTGTAGTAAAGGATGTTATCGGGTCGTCCTAAGGGAATGGAATGTTTATCGAATTCAAGTATAAACCTATATCGATTATGTCACAATTATCTATCTAAACCAAGATTGAAACTAACTAAAACCTAAACCTAAGAATTAAAACTAAAACACGAATAAAAACAAGCAGAAATTAAGAAAACAGAAAGACGGACGAGCGTTCACTAAAGTGAACGAGCGTCTGAAAGCTTAATCTAATGGACGTTCGTTCGATATTTCGGACGAGCGTCTAACTACGAACATAAACAAAAAAGTGCAGGAAAACAGCAGGAAATTAGGGTTTATAAAACTAGAACTTAAACTAAACTTAATCTAAACGATTTGATTCAAACAATTAAAGGAAAACACAGCGAGGCAACGAATCCACCCATCAACAAACAACCCCCAACTAGATGGTGATCTAAAGACATAGTTTTTAATAGTGATTTTTCACGAATTCGATCAAATATCTTCAATCAAATTTCTAAGGTTTCGTTTATCTTTTCAAACAAACTAAACATGCAATCAAAACGAAATCACGAGATTGTTTCCAAGCTTTTTACTCAACTAATCATGCCTAATCTCTTATAACATGAATAATTGCATTACTTTGAACAAAATAGAACTTAAATAATATACTTTCATATAATCATTCAAGCATAAAATAAACCTAGATCGTTTCATCAAATCTTAATTCAACAAAACTTAAACAATACAAAACAGATCCAAAGTAATGAAAAACTATGAATTAACTCACTACTCATCTAGTATCGAACTCCTCTAGTTGGTTTTGTTGTTGATGAGCTTCCTCCGTCGACTCACTGCAAGGCTTTTAGCCAACAATCATGTTGGACAAGATTGGATTGGAGAAATTCATCTCTATGGAATTAGGGTTCTCTGGCCGCAGCTTTTATGTAAAAGTATGCGTGAAAGAGTTGTGTAAAAGATTTGGGTTTAAGGATTCATAATGCGGTGCTTTTATAGAGTTTTAAGTCGGCTGGAAGTAAGTCGGCCCCGGACGCTCGTTTGAACAACCAGACGTCCGTCCAGAATGCCTGGACGGAGCATGAACGTGCGTTTGGCTTCTGTCTGAAGACTCTGAATGTAAAATACGATTCTGAACGCTGCATGGACGCCAGTTCACTTCTGGACGCTCGTCCAAGATCAATGGACGCCCGTCTGGAATGGACGGGATGCAGACGCTCGTTTGCAATGCTTAGGATCGGATCTCTTCATCTTTATCCATTTTCTTCAAGCCAATTCCAACTCTATCTTGAATAATTCGACTTGAGCTTCATTTATCCTCTTTAGCACTCGAAATTCAGCCTCCTAAAGGATAAATAAACATTGCAAAATGTAATAAAACTCAAATAATAATAATTCCATTAATTTAACACATAAAATAATCAATTTTGCAAATAACCATATTAAAATCATCCTTACTAAATAATTACACTTAAACCCTTAATTCTTATATAAATTATGCAAATGTGGGGAAAATAATAATGAAATACACCCTTAATAATCATATAAATATGGCCTTAACAATTGACGAATTGATGTAAAAAGAGAAATTGTAGATAAGACAGTAATCTACTTTGCTGAAAATTTGCAGAATTTTTTTAGAGTAGGGGAAGACAGTCTTATGTTAGAGGGAAAACACGGAAACAAAACATTCACTCATGTTGGGTAAATCCAAACACAAGGACAATGAAAAGTATGTGCCAAAGTAAGAGACCTTTAACACTATGAGTTGAAACGACTGAGGATTACTTGGAAATAATAGAGTTACACATGGAGTTCGTGTAGAACCATCTCAAGCAAAGCAAAGGTGAAAGAATGTTGATGAACTCAACCAAGTGATAGTGAAAAGAGAAAGTGGAGGACTTGTAGAGCTGAATCAAATATCATTCTCTACAAAGTTAGGCCAAGATAAAAGTAAACTTAGATATTCATGTGTAGAGAAGGTGAAGAGATTTCAATAGGGAAAGTAAGGAAAAGGAAATCAACCAAGAGGACCTCGACTTTAAGGTGTAGGCATAAGACTCCGATCCCAAAGCTTTACTTAAAGGGTTTCACTTAACCCTATGTGACAAGCTACGGTTTGGAACTTCAAAAGAAGAAAGGGTTCCTACTAAGGATACTAGGAGAAACAAAACTGAGGTGATCACATAAAAGATGTGAACAGAGAACTCAACTTAACCTCCGTCTAAGACGACTCTTCACTAGGTCCTGATAACTTGACCACGGTTTAAGGTTTCTTAGTCTTACGAGGATTACCACCAAGCTCAAGTTCTAAAAGGTCTAGAGGATTCTTATCTTAGAGAAAGAGATGCCTAGAACAGAAAGGACGCTTCTCTCTGATACCAACTGTAACGCCCCGCTCCCGGATACCGAGCCCTTATCCGGAAGAGAAACGTTCGGCGCGTATAGCATTAAATAAATCTAATATTATACGCAAGCCTCTACGTCGTCGTATCAAATAAAAGCAAACGGAAGCTAAAAAGACTCGGGTAAAAACATAAATGCTACTATGAATAGAAAGTAACCATGCTAAAGATTGATAGTTAAGATTACAACGATGAAAAACCCAAAGACTTATACAATACGAGGTCTTAAAAGTAGAAGTACAACAAATCTAAGAGAAGAAATACAACCAGTCTAATACAACCTTACAAAGAAAATAATCTAGAAGCTTCGTCAAGACTTTAATTCTTCAAAAGCCGTCGTCTACACTTGATCAACCTGTTCGTCTTCTCACCCCACATTGCATACAAAAGAAAACGCAAAGGAGGTAAGTACAAAGTACTTAGTAAAAGTGAGAAGCTACGACAACAATTAAGATTTATAAAGAAAAGATATTTAATCGTTTAGTTAGTTATCTTTGTGTGACCGACTCAATCTAGGGTTCATTTTATGTCCATCAACATGAATTGACTAAACGTTTCTACTTAGCTTATCTATGTTACAACCGCACTCAAGGGCACTACGCGTATCCACTTTTGGGACACTCTTGGCAACATATTAGTGGATCACACCAATATCCACGGAGGCTAGAATAGGTAGGCTCCGATAGTACGCACATCTCAGCGGAGTCCCTTCGTACTTAGGGTTTTTTTCACCTACGGAGTTCCTCTACCTTCAGAGGTAGGCATACATCGCGATATAGGCGGTGCCTATCCAAGAGAGACATGATGTTTAATCTTTTACTAGGCAGGTACGTATTTTATTAGGATGATTAACTAGCCACCTAAGTGTTTTCAATTAATCTCCCTCACCTTGACTACTCTCTTCCTAGACCACTAGACTTGGACAAGGCCTAGCAATTACACAGACATTGATGAATACTAATTCATCAAAGCACAAGCCTATCATGCTCTTCCGACGGATCCGAACTTCAACTCCCTTTAAGAGTACATTCGGTGTTTTAACTGAACGAATCAGAAGTTCAATTCAGGCTTGTTTAATTTATACCATGTTATCATATCATAAATAAGGGTTTAAAACAATTATAATACAATTATAAAACCCAAAACCAAACTAGAATGATAAAACCGTAAAAACAAAGTAAAACAGGCCAGACGCCCGTTTGACCTCCTATGGACGCCCGTCCGAAACCGGACGCCCGTCCACTAAACCCCAGACGCCCGTCCGTCTAAAACAGCTACATCCTGAATCAAAAATCTAACCTCAGACGCCCGTCTGCCTAGTGCAAACGCCCGTCTGGGCTACTAAGGTCTCAGACGCCCGTCTGCCTAATGCAGACGCCCGTCTGCCTGGGTTTTTCCCAAAACGCTAAAATCTTCAAAACACGATCTCTAAACCGTTTCTAACCTAATTAACATCGAATTAAACATAGTAAAACACAGAAAATTATATCTAATCATATCATAGCATCGATGATCATTGATCAACAATAGACACATCTTTCTACCATCTAATCACCTTAAAACTTGATCTAAACCTTATAAACGATAATTGGAATCATAGGAAGAGCCTCTTACCTTAATTGCCAGCAGAACCGCAAGCAAAATGCCAAGCAGCTGCAACAACTGTTGATCCTCAACCCCAAAACCTATATGATCAACCAGAAACCCTAAAATCCTATTTCTTTAATTTGCAGAAAAACGAAACTGAAAAAGCCTGTAAAACTGAAGATTACCTGGGTTTACTGATGTGAAACTATTTTTCGATTATTCTACGCTTCATGACGATCGTTTCGACTACTCATGGCTGCGAAACAGAGCTACGGATTAAAAGATACGAATTTTTCAAGAATCGAACTCTACGAATACCGAAAACTAGGGCTAAACTGAAAACTTACGGAACAAGGATATTTTATTTTCCAAAGTTGCGTCTCCTCACGCCGAACACTTTTCTCTCGTGCGGCACCTTGATCGGATGAACGGATTGATCACACGGTTATTCCTTTTATTTCGTTTTCTTCTTCTCGCGACTTTCTTCTCAATGTCGTTCTTCATCTCTTTTTTTTCGAAATATGCTTGTGTCAATTGTGGGGAAATAATTGGGATTATTTCTTTTTATAGCCATTAATTAAATCGTTTATAATTAATAACTAATTCCTTTAATTAATTCCTTTTTAATCAAATAAATGGTACAAGCCAAATGATGATCCATTAAATGCTTATAAGGATCTTCTACTGCCGATCCATGATACTTAGGCAGTGCGTGCATCAGTGACGCCCTGAACTCAAATGGCTGGTCCATCTTTGGGAATGCTATGCATATGGGATGTTGATCGAAATCCGGAGTCGCCATTTCTCTTAACGTCCTTGCGGGCTCTTGATTCTCTCGCCATCTCTTCGGACTCGCTTCGGATAAAACTTCTTATTCGGTCGATGAATCCGCTCGTAATCGAATCTAGTGCAATATCGTGAAGACGTGGATGCCTCAAGTTGCCTCTTAGCTTCTTTTGCTTCCTTTGTCGCTTTTTTTGCTTTGTCTTCTCGATTTCGGGTCGAATATCAATTCACCCGTTCGGAAGATCTAGGCATGCACTGAAACGATTAGGGTGACAAAGTCCTAAAAAGAAATAATACAATAGCCGATCCCCGGCAAGGGCGCCAAAATTTGGTGTGTCGTTAAACCACCAAAAATAAACACCTCCAACCTCTATAACGAGTATAGTGGAAGCAGGGTGATGACGGAAAAATTCACTGTTATTATTATAACATTTCACCGCACTTCTGATACCATTTTGAGCATTTATGTATCAAATCAAGTCATTAATTTCTTAGATTTATCTAAATACGTAATTAGTAAGTATTATATAAAATATCATATTTTTTATCGTGTTTTTATAAGTTTTTGTACCGATTTTAGTAAATCGGAATGTCGTGTCAGATTTACGTGGGTATTTGTGGTATTTTATTGCAGATGTATAAGCCAAAACCCCGAGAATCGACATTTTGAAGTATAATCATATCTCGAAAGGATTTAGAGAATGTCACGAGCTTAAGTGGTCAATCGAATTGCTTAAGTGGTTAAGTGGTCAATCGAAGTGGTCAAGTGGCTAATCGATTCGATTTAGTGGTAATCGAGAAATATCTTCGACAAACGAATGGCTCATCAAAATGACATTTTCTGAAGAAGAGTCCTTCATTAAAGTTGTAGATTTTTCCGAGAGCTTTCCGATGCCTCTTGAATCATGTTGTTTGGAGATCCATAACTCGAGATATGAATTTTAGAAGTTTTATTCCAAAATATATAATTTATATCCGAAAATTGGAAATTAAGTGGAGATGAATGTGATGATTACACCGGATCGATCCGGCCTTAACTAATTTTGCCTATAAATAGGCTGAATGCTATCACAAAAAAAAGCCCCCTGTTTTTTTTCGGCCAATTCTTTACTTTCTTGTTCTTATTGTATTTTTAGTTGTAGTACTAATATATATATATATATATATATATATATATATATATATATATATATATATATAAAATTTCCTTTCCTTTCATTTTTCTTGTTTTATTTCTTTGTAGTATCAATATATATATACAGATATCTATATATCTACTTATATCTATATCTATCTTTATATATCTACATATATCTGTATATATATATCTATACGTATATCTATATATCTATATTAGTATCTATATTTATGTATCTATATATATATCTATAGATCTATATACTTATATACTTATATATATATATATATATATGTATCATAAATAATGCAGTTAACGTAGTATCGTTGTAATACTTGGATAGTTATCGGAAGATCGTTGTTGTTAAAGTCGTTGTTATTTCCGGAGAATACGACCTATGAATCAACAGTTATAATCTGAAACGATTTTAAGCAATCATACGATGATGAGAGGCTAAAGCACGTTGGAACAAGCCTTGAGAAACCGATTCTTAGCAACATCTCGATTTCGACTTTTGGATTGTTTTGTGAGTTTTTATCAAAGTTTGTATCTTTATTATGTTCTTGTTGATTATGCAATTTAAATCGAGAGATGATTGATGTTTGATGTTTAACGTTTGTTGAGAATCGTCGTTAAACTTTAGATCACCATAGTAAAAATTGGATTTTTAATCTAATCAACGAGAGTTGTTAGGTTGAATATCTAAGTTGCGAAATTGAGAGATTTCACACCTTTGTTATGAAAGCGTTAATCTTTAAAATCGAAAGATCAAAGATTGATAGACGAACTTTTCTAAGAGATTAGGAGTTCATACCTTCAATAGGTGAATCACAATTTTCGTTAAATCACCACAAGATAATCTAGAGTCGAAATTGAGGGTTGCGGGAATCGGTGGATCACTGTTTGTTCGTTGTTAAATTAATTGAGAAAAATCATTTGTGCTTTTTTTGCTTCGTTTTCATCGTAGTAACCGTAGTAAGTTTATTGTAGTTTTAGTTATAAAATAGGTACAACTTAGTTAGCTCGGTTCGTAATTATTTTTCCTGGCTTTAGATCTTTGATCTTCTGTCCAGTTTATTTTTGTTGTTTTCGTTTTTAGTTTTGTTTTGTGTAAATTTTAGTAATAATAATAGTTGTGACAAGGTTAGAAAAATTATTAAGAACTAGATAAACCTCGATTCCCTGTGGACTCGACTCCGATTTTAATCGCTATACTACGATCCCTGCACTTGGGGTAAACCGGATTTATTTTATTACTTGTTTATTTTTCATTGCATAAAATCCGAGACACAGGGATCGAATCCTCAGAGAACGGATGACTATTTCTTTCAGAACAAAATATAGAATTCCAAGTTGTGGTGAATTAACTAAAAATGTAATAATTAAAATAAACTGTTCTAATAATCTAGACAAGTGCGATATAAAGTAGTGTCGAAAAACAGTAATAAGAAGGCTCCAGCTGAAGTTGATTATTTCCATCTCGATTTCCTCGACTGATCATTGACGCAAAAATACTCATTAATTTATTAATAAACCAGTTACAGTTATCGACATGCGCCAAGTAACCAGCCTCTCCTAAATTCGATAATTAAGACACGGTCATTAATTATACTCTAACCGAAAGACACTCCTAGACACGGTCATAAGAGTTTAGTGTTCCGGCAGCATTAATATTTAAGAGACCCGATTCTGAATATTAACACACACGCGGGTTAATATTAATCCAGATTGTTCACCTTCGTGGTAGCGGATTAACCAGCTGCGAACAAGTACAATCATACCACTCGTCACCTTATTAAATTGAATAAGCAATTACAGACTTATCGTTTCAATTGACAATCGATTAATTAGTTATATCAATTACCCTGCAGAAATAATTAACCCAACTAATAATCGAAAAGAAATTATAGCAGAAGATGAACAAATACTAATAAATCAATGAGGAAGAAACACAATTTGATCTCACAGTCAATTACATCGAGGTTTCAATAATTCTTTAACTGGAATAAAAGAAATTAAAAACTAACCATGGTTGTAGCAATCACAAAATTATTCATATGAATAGTGGTTAATGTTTGCTCACAATGAAAAGAAAAAAAATAATATGCAGCCGTCGTCCCAGGTCTTCTCACGTACCCTAGCTGATGATGTTATGTAATTTTTTAGATATATCATCCCCTGATCCAAAATTGCATTCCAAAGATCATCCTTTCCATGTATTTTCTCCTTGACCAATGGGTCCCAAGGCCATTTAAATGATCAGCCAATCAAAACATAAGGATTTAACCAATATAAAAAATAATTTCAGTGTTTCACCAATCAGCAAAAAGCTTCACATCATATGCATCTTTTCCAATTCAGCATTTGCAAATTATCAGCTTCAGACTAGGATAACGGTATGAACATACAATTTCCAGACTCTTCTTTCCATCAAAACGTGAACCATCTCTCTCATCTTCTAAATAGAAACATCATCTTTTAGCTACTCCTCTCTTTTCGCATTTCACGACACAAACACTCCTCTAAGTCCTTATTAGTGTCAATCCTGTAAAACAACACAAAACGCCCCGAGAAAAACGCTTATCTCCCTAGAAATGACATCAAAAAAGCGATTAAATCCCAACAAAAAATATTCCTATCAAGGTGTTTTTTCTTTTTCTTCTTTTGGCATTTTATAGTTGAAAAATATGAATTACTTTTCTAATTTTATTTTTTTTCCTGTTGCTGTTGTTGTGTAAGTCAAAGGCGAATCTTAAATCTTCAGAAAAAAAAAAGGAAAAAAAAAATTCAAGTTCTGTTCAACGTTTAAGTGTTCATTACATATGATATGTTATTTCGGTTATTAAAGATACAGGCGATTGAGTCATTTACATAAGAAGCTTATTTTCTTCCAATCAAGTGCGGGTTCATCCTTCATGTTAAAATTAGATAAATTAATAAAAGGTGTTATTGTATTTCACCGATGCTTGAGATATCTTGTGTTACAACCTCGATGTATTTATACCACAAAAAATAATAAACAGGATTCAAACTCTTTTGAATGTTGTTTTGAATTCAAACTCTCTTTGCATCTTTATCTTCTTCTAATTTCGAATTATTTAAAGGATCATTATCCTTTTCATCCCCCTCAATCTGGCGTGGGTAACAGAGTGAACACGCAGATTGTCGCGAATTGCTAAAAAATGAATATTTGGTAGTGGTTTTGTAAAAACATCGGCTAATTCCATGTACGAGGGAACAAATCGACTGACTAACTGACTAACAACGACTTTCTCTCGAACAAAATGATAATCAAGCTCAAAGTGTTTAGATCTGGAATGAAACATAGGATTAACAGACATATATAAAGCACTTAGATTATCACACAATAGTTGCGGTGGTGTAGCCAATCGTATTCCAATATCTCGAAGAAGATGAGTGATCCAAACGAGCTCTGCAATACTAGAGGCCATTGAATGGTACTCTGCCTCAGAACTAGACCTTGCCACGCTTGGTCGTTTCTTGGAGCTCCAAGAAATGCAATTAGCACCAAAGAACACACAAAAGCCACTCGTACAAAGTGTCTAGTAGTAGGGCATCCACCCCAATCGCATCACTATAGGCATAGAGAACATGTGGACTTTGTCTTAGATAATGAAGCTCGAATCGCAGCGGTTGCCTTTAACAAACCTTAAAATGCGTTTGACTTCCTTAAAATTACCCATAGTAGGACTGCCAAATGCTGACAAACACAATTAACAGCATGAGTGATGTCTGGTCGTGTAAAAGTGAGATTTGAAGTGCCCCTACTATACTTCTATAAGTTAAAGCATCAAATGCTTCAAAGTTTGAAGGTTTAGCTTGTACTTTGACTGCAGCAGGTGTGGCAATAGAGCTACAGGTTAGCATCTGAGTCCTGTCTAACAGAGATTGAGTGTATTTCTATTGTGTAAGTACAATGCCTACTGGTGTTGTCTTGATTTCAACCCCAAGGAAATAACTCAGACTACCCAAGTCCTTTAAATAAAACTCTTGACCAAGCTGTGTAGTCAGTCTAGAGATGAACTGAGAACTATTACCTGTTATGATGATATCATCAATATAAATTAACAAGGTAACAAAGATCTCTTCTTCACGTAACACAAACATTGAAGAGTCTGTCCTGCTGCACACAAAATTACTTTGTAGGAGACACTGTGAGATTCTGTCAAACCAAGCCCTAGGTGCTTGTTTCAGGCCATATAAAGACCTTTTCAGGAGGCAGACATGATTTGGTTTGTCTTTGTCTTGAAAACCTGGAGGTTGTTCCATATAGACTACCTCTTCAAGATGTCCATGCAAGAATGCATTTTTGACATTTAGTTGTCTCATTGGCCATCCATAAGAGAGTGCCAAGGCAAACACCAGTCTGATTGTAGTAGGTTTAATTACAGGACTAAAATTTTCCTCAAAATCCACTCCAGGCTGTTGGGTATAGCCTTGTGCAACAAGCATTGCCTTATAACTTTCCGTACTTCCATCCTCTTTAGTTGTGACCCAAGACACCCATTTTGATCCTACCACTTTTGTGTTAGTAGGTCTCGGTACCAACACCCAAGTGTTGTTGGTCTTTAAAGCATCCAACTCCTCCTTCATTTCATGTACCCACCGTGGTTGTTTCAAGGCTGTTTTAAAAGTCTTTGGCTCGTGTATAATGTTCGATTTGTGGCCTCCGATGCATAGTCCTATAAATAAGTAGGTAATCTCCTATCCCCGATATATCAATGAGGCTAAGGAGTCCGGTGGTTCCTCTAAAACTTCGGTTCGATATATTTGCATTGTCATATTCATTTTGTTCATCTGGATCTTGATCTTCACCATCTATAGATGTCTCTGCAGGCTCATCCAATGGAACTTGAGCTTCAGGTTCAGTCTCTTGTAGTGATTCTGTTGAAGGACATCAATCAGGAGTTACTGTGTGAGTCACCTGATTGTCTGAAGCATCATTACTATCGGTGACATTTTGTGTTTTCTGTCTCCACTCATCCGCTGAAGGATAATTCACCAACTCTGGCTCAGTTCCTGTAACCTGTGTATAGACATAGGTTTATAAGGAAAAACATCTTTATTAAAAACAACATGCCTAGATAGGTATACTCTCTTCGTTTGTGGATCTAAACACCTGTATCCTTTGTGGATTGGACTATATCCCAGAAAGAAACAGGGCACACTTGTCTTAGCAAACTTTGACTGATCATAGTGTTTTAGAGTAGGAAAGAACTGGCAACCAAACACTCTCAGTCCATCATACTCTGGATTCATTTTAAACAGCTTGAAGTAAGGAGTTTCAAACTGTAAGCTTGATGAGGGCAGTCTATTTATGAGATAAACTTCTGTTAGGAAAGCCTCAACCCACAGATGTTGAGGTACATGTGCATGGAACATCGTAGTTAGTATTGTTTCCGCCACATCTCTATGTTTATGTTCAGCCACTCCATTTTGTTCTGAGTATGAGGACACGAGACTTGCAAATTTATTCCACATTTTGCCAAGTGATCCCGAAAGACACATTGATTATCAATAGCATATTTTCCAACGTACACTAAATTCTTAGTTAGTGATTGGACAACTAAAACATCCTTAAGTTTAAATTTCCCACATATGCATCTCCAAAGTGTGTGTTTTATCCAAACCAAAGGTGTCATCTCACAAAAGTTTTATCATTTCCAACATACTTTCCTTTTGTATGAAGCTTACCTTCATCATGAGTCATATGACAGTTGCACCAAGAACCGCATAGAAAGGATCATGATTTTCGGTCATATTCATGGCCGCAAGTGCCTTTGGCACTTCCTCGATCGATGAGTATAGTCAATCTATACCAGCAGTCCAAAGCTGTATGATTGACGACGGTCAAATTGGTATCATTATTTACCTTCAATCTACCCCGGATTTGTGTTCTCAATGGTATGTATCAAATTAGGAGTTAATTAGCTAAATGTCATTAAGCCACGTCCGGGGTGACTAAATTGGTATTATGCGTATTAACCGTGTATTTTATACGTTATTCGCTAGAAATGGAAGCTACTATGTGTGCTATGGTTTTATTGACAGATGGACGAGTGTTCGGAGCATCATTTGGGCTGAATATAAGAGTCAATTGATAAATAACTGAACTGAGCTGAAGGTTGAAGTGTTTCGAGCAGAGATTGGACCCGAGAATATGATTGGTGATCTTGCAACGCAGTTTCCGAAGCCTTACAAGACAAATTGGGCTTGGACTTCCACATAAAAGTTGTAGGGCTTGAAACAAGGATTCTAACACACTTTTAATCACCCAAATCGGAGTTGCGTAGGCAAAATCATGGTCCAAATACCGAAGCTGGGCCTAGGGTATTCCAAGTTAAGTCGGCAAAATAAAAAGACGAAAATACCCTCGGTTTACCGGGAGTTACCCACGGTTTACCGAGGCCTAGAATATTCCGGAAACATAATTTCTTGTCCTCCAAGTATTGGTTTTACTCCTAAGTCGGTTTATACATCTATATAAGGCCATAGAGTGCTACAAATTTTGTATTCCATTTATTCTTCTTCTCTTTTCTAGCTTCATCAACTAGATACAATGTAGTCTTTTGGAAATAAAATCTTCTTTTTATTTTCTACTTTTCTTTCTTGCAAATAATTCATGAGTCTTTCATTATTGAATTGTGTTTGGTTTACGATCTTCATGGATCGTCTTGAGTCGCCGGAGGGAGAGAGAATGGAAGAGTAGATATGTTCTTCGTTATGGGTAAGATCTTGTAACGCCCCGCTCCCGGATACCGAGCCCTTATCCGGAAGAGAAACGTTCGGCGCGTATAGCATTAAATAAATCTAATATTATACGCAAGCCTCTACGTCGTCGTATCAAATAAAAGCAAACGGAAGCTAAAAAGACTCGGGTAAAAACATAAATGCTACTATGAATAGAAAGTAACAATGCTAAAGATGGATAGTTAAGATTACAACGATGAAAAACCCAAAGACTTATACAATACAAGGTCTTAAAAGTAGAAGTACAACAAATCTAAGAGAAGAAATACAACCAGTCTAATACAACCTTACAAAGAAAATAATCTAGAAGCTTCGTCAAGACTTTAAGTCTTCAAAAGCCGTCGTCTACACCTGATCAACCTGTTCGTCTTCTCACCCCACATTGCATACAAAAGAAAACGCAAAGGAGGTAAGTACAAAGTACTTAGTAAAAATGAGAAGCTACGACAACAATTAAGATTTATAAAGAAAAGATATTTAATCGTTTAGTTAGTTATCTTTGTGTAACCGACTCAATCTAGGGTTCATTTCATGTCCATCAACATGAATTGACTAAACGTTTTTACTTAGCTTATCTATGTTACAACCGCACTCAAGGGCACTACGCGTATCCACTTTTGGGACACTCTTGGCAACATATTAGTGGATCACACCAATATCCACGGAGGCTAGAATAGGTAGGCTCCGATAGTACGCACATCTCAGCGGAGTCCCTCCGTACTTAGGGTTTTTTTGACCTACGGAGTTCTTCCACCTTCAGAGGTAGGCATACATCGCGATATAGACTGGTGCCTATCCAAGAGAGACATGCTGTTTAATCTTTTACTAGGCAGGTACGTATTTTATTAGGATGATTAACTAGCCACCTAAGTGTTTTCAATTAATCTCCCTCACCTTGACTACTCTCTTCCTAGACCACTAGACTTGGACAAGGCCTAGCAATTACACAGACATTGATGAATACTAATTCATCAAAGCACAAGCCTATCATGCTCTTCCGACGGATCCGAACTTCAACTCCCTTTAAGAGTACATTCGGTGTTTTAACTGAACGAATCAGAAGTTCAATTCAGGCTTGTTTAATTTATACCATGTTATCATATCATAAATAAGGGTTTAAAACAATTATCCCAAAACCAAACTAGAATGATAAAACCGTAAAAACAAAGTAAAACAGGCCAGACGCCCGTTTGACCTCCTATGGACGCCCGTCCGAAACCGGACGCCCGTCCACTAAACCCCAGACGCCCGTCCGTCTAAAACAGCTACATCCTGAATCAAAAATCTAACCTCAGACGCCCGTCTGCCTAGTGCAAACGCCCGTCTGGGCTACTAAGGTCTCAGACGCCCGTCTGCCTAATGCAGACGCCCGTCTGCCTGGGTTTTTCCCAAAACGCTAAAATCTTCAAAACACGATCTCTAAACCGTTTCTAACCTAATTAACATCGAATTAAACATAGTAAAACACAGAAAATTATATCTAATCATATCATAGCATCGATGATCATTGATCAACGAAAAGACACATCTTTCTACCATCTAATCACCTTAAAACTTGATCTAAACCTTATAAACGATAATTGGAATCATAGGAAGAGCCTCTTACCTTAATTGCCAGCAGAACCGCAAGCAAAACGCCAAGCAGCTGCAACAACTGTTGATCCTCAACCCCAAAACCTATATGATCAACCAGAAACCCTAAAATCCTATTTCTTTACAGAAAAACGAAACTGAAAAAGCCTGTAAAACTGAAGATTACCTAGGTTTACTGCTGTGAAACTATTTTTAGATTATTCTACGCTTCATGACGATCGTTTCGACTACTCATGGCTGCGAAACAGAGCTACGGATTAAAAGATACGAATTTTTCAAGAATCGAACTCTACGAATACCGAAAACTAGGGCTAAACTGAAAACTTACGGAACAAGGATATTTTATTTTCCAAAGTTGCGTCTCCTCACGCTGAACACTTTTCTCTCGTGCGGCACCTTGATCAGATGAACGGATTGATCGCACGGTTCTTCCTTTTATTTCGTTTTCTTCTTCTCGCGACTTTCTTCTCAATGCCGTTCTTCATCTCTTTTTTTCCAGAAATATGCGTGTGTCAATTGTGGGGAAATAATTGGGATTATTTCTTTTTATAGCCATTAATTAAATCGTTTATAATTAATAACTAATTCCTTTAATTAATTCATTTTTAATCAAATAAATGGGACAAATAATAATTAGGTCGTAGTAAATACACCCAATGACTATTTTACCCTTTTACGAAAAGTCGGGATGTTACAGATCTATTCCAATGTTTAATTTCTTTTCTTAGATTCATGATTGTTCTTGTGCTAGATCTAGATTATGCTTGCATCTAATAATCTATGAATTAATTAAACGAACCTTAATCATTTGATTCGTTCATATTATACACAGAATTATGGGTTGCGCTCTTCAGATCTGCGACGAGAACAAACACAAGCCAAAAGGCTTAACAAGAGAAAACTCTTATTATTTTATTGATAGAAAGATTTATAAAGTATACTATTACATTGAGAGTTCCTCCCTTTATATAGTGTAGGAAATAAAAGTCTAGAACTAAAAATATTTGCTCCCTTTATTAGTGATGCCTTTGATTTCATTAGGCCGGGTTTTTAATCGGTTTTTAGTCACATTGCAGACTATGTTCGTGGCACAATAATCAGTAGTGTTTTACTCATCAGCATACAATTCACTTTTGACTTTTAGCCTTTAGCCTGTAATACATGGTTTTCTATTAGTCTTTTAACTATATATACATCAGAAAATAGTAAATGTTTTTCTACTGTCTTTTAGCATTTCACTTTCACACAGAGTGAGTAAGCTTGTGTGTTGTGCATAGTTATCAAAACCGGACCGGACCGGCGGCCGGATCGGTAAAACCGATGACCTGGACACGGAACCGGTCCGGTTCAGTCATTTGACCGGTTAAGGAGTCGGACCGCTCAAAACCTGCAAAGATTCAAGGGGCAAGTGTGCCGAAGAGTCAGCTATACTTCCTTCAGAGCCTAATTAAGGAAAAAAACAAATTAACAGGACTTTCAAGAGTCAAATTAACATGCCTCTTGATCATAAGGCTTCAACTTAACCACTTCAGCTAAGCCTCGTTGGCAACACGTTTATGGCTTGCATAATACATACTCTATTCGTTCCACTCATGGAGTAGGTTTGACGGGAAAAAGAAAATATTGTTCATTTTTGTTTGATAGAATTATATATCCAATCCAATAAGTTTTATGGAAAATTAGGGATAAGGACGACAATCCGGAATATTTTTAAGTAACGGGACAACTACATTTTTTTATAGGGAGAAGGACAACCGCATAATTTTTATAGCGAGAAGGACAAACGGTGAATCCCGAAAATCGGTGAATCTCCCCGGTGAATCCCGAAATCGGTGAATTTCGATAGTGAATTTCGACGGTGAATCCCGAAAATTAGTGAATTTCGACAATGAATTTTGAAAATTAGTGAATCTTGACAAATGAATTTCGGGAGTGAATTTAAACAAGAATTTTGAACACAAGTGAATTTCAACAAATGAATAAATAGTTTTGTCCTTTATGTAAAAGTTTCAAAAGACTGTCCTTCTACTCAATTGATGAAATATTTTGTCCTTCTCCCTCAATCCCCCTAAGTTTTATAGAATATAACCAACGTACATGTAAGTTTTTATTACTTAACAATCATTGTTGTGTTAAGTGCAGTTCTCTTCATTCCAATTATAAACTGATGAGTACGTTTGGCGGAAAAAAATATTTGCTCTTTTTAATTTGATGGAATTATTATCCAATACAGTATTTTCTTACGTCTATCGTTAATTATTAACTGATGAGAGAATAAAACGAACATTACATTGTTGTGTTAAGTGTTGTTCTCTTCGTTCCAATTATAAACTAATGGAGTACGTTTGGAGAGAAAAAAAGACTGTTGTTTTTTATTTGATGGAATTACATTTCCATTACAGTAAGTTTTCTAGAATATAATCAACGTACATGCACGTTTTTAATATACAATCGTGGTTGTGTTAAGTCTGCTATATTCGTTCCAATTATAAACTGATGAGTAGGTTTGGCGAAAAAAAAGATTGTTCTTTTCTATTTGATGGAATTACATTTCCAATACAACATTTTCTTTCCTACGTCTATCGTTATTTATGAAATTCAACACTAATGAAATCACGTAACCAAACTGGAAATCCCGGAAAATTCCATAGTGTACAAGAATAGGGACTTATTCGACGTAGTATAACAAATGGCTTGATAAACCTATAAATAATGACCAAGCAACTAGGAGACTCAACTATTTATAGGCTAATAAACTCATTTAGATAAGAATACCTAAAAAGTCCATTTGGTTGTCTATTAATTTAAACCATTAATAAAGAATATTATTTAACTTAGATGTGCTACATCACAAGACCTCCCCACAACAGGCCAAAAATGGAGACATTTTATTATCATATGGTGGAAATATGTTGCCTTCGTCATCAATGAAGAACTCGCGATATGACGGTAAACAATGAAACTATTAACCATGAGGCAGTTTTGGCAGAGTTGCCACATGAAGAAATTGTACCTCAAAGGGCCCTTGAGTTTCCAAATTCGGTCCTAGCTCATGGTCTGCTGCAAGGCGTCTTGATTCTCCAGTTGGAATATGTAGGCACTATGGACCGTGTACTTGCCGTCATCAGAGGGGCCCCAACTGATATCTCTCGAGCTAGTTTCGAACCCGGATTGGAGGACCATCGTTGTTTGACATATATGTTTCCACAAGGAGGAAGATCCTGGTTTCGGTTTGGTGAAGGGATTGCCGTATTTCTCAACCAAAAGGGAGACCCACGGAGAGGTATCACCCGTGAGAAGTTGCCAAACTAACTTTCCCGAGGAATGCATAGTTCATCTCCTCAATGAGCTTGAGACCCAGGCCTCCATTTTCTTTGGGTTTACATAAATATAATGACATTTCTTTTCGCCATCAAGCTCTCCCCAAAAAAATTGCCGGAAAAGTTTCTCAATGTCATCAACAAGACCCTTTGGCAGCTTTACCGTTTGCATCATGTAATAAGGAAGAGTAGACAAGGACGTGTTAATCAAGATTGATTTACCTGCTTTTGAGAGGGCCTTCGACTTCCACGATGCTAGCTTAACCCGCATTTTGTCAAGAATAAATCCATAAGTCTTCTTTTTAACCCGAGAGTGTATCAACGGAGTCCTCAAATATTTCCCCATGTCGGTTGTGTGTTGCATACCCAATTTACAACTGATCTGGGATCTTAGCTGCGCGCTAACATTTTAGAGACATAAAAGTAGACTTCTGAATACTGATTTTTTGCCTCAAGATGCTACAAAACTCCGCAAGAACGGTTTCCGTGACAGAGGTTTGGGCCTCAGATGCCTCATCGAATAAAATAAGATCGTCGGCAAAAAATATATGAGAGAGCGGTTTCGACTTGCGGCTGAGTCAAATAGGCTTTCAGTGTCCTTGGTTGATTGCACCGTGAATTTTTTGGCTCAAAATCTCCATGCATAAGACGAACAGGTAGAGAGCTAAGGGGTCCCATGTCTAAGACCTCTTTCTAGAATAATAGGGTCCAATTTTACACCATTCCAAAGGACCGATAAAGTGGCTGATTTGAGGCCATGCATGATAAGACTAATGAGTTTTGCAGCAAAACCAACGGCAGCAAGGATTTTTTCAAGGAACTCCCTGATGCGCGATCATACGCCTTCTCTAAATCAATTTTGACGAGCATTAAGCCATTTTTACCTTGTTTCTTTCAGAACGTATGGATTGCCTCTTGGACTATTATAATATTCCCCGTACTACCGCGCTTGGGGATAAAGGCCGATTGAGAGGTACTTGTGAGTTTGTCGATGAAGAGTCATAAACGGTTGGCAATAATTTTAATCAACAACTTGATGATGACATTACATAGGGCTATCGGCCGAAAGTGGGCTGGTGAGGTAGGGGAATCACATTTAGGAATTAGGGATAGCATAGTTTCATTCATCGAACCTAGGAAGGAGCCAGAATTGAAAGCCTCTTGTACAAACCGAATAATGGAGAGGGCGACAGTACTCCACTGGGTCTTGAAAAAAAAATGGAGGGTAAGCCATCCGGGCCAGCTGCTTTGTAGGACCCCATATCAAACAAGCATTTTTCAATTTCAGCTTCGCAAACAGTTCGGTTTAGGAATTGAAGGCCCGAGACTGACAGCTCATGGAATCGAGGATTAAAATCCCTGAAATCTATAGAGGTATCATTAACATAAAGATTACGATAAAAATCAAACACCATACCTTGAATTTTTTCTTGGTCGTAGGTCCATTCCCCAGTATCATCCTTTAAGCATAGATTTTTCCGCTTCGATTTTTTGCGTATGGCAGTGAGATGGTAGAAATAGGCATTTCTCTCGCCCTCCGCAAGCCATTTCAATTGGGATCGCTAGTGCCAATAGGTTTCTTCCTGCTTCAGGACTTCACCCATGTCTCGTTTGAGCTTCTCATTTTTTAATTCAGCGAGGTATGACGATGGATAAGATTCAAAGCTGCGTTCAATCCCCGCAATCCGTGCTATAAGAGTCTTTTTTCACTGAAAAATATTTCCAAAAACATGTTTGTTCCAGATCTTTGCATGTTTACTAAAGTGTCGGATAGTCTCTTGGAGGCTCGGTGCACCCACGCGAGTTGAACAAAATCTTCGAACTGAGCATGGTCAAGCCAAGCTCGTGGGAAGAAGAAACCAATATTGTTATACACCTTATCTTGGGCTAGATCGGTGTGGAGGAGAATCGGGCTGTGGTCGGACTGTATACGAGGAAGATGGGTAACTTGAGCTTCCGGAAATAATTCTATCCAAGTTGAAGAGGCCCAGGTCTGATCAATTCTCTGGAAAATACGTTGGTTACGATGTTTAGGACCCGCCCACGTGAATTTTGAGCCGTGAAAAGGAAGTTCCATAAGCCCCCCATGTTGTAGAGTGCTCCAGAGTTTAGCTGAGTTAAGACCCTCAACCGGAAGGCCCCCTTGTTTATCTTTTTTATATATTACTTGATTAAAGTCTCCCATGATGACCCAAGGATGATCAACTACGTCAAAGTAACGCTTCAGATAATCCTAAAATTCATTTCAGATGCTAGCTATCGAAGCAGCATAAATAAAGGTAATGAGCCAATCTATTTTGTCTTCTTTAAGAACAACCATAGAAAGAAATTGGTTAGTGCTAGAAATATGGCGGAGCGAGACGTACCGTTCATTCCAGAAACACCATAGGCCTCCAGAATAACCCCGGGCTTCAACCACAAAGACCCGTGTAAAGGAAGTCCGGAGAAGGATGTGATTTGACATTGGCTGCTGCTACGAGGTTCGAGTAAACAAAGAATGTCCGGTCGATAATCCAAAAGAAGGCTACAAAGTTGCCTCAAAAAATTGTCAGAACAAGCTCCTCTACAATTCCACGAGAGGATCTTCATTTTAATTAAGATTGAGCGAAAGGTTGGGAGCTCACGGCTACCCCATCTTCTTCGAATAATGGATTACAGCTCTGTTGGTCCACATCCATGGAGTTTGCAGCAATATTTTTGCCATTATCTTTATTTTTGCCATTATCAGGAGGATGGAGCTTGGGGTTATTGGACAGCTTCATCGCATCTTTATGATGATCTTTCTTCGAATTAGTCGTTTACCCTCTTGAGAAGAAAGGGGTTTTGGCCTATTGTTGGGAACTTCACCAAGGGGATCCCTAGACACCACACGTGTCTTAGAGGCTGGGGAGTCCCAGGACGTAACCGGCATTTTTCTATAGAGTCCATACATTTTCTTTTAGATGCTTCATTCGAACTTCTGCTTGTTTGGCTCTCAGAGCGTGATTGTTTGGAGGCGGTTCCTTCCCTGCTTTGTTTCGAAAATTCTGCTGTAACAGAGGGACCTCCATGAGGTGGGATTTGGTTTGCCTTCTGTCTCAGGTCTGAAACGTCATCCAGTGGGGGAGCTTCGGCAGTATCTTCTTCAGCAAGGGCTGAAAATCGGGAACTAGCCATAGAAGGCTGATTTTCAGGAGGCTGGGATGTCTCGGTCTCCTTCTCAAGGCCTGTAGCCGGTTTTTGTCTGTCGGGTTTGGTTGATGGTGCAATGTTTCTCCTCCTTCGGGTCTGGGCAATCATCCATGGGACATAAGACCGTTCCGTAATGGGTCCTTCTTGCTGTTGTTTACCATATGCGGAAGAATCTGTGGAATTGGATGCATTTCGAGTCAATGGGCAGTCTTCTTTTTAGTGGCCGAACTTGCCACAATCCCAACAAACAATAGGTAAGCCCTCCCATTCGACCATCTTCTTCCTCCCATTGATAAAGATAAATGTTTTTAGTGGTTTTGATAAGTCAACTTCGACACATACGCGTGCAAATTGGCCTCTGCTATTGAAGCTTGTTGTAGGATCCACCTTAATGGCTTTTCCGACCATGTTACCAAGGGTCATCAGGTAGTGATCACGAAAGGCTTCAACCGGGAAACGACAGAAGCGGACCCAAGCCAAAGTAGTCTTAATGGCGCCTTCTACCGGATCGAAAAAAGGCTTCCACCTGGTAACAGCGAGATAATGCCCTTGAATAACCCAAGGGCCGTTTTCTAGAGCTGTTTGGTAATCTTCTTTTCGGGTAAATCGAACAACATAGAATCCGCTATCAAGATCAGTGAATTCCAGTCGGCCTTCGGCATGCCATAAGTTGGATAGACGTTGGGAGAGGTAATTGTAGGACACAGATTTTCCCAGTAGCTTGATCATCAATGCGCATTTCCATGGCCGCCACAGATCCAAACATTCATCGAGAGGAATAACCAATTCGTCCTCCCCATGCTCATCACCCATCAGGTTCTCTATAACATTGACATAATCGGTTAGCTCATTATCATATTCGCATTCGCGTGTGTAGTTGCTTGGATCGGCGTATCTACCCCGGACGACATCAACGCCGCTTCTATCAGCCCACGCCGATGATTGATTGGGTGATCCGTTGGGTTTATCAACACTCCGTTGTAGCAAGTCCTGTTCTTCGGAGGATGACTCAATAGGGGAGTCATCCATGTTTGGATTCAACGGGAGAGGTTTTCCGGTGGACGGAAGAGTTAGGAAGGTTTTCCGAGCCTGTATATTTTTTTTCCCTTTTTTTTTTTCTTTCCAAATTCTTCTGTTTTGAATCATACACAAAATTTCTACGAATTTTTTTCCATTTTGGTCATCTCTTTTTCTTAATTTTTTTAATATTAGATCTACTTTCACATTGATATTTTTAGTCCTTTGACTCCATTTTGTGGACCTTTAACATTTAACTAAATCGGATTCGTTAAGTGTCTAAAAAGTATAATAAAGACATAAATGTAATAAAAAAAAGTCACTATGAGAAATATAATCATTATGTTTCCTCAAAAAAAAAAAGTCATTAGATCTACTTTCACATTGATATTTTTAGTCCTTTGACTCCATTTTGTGGACCTTTAACATTTAACTAAATCGGATTCGTTAAGTGTCTAAAAAGTATAATAAAGGCATAAATGTAATAAAAAAAAGTCACTATGAGAAATATAATCATTATGTTTCCTCAAAAAAAAAAAAGTCATTATGAGAAATATAATGACAATTTTTTTTCCTTAAAGCCTTCGGTATCCGGAACCAACTGGTCTGACTAATCCTGTATTCGACTCGGATCGTGCCTATAGAGTCTGACTCTTACTCACGGCAGCGACACGACGCGCTGTAGAGAGAATCGAATCGGTGAACTCTCTAGTAATTCTCAAGTCACTTATCACTTAAGCCAAACTATGCAATAATAAAATTTTAAAGACAAAAAACGTAATATTTTAACTAATTCTCCACTAATAGTAATGTGACATTTGACATATGAATTAGGATTAAATGTTAAGCATTATGCTTCCGTTAAGTGTCTTTAAAAGTGTAAAAAAAATATAGTAAGAAGACAAAAAAAAAATATCAATATAAATTAGTAGATGTTAGTTTGTGAAAATGAAAAATAAAGAAATGAAAATATTAATTTTCCTCAAAAAAAATTTAATTAACCCTATTTTCTTCGAACGAAATGCTGTTGTTAACGACGTCGTTTTTACTTTTCATCTACAATTTTCCCTCTAATATTTTTTTTTTGAAGCCATCGTTATGACCCTGCGTTTTTTGGCTCCAATCAATTCAAGGGTTTATTTTGAACGCACAAACACAAAGAGAGGGTTTATTCATTTGATTCGTCGCTTTACTAATTTGCATCGTTCCGGAGAATGGCATCATCTTCTTCTTCAGCTCCAAGAGCAGCATCAGCATCACCATCAAAAGGTCCAGATATTCCATGGGTTGAGAGGTATAGACCCACAAAAGTAGCTGATATTGTGGGTAATGAAGAGGCTGTCGCTAGGCTTCAAATCATCGCTCGTGATGGGAACATGCCCAATCTCATCTTAGCGGTATATGTTAACTCATCATTTCAATGCCCCATTTTCTGCTTCCTTTTTATTGTGATTTTTTTGTTTCACTGTTGTTTTTGCTGGGAGTTTCCCTTTTGCTCGATTTGGGTTTGTTTGTTGATAAAGTTTAGCAGTTAATTGATGTTCCTGAGATTGTTCAGTAAAGCTCCCAACTTTAGTGGCAGGAATTTAGTTATTTCAGTTTCAAACTTGGGTTTAGAAAATACAATTCAATTCTGGTGTGTTGCTGAAACAAATCATCAAAAAAGGTTAACTAGGATAGAAACCGTTGAAGAATGCCTATAATGTGTTATGGTAACAGCCTTTAGTACCGAATTTTTGTTATCTATTTGACCAAAAGAGACATTCCATGCTCCCAATGGTAGTTGGGTTCTGGGACTGTTTTATTAATATAAATCGGATGCCAATTCTAACATTTTAATTTACTGGATGGTAGCATAATGCATAACCACTAAATATTTTATAGGGACCCTTCAATTGCACCACTGCATTGCTACCGATTCACCAGACTACTTATCAGGAACTCGATTCTTGAGTCAATAATCGAATTTCCAAAAGTCGATTGTGAGGATCAACCTTTTTAAAGTCGATTCTTGACTGAAGAATCGACTTCCCTATGGTCGATGCAGTGTGGTGGTGCAGTAGATACCAAATTTGGCGTGGTCCAAATGAAGACCGCCTTTTGATATTTGGATTTGTTTGTGCATGACCGACTTTGTGTGGCTTTAAGTGGTTGTTTGAGGTACACTTGTAATTCTGGGCACATCAAAGTTTAAGACTTTAAGTGGCTTATAGAAGCTGAACTTAGACTGTGAAGGCTATGACTGTTGGGGGCCTTGATTTTTGTTTCTTATGTTTCTCACTGTAGGTGTGCCTTCCACTGTTACATCAAGTACGTTTCCTATTTCATGCGTAGAATCACTATGAGCCAATACCTACCTGGCTTGCTGGATACCAGATTACACATCATAAATTTTGCAGTGACATGCGCCATGTGGTCAATATGTCATGTACATCTGCTCAATCCCGAACGCTAGTAAAGTTCTTGGAGTGGGGAAGCATATTTATATGATTACATTATGTTTTTGAAGTGTTTGTGAATTGTCACACATTTGTTGTATCTATCATTTTGAGACCCTCTATCTGTTTTTTTATTTCTCTGACCATGTCTGATTCAAGAAAAATAAGATGCAATATCTTGGGATAATTAAAATATTTCAGTTCTTCCTCCTTTGCATTTCATTAACTTGTATACTTTCTTTCCATTTTGGGGGTTACCCTGTGAATGATGGTTTCTGTATTTAATTCTCTGGAGTATCACTTGTCTTCAAGGTCCACCTGGAATCGGCAAAACCACTAGCATATTGGCTCTTGCTCACGAACTTCTGGGTCCAAATTACCGGGAAGCAGTTTTGGAGTTGAATGCATCCGATGACAGGTATGTTTAACAGATGTCTGCAAAAAGGCGGTATCCATTCAGTTATTTCTTCTGAATACCCATATTTCCTCTTTTAGGGGTATTGATGTTGTGAGAAACAAAATCAAGATGTTTGCTCAGAAAAAGGTTACACTTCCCCCTGGACGGCATAAAATCATAATATTGGATGAAGCAGACAGGTTGGTGAATGGTTATTTCCTTATCTTTTGATTTCTTTAGTTCATGTATATCTAATGCTGTTTACGCCTCCTTCCCAATTTGATTTTTTTAGAAAAGCATGATTTCTGATTCTTGCAGAGTGCACACTCTTGTGCATATCATCTTGAGACATGGTTATTCTTTGTGTAGTCTTATTGTTATGTTTCTCTTTCGGGTTGGTTGATAATGATGGTGTGATGTTTTTGGATATATATAGCATGACATCTGGAGCTCAACAAGCTTTAAGGAGAACAATGGAAATATTTTCAAACACTACACGTTTTGCTCTTGCTTGCAACACTTCTTCCAAAGTCATCGAACCAATTCAGAGCAGATGTGCCCTTGTTCGATTTTCAAGACTAAGTGAACAGGAGATTCTCAGCCGTCTCATGGCAGCAGAGAATGTATAACATCATTAAATCTTCATAAATTTCTCAAATTTCATAAACAAAAAGTTGCCATATTAGGAATTATAGAAATGCTTCATGGATGCTTTGTCAATCGAATGTAGGTCCCATATGTTCCAGAAGGTCTTGAAGCAATTATATTCACCGCTGATGGTGATATGAGGCAGGCGTTGGACAACTTGCAGGCAACATATAGTGGTTTTGGGTTTGTCAACCAAGAGAATGTATTCAAGGTTGATGCTTTACGACATTTTTTTATAGTTAATTACTTGCGAGCACACTTTTTATATTACTAGGCTACTACAATTGTACAGATGGCTTATCACCATTCAACTCATCAATGACCCACAAAATATGAACTGAGTTTGAATGTTCAATTGGTGATTTCACATCTTTTCATAGATATAGAATGAATAGTACATGAATGAGTTTACGATCGTAGTTCATTGTTTGTAGTTTACTATTGGAAGTTTGCTATTGTTAGTTCAGTTTTTGTGAGTTCACTTTTAGGAGTTTACACTTGTAGTTCACTATTTATGGTTCACTTTTGAAAGTTTACAATTGTAGTTCACTGTTTGTGGTTCACTATTTGAGTCCAAAACACTATGGTTCCATGTTTTACATTTACTTCACATTACTAATTTACTTCAAACCAAAGATCACTTTTAGGAGTTTAAAATTGTACTTAACACTATGGTTCACTGTTTTACATTTACTTCACATTACTATTATTTATAACGCCTTGCATCCACAACTCAACTTGTCATCAATAACGCCTCTCCTCACGGGGTCGTAGTCAATCTATATCCTACAAAAGTCAACGATAATACCGCGCATAATTCCCACAAGATAATATAGACCATAAAATATGCACTAATTCACTTAAAATGACGAGGTTTTCAGAGTAATTGTCATCGACCTCGTAGTGAATTCATTGGTGAAAATGCATAATAAATCAACGGATTATTTCCAAAAACATATCAAAGAACTCATAAACGGAGGCAAAATCATAGTAAAATGATAGCAAGGTTGACTCTCACCAATGATGCGTGAGAAGAAATGGATTTTTCTAGGAGGATAACCAAGGGAGCTTGATGTCAGAGAAGATGGAAATTGTATTTGCTAGGATTTAAAGAGGCAAAATTAGGATTTTGGTCCTCTAACTTAAATTACTTTGGATTTTAGTCCTGCTCCTGCTCCGGTGAGGAAAATGGTCCTCTAACGTGTTTATTTTTTTGAAAAATAATCCTATCTGCCGGAAATAGCAGATTGGGCACAAGGAATTTTTAAAAAACGCTTACGTGGCGGCCATTTAGCCCACTGCATGCCGCCACATCAATCCTACGCGCTATGGATCCCATTTTACTTTAAAAAAAAGTATTTCTCCTCCCAATTTCCCCCAATTTCAGGTAATACCTCTTAACAACTTCACGGGTAGACATACATCAAATTTAATCCTTGCTTGCTTTGATAGAACCATAAAAGACAAGAAATGACTTAAAATATTATGTATGAATACCAATATGATACACAAACTCATACTAATTTAGTCTAAATCTCAACATAAATTGGACATTACAAATTTGTATGTAAACTTTGCATCCAATCTAGCTTGGCTATGGCTATGATCATCTCAATCCCAATCCCAACCAAGCAATCCATTGTCTTATGAAGAAGTCCAAAGATGACATTGATGCTCTTCACAAATTTAATCACGCTGCTAATCTTAATCACACTATTTTTATGCAATATGGTAATTACATTCAATCACAATATGAAAACAACAGTTCAGATCGGTCTTCAAGAGTTCAATTCATTCATATTACATTCAATCACAGTATGAAAACAACAGCTCAAGAACAAAAATTTAGCGATTAACTTCCTTAAAATTCATGAAAATTACAATTCAATAAGAGCCCATTAACTACAGGTCTGCTATTTGAGGAACATAATTAGTTTTTTTTTTTGTAAAAATTCGTTCCAAAGTTCGAGCCCCGCAGAAACTTTCAGAGCAAAAGCAACAACTATATATCCCATTAACATCACCTTTGCTAAAGTCTACTAAAGATTCAGGTTCAGATCTATTAATATGCAGACCATACAAATATCATGGTGTGCCAACTATAGACCATACCAATGTGCAGCCTAGTGGCTGCCACGTAAGCGTTTTTATAGATTCCGTGCGTCAACTATTTCCGGTGGATAGGACAATTTTTCAAAAAAAAAACAAGTTAGAGACAATTTTCCTCACCTGATAGGGAGAAAGCAGACTAAAATCCAAAATAAAAATAAGCCAAGCTTACGACTAAAATCCTAATTTTGCCGATTTAAAGATCTTGGAGATGATAATGACCGTGATGGATTTAAAGAGGAGGTTGAGCCGTTGATTTTTTTTTTTTCCATAGATATCCTTGGAATTAAGGGAGGCATTGCTTCTTTTCATAGATTAGAAAAAAAATTGCAAAAGATTTTTTTTTTATTGCAAATTTGCAGAAGAATTGAATTGAGGTTGCTAGACGACAGCGCAATATATAGGGAGAGAAATAAGTAGCAACGAAGATTGATGCCTAGGTACTGTGAACCAGGTTGGTTGGGGTTGGAATTTTGCGGAGAGGGGTATGGTTCGTGTACATTACGGTAACGATCCCCTATCCATACGAATTTTTTTACTATTGACCAGGATACGTTAGTCTGAGTGTTCTGATACCATAATAGAGAAATATAATAGAAATAGTATTGCATTGATCGATAGAACATTATAATATATTTGGCTTAAATAATGATAGATATATCCCAAAAAATATATCATAACATAATTCAAATTCAAACATAATTATCTAAATAACTAAATCTTGTCGTTATCTAAATTCAAACATAATTATCTAAATAACTAAATCTTGTCGTCATCAAAAAACAGCACGCATGGTGCACATCCTCTAGCCTTGTCGAATATTTCCCAAACATTTGCTCATGGTGCAAATCTTCTGGCCTTGTCAACTATTTCACGAACATTCGCTCCGCTCTCACCAAACCACATGGTAAGCAGTTCTCCACCCTCCCCAAACCACATGGTAAGTAGTTCTGCAATTGTCATATAAGAAAGGAAAAAAAACAATCTAATTTGGGAAAAATAAAATAAACTATTGAAATCATTTAATGACCAAGTTGAAAACGAAGTAAATTAATAAAAGAGACATAACCATAAAAAAACATAAAAATTACCTTGTGCTATACAGAGTAATCGTCATAGGAATGATGAACATAATACATTGATTCGGATATACCAACCCTTTTCATTCCGAAAACCTGTTGCTTTTGCCCATTTTTTGTGATCCAGTACACAACTTCCTCCTAATTCACTCCGAAGCCAATATCAACCCAATTGAAAAACTTCACAAAAGAAAAAAAGAAAACAAAAGATTGCGGTGCATACAAGTTCAAAAGAGTGCACTTTTGCCAAGTATTTCTAAAGGTCAGAAGATATATATGGTTTGGAAAAGAATATTGCCCATTAGGTTTTATCAAGCATAACGAACACTTACCATTCATTTATAAAAGGATTGCTAGACATGGATGGTGAGGATTCAAATGACATGGATTGTGGGGATTGAAAGTAGATATAGTATTAGAGAATTGTATGTATGAGGTTTGTTTTAATGATGTTGTGTAGTACTATTATTTATAGGTTTTCACGTCTAAAATAACATTTGTAGTATTTGTAATATTTATGAAATTGTTTCCATGAGAAAAATATTATAAATACATAAAATTGGCAACAAAAAATAATATAGTACCCTTAAAAGTAATTTTTAAAGTCAAAAAAACAGTCGGGAAATTCAAAATATATATTAAAGAACATTTATCTTATAATGATAATGTCTAATTATTAGCACAATATAATTATGCTATTTCTCAAAAAAAAAAAAAAAAAAAATATATATATATATATATATATATATATATATATATATATATATATATATATATATATATATATATATATATATATATATATATATATGCTAAATAGGTCGTATCGACTTACCATCTAATAATTGTATAATAGAATCTGGCCATTGATATCCAACAACGGACCTCCTCTTCTCAGCTGGGCCAAAGGAAAGTAGTATCTGTGAATTTGTGGCATATTTACATGGATTCCAAAATTCGACATATCAATAACGCCACTGGTGTGTAGGAAACCAAAGTCTTCTATATCCGAGACGACATAACCATCAAGCTACGGCGCTATAGGATTTCCATCACCAAGCAAAGCGGACTGCAGGAACCCACTTTAATTGTGACGACGAAGGCAGCATATTTCCACCATACGATAATAAAATGTCTCCACTTTGGCCTGCTGTGGGGAGGCCTTGTGATGTAGGACATCTAAGATAAATAATAATCTTTATTGATGTTTTAAATTAATAGATAGCCATATGGGCTTTTTAAGGGTATTTTTATCTAAATGGCTTATTAGCCTATAAATAGTTGAGTCTCCTAGCGGCTTGGTCATTATTTATGGGTTTGTCAAGCCATTTGTTATACTACGTCGAATAGGTCCCTATGCTTGTACGCTATAGATTTTACGGGATTTCCACTTTGGTTACGTGATTTCATTGGTGTCGAATTTCATAAATAACGATAGATGTAGGAAAATAAAATGTTGTATTGGAAATGTAATTTCATCAAATAGAAATGAACAATCTTTTTTTCGCCAAACGTACTCATCAGTTTATAATTGGAACGAAGATAGCAGACTTAACACAACAATGATTGTATATTAAAAACTTGTATGTACGTTGGTTATATTCTAGAAAACTTACTGTATTGGAAATGTAATTCCATCAAATAAAAAAGAACTGTCTTTTTTTTCTCTCCAAACGTACTCTATCTGTTTATAATTGGAACGAAGAGAGCAAGGCTTAACACAACAATGTAATGTTCGTTTTATCCTCTCACCAGTTAATAAATAGCGATAGACGTAAGAAAATGCTGTAGTAATTGTTAAGGGTCAATTTGTAGTGTTTTATAAGGATATATTTTATATCAATATTCCCCATATATGGATGTTTTTCGTAGAATTCAAGCTTATAATCGATTAATTGAGCAAATGACGTTTTGAATAGTTAAAATGCAAAATCGAGTAAATATCGTGGTTTTATTATCTATTTTGTATGGTTTTACGTTTTGCTCAGTTTTGTCATCTTTTAGGTGCACAAATGTGGAATGGAAGAGGTCTAAATGATGTTTGATTGAAGATTAAAGTGGAAAGAAAGAGATACAAGAGGATGAAGATGAAATGAAGCTTGGGAAAATCCCGAAAACGACTCGTAATATGACGGGCTAATCAAAAAGGCGTTTTCTGAAGAAGAGTCCTTAATGAAAGTTGTAGAGTTTTCCGAGAACTTTTTTATGACATTCGGATCATAATTTTTGGAGGTCTACAACTCAAGATATGAATTTTAGAAGTTTTATGCCAATAAATATTCCATGCGCAGCAAAGAGGTGAACCAGCGTTCAGAATTGTAAACCAGCGTCCAGGAGGCAAAAACATGTACAGAGTCTTCAGCATCAGCATAAACGTGCGTCCATGCTCCGTCCAGACACCCTGGACGGGCGTCCATATGGGTAAACGAGCGTCCGGCCACGGCACTGTAGCAACCGACTTAAGATGATTTCTTTTGATAGCCGCATGCAAATCCAATAATTAATAATTAATTGCAGCCGACATAAAAAAAAGCAGCCGACCTCTTTCTTTCTATTTAAGCAACAGCTTGTAACCTAGTTGATATCCCATAATTCATATCAAATATTCAGCCGCAATTTTACACAACAGCGGCAGCTTTGAAGCTTTCAAGGCCGGTCACCCGAGCCTTGTGCTCGGGTGATCCGGGTTAGATTAGGATGTCGTTTTTCTTCCGTTTTCGATTCATGGATTCAATCATGTACCAAACTACGTGAGTTTATTTATTTAATTTATTCAGTCCTTATTCGTTTTTTATGATCTTTAATTGTTTCTTTGATTATGATGCTATGTGTGAACTTTATCGAGAGATTGGTTTGCGATTGATAGTTACAACATACGAAAGTTGCGTAAACTAGATCACCATAGAAAGATAGGATTTTTAATCATTAATGATGACAAGTTAATCGGTTAATTATCTAGGTTGTTAGATTCTAAAATACGAGAGTTAACTTGAATCTACACCTTCGTTTTGTATGGAATATCGGTCTCAACATTCGAGAGAGGAGAGATTGATAAATTGAATTCACTACGAGAGTAGGATTTCATAGCTTGAGAATACAGATTCACTAAGAGATTAGGGGTTTGTGTCTCGTGTAAAGGTGAAACCACAATTTGAATTAAAATCATGAGATGAACTAGGATTGAAATCACTTGGTTTGTGCATTGTTTGATCCCATGTATCTTTAGTTTAGTTTAGGTTGTGTTATTTTATTTCGTAGGTTAGATTTATTTTAATTGCTCTTTCGTTTATTTTATTTGTTCTTTCGTTTATTCGTTTTTCCTAAGTAACAATTGAAAGGAATTAGTGAAATTAGATTCAACATCCCAATTCCATGTGGATCGATACCCGTACTTACCCTACTATGCTATCAACTACCCGATATTTGGTCGGTTAGGAGGTAGTTTTGCATGGTAGTATAGGTTTATAAATTTTCTTTTGTTTTTATGATGCAAAATCCTCCTAACAGTAATTCCATCAAATAAAAAAGAACAATCTCTTTTTTTTTCCAAACGTACTCATCAGTTTATAATTGGAATGAAGAGAACAGCATTTAACACAACAATGATTGTTAAGTTATAAAAACTTACACGTGCGTTGGTTATATTCTATAAAGCTTACTGTATTGGATATATAATTCTATCAAATAAAATTGAACCATTTTTTCTTTGGAGAAACGTCCATACGGATACAATTATATTTTGGGGAAATGACCTATTTGAGCTTATTTCCAACTTTTTTTTCCCTCCTAAGAGTGACCTCAATGGGGGATTTATCCCCCCTATAAAACTAATATAGAGGGAGCAACCCATCTTTAAGCCCACAGTGGCTCCCAACCCAACACCCTATCCCTAAATAAAACTAAGCGCTCCCCCTAAATATGAAGGATCTCGCTAATATGAACGTAACACCATTTATCTCTCTTTTTACTCAATAAATTAATTTCACACATCAATATCATTTATATAATAATGTGTTATGTATCGAGTAATGATACGGGCACAACGGTAGTATCACAACGGTGATATACATCATTGGAAAAAAAATTATATATACTATTTTTTCCATAAAAAAAAATTAATCTGTCCAAATATTTATTCTTTTTATTTTGAACTCTTTTTGTGTACGGATACGACATCTTTTTATTTTTTTTACCGTTGTGCGACGTATTCAAATATCACTTTGTAAGCATAAAATACTTTTAAAGGGATGTATAGAGGTTGTTTATTGGAGTGAATTATTTTTTGGGTGTTGAAAAAATATAACTGTAACGAAAAACGATGTGTTTGAAGGGTGTAATTGGGTGTCCCTATTGGGGTCACTCTAAGCTTCTCAAAGTAAGAGGTTTAGAAAAAAATAAAATAAAATGAGAAAAGTTACTTAAAGACATAACAGCCCCTGATTTACACAACACATTCATCCCATTATTCCTTTATTTTTCCGACCTTTTCTCATTTCCTCCGCTCTTCTCCCTGCTGCGTCCCCTAACATCGACACAACAAGATCGGGAGCTGAATGATTTTCCGGTGAATTTCCAGGTGGCCCAAGTTCCAAACTGTAATCAATTATTGATCTCCAGAAGTGACATCGATCTATCATCCCATGAACACGGATTCTTTCTTCCACCCCAGCCGCTATGTAAATCGACGCTTGTTGCATTGAGCACTACGCACAATTTAGGTAATTTCCCCTGGTTAATTTTGGATTTTAGCAAATTTTATTGCTTCTTCTCGAAAAGCTTTGAAGATCTCAAGACTCTGTATTTGGTGCTAAAAAAGAACACACTTAGCGGTATGTAATATTATAGACAAAGTTTTGAGAGATTTGAAATGCCGAACTTAGCTGGCTTGTTAATGTAATGTATCATACGGATTCCTTGTCGGTGTTTAGAAAGTCACAATGAGATAAGAGCATATGAGAAGGCCTATACACTTGTTAGTTGTTACTATATTAGATGAAATTATTGGCCATTTCTCACTATTATGAAATCCCATTTTTAAGCACTTTTGATTACAAGAATGTGCTGCTCTAATTTTTAGTTCAATGCAATAAACAGCGTAAAATACAGACTTCAAAATCCTTGTCCCGTGATCAACTTTGACTACGATATGAGATAAACTTTAGCCACAGCATTGTCATTGATTTTGAAGTCCGTGTTTATGTTGCTTGTTGTGGTGAACTCCTGAAAATTAGAGCTATGTAGCAGTGTAATGAATAAGTGAAAAACAGTTTTTTTCGTACCAAAGGGTCCTACTTAGATCATTTTTCACTGATTAGGGGCTAATTTGTTACAGTAAACATTCATTAGGGGAAAAATGTTGCGATCACGCAAGTTTCAGGCCTCCGGTTTCTTTTGATTTGCATTTGCACTGTTTTTTTTTTTATAAATATTATATTACCCCTATGGTTGGCATAGCAGGTGGTGGTGTACCAAGACCTGGAAAAGTAGTAGGGTCAGTGTTGACACAGAACAATTGTGGTACAGCTGCTGCTGCAACCAAAGCTGCTATTGAAAGACGGAGGATGGTTCAGAATTCTGCTGTTCCAAGCCAATATACTGCTAATGTTTCAGCCCCAGCATACCCCAAGAGGCACCCCCCAGCCTATAAGAACGAAAAAGAAGATGACAGTGGCGTTGTGTACTTGTGTGACCTAGTGCGGCGTTGCCTAAGCAATACATTGCAAGAAAAGTAGCTGCAGCGGCTACTGCTCAAGTTGGACCGCCAAGTCAGCGGTACTGATCTCTCTCAAAAAACACACTACACCATATTGACCATTAACATTTGTATTCTTTTCTGTGAACCCTACTTCTCTTGAGGATAGAAAAGTCATTTCGTCGCTTCAAGAAAATCCAGGGCACGGAGGGCCTCGGACTCTACAAGGAAGGAGGAGTAGATATGACTAACTTATTGTATCCAATGCTTCTTCTGTAATCATCATTTGACAGAAAACATATCAAGGGCATAAATTTCTTACAGTGTCCAAAAGCATTTGTACCCCTATGTTGGTTTTCTTTCTTGTCCAAGACATAATGTACTTATCTTCTGCTCATAATCCAGACATGTCCCCAAATTGTTTGTACTTAACTGCCTTCACTTTGATCAGGAAAAGAAACAACTGACATTGATCTCCATGTTATGATTTCTTTCATAATATGCGCTTTTCTGGACATCGACATGGCTACATTTACTTCCTTTTATTATTTTAAACATGAACAAAAAAAATAACTGTATTTCGGTTAAACATTAACACAAACATCTTACTACACAACCTCACCATTTAGTACCAATAAATTGACAAGTTACTATAACTGTGAAAAAAGAAACTCACAGGGTTGCAGAAAGCAGATTAGCTTGATATTACAGAACAGTCGAGTTTTGGTACAACAATATCAACATACAAACTTGATACAGGGGGGTGGGGGTGGGGTTGGGGGTGGGGTGGGGGTGGGGGTGGGGGTGGGGGTGTTGAACATACCTGACTAGCATCAATCTGATGTAGGAACAATCAATAATTATCATGGAACGGTTTATGGTAAAGCTGTACACACAATCCAGATAGCTGGTTCTATATTTATTTACAAAATGAATCTAACAAAAGTTTGTCAAATTTAACTAGCTGCTTTCCTACTCTTGATGAACACTATATCACTGTAGAATATTTGAAATACACTGTAGAAGCTTAATGCCTCTTAAACAAGGTTTCGGGTTCAAACTTGTGAATGATGATACCCTGACTTGGCCAGCATTATCTATTTCGAAAGAAGTCCCAACGTCGAAAAAAACCATCCAAACCATTGCCAGCTGGACTTTTTACGACAGTAACTGTAGCTTTCGTACGATCTGCTAGGTCACTGTCGGTTATGTTGCTCCGTGAAGAAGTGTCACTCGGTTGACACATGTCGTTTGTTCCTGTTTCTTTACCAAAACTACTAGTATTATTATTACTGCTATTACTCACAAAGGAAGCACCACCAGTTCCTGTAGTGTCGCCACCCTCGTGAGACGTCGTCACTTTATGTTGGTCCCCAACCGATATAGTTGTTGTGGGCTCCACTTCTTTTGCTGCAGTTTTTTCTGCAACAGAAGAATTCGTCGTGTCTGATAATGGCTCTGTTGGACATAGCTGAGTCACCTCCATATCTTTCAACGACTCGAGCATTTGCTTCCATGAGCATCTGATACATTTCAGTAACAAAACTTAATTTAAAATCAGGATTTTTTTTGTTTTTTTTGAAGTTTGAGACGTTCAAAAGAGCAGGAAAAAGAGATCTTCAACAATTATCGATTTACCCTTTCTTCTTCCTCTGCGTTGCTTGGGAAATCTGCTAAATTGTTGAGTGAATACTCCATATAATCCTCATCATCCAACGAAGCAGGCGGTACATAAGGACCATAGGCATCACCATTGGTCAATTCAAAGCTTATCATCTCAGAAGACGACGGAATATGATCATGTCCAGAACACCCTTCCCGCAATAATCAGGTCAAAATATTATGTTTTCACTTTATATAACAACCCAAATTGTAGAAAACATAGGCCCAAGCCCATATAAGAGTAGGAGTCTCATCCCCAAAACCTAGGTTGTGAGGTGAGGGAAGTCCATCTCTTAATATGGTGGGTGAAACAACCACAAGTTCTCAATGTGGGACACTTTAACAGGCCCCCTCAAGTGTGGGCCGGGCACACAAGGCCAACAAATAGGCCCAACACTTGCACAATAAAGGGTGGCTCCGATACCATGTTGAAAATGAAACTGAAAACTGGAAAATTAAACATGAAGAAGATGAACAAATTCAAAAAATGAAACAGGCGGGAAAATTCTTTTCCATTGAATTGATGATGATTACAAGAAGTGTAACAAGCCCGGGGCCAACACAGCGCACACAAAGCGCATATAAAGCGCGCGCAAGCGCCAACAAAGAGCGCCAAACACTTCGCACAATATAATTGGGGAAACAATGTTGGAAGCAAGGATTGATCCCACGACCTCCCGCTCCGATACCATATTGTGAGGATCGCTTACCGTCGTACTAAAACCAATTGGTGTTAGTAAAGGCGCTACTATATTTCCTTATATCACTTTTAACACAAATATCGCAGAAACACAACCTTCCATACATAATAAACATATATTTTAGTTACTTAAAAAATATAGCGAGTTTTATTTCTAATGGTAAACTTCACATTTCTGTAGCACGAAAGCAGTGACACACTATTATCTTCTGTGGTACCTGAGGTTTTGATGGTCCATCCTTAGATGAGATATCAGAAGGAACCTGCACAGTGTCAACATTGTTACTTGTTAGCCATTGAAATACCTTACAAAAATATAAAATCAAGTAGTCTCATTTTCACTTGCATTTTCCTTACGGTTACCCTATGGCATAAGAGCACATGAATCAGTTCCAGTAAACGGATTCTCTGTTTTCCAGTACATGTAGTGCAAAATTCAAAGATTATACACTTTACAATTCCAAGTAGAGATTTTGTTGCAGATACAATACCAATTCCTACCTTCCATCTTACTCATTGGCCGTCTTGAACGGAGCAGCTTAATGGCATCTTCTGTGCTATTTGCTCCAGGATCTGAAATAAACCATGAAATGAGGTTCTTTTCAATTACTTCCTCCGTCCCGAAATATAATTCATCCCATTTTTTTGGTTTTGTCCCATAATATAAGTCATTCTACAATACCAATGAAGCATTTATTACACTTTTCTTCATCTTACGCTTTTCATCACTATACAACTATGGTATTAAAGATGGTCTAAGGGTATTTTGGACTTTTGCCCTTGAAATTTATAACATTGATCCACTTTCTTAAACGGTGTGAAAACTCTAAAATGACATATTTTGGAACAGAGGGAGGGACCATTACTCTATTTATTATAGACTTCTAAAGAACAGAGAAAGTCGCTAAACTCGTACCCATCGGTGGCGGTGCAGCAGATACCGGTTCATCTGAGCATCTAACCTCATCTATAGTACTCCAATTACCCTGAGAAGAGGCAAGGTCATAAAAGGAAACACACTAAATTTGCAAAGCAACAGTTTTTCACGACATAGTATACACTCGGTAAAGACGTAAGCAATTATAAAGTTACCTTGCCGAAATAGTCTTTTAAATCAAAGAATGCACCAAAATTATCAACTGGAGGTTGCAAGACATTGTTGAAAAAGATACAGATCGAGTCAAAATAGAACTGTGGGCGTGGGGAGTTGTGATCGGCCTCAAATTTAATAATGTTTTTGTCCCCCTGCAAAAAAAAAAACGAACCGAAGTAAAAAAAACGGCACGTCAATGCAGGAAGGCCAAATGAAAGAGTAATAGTTCCTAAGCAAGCAACAAGTACAATGTCTCATAAAATGCAGCTTGAATAGAATACGCTGTCAAATTTGGCAGAAGAAAAAGTAAACCACGAGAAAGTGAAAGAGTTCCTAGTATCTATAAGGCAATACGATTTTACATGGCTTTAACGGAAAAGAAAATGTAAAAGATCAACCGATTTTCTCATTCTTGGTAATTAACTAAGAGATTCTGGTGCAATTAACTATGTGTACAGATTCAGTAAAGTAGAAAATAGTCGTGTATGAATCTGTAAAGTAGATAACCCGCTAAAAAAATACAAATAAGAGTGTTCTAAAAGTGTAGTGTCAAATGACCACCGCATAAAAAATAAAGGCTTTCTCCAAAAATTTACGTGTGATAGGCACATTATTTTCCCAATAGATGTATGAAACCATTAAATCGCCCAACTAAAAAAAAAAGAAACAAAAAGCAACATTTTATAAATTTCAACCCATTTCATTCTACATCTGCAACAACTACAAGCAGTTCAACATCAATAAAAAAAAAAAGAGGTGATTAGCGGCCCAAATTTGAGTTCAAAATACATTTGATATAGCATTCCAAATGTTACCAACAACATGGAACATTGAACTTCAATAATAACATATCATATCTAGTCAAGCCTATAAGCTCGGACAAGTTGCATTGTTATGGCCGGGTCTTTTGCAATTCCCACACAATACACGCTTGCGCTTGCGCTTGTGCATGCGCGTCTCTTCGGCTGATCTTATCCTCTTTGTTTGTGGTCGTCCTTTTTGTTTCCTAGGAAGTGGGGGCAAGACCCTCTTAGCAAGCACATCCTCAGGAAATTCACATTCCTCTTCAACCCCCACTGGATACACAAATTCAGAGTATGATTGTCTCCAATATGCAGTGGTATAATATGGGCTGTAATAGACGTAACCGTCGTGATCACCACCACGGTACAATATCCCAGCAATCGCATGTTTGCATGGGAACTTATCCAAGTCAAAATTCTTACATGTACATTTCCGTTCACCCAACTCAACGATGTGGCATGCCGAGCCCTCACGAACATCATATTTTAGTGGGCCAAGTTTCCTAACCTCCAAAGTCGGTGCCTCATTATATCTTGTCAGCATTTTTTCTTCAAATTTTGGTGTGAGATATGTCTGACAATTTTGGGCTGCTTCATGCCTTTCAGCAAACCACTCTTGCAATTTCTCATGGATGCTATCAATCAACCCAACAATAGAAAATGCACGTGCATTGACAAATAAGCTATTTAACGACTCAGCATGGTTTGTGGTCATGATATTGTACCTTAAACCATCAAAGTGTGCTCTAGACCAATAAGGAAATGAATCTTCAACCAAATATTGTCTAACTCCCGGCTTTTTACTGCATAGCGCTTCAAAATATTTGTTAAATTCATGTGTAGTATACGCCTCTGCAGCTTTCATGAACAAACTTGCTATACCAGAACGTGGGAAAGTAGTCTTCAAATTTTTTCGCAAGTGATATATGCAAAATCCATGATGAGCATTACGAAACACCTCGTTAAACCCATGACTAATGCTTTCGGCACGGTCAGAAAGTATCGCAAGATCCTCAGTATCGCCAGTTATCGATACTAACTTTTTAAAAAACCAAGTCCATGAGTTATTATTTTCAGAATCAACAACTGCCCACGCAAGCGGGTATATATTCAAATTTGCATCTTGACCGGTTGCCACAAGCAGTTTACCTTTGTAACTGGTTTTCAAGTGCGTACCATCAACGGAAATGACTTTTCGAATCGAGGAATTGAATCCACGTATACTTTGTCCAAGAGCCATAAAAAAATATCTGAACCGGTCATCGTTATCTGTATCAATAAACGTTACGGTTCCAGGATTTCTCAACTTCAACATATAAGAGTACTTTTCCAATTTTGAATAACTATCGCGTGGATTACCTCGGATCAATGCCGCAGCATGCTTTTTAGCCTTGTACGCCTTTGCATAAGTAATCTTGTATCCAGCTTTTTCGCGCATATCATTAATGATATCTTTCGGTCTATAAACACGGTTTGGGTCATTAAATTTTGGAGCAATGTCTTTTCCAATAAACTTGTATGAAAAATGCCTGTGGTCTTTGCGGCGAACATTAAGGGAGCAAGAATGCTGATTTTTATAAACTCGGACTTCAAATTTTTCCGAACCAACAGCTAGCTTTGCAGCTCGTAAACGCCACTTGCAGTGTTTCGCCACACACAACACTTCATAAACACTCTTGTTTGAGGTCCTCGTATTGAATCCAAAGTGATACTTCACAGCAAGCGAATGCAACTTATCTACCAAGATATCTTTTGTATCAAATGTGTCTTTCTCGTGCAAGTCTTCATTATCCGGTATTCTCACTGTGGACGCTTGATTAATTGAAGGAAAACTTTGAATTGTATTATGAATGAAACCTTCATTTGATGCCATCTCAGGGGTTTCAAGTACAATCCTAACATTATCATTGTCATCCAAATTTCTTGCATCAAGTGTTTCAAATGCATCTCCGATTTCATTCAAGGTATCATCCATATCATTTAAACTTTGAGTTTCAACCGCATCATCATTGTAATTTCTAGTAGATTTCTCCCATGCTTGCAAAACAACATCTTCACCCAAAGACGACAATAAACAGTCGGAAACTCCTCTTTTTGGAATTTCATCACGTATATCAAGGTCAGTGTCTTCCATCACCATTCTATACCCATTTTCATCAATTGCATCGTTCCGACTTCCTATAAGATCATGTTGGTCATTCATATTTTTTCTTCCCAAATCAACTTCAGACATACCAGTATTGACCACACATCTTGATTGGTTTCCGAATTCTTTTTCCTTCAGCGTAATGCATAGAAATGTTTCATGACAAACTGACATGAAAGACTTCACTTCACGATCACAATCGATGACAATTGGTGCCGCTGGAAAAGACTTTCGAGGGATAGTGAATTTCATCTCCATTCTGTATAAATTTGAATCAATTTCCAACCCTTCTTTCACACTTTCATACAGTTCTAGAAATGAAATTGTTTTCGGAACAATAATTGAACTTGTCTTTTCATTTCCTTCCTTAGCATATTTCCATGACCAGAAGCCATCAACATTCTTTTCAAAATCACCTGGATAACAAACATGTATCACTTCTACATCCGCGCTACCCATACTGAATGTAAGGTCGACTTGCTCCTTCAATTATACGCCTCAAGCAACTAACAAAAAGACTGAAAAAAATGACACATGTTAGTGTGAATCAATAACATTGATAGTTTAGAAAAAGTAATGCAGATGAGTCAAATGTGTAAACAAAGACATGATTCATTTCAACAATTGTACAGAGAGCAAAAAATGAAGCAAGAAGGTAGAACTTTCCACATGATCAACACAAAGTCTAAATGATATTCTCAAGTAATTTACAACAATTTTATTACTGATGCTGACTGCGAATTTTCACTTGCAAAGAATGAGACTTCCAAAATACACTTCAAACATTTCATTTTTCGTATCAATTACACTTTTTTTTGTAATACTTGCTTTTTATAATCTAAATTATACCGATTCTCCCTAATATCAGTGCTATTACTATTGATGATGGTGCATAAGCCGTTAAGTTGCTCTATTAATGTGTCTAAGTCATTAGTCTTATATGATATACCACACCTAAGATCACAATGAGACAAGGCATCCATAGCTTTCTTCTTTTCTTCAGCTTACTGGTGAAATTTTATTTCCACATACTACATTGATTGGTTACCTTGACTCACCTCTAACAATAGATGCATGTCTTCTCAAAAATAAACCGGACCGTGTAAGCTATGCGTTCCAAAATCTTGCTAGATAGATACTATGACAAATAAGCACATAAATGGAAAAGACAATAACAACATCACTTGCTAAAATAAAAAACATAAAAAAAAAAATTTAGCAACATGCTCATGAAAAAAGCTAGAAAACAAAGGAAATGAAGTACCTTTTTGTCAATGTAATCAGCCGAGAACCTAGCTGGAGATCTTGGTAAGGATCATATGGCATCGATCAAAAGGTTGTTGATTTTCTATTTTTATTATTATTATTAAAGGTCTGAGTTTGTTTTGGGGAGGGACGGGAGGGGGGCTGAATGGTGGGAAAATTGGAGGGAAAATGTGGGAGTTGGAGGGAAAGTGCCGGTTGCCTAGTGAGTACTCAAACCGGGTCGGGTTATGCATGGGTAAGAGATCATTATTAAAAATAAAATAAAAAAAGTGGAAAAGGTGGAAGGGACAAGGGGTACTATTGGGTATGAATTTTGAAGGAATAAGATGCAGCTTATCTGCACAAAAATTATTAGAGTAAGCTTATTTCACAAAAAAAAGTTCAAAAAAGACTCATTTAATAAAACCCCCCTTTTTTTTTATCTAAATAAGTTTACTCCAACTATTTTTGTCTCCATAAGCCGCCTCCTGTAAAACAATTCTTATACACCCATAATACCCCTCCTTGTCCTATCTTCGTCTTCTTCTTTTTTTTTTTTTTTTTTTTTTTTTTTTTTATTGTATCACCCGACCCGGATGGGAAATAACCCTCTCCAACTAGGCGGGAGTAACTGCTCCATTTTCCCTCCATTTCCTGCCAAGCCTTTCCCCTCTCTCAATCTCACTTCCTCTTCCCATTGATTCGCATTCAGCCGGAGAAAATGGTGGATTTTTCTGCCAATAAAAATCTCTCTCAAACAAGGTAATCATTTTCTTAATCCTTTTGCTTATTGTTATGAACATGAAGAGTTGATTGAGCGCCAAACAATTTCGGGATAACTTCTCGGTCAGTATTTCAATCGAATGTTTGTTGCAAACCTGTCAGTGTGGTCGTGGTGGTAGTGTGAGGTAACTTAATTTCCTTAGATTGTGTCTGATTTCTTCTCTTGACTTGTGAATCAATGACTTCCAATCTAATTGTTCACCAAAAATGTCCTTACTTTTTCATGTGTATCAGTTTTTGCACTCGTGGGTCTGCAATATGGGATGACTTTTTTAAGTGATTTTCCTTAAAAATTGAGTTTAGTTTAATTACTATTACTCGTGTTTACTTCAATGCCCAAAGGGCTTTTACTGAATTTAATGACCGGTAATATTGTTTTTTCTTTTTTTTTGGTTGAAGTATTGCATATGGAAAGAGGTTTATTCGGAAAAAAAAACTGAAATTTTCTTTAAAAAAAAGAAGAAGAAAAAAACTGAAATTGAAAGGAAAACGAAAAAACGAGGGGAAAAAAAAAGACAGGAGAGGGGTATGGTTCGTGTACATTACGGTAACGATCCCCTATCCATACGAATTTTTTTACTATTGACCAAGATACGTTAGTCTGAGTGTTCTGATACCATAATAGAGAAATATAATAGAAATTGTATTGCATTGATCGATAGAACATTATAATATATTTGGCTTAAATAATGATAGATATATCCCAAAAAATATATCATAACATAATTCAAATTCAAACATAATTATCTAAATAACTAAATCTTGTCGTTATCTAAATTCAAACATAATTATCTAAATAACTAAATCTTGTCGTCATCGAAAAACAGCACATATGGTGCACATCCTCTAGCCTTGTCGATTATTTCCCAAACATTTGCTCATGGTGCAAATCTTCTGGCCTTGTCAACTATTTCACGAACATTCGCTCCACTCTCACCAAACCACATGGTAAGCAGTTCTCCACCCTCCCCAAACCACATGGTAAGTAGTTCTGCAATTGTCATATAAGAAAGGAAAAAAAACAATCTAATTTGGGAAAAATAAAATAAAGTATTGAAATCATTTAATGACCAAGTTGAAAACGAAGTAAATTAATAAAAGAGACATAACCATAAAAAAACATAAAAATTACCTTGTGCTATACAGAGTAATCGTCATAGGAATGATGAACATCATACATTGATTCGGATATACCAACCCTTTTCATTCCGAAAACCTGTTGCTTTTGCCCCATTTTTGTGATCCAGTACACAACTTCCTCCTAATTCATTCCGAAGCCAATATCAACCCAATTGAAAAACTTCACAAAAGAAAAAAAGAAAACAAAAGATTGCGGTGCATACAAGTTCAAAAGAGTGCACTTTTGCCAAGGATTTCTAAAGGTCAGAAGATATATATGGTTTGGAAAAGAATATTGCCCATTAGGTTTTATCAAGCATAACGAACACTTTCCATTCATTTATAAAAGGATTGCTAGACATGGATGGTGAGGATTCAAATGACATGGATGGTGGGGATTGAAAGTAGATATAGTATTAGAGAATTGTATGTCTGAGGTTTGTTTTAATGATGTTGTGTAGTACTATTATTTATAGGTTTTCACGTCTAAAATAACATTTGTAGTATTTGTAATATTTATGAAATTGTTTCCATGAGAAAAATATTATAAATACATAAAATTGGCAACAAAAAATAATATAGTACCCTTAAAAGTAATTTTTAAAGTCAAAAAAACAGTCGGGAAATTCAAAATATATATTAAAGAACATTTATCTTATAATGATAATGTCTAATTATTAGCAAAATATAATTATGCTATTTCTAAAAAAAAAAAATATATATATATATATATATATATATATATATATATATATATATATATATATATATATATATATATATATAGGTCGTATCGACTTACCATCTAATAATTGTATAATAGAATCTGGCCATTGATATCCAACAACGGACCTCCTCTTCTCAGCTGGGCCAAAGGAAAGTAGTATCTGTGAATTTGTGGCATATTTAAAAAAAGTACGGAGACTTCTTAGTTCATTTTAATAATTCGATGTCGTAGTTCACTATTTATAATTCGTTAATAAAAGTGCTTCTCCATAATTTTATATTTATTATTAATCACGTTAACCCAAAACCAAAAAACAATAATAGTACACGCTCCCCTAAAAAAAATACATGTTAGAAATCTCTTGAAAAAGAATTCAATAAAAAAAAATGATAAATGTAATAGTTTAAAACAAATCTTAGAAAATCCTAAACATAATCACGTCAACCCCAAATATTGCACGTTAGAAATCTTTTGAGAAACAATTCAATCAAAAAAGATAAATGAAAAAAAAGAAAAGATAAATGCAATAGCATATAAAAAAATCGTAGTCATAGCATACAAAAAATATTAGAAAATCCTACCAAAAAAATCCTTTAGAAAACAATTCTAATTATTCAACCCAATATAAAACACTTTAAAAATCCTACGCAATTTATGAATTATTATTAATCATAAATCATATTAGAATAATTTTCAACAAAATAAATATAAGTTAAAAATCATAGATCATATTAAAATAAATTTTCAACAAAATAAATACACATTAAAAATCCTACTCAATTGTAATGCTATTAATGATAAAATAAATAATGATAATATTTCAACGAAATAATCGTAAAAAAAAACCCAAAAAGTACTTGCGCTAAATCCATCCAATAATAACACGCTAAAAATCCTACTAAATAAATCAATTCCCCCACCCCTCCTTTCGTTGACGAAAAAAAAAAAAAAAAAAAAAAAAACACTATACTTATTGAAATCAATTTTACAATAAGTATTCAACAACACATTAAAATTCCACTAAAAAAATCAATCAATCAAGAATCAAATCAAATAGACAAAAAAAACTTATATATTGTGAAATTCAATAATTTTTGTATGGATGCACACACAAATAATTGGATAAATAAGAAAAAAGTTGTGATTGGCCGATAAATGCTGCAAATCCATCAGAAGGAGAAATGTATTATCTTATATTGTTATTAATTAATCATGTTAGAGGACCAACATTATTTGATGATTTACTACAAGTAAACAACAATAATTAAACAGTTTCAAGGACGCTGTACAGAGAGGTTCATTAGAATCCGACCAGAGCATCCCAAAATGCTTAAATGAAGCTATTGCCTTTCAAACGCCTAATGCATTAAGAAAATTGCTTGCAACTCTATTTGTTTACTGTCAACCAACAAATATTCGACAATTATGAGAACCAATATCGGAAGATTTCATGCGAGATCGTACAAAGTCAGTCAAATCAATTATTGCCAAAACTTTGAAATCCATAAATTATATTCTAAAAAGCATTGGTAAAGACTTGACATCATACGACTTGCCAAGTACAAGAAGACTGCAACAACATTATAGAAAATATACAAAGAGGTGTTCATGATTAATTGTCTATAGAGATTCCCTTAAGAAGAATATATTTTAGAAGAAATGTATAATCCTGAACAACAAAGTATCTTCCGAAAAATTCTCTATAAGGCTGATAATGGCCACAATAGTGATGGGCCTGGTGGCACTAGAAAACATATTTATATAGGGTTCTGCTAGCAAATCTAAAAAGGAGACAATAGATAACTATAACAACAACCACAATTGATGGGCCTGGTGGCACTAAAAAACATAGTTATATAGAGCTCTGCTAGCAAGTAGCAAATGTAAGAATGAGACAATAGATAGCTATAGAAACAACCACATCAAGAGTTGCAACTGAAATAACTGCTCATTCATGTTTTAAAATTCTACATTAATCCGCTTGATACAGGTATGTACAATATTCCAATGCGGAGTGGAAATGAAGAATTACTACGAAAAAGCGAGTCTAATTGTATGAGATGAAACACCAACAGTAAAGAAATGGGCAATTGAGACACTTGATAGAAGCTTAAAGGACATCATGAGAAATTCTTACGCATTTGGAGGAAAGATGGTTGTATCTAGAGGTGATTTTAGACAAGTGCTTCATGTTTTACCAAAATACACGATACTACAAACAATTGAGGCAAGGTTGGTGAAGTCATATTTGTGGCCAATGATGAATAAATTATACTTTTCCAAACAATGAGAGAAAAAAAGAGATCTACACTTCAGTCAATTGTTATTAAGGGTGAGTTGTGGAGAAGTACAAACAAACACTAAAGGAGACATATAATTACCAAAAAAATGGTCATTGAATATGATGGAAACAATGACGAGGTTCCGAAAATTCATTTATATTATCTTTACATCTATTCAAAAGAACATTCTCAACAGAATAATACTGGCCACGACTAATGAACATTGTGATAAGTTAATGAAAATTTGATATCAACCTTTCCAATTGAAGAATATTGTTTCAACAGCTTTGATAAGACAATTGATGATAATAATGATTATTATCAAGAATAGTATCTCAACACTTTGATACTAAATGGATTGCCTCCTCACAAATTAGTGTTGAAAAAGTAGTCAATGAAATTGTTGTAAAGGAACTTAGATCCAACATGAGGATTATGCAATGGTACTAGGATGATATGTAAAGTGTTCAAAGGAAAAAGTGAATCATGCTAAAATCACACTTAGGCGACATTGTGGAAAGCATGTTTTAATCCCACGTAGAAAAATACATGTTTCGTCTTACAAGAAAGCAATATCCTATTTATCTTTGCTTTGCAATGACGATCCATAAAGCACAAGGAGAAACGAAACCATTTGTATGAGTTTATTTGCCTTGACCGATGTTCTCTCATAGACAACTAACCATTTGTAGGAGTTTGGTTTTGTATGAAAAAGTGATGGGGCAATGGCTCTTGAATCTAAGATCCAATGAACCAAAATGCCATTGATATCTTTCCATTAGACACTGGAACCAACTTCTATTACCACTGAATTGCATTGGTTTGTAAAAGGATGCAAGTTCTGTATAAGAGAAAGGAGATGTGTTCATATTGAGATAGTGATAAATATCAAGGGGAACTTTAATATCAACAACTAAGGTATTGATCAAACCCAAGGATCAACTGGACAACACCATCAGATGTACAATAAATATAGTATACAAACAAGTTTAACAGTCTGGTACGTAACCATTCTTAATGAAGAATGAAAGCACACAAAGTTTTTACACTTATTAATGACCCGATTTATGCTATGGAAGAGGATGGAACATGAAGAATGAAAGAACACGGTATCGACAACTACATCATTAAGCATTGTGTTTCATGAAGAATAAACTGCTATTATTTTATTTTATACATATTCCACTTATTACGCTTTTATGTTTATCTTGAAATCCATAATAGTATCAGACGATGTCTGAAATCGTCACTGATGAAACTGGATCTTTATATGGGTAATTAGGCTTTGTAAGGAAAACTCAATTACTTGACTGGTGTATTTTGTGATGAATTATATGTAAGCCAATGTGATTTACTGCCTACATACCCAGATGATTTTGGATCAAAACTATTAATATAGTTCTGAATTTCTGAGGAGTGGATCATTTTTATATGATCCATTTTACGGAGAAGATATATTAGAGCACATGATTGGGGATATGACTGAGATTATAGGACGACTTACGATTCGTGCCATAATGAAGCTGGAATCATGGAGCCATTCTTGTGGCAGTTATAGTCAGCTAAATGACATGATCGCTCATCTCAGAAACCCGAAGTCGGCGATGATGATTTGCCCCAAGCCAAGAGTTCAGGACCGAGGTGATCCTGCACCATATCGCTAGAACGAGGATTGGGAGGCACTGCATATTGGACTGAGACATTCATCAAAATTATCTAGAGTATGAGGCCTTGAACTAGGCTGGACTTCTGTGGCCCATATGGTAAGAGGATCTGATGTAGCCCATTAGCTGCCACGTGTATGACGCCTGGTCATACACACATCAAAAGACCCAATGACCTGATCTAAAACGCAGGTCACAGGTTAGATCTGAATGGAGATGGTGTGGCACTTTTTAGGAGTCGGGAACCCAAAGGTCTCTGACATGAAATTCATATCTCAATTATCAAATTTTGAGATCCTGATTGACATGAACCTTGTGATATGTGCTAATCGTTAAATCTTGTAATCAAAACGTATTTGTTACTTCACCATTATAAAATAAGAACTCCTTCGATCTGAATCTTTCTTCGCTTTCCATTATAATCAACGTCTTTTGTGTTTCAGAGAATGCGCATTATCAACAAAGTCATTCACACTTATTCTTTTGATTGAACCAAAATCCTACCCGAAATCTCAACGGCTTCTATTGAAGATCAATGTACTTCAATTCCACAAGTTTCAATTCTATCTGAAGTTCTTAACCCGCTCAAAAAAAATGTACAAATTCATATAAAGTGGTGATAGTGGAGGATATTCTATCCTCCCTCACTAACGTTGCCATAGAGGAGATTTGTCAGACTAATGATATCGACCTGAAAATATTTCGTCTTTCGATAAGAGAGCCAATAAACCTTTTGAAGGTTTTATTACCACTTACAAAGAACATGGTGGGAAGTCTCCAATTTCCTTTCATTCTTGCACTCATAAATGCCTAGAAATTTTTTCAATATCCATTCTTTCATACACGTACATAACAATGTATAAATGTCTTGCCAACTTGGATTAGTCATTTTAAACCAAGCGAGGACAGCGGTTTAAGCAGTTGACCAGATCCTTTATGGTTTATTTAGCGCTATCAGGCGTGTTAATAATACTACGTTGTTTAGATTATGTTTGTATTGATATTTATTCCACAGTTGAATTTACATTAATACAATCAAATTATACAAGGTTATCATTATTCACTATATTATCATTTTATAAGTTAAACACGTAGTTAACAATGTATACATCAAAGTACGTTGTTAAATTTCATTTATATATAAATTTAACTAAAACGTGCAACGCACGTACATTTTGCTAGTATTATTTATTCGGTTCATTTCTTTCTTGCTTGGGTATCGTTTCAGGTATGCGATCAGCCACATCCGTTGCATGTGAAGAGTATGGTGAAGAATGTACTAGAAGGAAAGTTTGATGATGCGTGTGCTGGGCTAAAGCAACTGTATGATCTGGGATATTCTCCCACAGATATAATCACAACGTTGTTTCGAGTTATAAAGAACTATGACATGGCAGAATATTTGAAGTTGGAGTTCATGAAGGTTAGTCTTGTGTGTATATTCATCTTCTACATTTCATTTACTGTCCTGGTTTTTCAGAAGTGGTCACACGTGATTAATGCTTGTCCAAAAGGAAACTGGATTCGCGCTCTGTGATGGAGTTGGTTCCTATCTTCAAATGTGTGGTCTTCTTGCTAAGTTTTCTAACGTTCGAGACACCGCTAAAGCAGCTTGATGAAATAAAAATTGCAGCTTTGGTCTTATTAGAGATGAAGCCCTTGCTTGAAAAAAAGTAAAGGGTGATGCTTTTTTTTTTTGGTGTTTTTTTTTTTCTTCTGTTTGTAGCATGTTGGTTTTTTAATGGGAAATTTGAAGGGTCCTGTTCTAATTCACATAAGTTTACAATGTTACCCTGGTGCAGTTTTCTTGCTTCAATTTTTGAGTTGCCTAGCTAATATGAATAGATTACCTTGTTCCTAAAAGGCCTCTACAATCTACTACCAACTCACTTATTTTAATGGCATGTGTTAAAGACACCACATCCTATCTACCCTGACACCACATTTCAAGTTCATGTTCAAACTTTTCAGAGGTTGAATGTGTAAAGTTCCACATCTGTAAAGTAATAGTCTGTCTCACCCCCATATAAGCGTGAGACATAATGTCTTGTCAACTCGGGTTAGCTCTTTTAGACCAAGCGATGACGACGGTCTAAGCAGTTCACCGGATCATTTATGACTCATTTAGCGCTACCGGGCCTGGGAGCGTTACAGAATGGTATTCAGAGCCGACTATCAGATGGACTTAAGTGTCACACCATGAGAGACGGTGGGGGCCTCCTCTCGACTCCTTTGGTAGGGACGAAACTGGGACAAGTCCTGGCGAGGACGATAGTCCCTTATAAGGGGGTGAGAATGTAAAGCCTCACATCTGTAAAGTAATAACCTCCTCACCCCATATAAGTGTGAGACATAAAAATCTTGTCAACTCGGGTTAGACCTTTTAGACCAAACGAGGGCGACGGTCTAAGTTGTTGACTGGATCATTTATGACTCATTTAGCGTTTCCAGACCCTGGCTCGGGGCGTTACAGAATATCACCGTGGTGCCCTTAAAAGTATTGACAGCTATATTGACAGCCGATTCAAAGCAGCAAATCCAAATAGTATGGTGTTACATAAATGTAAGTTACTACTATCTGCCTTTAAGAAAGCCTTTGCAAATAAGTTGCCAGTAGTTTCTTTCTGGTTCAGTTACCACTAATTTTGCCTTTGCATCCCCAGCAAATCCTTTCTGTACATAAAAGAATCATGCCTTCATCATCAAGAAACCAAACCCTAGTTATTGATTTATGTACATGAATGTATATACTTGCCTCTATGCAGTCAGTAGCTAAGAGGCGATCGATAATATTAACAAGAATGTCATTGGTATACTCAGGGTGCCCTTGAATCCCCAGTATGTGGGACCCAACACAAAACATCTCCACACCGGTTTTCTCTGAACATCCAATCACTTCTGCTCCAATCGGAACTTCCCACACCTGCCCGCCCATCCGTGCAAATACGATTGTTTGTTACCACGTAATAATGCTGGTTACATCAGACCGTCTGTCTGATCAGATGTGTGTCATTTGTACAATAAAAAAAGCACGTATGACACTCGTCTGACCGTTGAGAGCAATAGTAACTTTTCGTATTAGAATTACATACCTCATCTTGGTGGCATTCAATTATGGAAAGGTATTGTGGGATTTCATCTAAAGGGTCAAAGATATTACTACAATTAGGCAACATCTCCTTCCATTTCTTTATTATAAATTTCACACTCCTTACTCCAACATCCCACCCTGTATATGATTTTCCAACTTTCCCACCAAGTGCTCTGCATAACACCTACCCAAAAAAGGAAAAAAGTGAAAGAAATAAGATATTGGATTAATGAATGTGATTAAAACTTTGATCTGGGATGAAGATATTTTCGATTCCTTTTGTTTCACCATTTTCGCACTTCAATTACCAATGTTTCATCTTTTCGCATTTTTACCCTCTATCTTTGCATTTTTTTTTTGCAGTTTCTATCCAACGTGACGTGACCAACAAAATAACATTAAATGCACAACATGCTACAACCAATAATAACTCGACACACAACAACAAAAATGCAATGAAAAGGTAAAATCGAAAAGAAATAAATAAATAACCGCGTAGATGATGGGTATAAATACCAAGATGGTACATTTAAGATTGAAGTTTAAAAACCGTGAAACAAATGAGATCAAAAAGTGTTTTAATCTAAACTTTTATATAGCCAAAACTCAACGTATGAATTCAACTAGCTATCTTAAATAAAAAAATAAAAAATAAAAAATAAAAAATCTACTAGCTTGACTCAAGTGGCTAGTGACTTTAGAATGCTTAGAGATGTCACATGTTCGATAATCCTTTGAGACGCCATGTTACATAGCTTTGGCCAGACTTTTACCCATGAGTCAGAGTCAAACTCTACAGACACCATCCGAACCAAACTCTGTATTAGTCGGGCTAGTTGATCCCTGTTAAAGTAAACACGTGTTAGCTCCTAAGTGTGCCACTTGTCATTCTTATCTTTGTTATAGATTTGCCCCTAGATTCTCTAGTACAATTCTGTTAGAGATATATTCTCTGTTGGATTATATATTTGTAAGGCACATTACTGATTATTATCATCTATGAAATGATCTTCTTTCATCTTGTTAGTTTGGTACATTTCTAACTTGGTATCAGAGACTTCAATGGCCGGAACCACTGCTTCTACTAGTCTTCCGGTCACCGGAGCAATAACAACAACGCAGTCCGGATCCGGGCTTGAGCTTAATCCTCTTCATGATTCATGGCTTGCTACAGACCAGCTCCTACTTAGCTGGTTGAAAGGTTCAATGACTGAGACTGCACTTCTAGAAGTTATGAGTTGTTCTTCATCGAATGAGGTCTGGAATACCTTGGAAGTGCTCTTCAATAACAGATCTGAGTCAAGAATGCTCGAATACAAGACGGCCCTTACCAAGACTGAAAAAGGGTCCAAGAACATGATTGATTATCTAGCTCAAATGAAAAGTTACTCAGATGGTCTTGCAGCTGCAGGTTACCCAATTTCTGATTCTGAACTTATTCTGGCTGTCTTGGGAGGTCTTAATCGTGATTATGAATCAGTGATTGTCAACTTGACATCTAGAATTGGATCACTGTCATGGCAAGAGGTCCAATCCCAATTAGTGACCCATGAACGACTCATAGCCCGTTTTTCACCTTCAACAACTCTTGATTTAGGAGGACCTTCTGCCAACCTTGCAACTAATCGTTCGGCCAAGGGAGAGGGCAACCAAGACCTCGGGCACTTTGAAACTATCAAGGAAACAATAGAGGTCGTGGTGGAAACAGAGGTGGTGGTAGAGGTGGATATAGAGGAAGAGGGGTAGAGGTAATGATAATCAGAATCAGGGAAATAGACCTACCTGTCAAGTCTGTGGTAAAGTTGGACATACAACCATTGAATGCTATCACAGGTATAACTCCAACTACAATGGACAAAGCAACAATGGAAATTCTGGATCAAACATGAGGCCTAATGGTGGACGGCGACAATTTTAAGGTTATGGCTCTCAACATGCTTATTTTGCATCTCCGAATCGCAAGTGATGCCAATTGGTATGCGGATAGTGGTGCAACCAACCACATTGTCTCGGATCTTAACAAACTTGCAACAAAGTCGTGGGGTATGGTGGTTCGATGGTGTAACAATTGGCAATGGTAAGAGTCTTCCTATCCAACACACTTTGGTCATTTTTCTATTCCCACTAATAATTCGATCTTGCCTTTAATCATGTCTTACATGTTCCTAGTATAACCAAAAATCTTCTAAGTGTTTCTAAGCTCACCTCTCGATAATCCCGTTATTATGGAATTTCATTCTACCCGTTGTTTTGTGAAGGACAAGATTACAGGGAAGGTTTTGTTGGAAGGAACCCTTAGAGATGGCCTCTATCAGATGCACCTCCCTACTAAAGCTCCTCAGAACTCTCTTCACTCCAAAGCTACTCCTGGTCCTGGCTGTCTTGTGTCAGTTTGTAATAACTCTGTTAATTCCAGAGTTGAGTCTGTAGTTGATCATTCTGATCCTAGTAGTAATGTTGGTATTTGGCATAGAAGATTGGGACATCCCTCTTCTAAAACTCTGAGTCTTGTTTTGAGTCTGTATGACATTTCTGGTATTAATAAACTTGAGTTTTGTGATGCTTGCAAATTGGGTAAACACCATTCTTTACCTTATCCCACATCTGTATCTAAAAGTGATTTTTGCCTTGATCTTGTGCATACTGATCTCTGGGGACCTGCCCCCATTATGTCAACCAAAGGTTATCAGTATTATATAAGTTTTGTGGATGATTTTAGTAGGTATGTTTGGATTTATCCCTTAGTCCAGAAATCTGATGCACTTAAAGTCTTCCTCCAGTTTAAATCTTTAGTTGAAAAACAGTTTGACAAAAGTATCAAGTGTTTGCAATCTGATTGGGGAGGTGAATTTAGGTCCTTTGAACCTCATCTGTCTGAGTTAGGGATTGCCTTTAGACATCCCTGTCCCTATGCTCATGGCCAGAATGGAAAAGTGGAAAGAAAACATAGACATATAGTTGAAACTGGTCTAACCCTATTAGCTCAAGCACAAATGCCTCTCAAATTTTGGTGGGAAGCCTTTCAATACTCCACACACCTTATCAACAGACTTCCTACACCTGTTCTTCAATCCATATCCCCATATGAGAAACTGCTCAATCATAAACCTGATTATAAACTCCTAAAGACTTTTGGCTGTACTTGCTTTCCTTACTTAAGGCCTTTCCAGAAACACAAGTTTCAGTTCCACACTGCTAAGTGTATCTTTATAGGTGTTAGTCCTTCTCATAAGGGGTATATGTGCTTGGATGTGTCTGGGAGAGTCTATATATCCAAAGATGTCTTATTTAATGAACTTGAATTTCCCTATCAATCTTTGTTTCATCCTACCATATCTACTTCATCCTCCTCTAGTCATGACTACCCTTCAATACCTGTCTACAATTCCTTTCAAGCACTTCAAAATCTTGATTCTGAAGAAGTTGTCTCTGCTAAGAACACTACTGGTACTAGATCTTCTACCTCTTCAAGTGCTACTGTCAGTCCAACATCTCCTCCTAGTCCTGCTTCTGTCTCTGATCATGTCCACCATCAATCTGCATCTTCACCTGTTCATTCCTCATCATCAATCTCCCCTTTGCATCTCTCATCTCCTTCCTCTCCAGAAAGCCCTAGTCCATCCTCTCCTTCTCCCTCCCCTCCACCCCAGCCAATCCCTACAAATCAACATACTATGCAAACCAGAGCCAAGAGTGGCATTTATAAACCCAAAACCTACTCCTACCTAGCCTCCAAAGATTCTGTCCAGTGCCAATTGGAACCAACTACAGCATCAGAAGCTCTTGCCTCCACCGAGTGGCATGCTGCTATGAAAGAGGAGTTCAAGGCTCTTATTACTAATCATACTTGGGATCTTGTACCACCTGATCCACACCAGCACTTAGTTGGCAATAGATGGGTATTCAAACTCAAATTGAATCCAGATGGTTCTGTTTTAAAACACAAGGCTAGATTGGTGGCCAAGGGGTTTCATCAAACCCCTGGACTGGATTATAGTGAGACCTTTAGTCCTGTTGTCAAGGCCTCTACAATCAGGGTTGTTCTTGCTATAGTTGTTTCCTTGAATTGGCAGATTAATCAAATTGACATCAACAATGCCTTTCTTAATGGCACTCTATATGAAGATGTCTTTATGCCCTGTACTTTCGAAGGTTTTGTTGACTCGCAAACCCTAATCATGTCTCATCATCTTAAGAAGGCCCCGTATGGCCTTAAACAAGCACCCAGGGCCTGGTTTGATGAACTGAGAGTTCAGCTACTGAAGTGGGGATTCCATCAGTGTAGATCTGATACTTCACTGTTTATTTTTCATACATCTGGAGTGCTAATGTATGTCCTTGTCTATGTAGATGACATTTTGATTACGGAAATAATGCACATGCCATCCGTGTTTCATCGGATGCTACACTCCGCATTTGCTTTGAAAGACCTCGGGCCACCGTCTCATTTTTTGGGTATGCAAGCACACAGGGGATGAAACAGGTTGTATTTGAAACAAGAAGATTATGCATCTCGGCTCCTAAGTAAGTTGAAACTAGATTACTTGAAGCCCGTTCCAACTCCTATGACCACCACAACAGATCTTACATCTACTCGGTCCTCATTGCCGCCCAATGCCACCTCCTACGTACAAATTCGGCGCTCTCCAATATCTCACTTATACAAGGCCCGACATTAGTTATCGCCGTGAATCAATTGAGTCAATATATGCACACCCCTAGGGAAGTTCACCGGTTTGCTCTTAAAAGGTCGCTCGTGTATGTTAAAGGGACTCTTGCCTATGGTCTGCACTTCCAACCCAGTCAAGCATTACATATTACAGGCTTTAGTGATGCTGACTGGGCTTGCAATGTTGTTGATAGAAAATCCATGGCAGGCTATTGTGTATTTCTGGGTGGCTCTCTTGTATCTTGGAGCTCCAAAAAGCAACAGGTTGTGGCAAGATCCAGCACTGAATCCGAATACAGAGCCTTGGCAAATGTAGCAGCTGAGATCATATGGTTGAGATCCTTACTGTCTGAGTTACACATACAGATTGCAGCAAAACCTATCACATGGTGTGATAACCTTAGTGCAGCTGCACTTGCTTACAACCCTGTGTTCCATTCAAGGACTAAACACATTGAGATCGATGTTCACTTTGTGAGAGATCAAGTCCTCAAGAACCAACTTCAAGTGGCATTTGTTCCATCTTGTGATCAAGTGGCGGATTGTTTCACAAAGGCTCTTTCTAACACACAAGCCCAAATTAATAGGCACAAACCGAATGTTGTGGACACTACCATCAGTTTGAGGGGGGATGTTAAAGTAAACACGTGTTAGCTCCTAAGTGTGCCACTTGTCATTCTTATCTTTGTTATAGATTTGCCCCTAGATTCTCTAGTACAATTCTGTTAGAGATATATTCTCTGTTGGATTATATATTTGTAAGGCACATTACTGATTATTATCATCTATGAAATGATCTTCTTTCATCTTATTAGTTTGGTACATTTCTAACTGGATACTGTATACTTCAAAAAAGAAAAGAAGACAAAAAAAACTTGGAAGTATTAATTTGGTTGCTTACTTGATGGCCAAAGCAAATGCCAAGAACTTTCTTTTCCATCTTAAACAAAGCTTGCAATAGCAAGCAAAGCTTGAGAATCCAATGGTCATTCCCATAAGCATCATAAGGGCTTCCACTAACAACAAAGGCTTCATAGCTTTCAAGCTCATGTCCGGAAATTCTCCGTCTACGACGTTAAACAACTCCCATTTTTCTTCTTCATCTTCATCTCCAAAAGCATCAACAAACAAATGGAAATATCCACCATAAATTTCTTTCACATACTCACTATCCCTTGCTGCTAATAGCAAACCATACCTCCTCTTCTCCTTATTAATGTTCATACAAATAATGAGTTATTTAGTAAAAATAATCAGTACTAAACTTGCAAATTGCTGTTTATAGCAATGTTTCAATAGGATTGATGCTTTTATATATATATATATATATATATATATATATATATATATATATATATACAGGACCAGCTAGTAAAAATAGTAGTATAGGTTGGATTTTTGTTTGAGGTACTTGTTCTGGCTGAATCCAGCCAGTTAATTAAAATTAAACACTGGGAGACATTCTATCCATTTATTGAGGAATGAATATATACCTTCCTTTTCATTTCCTTCTTATTCTTTGTCTAAAGGCAAAATTTTGGTTGAAAAATCGTCTGCATTTTCGTAGAATTAAGAATAATGTAATTGTCACAATCATTCAACAACAATCGATGCGGCAGTATGATCCCTTGTGATGCGGGGAAGTAACATTTCCCGATGCAATATCACGAGAAGGAATCAGACTATCACATCATGTTGTAACATTTGTTAATTATCTATTTGTTACTGTTGAATGGCTGTGACAGTATAATTATTCTAGAATTAAAAGTCTGGCTCTCCAAATTGAGCAACTGAATGGCATCTTCAGCTTGAGTTTAAAAATAGAAAAAATAATGAAAAAAAGATTCTGTTCAGATGGGGTACGTCTTGATAACATATATATTCTCCTAAAGAATATACCCATCTTTGTAATAATAATAAAATATTAATTAAAAATAAAAAGAAAAAGGGATGGACCATTTTTTTCCCCTTTTTTTTTGTACTTACAGGGTTCGAACACCTTTTCGCTGACGTACGTTATACTTCTAACTCACTACTGTAGGCCTGTCGCAACTTATGCGGGAGGGACCATTTTATTGCACTGGCCATTCGCTAAACTTACTATGTCACCACACTAGTTGGATACGAAACAAAATTGATCTCTTAAAACATGATTATGTGGTCTAAAAATTTGAGTTTATGAATGTGAATAGTGAAGATCACCTTGGAAAAAAAAAAAAAAAGATTCTATATATCTCGATCTGTACATAATTCTGACGCAACAAATATTATAAATTTGATGGGAACCATATGATTCAATAGGTCCTACATCAAAATCAATGGTCTCGAGATATATATAATCTTTTTATTTTTTACATAATAATCTTTTCAAAAATCGATCGTGTGATGCCATTAGTAGATGGATGGGTGCCATGCTAAATTAGGTGTGCAAAATAAATCCATCTAACCATTAAATTTTGACAAAATTGTATCATTAATTACCTACAACGATTGATTATTACAAGATACTTAACGATTAATTTTGTGACGACAACGACCCAAAAAAAAAAAAAAAAAAAAAAAAAAAAAAAAAAAAAGAAAAGCCAAGGACCTGAAAATCCCTACTTATCTCCTGAATTCATTGGATTCAATCGACGGTGTGGGCTACAAATTTCAAAAGCAATTTAGGCAATGGAATATTAGAGTCGGTAATTGCAACTTCACTTTGATGGAATATAATTCTTATCCTTCATTTTGTGTAACTAATTAACTAGGTAGGGAAAACTTGTTCTTAGGTTATGAGTTTCTATTATCTCAAACCGTCACGTGAATATCATTTGTATAAAAAGTTAAAATATCATTTTATCTCAACAATCTGTTGTTGTTGCTAGCAAATATCACTATTTTTGGTTGTGAATCTTCCAAATCATTCCCGCAGGAGATCCGGACCCATTTTTTTTTCTGATCCTTCGATAAAAGGATTCATTCTCCACTACAATAAGGACTAGACCGTCACATGAATATCATTCGTATAAGAAAATAATAAATTCCTCGAAAAAAAAGAAAAAAATAAAATATGGAGAATTAGGATAATAACATCTTTTGAAATATTTTTGAATAACAGACGTATATTTTTTATGGGAGAAGTGAAGAAAATCAGAATACGCAATACGGAAGACTCAAACTTTTGTTTATTGAATTGATTGAAATTGATACAATGGTTCCTCCTTTATATAGGAGACAAATACTAAGATAAATAAATAAGATAATACTAACTAATTTATTTGAATAAAATAAAACACAAATATTTAAACAAATTTTATCTTGAGATAACAACATTATCTTTCTTTGATCTCCAATAATATTTATCTAATGATGATTTTATCTTCTATTACCCTCCTCAAACGTTGCCGGTTAGAGGCGTTTGCAAACGAAGAAGATGATACAACTTTTTGACACCCACGCTTTTAGCTCCCGCTCTCTTAGCTCTTTTGGCTCCCGCTCTTGGCTTGATCCCGTGGCTCTTTCTTTTTTTGTCGAAAAATCTTTTCAATTTCTTCTGATGACCGCAACGTTGATTTATCATTTGCAACGGCCGATGAAGGGATCTGTTTTCATTATTGAATCTAAATAACCCGGTAAAATGGATGCCAAAAGAAAAGCATAATTATTGTATTCAAGATAATTTTATTTATATAACTAGTATGAGCATAAAAAATAAACTCAAACAAATCGATCCGAAATACGTGAATGCATAAAAAATGATGATATAATGAAGATCGTTTATTTATTTATTGAGATCAACCGAGATAAATAATAATAATAATAATAATAATAATAATAATAATAATAATAATAATAATAATAATAATAATAATAATAATAATAATAATAATAATAATAATAATAATAATAATAAAAATTAAAAACATGTGGTGAGGGTCCAGACGGACAGGTTTCATATATATATATATTTAATCGATCGAAATGCTGATGCTTTAGTAAGGAAAAGAATTGATCATGGTTGACAAAAAAAAAAGGACGACATGATGTGGTAAGTATCTGGGCAATTAGGGATTTATAATGGGGAATATGAACTGAATAGAAATTGTGAATCAATAATTGAAATAATGGTGTTGATTAATAGCGGAAGAGGACCGGGCGAGGGTAGTACCATTGTTAAGGCACTCGAACTCCCGCCCTTGGCTCCGATACCATGAAGAAAATCAGAATACGCAATACGGAAGACTCCCCCTCAAAAAAAAAAATACGGAAGACTCAAACTTTTGTTTATTGAATTGATTGAAATTGATACAATGGTTCCTCCTTTATATAGGAGGCAAATACTAAGATAAATAAATAAGATAATACTAACTAATTTATTTGAATAAAATAAAACACAAATATTTAAACAAATTTTATCTTGAGATAACAACATTATCTTTCTTTGATCTCCAATAATATTTATCTAATGATGATTTTATCTTCTATTAAGGATGTAAAAAGGCTTCTCAGATTTCTAAAAGGGACTGCTACTACTAGCCTGTTATACCTAAAGCAAAGCCCTCCTGTGCTTTATGCCTATAGTGATGCTGATTGGGCTGGCTGCCCTGTTACTAGAAGAAGTACAAGTGGTTACTGTGTGTTTCTTGGGGCAAATTGTGTTTCTTGGAGCTCCAAGAAACAACCCACAGTGGCTAGATCAAGCTCTGAAGCAGAATACCGCTCAATGGCCTCTACTACAGCAGAACTTGTGTGGATTGTTCATTTACTACGAGATATTGGGTTTCCATTAACCACACCACCTCAGTTACTTTGTGACAACACCAGTCTGATTGTTCAGGTATCTTTCTTTATCAGATAAAGAAAGATAATGTTGTTATCTCAAGATAAAATTTGTTTAAAGATGATTTTATCTTCTATTAAGAAGGACAAATTCTATAATTTTTATAGCCAGAAGGACAAAGCAATAAAAAGAATTTGAAAAAAAGGCACGCCTGTTCCGTACCTGGGACATTTTTATTATCTCTTTCCTCTCTGATTTTTAAATACTCATAACTTTTGCTGGGGGATGTGGTTGTGCATATTGCCGGTACATGTATCATTTTTGATTGATTTAGTTCTGTTTTCTTTTAAACAGATTTTAATAATCTTTGCTCATTGCTTTGTTTCAGTTTTTCTTGAAAGGCATTGTTTGTGTCGTATTTAGTTGATTATTTACCTCTCTGGAATGCCATTACTTGCTCATATTTTGCCCTCTTTTTTGAAATTTTAATAAACTTTCACTTTCAAACCAAACAAAAGGGGATTTCTTTTACTTTTTCATTCTTTTTTTCATATTATATTCCTTTTGAATATATTTTTAGTCTCAAGTTGTGGTTTTTTAGCTCAAGTTTTGTTGCATGATATTCCAAGAAATTTGCCATATGTTTGCAGAGATTGAACTCCAATCTGCAACGATCAAGAAAAATCTTTTGAAGCAGTTGGCCGAAGCTGAAAATGTAATTTATATTTAGATTTGTGTGAGTACATAAAATAAAGAGTGAAGAACGGGTTTTCAAATAATTTTAATTTGTGTTTAAGCAAGTTGGGAAAAAGAGTTTAGATTAAGTGGGAGAGCAGTGTGACTAGCAGATGAATCATCGACTGATTCTGGAGCTGCCTAGCTTCCATATCACATTTTGGTTCAAACACCTTTAGTGAAGTTTGTTGAATCTGATTACCTGAAATCATACTGATATAAAAGAAAGAGAATGAAACATAGCAAATTGGATACATCATCTAACAAGGCCACGGGGATGTTTTTTCTCAAATGGAACTTCATTAGATATGTGATTTCATTTTCATGTAATGCTAATATTGTCCTCTTTTTTTTATATCTCCTTTTTCAGGTTAACAAGTGGTTCAACTATGACTGCTACCTAAATCTAAAAGCCAGAAAGGTGAAGCTCTTTCTTTAAAATATTTAACTTTTATATTTAGACAGTGCATTTGTTTCTACTATTTTGTTTTGCGCACAATTGTGATTTGTATGAGTTCTGTGGATCGAATAGGTGGCTATATATGTATATAATTTTTTTAGAACCGTTTATATTTTCGGAAGTTTAGTAATCTCAGTAGCTACATGTAGAAGATGTGATCCCGATCTTCACTATACAAATGCTCCATTGGTATGACTTCATTGTCTTAACTCATTAAACTATAGTATGTATCTATAGCCATATACGGGCCTATAAATCTGTTCTTATTTTTAATTTTATTTTATGAACAAGGCTTTTTTGTGTGCAAGTTGTATGAACGTGATGTTACCTTGGTATACAATGATCATCAAATTTGGTCTTATGAAGTTGTTTTGGTTATTTACATGCCACAGGATTCGCCTACTATATAGGTATAGTATAGCAAGGTGACGCTGCATTCTTCAGGGATTAAATCACCTCCCAAGCCATTCATAGGGATTCCTCATTATTACCATGAGAACATTTCAATGGAAAATCTCTGTAAACTCCATGGGGGGGTATACGTGATTATCCTAGACGAGTATTTGATGCAGTTCTTTTCAATAATGAAGTCGACTTGTTGAAAATTCGTTGGAAAGAACTGTATCTGTATGTCTCACGTTTCGTTCTTGTTGAGTTCAACTCTACATTTACTGCCATCCCCAAGCCCAACATATTTGCACTCAATAAGGGACCATATTAGATTCATCGAGCCTTGGTTGACTTATGGGACGCTTAGGGGATGATTTCAGAGAGGAAAGAATCCGTTTATTGAAGAGGCATATCAAAGAGGAGCAGTTGATCAACTCTTTCAAATTGCTGGAATTGAAGATGATGACTTGGTAATCATGTCCGATGTTGACAAAATACCTAGCGGTCATACAATCAATCTCTTACGGTGGTGTGACGACATTCCTCCCATTTTACATCTACATTTGAATAATTACTTAAATTCCTTAGACTTTGTTGTGGACCATAAAAGCTTGAGAGCTTTGGTTCACAGATATAGAAGTGGTAAAACCCGTTATGTGCATTACCATCTGACTGACTACCTCTTATTAGATTCAGGCTGGCATTATAGCTTCTGTTTTCAAAGAATTAGTGACTTCATATTGAAAATGATAGCCTACAGCCACACCGATCGCGTGAGGCTTTCTCATTTTCTTGATCCGAAAAGGATTCAAAAGATTATTTGCGAAGGAGCCGATTTATACGACATGATACCAGAGGAATACACATTCAAAGATATCATTAAGAGAATGAGACCTTTGCCTCATTACTTTTCTGCAGTTCATCTCCCTGCTTATTTGTTGGAAAACGTAGACAGATGCAAGTAACTTTTACCAGGCAATTGTTTAAAGAGAAAGTAACTGATACACGTATTCTTGATACAAGTTAAAACCCATTATTCTTGCTGGTATTAGGATTTCGTCTTTGATTCCGGAAAAAGGATTTCATCTCCGGATTTATCCGCAATTGAAGCATGGATTACGGTCCTCAATTAGGTGCACCTATTTCTGCCGTACTGAAACCGAGCCGTGTTGTGCTAATGTTTGAATGGTATATTGCATTAAGTGTATATTTATATTAAAGCATATGTTGTCCAATATATATCTATCGTTGATACATTGTAACGGGCATGCCGTGCCTTGCACGGCATGTATATTGCAACTAGTACTAAGATAAATAAATAAGATAATACTAACTAATTTATTTGAATAAAATAAAACACAAATATTTAAACAAATTTTATCTTGAGATAACAACATTATCTTTCTTTGATCTCCAATAATATTTATCTAATGATGATTTTATCTTGTATTAAGGATGTAAAAAGGCTTCTCAGATTTCTAAAAGGGACTGCTACTACTGGCCTGTTATACCTAAAGCAAAGCCCTCCTGTGCTTTATGCCTATAGTGATGCTGATTGGGCTGGCTGCCCTGTTACTAGAAGAAGTACAAGTGGGTTACTGTGTGTTTCTTGGGGCAAATTGTGTTTCTTGGAGCTCCAAGAAACAACCCACAGTGGCTAGATCAAGCTCTGAAGCAGAATACCGCTCAATGGCCTCTACTACAGCAGAACTTGTGTGGATTGTTCATTTACTACGAGATATTGGGTTTCCATTAACCACACCACCTCAGTTACTTTGTGACAACACCAGTCTGATTGTTCAGGTATCTTTCTTTATCAGATAAAGAAAGATAATGTTGTTATCTCAAGATAAAATTTGTTTAAAGATGATTTTATCTTCTATTAAGAAGGACAAATTCTATAATTTTTATAGCCAGAAGGACAAAGCAATAAAAAGAATTTGAAAAAAAGGCACGCCTGTTCCGTACCTGGGACATTTTTTTTATCTCTTTCCTCTCTGATTTTTAAATACTCATAACTTTTGATCTAGATCTCTAAATGTGATGAAAATTGCATTGAATTTCAAATACTCATATCTTTTGATCTAGATTTCTAAATGGAATGAAAATTTCACTGAATTTTTTTTTATTTTTTGATGCTCTTCGTTTTGAGACTTGGTTCGATATCATTACATCGTTTTTCGTGAGATTCACTATCGAAATTCACACAGTGAATCTTTCCAGTGAATCCCAAAAATCAGTGAATTTCAAACAATAGTGAATTTCGACAACGGATTTTCTAATCACGTCGAAATATGTTGAATGTGGTCTCAAAATAAAGAGAATGAAAATCTAAAAAATTTGGTGAAATAATTTCAAATTTGGAGTTCAAGATTGAGAGATATAAGTGTTTAAAAAAGATAGATAAGAGAGAAAGTGTGTTCGTTTTTTTTTTTGGAAAAAATGCACCAGAAAAATAATTAAAAAAATAGTTTGTCCTGTATGCGAAAGTTTCAAAAGGTTGTCCATTCAAGACTATGTTCAAACTAACACTTCACTATTCGTATTTCATGCTAGTTTTACGATTACAATAAGCAGATTGGCCAGATCTAACCTACTGTTAATTAAACTTGTCGATCAATGTAGCTGCAATGAGTCCCAGTTTTAGGTTTTCTAAATATTGCCTCGGTAAACCGGTATAGACCGCCGGTTTACCGGGGTCAGCTTTCCTATTACTGGATCTACATGGCTCAATTACGATTAATCTAAGTAAATCATGAGGTCTTTAAACATGCAGATTAAAACACATAAATACGAGCAGATCTACTATATTGAAGACAAAAAGGAATGTTCAAAGCTTCATACATTCAACAATGGAGATCTAGCTCGATCTACTCAAACTAGAGATGGTGGAGAATGGGAGAAAACCAGAAATAACTCCTCAAAAGCTTGGAATAACTTTATTTCATCAAATTGTATAATGTATATAATAGAATATGCAAAACTCATGAAGAACTTCTCAAGAACTTTGTAATAATCAGCTAATGCGGCCTTATATAGATACAATGACCGACTTATGACTCATAGAAACCCCAACCGACCTAGTAGAGGCGGCATAATCAATTTCGTGTCCAACAAGTCCTCGGTTTACCGGCCCTAGCCCTCGGTAAACCGGGCTGACTTTTCTTTTTTTTTTTTCTTCAGCAGATTTCTTTTTGGACTTTAATCACTTGGCCCATTATACTTCTTCTGGTCCAGATCCGTTCTCCAATGCTCCAGATTCGGTACATCCTATAAAACATGCAAAACGAGACAAAACAGTACCAAATCTTCGAGAAAATAACTTAGATGCAGAATTACGATCCAGAAACATGCACATAGCATTTAACACATATTCCACATAATAACGAGCCTATCTATCATCTCTTGAGCAGAATTCGGGGTGAATAAAGGTATAATTATTGGTACCATTTAGGGCGTTATCACTTAGTTCCGGTCATTTCTCTGCAATTAGCCGATGCTTCCAGCAACGTACGCAATCTTGTTCCCTAAGAAGAGAGCAACAGACAATTCATTCCACACCTAAAGAGCAGTATCTAACTCCATTATACGGGGATCAATCGGTATTGACACACAGTTAAGAATCCAAGAAAGAACTATGCGATTTATAAATTCCCATGCCCGGTAGCTCTTGTCATATTTCTGCAATATGCGGATGCAGGCAAGTTTGTTCCTTAACCTGTGAACTGTACGCATGACTGCTCACCAAAAATGGTAATTGTTTTTATTGAGCGGTGAATTTACCAACACAAGTGATGGATGATCATCTCAACCGTGGAGTGATCATATGCCGCATCAACATGTCTGAGATTTTTAATTGATAAATATAAGATGTGTTTTTCATCATTATTTTCCGAGATAATTACTTATACATAGAACAAGATAATCCATAAACTAATATTCAAAGATCGAATTAATTGACATGTAATGATTTTATTTTTCAGTGTATGATGAAATTATTTTGAGATTGATTCATGATTTTATTTTTCAGTCTATGATGATTTTTTTTGAGATTGATTTTTCACAGATTGTTGTGGTGCTTAAATAACTGTTCTGTTTGACGGGAATCTTCTTACACTTTTCACATTTTAGAAGAATTATTTACACAAAAAAAATAGAGCCTTTTTTGATTTGTTATAAAAAATGATTAAAGCTGACTTTTATTTATACTAGGACAACAATCTAACCAATGCCTAAGATTGGTTTAATTTAATGGTTACGATTCATCATTTAGAATATTTATCCTCTAAAATATCCATCTCATTAAAACTTCTAGAAACTTCTTCAAGAAATATATTTTCATAAAATAGTGATGAATCAGCCGTGGAGTTGTAGAACCCCAAGGAAAGTATAAATATGCGTAACACATGATATCACGTCCGAAGGGCCTGCATGAGGCCATAAATGACCATATGAAGCTTGCAGACATACCGAGAACAATCCGAGTCCTCAAAGCCCGGAGGCCGGGCCATGTAAACGTCTTCAGTGAGAGAGCCCCCAAAAAAAGCGTTATTGACATCTAACAAACGCAAACACCAACCAAAGGATACTGCAATACCAAGGACCAAGCAAACCGTTGTGGGTTTAACCACATGACTCAAAGTCTCAAAATAATCAATGCCGGGACGTTGAGTAAAACCTTTTGGCAACGAGTCGAGCTTTGTAGCGCTCAATCGTGCCATCATGTTAGGAAATCAACGCGGGAACACAACGGAATTTAAAATTTTGACTTCCTTTTAACAGGACCGCCTTCGTTTAAAAAATAAACAAATAGTAGACAAGAAACATACCAGATCTGATCTAAAAGCCCGACGCTTTGTCTACGATTGCAGTATGTGCACGATGCCGCTCAAGTGTTCGGCATCTACCGTTGATCCACACGAACAACTATTGGAATCCTCCATAGGATTACTATCGGAAAAAGTCGGCTGCCAGGCCGCCTTTTTCTTTCTCCAAAAACTCTCTCTCAAGAAGCTCTCTTAATTTTCTAGTAGAAAATAAAACTTATAATTGTGATACAAAAGAGCTTGACACCCACTTTTTATTTAAAATGAATGTGGTGCCTATCATTTTCTCAATCCTATTCGGGGAAGCTTCATGTTTGGAGTAGGGATTAAGAAATCCAATTCCCAATAAAATAAGAATTAATGAAAGTAAATCCTTTTAACTGATTTATCCCATTAAAATCTAATATCTTATATAAAATATTTCCAATATATATTGTCAGTATTTAATATTGAATATATATTTATTGTATTACTTAAATATATATCAATTACACATGTGTATATATCACATATATATACTACGCACAAGCATATGCATATATATATATATATATATATATATATATATATATATATATATATATATATATATATATATATATATATATATATATATATATATATATTGAATATTAATGCATAATAATATAATGTCGTGGAGTATATTTTTAATCGACGTTGAATGTCAGTTAGATTTCCCAAGTCTTTTCATGTTTCCGCCATGAACTTTAAGGTTGATTACGTAAGACTTATCTTAGTTATATGTTTGTTGAACGTTTTTTCCGGATAAATACCCGATATCTGGAAACGATGCGTCAAAAATACACATATTTTTATTAACAATAATTTAATTGTTTTAATACTAAAAAAATCGAAAATTGAGTGGGCCATGCATGTGTCCCCATGTCTTGAATCCACCTCTAATTGTATATGTCTATTAATTAAGCATAATATTATTGTCAAAACCACAATAAATTTTACAACCAATATGTTATTGTGACCATTCATAAATTGACACTCAAATCAAACTGTATCATTTGTAATATTTATTGTGACAAGAGTGATTATGACAATAACATTATTCGTAAATAATTGACATTTTATTTATGGTGTGTTTGAATTGCTAGAATTAATGTTTTTTTTCAGTCCATTTCATCATTTTGACATGTTTATCTTTTTTGGCATCATTTTCAATCCTACTCAAATTCTTCTGTTTTGAATCATACACAAAATTTCTATGACTTTTTTGCCATTTTGGTCATATTAGATCTACTTTCACATGGATATTTTTAGTCCTTTGACTACATTTTGTGGACCTTTAACATTTAACTAAATCGGATTCGTTAAGTGTCTAAAAAGAATAATAAAGACATAACTGTAATAAAAAAAAAGTCATTATGAAAAATATAATGATAATGTTTATTTTTGCTTAAAGCCTTCGATCGGTATCCAGAACCAACATATCCAATTAATCCGGAGTTCGGCCCGGGTCGTGTCTGCAGAGGCTGACTCTTACTCATGGGTAAGGACATGACGCCTCAGAGAAGATCGAACCAGTGACCACAGGCGTCCCGGTCCAAATTTAGGCTCGGGGCCAAAAAGAATTTTAGGCCCTCGCACTTCGAAAAAAAAAAAAAACTTACCAAAATATATATTAAAAAAAAAAAACTGCGTGAGATAGTCATGAGTTTGGAAGGAAAAAAAACATATTTATTTGACTAGGAGCTCGGGGCCAAAAAGAATTTTAGGCCCTCGCCCTTCGAAAAAAAAAAAGTAACCAAAATATATATAAAAAAAAAAAAAAAAAAAAACTGCGTGAGATAGTCATGGGTTTGGAAGGAAAAAAACCTATTTATTTGACTCCTAGTCCTAGTTTAATAAAGCAAAAATTGTAAAGCAAAAATTGTAGCTAGCAAGATTCAAAACCAAGTCTCATTTCTAGTATACTAGAGTGCTAACCATCAAGGTAATACATTAGTTGTTCATATAAATACAGTATAAATATAATATTAGGTCGAAATTTTGTGGGGCCTTTAAATTCATTGATTTTCGGGGGGCCCCGGGCCATGCCCCCCCCCCCCCCCCCCCCCCACAGGGGCGCCCCTGCCAGTGACCTCCCTAGACGAGTCTCAAGTCATTTGCCACTTAAGTCAAGCTATGTAATAAAATAAAATTTCAAAGACAAAAAACGTAATATTTTAACTAATTCTCGACTAATAGTAATGTGACATTTGAAATATGAATTAGGATTAAATGTTAAGCATTATGCTTCCGTTAAGTGTGTTAAGAGTGTTTCTTCAAAAAAAAAAAATGTGTTAAAAGTGTGAAAAAAAATATAGTAAGAAGATGTTAGTAGATGTTAGTTTGTGAAAATGAAAAATAAAAAGAAATGAAAATATTAATTTAAATAACCTCAAAAAAAAAAAAAAAAAAAAAAAAATTAACTCCACTTTCTCCGAACGAAATGCTGTTGTTAACGACGTCGTTTTTACTTTTCATCTACAATTTTCCCTCCAATATGACCCTGCGTTTTTGGCTCCAATCAATTCAAGGGTTTATTTTGAACGCACAAACAGAAGGAGAGGGTTTATTCATTTGATTCCTCGCTTTACTAATTTGCTTCATTCCGGAGAATGGCATCATCTTCTTCTTCAGCACCCGCAGCATCAGCATCAGCATCAAAAGGTCCAGATATTCCATGGGTTGAGAAGTACAGACCCACCAAAGTAGCTGATATTGTGGGTAATGAAGAGGCTGTCGCTAGGCTTCAAATCATCGCTCGTGATGGGAACATGCCCAATCTCATCTTAGCGGTATATGTTAACTCATAATTTCAATGCCCCATTTTCTGTTTCCTTTTTATTGTGATTTTTTTGTTTCACTGTTCTTTTGCTGGGAGTATCCCTTTTGCTCGATTTGGGTTTATTTGTTGATAAAGTTTAGCAGTTAATTGATGTTCCTGAGATTGTTCAGTAAAGCTCCCAACTTTAGTGGCAGGAATTTAGCTATTTCAGTTTCAAACTTAGGTTTAGAAAATACAATTCAATTCTGGTGTTTTGCTGAAACTAGGATAGAAACCGTTGAAGAATGCCTATAACGTGTTATGGTAACAGCCTTTAGTACCGAATTTTTGTTATCTATTTGACCAAAAGAGACATTCCATGCTCCCAATGGTAGTTGGGTTCGGGGACTCTTTTATTAATATAAATCCGATGCCAATTCTAACATTTTAATTTACTGGATGGTAGCATAATGCGTAACCACTAAATATTTTATAGGGACCCTTCAATTGCACCACTGCATTCCTACCAATTCACCAGACTACTTATCAGGAACTCGATTCTTGAGTCGATAATCGAATTTCCGAAAGTCGATTGCGAGGATCAACCTTTTTAAAGTCTATTCTTGACTCAAGAATCGACTTCCCGAAGGTTGATTCAGTGTGGTGCAATAGATACCGAGTTTGGTGTGGTCCAAATGAAGACCGGCTTTTGATATTTGGATTCTGTTTGTGCATGACTGACTTTATATGGATTTAAGTGGCTGTTACACTTGTAACTCTGTGCACATCAATGTTTAAGACTTTTGTCTTTATAAAAGCTGAACTAGACGGTGAAGGCTGTGACCGATAGGGGCCTTGATTTTTGTTTCTTATGTTTCTCAATGTAGGTGTGCCTTCCACTGTTACTTGATAGTTGATACATCAAGTACGTTTCCCATTTCATGTGTAGAATCACTCTGAGCCAATACCTACCTGGCTTGCTGGATACCAAATTACACATCATATATTTTGCAGTGACATGCGGTCAATATGTCATGTACATCTGCTCGATCCTGAACGCTAGTAAAGATCTTGGAGGGGAAGCATTTTTATATGATAACATTATGTTTTTGAAGTGTTTGTGAATTCTGACACATTTTTTTGTATCTATCATTTTGAGACCCTCTATCTCTTTTTTATTTCTCTGACCATATCTAATTCAAGAAAATTAAGATGCAATATCTTGGAATAATTAAAATATTTCAGTTCTTCCTCCTTTGCATATTTCAGTTCTTCCTCCTTCGCATTTCATTAACTTGTATACTTTCTTCCCATTTTGGGGGTTACCCTGTGAATGATGGTTTCTGTATTTAATTCTCTGGAGTATCACTTGTCTTCAGGGTCCACCTGGAATCGGTAAAACCACCAGCATATTGGCTCTTGCTCACGAACTTCTGGGTCCAAATTACCGGGAAGCTGTTTTGGAATTGAATGCATCAGATGACAGGTATGTTTAACAGATGTTTTCAAAGGCGGTATCCATTCAGGTTTTTCTTCTAAATACCCGTGTTTCCTTTTTTAGGGGTATTGATGTTGTGAGAAACAAAATCAAGATGTTTGCTCAGAAAAAGGTTACACTTTCCCCTGGACGGCATAAAATCATAATATTGGATGAAGCAGACAGGTTGGTGAATGGTTATTTCTTTATCTTTTGATTTCTTTAGTTCATGTATATCTAATGCTGTTTACGCCTCCTTCCCAATTTGATTTTCTTAGAAAAGTATAATTTCTGATTCTTGCACGCGCTTGTCCATATCATCTTATCCCCGAGACATGGTTATTCTTTGTGTAGTCTTACTGCTTTTATTGTTAGCATTGTTGTTGTTGGTGGTGTTATTGTTATATTTCTCTTTCGGGTTGGTTGATAATGATGGTGTGATGTTTTTGGATATATATAGCATGACATCTGGAGCTCAACAAGCTTTAAGGAGAACAATGGAAATATTTTCAAACACTACACGTTTTGCTCTTGCATGCAACACATCTTCCAAAGTCATCGAACCAATTCAAAGCAGATGTGCCCTTGTTCGATTTTCAAGACTAAGTGAACAGGAGATTCTCAGCCGTCTCATGGCAGTTGTTGCAGCAGAGAATGTATGACATCAGGAAGTTCTTAAATTTCATAAAAGTTACCATATTAGGAATTATAGAAATGCTTCATGGATGCTTTGTCAATTGAATGTAGGTCCCATATGTTCCAGAAGGTCTTGAAGCAATTATATTCACTGCTGATGGTGATATGAGGCAGGCGTTGAACAACTTGCAGGCAACATATAGTGGTTTCGGGTTTGTCAACCAAGAGAATGTATTCAAGGTTGATGCTTTATGACAATTTTTTTTTATAGTTAATTACTTGCTAGAACACTTTTTATTTTATTTATTCAGTTCATTTCTTTCTTTCTTGGGTATCGTTTCAGGTATGCGATCAGCCACATCCGTTGCATGTGAAGAGTATGGTGAAGAATGTACTAGAAGGAAAGTTTGATGACGCGTGTGCTGGGCTAAAGCAACTGTATGACCTAGGATATTCTCCCACAGATATAATCACAACGTTGTTTCGAGTTATAAAGAACTATGACATGGCAGAATATTTGAAGTTGGAGTTCATGAAGGTTAGTCTTCCCTGTATTCATCTTCTATGTTTCATTAGCTCTCCCGCTTTTCAGAAGTGTTTACCCTGATTAATGCTTGTCCAAAAGGAAACTGGATTCGCCCATATGAGGATCTGTGATGGAGTTGGTTCCTATCTTCAAATGTGTGGTCTTCTTGCTAAGTTTGCTATCGTTCGAGACACCGCTAAAGCAGCTTGATGAAATAAAAATTGAAGCTTTGGTCTTAGAGATAAAGCCCTTGCAGCTTCGGTCTTCTTTCTAAGGGTGATGTTTTTTTTGTGCTTTTTTCTGTTTGTAGTATGTTGGTTTTTAATGGGAAATTTGAAGGTCCTGTTCTAATTCACATATGTTTACAATGTTACCCTGGTGCAGTTTTCTTGCTCTAATTTTAGAGTCGCCTAGCTAATATCAATACTACCCTTGTTCCTAAAAGGCCTCTACAATCTACTACCTACTCACTTATTTTAACGGCATGTGTTAAAGACACCACATCCTATCTACCGTGACACCACACTTCAGGTTCATGTTCAAACTTTTCAGAGGTTGAATGTGTAATGTCCCACATCTATAAAGTAATAGTCTGCTCACCCCCATATAATTGTGAGACATAAAGGTCTTGTCAACTCGGGTTAGTCATTTTAGACCAAGCGAGGACGACGGTCTAAATAGTTGATCGGATCATTTATGATTCAGTTAGCGCTACCAGGCCCGGGGTTTGAGGGCGTTACAGAATGGTATTTAGAGCCGATTATCAGAGGGACTTAAGTGTCACACCATGAGAGACGGTGGGGGCCACCTCTAGACTCCTTTGGTAGGGACGAAACTGGGACAAGTCCTGGCGAGGACGACAGTCCCTTATAAGGGGGTGAGAATGTAAAGCCTCACATCTGTAAAGTAATAACCTCCTCACCCCATATAAGTGTGAGGCACAAAAATCTTGTCAACTCGTTTTAGACCTTTTAGACCAAACGAGGATGACGGTCTAAATTGTTGATTGGATCATTTATGACTCATTTAGCGCTACCAGACCCTAAGTCAGGGGCGTTACAGAATATCACCGTGTGCCTTAAAAGTATTGACGGCTATAATGACAGCTGATTCAAAGCAGCAAATCCAAATAGTATGGTGTTACATAAATGTAAGTTACTACTATCTCGCCTTTAAGAAAGCCTTTGCAAATAAGTTGCCGCGGTTTCTGTCGGTTCGATTACCACTAATTTTGCCTTTGCATCCCCAGCAAATCCTTTCTGTACATAAAAGAATCATGCCTTCATCATCAAGAAACCAAACCCTAGTTATTGATTTATTGACATGAATGTATAGAGATGTATATGCTTGCCTCTATGCAGTCAGTAGCTAAGAGGCGATCGATAATATTAACAAGAATGTCATTGGTATACTCAGGGTGCCCTTGAATCCCCAGTATGTGGGACCCAACACAAAACATCTCCACACTTGTTTTCTCTGAACATCCAATCACTTCTGCTCCAATCGGAACTTCCCACACCTGCCCGCCCATCCATGCAAATACGATTGTTTGTTACCATGTAATAATGCTTGTTACATCAGATCGTCTGTCTGATCAGATGCGTGTCATTTGTACAATAAAAAAAAGCACGTATGACACTCGTCTGACCGTTGAGAGTAATAGTAACTTTTCGTATTAGAATTACATACCTCATCTTGGTGGCATTCAATTATGGAAAGGTATTGTGGGATTTCATCTAAAGGGTCAAAGATATTACTACAATTAGGCAACATCTCCTTCCATTTCTTTATTATAATTTTCACACTTCTTACTCCAACATCCCAGCCTGTAAATGATTTTCCAACTTTCCCACCAAGTGCTCTGCATAACACCTACCCAAAAAAGAAAAAAAAAGTGAAAGAAATAAGATATTGGATTAATGAATGTGATTAAAACTTTGATCTGGGATGAAGATATTTTCGATTCCTTTTGTTTCACTATTTTCGCATTTCAATTTCCAATGTTTCATTTTTTCGCATTTTTACCCTCTATCTTTGCATTTTTTTTTTTTTTTTTTTTTTTTTTTTTTTTTTTTTTGCAGTTTCTATCCAACGTGACATGACCAACAAAATTACATTAAATGCACAACATGCTACAACCAATAATAACTTGACACACAACAACAAAAATGCAATGAAAAGGTAAAATCGAAAAGAAATAAATAAATAACCGCGTAGAAGATGGGTATAAATATCAAGATGGTACATTTAAGATTGAAGTTTAAAAACCGTGAAACAAATGAGATCAAAAAGTGTTTTAATCTAAACTTTTATATAGCCAAAACTCAACGTATGAATTCCACTAGCTATCTTAAATAAAAAAATAAAAAAATAAAAAAAAAATCTACTAAATACATTTCAGTGGTAGTGAAATGACTTTAAATCTTGTATAGAGAAGTCACAAGTTCGATAATCCTTTGAGATGCCATGTTACATAGCTTTGGCCAGACTTTTACCCATAAGTCAGAGTCAAACTCTACAGACATCATCCGAACCAAACTCTGTATTAGTCGGGCTAGTTGATCCCGGATACTGTATACTTCAAAAAAGAAAAGAAAAAGAAAAGAAGAAGACAAAAAACTTGGAAGTATTAATTTGGTTGCTTACTTGATGGCCAAAGCAAATGCCAAGAACTTTCTTTTCCATCTTAAACAAAGCTTGCAATAGCAAGCAAAGCTTGAGAATCCAATGGTCATTCCCATAAGCATCATAAGGGCTTCCACTAACAACAAAGGCTTCATAGCTTTCAAGCTCATCCATGTCCGGAAATTCTCCGTCTACGACGTTAAACAACTCCCATTTTTCTTCTTCATCTTCATCTCCAAAAGCATCAACAAACAAATGGAAATATCCACCATACATCTCTTTCACATACTCACTATCCCTTGCTGCTAATAGCAAACCATACCTCCTCTTCTCCTTATTAATGTTCATTCAAATAATGAGTTACTAAACTTGCAAATTGTTGTGAAAATATAGCAATGTTTCAATAGGATTGATGCTTATATATATATATATATATATATATATATATATATATATATATATATATATATATATATATATGTATACAGGACCAGCTAGTAAAAATAGTAGTATAGGTTGGATTTTTGTTTGAGGTACTTGTTCTGGCTGAATCCAGCCAGTTAATTAAACACTGGGAGACATTCTATCCATTTATTGAGGAATGAATATATACCTTCTTTTTCATTTCCTTCTTATTCTTTGTCTAAAGGCAAAATTTTGGTTGAAAAATCGTCTGCATTTTCGTAGAATTAAGAATAATGTAATTGTCACAATCATTCAACAACAATCAGATGCAGCAGTATGATCCCTTGTGATGCGGGGCAGTATCATTTCCCGATGCAATATCACGAGGAGGAATCAGACTGTCACATCATGTTGTATCATTTGTTAATTATGCTATTTGTTACTGTTGAATGGCTGTGACAGTATAATTATTCTAGAATTAAAAGTCTGGCTCTCCAAATTGAGCAACTGAATGGCATCTTCATCTTGAGTTTAAAAATATAAAAAATAATGAAAAAAAGATTCTGTTCAGATGGGGTACGTCTTGATAACATATATATTCTCCTAAAGAATATACCCATCTTTGTAATAATAATAAAATAAAAATAAAAATTAAAAAGAAAAAGTGATGGACCATTTTTTTTTTCCTTTTTTTTTTACTTAACAGGGTTCGAACACCTGCTTGGTTTTCGATACGTTTATAGTCTAACTCACTACTAGACCAATACAACTTGTGCAGGAGGGACCATTTTATTGCACTGGCCATTCGCTAAACTTACTATGTCACCACACTAGTTGGATACGAAACACAATTGATCTCTTAAAACACGATTATGTGGTCTAAAAATTTGAGTTTATGAATGTGAATAGTGAAGATCACCTTGCAAAAAAAAAAAAAAAAGATTCTATATATCTCGATCTGTATATAATTTTGACGCAATAAATGTTATAAATTTGATGGGAACCATATGATTCAATAGGTCCTACATCAAAATCAATGGTCTCGAGATATATATAATCTTTTTTTTAAATTACATAATAATCTTTTCAAAAATCGATCGTGTGATGCCATTAGTAGATGGATGGGTGCCATGCTAAATTAGGTGTGCAAAATAAATCCATCTAACCATTAAATTTTGACAAAATTGTATCATTAATTACCTACAACGATTGATTATTACAAGATACTTGACGATTAATTTTGTGACGACAACGACCCAAAAAATAAAAAAATAAAAAAAATCAAGGACCTGAAAATCCCTACTTATCTCCTGAATTCATTGGATTCAATTGACGGTGTGGGCTACAATTTTCAAAAGCAATTTAGGCAATGGAATATTAGAGTCGGTAATTGCAACTTCACTTTGATGGAATATAATTCTTATCCTTCATTTTTTATTGGGAGAAGAACAAATTCTATAATTTTTATAGCCAGAAGGACAAAACAATAAAAAGAATTTGAAAAAAAGGCACGCCTGTTCCGTACCTAGGATATTTTTTTTTTTATCTCTTTCCTCTATGATTTTCAAATACTCATATCTTTTGATTTAGATCTCTAAATGTGATGAAAACTGCATTGAATTTCAAAATACTCATATCTTTTGATCTAGATTTCTAAATGGAATGAAAATTTCACTGAATTTTTTTATTTTTTGATGTTATTCGTTTTGAGGATTGGTTCGATATCATTACATCGTTTTTCGTGAGATTCACTATCGAAATTCACACAGTGAATCTTTCCAGTGAATCCCAAAAATCAGTGAATTTCAAACGATAGTGAATTTCGACAGCGGTTTTTATAATTACGTCGAAATATGTTGAATGTGGTCTCAAAATAAAGAGAATGAAAATATAAAAAATTTGGTGAAATAATTTTCAAATTTGGAGTTCAAGATTGAGAGATATAAGTGTTTAAAAAAGATAAATAAGAGAGAAAGTGTGTTCGTTTTTTTTTTTTTTTTTTGGAAAAAATGCACCAGAAAAATAATAAAAAAAATAATTTTGTCCTGTATGCGAAAGTTTCAAAAGGTTGTCATTCTCCCTAATTGATGAAATGTTGGTGTCCTTCTTCCTCATCACCACAATAAAATATCATCTATCGATCCCAACAATCAAATAAAATAATGACCAATTGACCATTCATATAAAAATCCCCTCAGACACACACACGTACGCGTGCAAATACATATATGTAGAGAGACAGGGCCATCCTTGAGTGTGTAGAGGCCGTAAGTCAAGTTATTAAACATTGATCTGTTGAAAAATGACAAACAGTTTTTAAAATATATGTCACGTGGTTAAACTAAAAAATTTATTGGAGCAATAAAAATCCGGACCACATTTTTCAAATGCCTTAAACCGTGGCCTTGTTGGCCTATGCCCAAGGACGGGTCTGTAGAGAGATGTAGTTTTTATTTCCACCCCACCCCACCCCACCCCACCCCTCCCCTTTTTGAATTCAATGGATAATATCTTCTGCACCATAAGAACATCCACACGTTCTGAACAACAACAACAATTTTTTTGAAAGGTAACAAAATAGTTAAGAATAGAAAAAAGAAATTTTGGCAAATTTCATATATCAGTCAGCTGATGCAAATTTCTCTTCATCAAACTCAAAGTTCTTTCTTGCTTTTTCCAGCTCATCATGCAAAGCTAACAACTCTTTACACCGGTTCAGCTTCGGCGTATCCTTCATAAAACAAACCATATATCCATATATATATATATATATTAAGAAACAACAACATATGCAGACTATATATAACAGCAGCTACCAATACTAATTGTTTCGATATAAATGTATAAATTGCTCTTCTGTTTAATGGCTTAAACTCTCGAGAGAGATTGTAATCCAACAAGGTACCAGAGTATATGATAAAAACATGTTACTATATATGCCAATATAAGTAGTAAAGTTTGCTTGTTATTATAATAAATGCATACATTCAAAACTGTAAGCCACAGGATGAATAGTAGTTACCTTTCGAATTAAGTACAGAAAATCTTCTGTCAAAAGCTTTCCCCTACCATCCGCGTTGTTTTGAGCTTTATGGACCTGTGGTTTAAGTTGTTGATTATTCTGCATGAAAAGCGGCACAAGCAACGATGCATACATTGTATATATTCTGTCAGAATGATTTCACTCACCAAATTTGTGATGTAATCGATGACAATGTCTTCAACAAGATCCAGTGTCTCTGGAAGAGGCTGAAAGTGCATAGGAAATATCAATTTTTACATCTGATCAGTAGCAGGCCCCTTCTTGCAACTGAATACATTAGTCCTATATGGACATTGGACAGGACAATATTACACTTGCACATTTCTAATCTTAGAACAAGCATCTGGTGAACTGTATCTGGTGAAAACAACATTTTTATCCAAAAATTCGGGGGTCAAATTTTTAACGACAAAATACGTGATACCCCCGAGAATGATCCGCCCTTGTTTTATGTGATACGCGGATGATCACTTAGAATAAAGCATCATATAATAGCAAGACTTCTATGCAAAACAAAGAAAATGTTACCTAAGCTTAACTTGGGGAAATCATCCTGAAACCAATATATAAGGTTTCATTTTTTATTGCTCCCATCATCCTGTTATTTGATATCTTATAGTATATTGAATATCATAATCAATACCTTATCTTCAATAACTCAAAGTAACTTCATCTTTTACCATGGTTCCTATGTTCAAATGAAGTGCATTCTCAACTACAATGATATTTAAGAAAATCAAATGCCGTCTGACTGCAAAAAAGATGAGAAATCTTAAAAAACTAAAGCGGGAAATCAGAAAAAGATAGCAACACATACGTTTATGTCATCCCCGAAGCCATACAACATGTGCCGCACTGTTACATCAAAAGACTTATAAAGGTTAGGATAATATATTATTAATCCGTTACATACAAAAACAACACAGAGAGTTATTAATCACTTAAGGCAGCAACATAAGGAAAGTGAAAGCACTAACAGTCCTTCTGAAACATTCTGCCTTTGGGCTTAAGTGGGATCTCTGATGGTTGTACTGCTCCGGCTTTTGCTTTTGATGAAGGTCCTGCTCCAGAATTGTTCATCTTCTCACTGGGTTTCGATAGGCAATCATAGAGCATTCAGAACCACTTTTCAAACTACAAGTAATCAAACATACAAAAATGATAGAGACACTACTTTGCATGACTACATACTCAATGGCGGACGCAGGATCTCGGGTAAGGGCGGGCAACAAAAACTTTAAAGAGGCAAATAATAATATTTAGTGGGGGGGGGGGGGGGGGGGGGGGGGCAACTGCCCCCCCTTAGTTGTATGTAATTCCGCCTCTAACATAATTGTAATCCATTAATCAATGAGTGAGACTCATATCAATCAAATAGTCCTACTATTATCAATGTTATACAAGTGTGTAGTGTAACAATGTTTTGGCACAATCATTTTCCTAATCAGTATTACAGGACAATGCTAATACAGAATCAAACAAACACATAAGAGACGAAAGAATTCCTCCTCCCTGAGTCATTTGCAAATTTCAAGTTATATAGGCAACTAACGAGTCAAAAGTCACCCTGTTTCTACTTCAAATGACTGCACAAACTCAATGATAACAAGAAACAAGGAACAAGAAATAAAAATCTGCAGATCTGAACTTGTTTGCCACCATATAACTGATCATGTCTAGTGTACATCATTATCATCATCATTGTGTGAAAATCTAAAATAGCGTAATTCAGTCTCAAGGGTAACCAGCAAATTAAAGCATTACAATTTCAACACTGCCAAATATGGACTACTTAATTTCTTCATGGGTAACATATTATACTCTACATTATGCTGCAAGTATTAGAGATTTACAGTAAGAAAAACCTTGCAAAATTCACATGCAATTTTTTTTATTTCGCAAACTCTCAAATATTTGGGTAGCCTTAGTGGCACAACACTAAAAACAATCAATCGGGGGCAAATTGATTCTGGAGCTGACTATGATTTTTTGGTGTTCACAAATTCACAATCGAGAGTACCAAGTACCGGAAAGCCGATTTTTAACTCTAAAATCTAGAATCAATTGTATTGTGCTGCCAAAAACGGTATATTTGGTGTGGTGTCCCTAAAACGCCCAAAATATTTACAACTAAAACATGAATTTTCATCAATAAGATATACTCAGTCATGTAAAACAAGGATGACAAAGCTTGAATCGGGAAATAAGCAAGGACCACATCGTATAAAGCTAATGCTAAGCTAATTTCCTCTGCCCTATGCATCGATTACAAATTTCCTGGAACTGTAATTAATCTGTTCTTAACCAAAGTCCTGATAAAAAATAAAAAATAAAAAGCACATGAATCAAGGGTCATATTTGACGTGAGATTTCTGGCATTTATGAGATGCAAGAGGATCTAACCTCAGGGATCGAAATCGAGAAGGAAAAGCTTTAAAGCTGATTGCTGATGGGGATTATGACGGAAAACAAAGAGAAAACCTCCGGATCGATCTTTTTCACGTATTTATAGATGCGCCTCTGATGACGTGTCCTTTAATGAAACTATATATTAGTGGTAGTCCTCTTAAACGAATTGAGCCGTGTTATGTTCGATTCATTTGTATATGTAATCGTTCGTTTGTTTAGTTTAATGAATCAAGTTTGAACAAGATTTTAAGCTCGTTTTCTAAACAAACGAACACGAATTTAATCGTGAACTTTCGATTATGTTTGCGAACCTGCTTATATAGATAAATCAATGTAAAACCTAAGTTTAACTTATAAGATGATAAGACATCTATTAATCAAATAATTACTCTATATAATGTTATAGAATATTGATAGAGTTGTCATAATGTTTTTATTTATATATAATGTTTGGATATTGCTTTATATTTTGTTATTTATTCATTTGAACTTAAGTTTTAATACCTTTACAAGTCAAATTCGAATTGAAAGGCAAAGGTACATGTAGCATACCAAACGCGAACACGAGTTAGAAAGAAATTTCCTTATAAATGAGCTGAGTTTGAACATAATTTTATGTTCGATCATTAAGTAAACGTTTGCGAACAAACTCGTTACCTTAACGAACCAAGTTTGAACAATATTTTTTTGTTCGTTTATTAAACGAACGATCATGAACAAACTCGTGACCTAAACGAACAGAGCTTGAACAACTGATACTCGGTTTGGTTCGGCTCGAGAACAACACTAATTTAGTGGGCGGAGCTCTTCGCAATTCACAAGGTGCAATTATATGTCGTTTCTCAAGAAAGCTCGAAGGAGGTTACGGCATTTTTGTGAGAGAAAGCTTTGGCAATATATCATTTGATGATGCTTGCTCCTTCTTTTGGGGTATTTTAGAATTGTTTTGAAGGGAATTGTTGTTATCATCGTTTTTATGATCGGAAGGAAAGTTTGTCTGATCTAGGAGATATTATGGAGGACTGTCGTTTGTTAACGCCTATTTTTGTTTCTATTTTTTTTTTTCGTTCAGAGGCACTACAATGCTCCTATTCATTTACTTGCCCGAGAAGATCTCAATCTTTTAGGATGCGTGGCATGAAGTTTATCCCTCATTCTCATGTAATTTTTACATGTATCACAGATTGTAATTAATATAATAGTTCTTATACCCTTTAAAAAAATACAATGATAATTTTTTATGGAATTAAGTAAAATTTAAGATTCCACCGGACTACCTTTTCTTTTTATGAAAACATAAAAAAAATCACAATACATAAAGGTGGATAACCCGAGCTCATGCACGTGACACTTATCGTACTTATCGATTTCTTCAAATGGGCCAACATAGGCTCAATCCAATGTTGGGCTCCAAACATCATATGACATTAGCAAGGTTGGCATTCATACAATGCATGTCGTCCTTATTAGTATTTTCTCGACATGACGCAGGTCGTCTTTTGTACGACACGACGTAGGTTGTCCTTTATCTCTTACGTTTAGCGCAACGTAAGACATCTACAACTTCCTACAATCGACAGAGTGCAGGTTCAGATCGGTTTCGGACACTTAGCCCAGTGCAGGTCATCTCCGACCTTAGACGGAAATTACTCTTAATTACTGGCGCAACCATATTCATCAACAAAACCCATCAAATTACTAGTCGTATCATCCTTTACAGGTCCAATCGCCCGCATTGTATTCAAATTGTAACCTGGACGATTTCAGGCATCATCAACCACCGTAACGCTCATGACACTACATTTTTTGAATAAAAGTTTGTACTACAATGAAACAACACAGTTATTCACGGCACAACAACACAACGGAAAAGTTTCATCTTATTTCAACAAAGCAGCCTCTATCTATGTAATTAAATCGAGCAAAGCTCAGTTCCACTTTTTATAGCAAGCTAAGCTTTCTCAGCCTATTCCCGTGGATTACAAAATGAGTAATTGCAGACGAGACATGCCCTAATGATTAAATTACCGATAAGGTATGCAACACTAATTAAGCAATTACGACTTGTCTAAATCGTAGATTTGGGAAAAAAATTATGCTATAAAGTAACATTATAAAATCTAGAGCGCCCGACATAGAATTTATGGCTCCATCCTTAATTTCTACCGTGTGGTGTCAATCATTTTCAAGTGTTTTTTTTTTTTTTTTTTTTTTTTTTTTTTTTTTTTTTTTGTACGTAAACGATAAACAAATGTACTCCCTCCATTCCAAATTACTACTCCACCGTATTTATTTTATTTAATTATCACAGTTCAGGAGTTAAAACCTTGATTTAAACACCAAAATGACAATAAAGCCTCATTTTGAATATAATTAATGCAATGTTGTTTTTATTATCTTATCTCTTAATAATAATGGTAGATTTTGATTTATGAAAAGCACAATAAATAGTGCTTTTAAATGTAATTGCGTCAAATAAAAATGAATATATTTTTTGACAACTACGACAGTTAAATATGAACGGAAAGAATGTCTGGTTATTTACCAAAATTATTTGTTTTATTTTATATGATGTAGTCATATTTTCAATACAACATTTATTGTATTTTTCCTTATTTTACCATTATTTATTTCAATAGGCGAGATAAAAAAGAATTGTTTTTTTTGACGGGATAAAAAAGTACATTAATTATACCTAAGGGGCTTCTTAGTCATTTTAATCTTAACTCAATACATTAACTTAATTTCTTAATATACGTGATTTTAACGACTATGTCAGATAAATTGAAATGGAAAGAGTATATCTTATTCACTTGTTACGAGTAAGACTTGGACTCATAAACTCTTGGGCATGGGGTGTTAACTTTGACCACACCAAAGCCTCATCGGCATAGAATGACCTCTATTTTTGGGTGTGTGGCTAAATCATAGACTTGTAAACGAAATATTACGCTATAAGGTTACAATATAAAATTTAGCACACCCGACATAGGAATTTCTGAATCATTTTCCAGTGCTTTTACTTTACCCTATCCCAGTGATTCTTGCGATAAGGTATGCTACACTCAGGGCCGGCCCTCCCCTAAGGCCTTCGAGACCCGGGTCTTAGGCCCAATTCTGTCGGGGACCTCAACGGTACATGTTTCGTTAAAAGAAAAAAAAATCGTGTAGATTTAATCCGATCCAACATAAAATAATATGTTAATTTTCTTTTTTGGTAGAGACCCAATTTTTTTTTATTCTAATTGATAAAGGCCCTAATAAAAAAAAGTTTACTTGGCCCAAAAAAAATAGATATATACAAACAAGTATTTTTTTGTTTTATGATTTTATCTATATTATTAATTTATTATATATATCTATAAGTATGTTTTTAAAAAAAAAAAAAAAAACTTCAACTAATAAAAACAAATGTGAGGGGCGGCCCTGGCTACACTAAGCAATTATGGCCTAGTTATTCTGCCCATAGGTTTTTTTTTTTTTTTTTTTTTTGTTGTTTGGATTTAGGGTAGAGGACAAATAAAAGATCTAAATTAGGCAATATGACATATTTTCAAAAAATTTACATAAATGACAAACTTATTAAGAAAAAATTTGGATGCACCTAACACACGCCTGGAATAAAAAAAAATACAATGCATTTTCTTTCATCCATATTTTTAAACATTTATATCTTTTAATCTATAACTTCAAAATTGATAATTTTTTCTACAATTATTTTTATTTTTTCGTGTTTTTTATTTCAATTCCACAATGACCATATTCTGAAGCAATTTTGGAAATCCACCGTTGAAATTCATTGTCAAAAATTACCATCTCAAAATCACCGAGTGAATTTGGACCGTGAAATCTCATAAAAACAATGTAATGATATCAAATGAAGTCTCGAAATGAATAGCACGAAAAAATAATTGATAAAATTTTTATAACGTTTGGAATCTAGATCAAGAGTCTTTAAAATGAGGGGGAAAAGAGGAAAAAATGCAACAGCACCGAAGCTATAAATCGTTTAGGATTTGACATTCTCTCTATAAATTTAATTTGGCCGTCCATTTACTTAAAAGAATCTTTCATGATTATTGAAAATCAGACAAGTACAACAGTGGTACAAGATACATTGCCCTAATAGTTTCCGCTAGGGTCTAACTTGGCCAGTGGTGAGACCAGGTTTCGAACCCCGCTTGAGATGTAGTTTTGAATGGGTGTGTGTGTCTTTCGTTTCTGAAAAAAAAAAGGACCAAGTTTAGATTGGGAGTGTGTGTGTCTTTCGTGTCTGAAAAAAAAGACCTAGTTTAGAATGAGTGTGTGTGTGTCTTTCGTCTCTGAAAAAAAAGACTAGTACAACAGTACGTGAGTGTCTGTTTTTTATTTATTTATTGAAGGATAAAGATGATTACAATGGATCTCTTATCATAATATAACAAATATAAGAGATAAACCTAAGAAAATATAATAATATAACAGATATATAAATATTTTATTTAAAAATAAACATCAAATTAGACTTATCAACATTAGGGGTGTTCAATATTTTCTAAACCGAACCAAACCGAACCGTGTAGATGGTTTTTAAAATTATGAAAACCGAACCGACCAAGAACCGTCTTGAATTGGTTTGGTTTTGGTTTTTAAAACCAAAACCAAACCGACAACTAATATAATTAAAATATATACGTTCAACTCTCTCTCTCTCTCTCTCGATATATATATATTAGTTCAGTTTGAGGATTATAACACCATATTGACTTATATATCCACAAGCCGAACCGGTTAGATGGTTTTTAAAACTATGAAAACCGAACCGACCAAGAACCGAAACCAAAACATCATGAATTGATTTGGTTTTCGTTTTTAAAAGCCAAAACCAAAAAAGCCGAACCGAACCGACAACTAATATAATTAAGATATATAATTGATTTAGTTTTGGTTTCTATCATTCGTATGTCAGCTATTGTTTGGTTTAATAGCAATTTTAAAGCGTTTTGTTGTTGCTAATTAGATATATATTTTTTATGGGATTTTTCTTTCTTTACCAATACGACTTAGTATTTATTGAATAGAATGTGATAACATAGTGAGCCATATAAGTAAATAAAATGAAATTTTTCTATCATGGGATAAATATGTGTTATTAGTTACACTTTCTTACGATGTCTAAGTTGCGGTAGTATTTGTAACATAAACCGACAAACCGAACCGAACAGAATCAAACCGAAAAATGTAAGACCGAACCGAACCAAACCGATTTGAATAAGATTGGTTTTGGTTTCACATTTCTCAAACCGAAATAATTGGTTTTGTTTTGAAAATCCTCAAAACCGAACCAAACCAAACCGTGAACACCCGTAATCAACATAACATCTATATCTTTTTTGACAATCATCATCTTTATCGATACCATAAAGAAAATCATAAATACAGTGAAGAAAACAAAAACTACAAGTTTTATTGGATTAATCAAATGATTACACCACTTCTTTTTATATCCAAAGAAAATCTTATACTAATATAACTTCATAATCAAACAATAATCTTTCTTTCGCGGGTTGTTGTAAACAGGCTCAAGCTGGTAATCTCGGGCAATCAAAGTGCGTTCATTTCGGGTAGGCAAATTACGGATAATGCGATCGTGGCCTTTGAGGCATTTCACTCTATGAATGTAGGGGCGGCCGGGTGTCATAACCATGCGGCGGTAAAACTGGACATGGCCAAGGCTTTTAACAGGGTTGAGTGGCCTTACCTCTGGGGAGTTATGCAGCATATGGGGTTTCCTGAGGCCTTTGTTGATTTGGTTCGCCGATGTGTTACTTCAGTTACTTATCAGGTCCTTGTGAACGGGCGGGCTGGTCGCAGGATTGTTCCATCTCGGGGTATTCGGTAGGGGGATCCGCTCTCTCCTTTCTTGTTTATCATTTGTGCGGAAGGCCTTACAGCGCTTCTGGACCGGGCAATCCGGGTGGGCGCCCTTCGAGGCATCTCCTTTGGGGGGCAATCTATGTCGCACTTACTTTTCGTGGATGATAGTATGTTATTCTTTGAGATCCAGGATGGGGTTCTGGACACTTTGGTTGATCTCTTTGCGCACTATGGGGCGCTATCGGGGCAGGCTATCAACTTTCATAAGTCTAGCTTATACTTTAGTAGAGGAGTGCATAAGGAGATGCGAGCTCATATCTCTGATTTTTTGCAAATTCCAATTGGTGTCGGGACATGAAAATATCTTGGTATGCCTTTTGCTACGGGGCATAACAAGCGGCAGGTGTTTGACTTCCTACGGGAAAAGGTTTGGAAGAAACTGTCGGGCTGGAAGGACATGCTCTTACCTCCTACGGGTAAGGAGGTTATGATAAAGTCGGTGCTGCAAGCTATACCCACTTTTGTTATGCAATGTTTTAAGGTTCCAGTTACATTGGTTCGGGAACTAGAGCGCTCTATTCGGGACTTTTTCTGGGGGGACACGGAGGATAGGCGGAAGGTCCACTGGCGGAGCTGCGAGGTTTGTTGTCTGCCGAAGCATTTGGGTGGCTTAGGCTTTCGTGATCTAGAGGCCTTTAATCTAGCCTTATTGGCAAAACAAGCCTGACGTTTATTGCGGCATCTAGCGGCCCTTGTAAGTCGAGTTCTCAATGCTAAGTATCACCCATGCATGACAGTTATTGCTGCGGGTTTGGGGCATCGTCCATCTTTTCTTTGGCGTAGTCTGTTGGAGGGGCGAGACTTGCTGCTTTCTGGCCTTCGTTGGCGTGTAAGGGATGGTCACTCGGTTTATGTTTTTAATGATGTGTGGATTGCTTGGCCTCCATCTTTCCGCATCTCTCATGTCTCTCGGCCGCTACCGACGGATTTGCAGGTTCATGACCTTATGATGATGGGGGTCGGCAGTGGAATCTCTCACTTCTGCAACATGCCTTTCACTCTTGGGAGATTGATGCGATTCTTCAGAACCCTATTGCTGGGCCTTCTCATCCTGACAAACGTATATGGCATTATGATCGAAAAGGATTCTATTCTGTCAAGTCTGGCTACTTTTTAGCTCTGAGTTTGAGGGGTGGGCTATACTCGAGGGTTGGTGGCTTGTCTTCTTCTGGGGCTGATAGAGTGTGGCGAGATGTCTGGCTGGTCACAGCTCTGCCACGAGTACCACACTTCCTTTGGAGATGCTTGCAGGGGTGCTTGCCGATTGGGGAGAATCTGTGGCGGCGTCAGCTTGGGGATGCTGTTTTTCTAGCGTGTGGACGAGAACCGGAATCTATGTTTCACGTTTTATTTGATTGTGACTATGCTAGGGCGATTTGGAGGGCGTCGTCCTTCAGTGATAGGCTGGCTCTGTGGTCAGTTCTTCGGGGATCTTGTGTTGCAATTTTCGGTAGCGGAGGTGTCAGAGATTTGTATGACCTTGTGGTATTTATGGAAGGCACGCTGCAGTGCGGTTTTTGAGAGTGCGCTGATTTATGTCTAGCGGGTTTTCTCGATGTCTAGAGCAGCGGCAGAGGAGTATGCGCAGGTGGTATCTCAGCATGAGGTAGACAGTGGACTTCACCCGGTAGTTTGGAGCCCTCCACCCTTGGGGATTTGCAAGTGTAATACGGATGCATCGGTGACGGCTACGGGCTCCGGGGTTGGCGTGATTTTCCGAGACTCGTTGGGATCTATTATTGCAGCATTTTCCTTCCATATTGCGCCAGGTGATACACCAGAGTTGCTGGAAATGCGCGCGATCCTTGCGGCATTAGTGGAGGCAGGTCACCTTGGTTTCCCCTCAGTAATTGTTTACCATGTGTCCAGGCACTTTCTCGTGTGTCGGAGGACCTTTCCGTCTTTGGTTTTTAGCTCAGGATTGTGTTTTGGCTTCTGCTTCTTTTGCGTCTAGTCGATTTTCTTTTGTTAAGCGTTCTGGTAATGTCTCGGCTCACCTCCTCGCTCGTCATGGAGTTGCGGCGGTGGACGCTATTTCTTGGGGTGTTCATCCTCCACATGATGTAATTGCCGCTTCTTTAGCGGACTTGATTTAATCTAGTCGGTTGTTTTACCTCAAAAAAATATAGCATATATATGTTTTCAATATAGCAAATTGTTTTTTTTATACATTCTTATCTTCTAATAATAATAACACTGGTCTGGTTTCAGAACCTTATTCAAACAGGACTAAGCGTCAGAATTTTTTTTTTCTTTCTTAAAGCCCCCGGTATTCGAAACCCATTGATCCGACTAATCTTGAGTTCGGCTTGGGTCGTGTCTGCAGAGTCTGACTCTTACTCAGGGGTAAGGCCTGGCCAAAAGCTCCTTCAACACGACGCCAGGTCTATCGTGCCTGCAGAGTCCGACAATTATTCTTTTTATTATTAATAAGTGAAATCAATTGCAGTTTAAATCCTGAAGTTGTTTGGAAGAGATGTTAATGTTCATGGTGCAATTCATGTCGGTTGATTTCTTCTTCTTCATAATCAACATTAACTTCACTTTTCCATTCAAATTTGATCTGCTGCTTATTGGAATCCATGCATGCATCAGAAACTCAATCCCAAGTTCATTTCCAGGAACATTAGCCGAAGACAAATCCACCGCAACGTTAATCTTCTTCGTCGATCGAAGACTCATCTTCCCTTTCGGTACAATCGCTTCTCCAATTTTGTAGTCCTTGTAGAAGAATTTGATCTTGCTGTTTTCGTATTTATACTCACCGAAGTTCTTGTTCTTCAATCCGAGTTGTGCGTTCATTCTAATGTTGAAGGAAGCGTTTACGTTCAATGTTGAAACTTGAAAGTTATCGAACGTAGCGGATCGAACACGAAAATTAGGCCTTCAGGCCTTCATGACTACGAGTGCAAAGACTAATGCGATGGCCGTTTGGAACAACATATACCCAATATATAATATTATGTTGTTTCACTAGTGGTATATGTCATAACTCTTGTGATGATAGCATTTCGTGATATGTTTTCGGAAATACTTGTTGACGATATCTGAAATCGTTACTAGTGAAATTGGGTTTACTAAGCGGTTAATTAAGCTCCGTATGAATAGTCCAATTGCTTTGACCTGTTGATTTCGTGTTGACTTACAGCCGAGCCAATGTGGATTGACTGCCAACGCACACAGAGAACTCGGGATCAAGTTAATAATGTAGTTCTGAATTGTGGGGATGGTGATTATTTTATTAGATATTTGTTTATAAGGACTAGTTTAAGTATTTAATTGGCTTTTAGGACACTAAGGAATCTTATTTGTTTATAAGAGCACAAAATGAGTAACTAGACAAAACTATCCTTTTTCTTGGAGTTAAAAATGTTTTTTTTTTCTTTTTTTTTTTTTTTGGACGTGAAATATTTTTTTTTCCTAGCCGTGTTTTTTTTTTCTTTTCTTTTCTGGACGTTATTATTTTTTTGAACGCTAAAGAGACATCGCGCTGTCTCTTTATCACGGTATCTCTGCATCGGGGGTGGTCACTACATCGCGGTGTCACTTCATCGTGGTGTCTCTGCATCGCGGTGTCTCTGCAATGAGGTGTCACTTCATCACGGTGTCACTTCATCGCGGTGTCTCTGCATCGCGGTGTCACTTCATCACGGTGTCTCTGCATCGCGGAGTCTCAGCATCGTGGTGTCACTTCATCGTGGTGTCTCTGCATCATCAAATGTTATAACATCGCGTGTCTCTACATCGCAGTGTCACTTCATCGCGGTGTCTCTGTATCAGGGGTGGTCACTGCATCGGAGGTGGCCACTGCATCAAGGTGGTCAATGGATCTGGGGTGGTCAATGCATCGCGGTGTCACTTCATCGAGGCGTTTCTGCTTCGCTGTGGTCAATACATCGAGGTGGACACCGGGGAAAAAGGAGAAAAAAAATGCCCAGAAAAAATACGCCATACAAAAATTAAAAAAAATACGCTGAGAAAAAAAAGGAAAAAAAGAAGAAAAAACATTAAAAAAACTAAAGCAAAACAAAATTAGGGTAGTTTGGTCCATGTACTAATTATGTGTCCTTATAACCAAATATGATTCCTTAGTGTCCTATTTGCCTAATTAAGTCTAATATGTATCCTTTTGGACATTTGCCCCATATTTTTTAGACCTCCCACACTGGGGAGTTAATTGTGCTTCCATTGAAGTGGTGGTCAATGATATGAAATAATTATGAGGGTAGTAGTCATGGTGTAATCATGACCGAGTATGCATGAATCATATGGAACCGTTATGAGATCGTGGGTTAAAGTATTTTTGACGGTGTAAACGTTATATGATTCGTTGTAGATTTGTATCGAGCTGTGAATTGCTGACCGATGTGAACTTGTACCACGTCGGTGGAACAAGCTGACAATTATCTAACTTCGAACTAATCATATTAGACGGTAACCTGCGCCATGCCGATGTATTGTGAGCAACCTGCACTTCGTAATGACTTCTTTGCTGAGATCAAAGTATGTCCAAGGCCGATTGTGGTGTTCACTCATTAGGCCCATTTTACTTAAAAGATCCAGAGTGGGTCTTTCAGTGTCATGCGTATGAGATCGAGTCATATCCACTATAAAATCGTCATAACTAATGAAACAACATACTATTATACCATTGATAATGGTAGGATTATATCAATAAATATGTCCTACTCATGATTAATGGTGTAAACAAAAGACACACTTTGAAAAGATAGAAATGAATAGCAAGAGAGATAGAGACGAGAAAGACGTGTAGTGGAAGTCAAGATTCATCAATCGCTGGATATGCTCATCAATATATCTCAAGCCAAACCCAGTCTCCAAACGGAGTCTCGTTTGAAGGAGGGTATCATAGCACAAAGTCACCAATGTTTGAGGAAGAGTATAAAACAAAAAGTCGTCAGAGATAAGAATAGAGTTCAAAAGTAAATATAAAATTGTTATAGGGTCAAGATAAAGTTATAGTTTGTCAAAAAAAAGAAGATAAAGTTATAGTTAGTTTAATTAAATAGACATGTAATTTAAATATTAAGTTTATCTACACTTAGTTTTATCATTAACTTAATCTTTTAAACTACTCCTTACGTTTTTTTAACTGTCATTTTTCAGAATTTGCTTTGTTTTTATTCATCTGTCAGTTTACAATACCAATGCAGAATTTTTTTTCCTCCTTTATCCTTCATTTTAATAACCCAAATTTTACTACAATTTTCCATGCACAAGGAATTAAGGGTAATTTTGTTAATTACACACTATTTCACACATATTAATCATTTTTTTAATCTATGTGATTCATTTCTCTCCGACGGTTAAAGAAAACGGAGGGAGTAAAACGTTAGGATAAATATCAGTTGTATAACGATTGAATCAATAAAAACAAACAATTTTGGGTAGTTATTCTTCCTTCGTGTTTCTCGTTTTCATTATAAATATGTGTTTTATTTCTTGTTGTGACAAACGGTTTTAAGTCATTGTTAATTCTTCCGCCATGATATTCTTTTCCTCTTTTTCGTTAATGTCTTCGTTTACTTGTGACGCCATTGTCCTAGATATCGAGTCCTTATACAGAAAAAGAACGTCCGACGCGCATATAATTAGAATAAATCAATTATATACGTAAATCTGGCGTCGTCAACATCAGATTACAAATCAAAAACGAAAAGATAGACTCAGGAAACTAAAAGACTACTACAATCGACCAAAAATAAACACAAGCTGCAACAAAATCATCAATACATGTCTTCTACACAACGATCAAAGCGCTAAACAACCGTTTACAACCTGGATAATTGCGACCGGAGAACAACTATTCTCGAACATTACACATGACTCGATATTGGTAACCCAACCATGCTGACTAGAGATCCCACAAATCATGGTTTAAAAGGGACAGCTAAGTTATGAGAGAGACTTAGCACTTACCAATTCTGTTAAAACAGAAGTGTTTCCTGCTGATGGTTTTAGTTCCAACAAAAGCTTCTATTGATTTCCTATATCTTGGTTAAGCCAAGTGGAGTATTGCAGAGTACTCAATATAAGAGTTCATCTATGTAAGTGGAAGTTAGGTCACTTCTGTGAGAATTTTGAGGCTGAATTCTCTAGAACACTTTCTGAAACCAAGGTTGTCTAGGACCAAAGCGGACACAACTATGAGAACCTCGAGAATGTTAGGAGAAATGTTGTGTAGGTATCATGGTCGGCATACACCAAAGCCTGAGTAGTTCAAGACCTAGTTCACTGCTTAGCCGATATGTCTGATGGTTCTCTACTACGGAAGGTTCAAGGCCGCAAACCACCTTGACCGATGCAACCGATTTTCGTTTGTGATCTCTTCAAAGTCTACATTACATTTGCATTAATTTTCATTCATGTGGGGGGTTGTTGAAGAAATTTCAATTAAAATTAATGCTAAGATTTGCATCAACTCGGTGAAAGGTTACAACCACATATGAGTTGTATCTTTCCGGCTGAAGGTTGCAACCGGAAAATGATTGGTCTTTATTCTCTATATAATCCCAACACTTGAGCAAAAATTAACGATATAGAAAATTCATGAGATTTTTTTGCCAGGCCAAATTTGGCATTCATTCATGTTTCATTGAAAATATTTTGCATAAATTCGAGTCAGAAGAGATTTACAGAATATGACCGGTTCTCCATCTTCTTCTTATTGAAGTGCAACAATCTGAAGAATGTATGATTGTTGTATAGGAGACGATTGTCATTACCATGTGCACATAGTCAGGGCAAAAATGTCCTAAGGAAGAGTACTGCACTTGCCTCAGTCAATATGTTTTATGTTCAATTTTATTGTTGATTTATTTTGCATGAATTACATGTTAAATAGAATGCTAGATTAATATTTCCCCAACATCTACCGCATTATGTAAATAATAAATAATCTGATGCATTTTATCTTAGATACAGATTCTGTAAATTAGAAAATTTAAAACTATTAAATAAAGAATTTATTAAGAGAATCTGATGCAAGTGCTATTAGTCATGTATATGCTATAAAAATAGGCTAATAAAATCACTCATTTGTTAAGGTACACATCACTACCTGATCTATTCATTTCATGATAATACAGGAAAAAAATAGTTTAAATACTTATGCAATGTAAATACCATTGGTGGAGAAATGCCAAATTAAATTATCTAGAGAGCCATTCGCCGAGAGAGGTAAGCTAAGAGATTTCTTGACCTTTTAAGAATTGAAGTGTTCATTTACAAGATCGGTTCTCCTTATTCTATTGGACTAATTAATGAGACAATTCAACTTAGAGTGCGAAAGTTCCTCAATTTCCGGATGAGCCTAAAAGGAGGGGTGAACTGGTAACCACGAATCCTTCCCAATAAGAAAGGAATCCTTGTTTCCAACTTTCCACCGAACACTGTGAAATAAAAGGTCTCTACCCTTTAACATAATTTTCCAAATAACCCAGGGGAGATCTGTGAAGCCTCTTGTCTTGAAATATTTTGAGTTTAGAACTTGAGTAGAAATCGTATCGAGATCCTTCAGTATACGCCATGCCTGCTTGGACAGAAGGGCCAAATTATAACATTCTAAGCCCTGAATCCTAAGACTACCATCCATTTTCTAGTTACAACAAACCTCTTTGGACTTCTATTGTGTCTTATGTCTCTCCTATGAGGATCCTAAAAACTCACCAAACCATCTTTTTGAATTCTGTGATGAGAGATTTTGGATTGGTGAAACAATGCATTAAATGTTGAGGTAAAGCTTGGATGACGCATTTTATAAGTATTTCCTTAATTCCCAACTGACGAAAAGAAATTACGTTTCCATCCGTTGAGATTCTTTAGGATTCGGTTCTTGACATTGGTGAAGATCTCTTTTTTGTTGCGGCCAATCACAAAAGGGAGGCCAAGATATTTACCGCCTTCGCTACCAAAATGAATCTCTGTGGAAGAAGACAGCTCGTCTCATTTGGATTCGGGTATGCCCTTGCTAAAAAACATAAATGACTTAAGAAGATTGATTTTTTTGGCCCGAAAGACTCTCATAAAGAGAAAGAACATTCGAGATTTATGGTACTACACGCCTCTAGTGTGGCCTCTGCAAATAATAAGCTATCATCGGCGAACAACAAATGCTTTAATTCAAACGGGTTCCTCTTGCCAATGATAACACAACATAAAGCATGGACAAACGTGGTGTGCCTAATCAAGGATGAAAAGCCCTCTGCACATAGAATAAACATGAAACGAGATAAAGGATCCCTTGTCTGATAGCCCTACAAGGTAGGATATCATTAGTAGGATTACTGTCTATTAGAACATGGTACGAAACAATAGATATACATGACATAATCAAATCAATTAAGGACTTTGGGAAATTCATAGCCGTCATCACTGAGCTGAGAAAGCTTTCATCGGATCTAACTTGAAGGCCATGTGATTTTGGCATCCTCTTCTACCAAGTTTCATGGAACGGAAAGCTTCGAACGCCATGATAACATTATATGTAATCAATCGACCTTTCACAAACGCAGAGGGAGCTGAAGAAATAACTGAGTCCATCACTAATTACAAACGGTTTGCAATTGTTTTCGAGAGAAGCTTATAAACATAGTTGTTAGAATTTTTTTAATTAAATATAATAATGGAGGGGAAACCAAATGGACATGTGACAAATGAGTTGCATCGGTTTGTTAAAAAGTTGCAACCACATACGGGTTGTACCTGTTCGGTTGAATCAATTTTGAAATGATGCAACCGGTAGTGAATAGTCTATATTCTGCTATAAAATTCTTGCACACAAGTGAAAATTATGCTGAAAATTTTTCATAAGAAATTCATTCTTTTAAAAAGGCCATCTTCTTATATATTTTTTCGAATAAAAAATATATTTACAGAATATGATCGGTTCGATGTCTTCTTCTCATTGAAGTGTAACAATCCGAAGAAGGTATGACTGTTGTATCTTGAGAGACGATTGTCATTACCATATGCACATAATCAGGGTAAAATGTCTTAAGAACAGAATGCTGCAATCACATCAGTCAATAAGTTTTCTAGTCCCATTTTATTAATATTTGGTTCATACATGTTTATGTGTTCAGATTTCTTATAAAAATTGTTAAACAACATGCTAGATTAATATTTTACCCAACAATAGTTACACGGGCTAATAGGGCAAAATCGGCCATCTCACTCGTTTCCTTCACTTTGTGTGGATTAAGACAATAAAAGTCCTATTTAAAGGCGTTCATGCATTACGTCTAGAATTCAGACAACTAAGAAGGATTTCCGTTACATGAGGACCAAGAAAGTGCCATCAATTTTGTAAAAAGAACAGGATGCATGTGTATTTCGATAGGGAATATACTATGAGAAAACAAACTGAAACATATATATATATATATATATTCCGGTCTCCACGTCTACAAAATAAATTATTCCGACTTCTGAGTTAGTTATTCCTCTGCCGCACTCATAGTAGTAGATGGTCCTTGACGATGCCGGAAACCGTCTATTAATTAATCTGGGCCGTTCTCCTTTAGTGACAATAGTTCAAGAATCCAATGACTGTATTGGAATCAAGCCTCTCGTAGTTCCTTAGGGTTGTATATATAAGGGACGATCGATCTCTTTCCTTGTTCTACAAGGATTCGTATTATATTCCCTAAGGATAATCACACGCATATCCCTTTATTTTAGGGATAATTACGGACACATTTAAATGTCATGATATCCGAGTCTTTATGACCTAAGATTCTTTCCTTATTTATCTTTAGTTAATAAGCACATGGACTAAAAGTCGGGGGTGCTCTGGCCGACCTACGTCGAGCCCCCGAGGCCTCTATGGCCGAGTTGGGGCAGCTCTTCTCTACCATGCCTTGGCCGACCTGTGGTGGCTTGGTGAAGGTATGCTTGCCGTTCTCCTTCCTGCGGTATAGACCTGCTCTTGGGCACGTCTTTGGGGCTCCTGGCCCTTAAGGTTTGTCTTAAATACCATTCATTTATTATATGGTTATTCAGAAGACACATGGCGTAGTTCGGGTCGGCCCTCATCAAAAGCCCCCGAGATCTGATCCTGCTTAATAGCCGATCAGATCCGTGCCAATCCTGCTCGGCCGTGTCTATCCGACCACGCATTTTGAATTCACTAGCTGCCAGGTGGCAGCCTATTTACTCGAACGTTATTGCTTTCCCGAAATCCGAGGCATCGTTTCCCACAACCCTATAACTGACATCATTTTCCACGTCTGGGGGGAGGGGGGTTATAACCTCTTGTCTTATCAATTGTCTTTCCCACTTTGTCATATTATTATTATTAAACTGAAGATCCGAGTTTTTTTTTCAAGATCTTTGCATTTCGAACAAGTAAGCTTCTTCTTCCTCTATTTTTGTTCTTCATCTTTTGCTTTTCTCCTCCTGTTGATGAGGGCAGGGCCTGTTACCAATAGTTCTATAAAGAGAGAATTTGAATCCCACTCTGATTCTGAGGGAGAAGCCTCCAATTCTAGGGTTCAACCGGAAATTCTGGCTCCTTTCCCGTAATTCGTCTTAGAGGAGATTTAAGCATTTAATTGTTGATCCCTGATTTACCAATCTGCCCCGGGCTCCTCCACCACCTAAGCTTTCCCCATTTTACCAAAGTCTGAGACGGCATATGGCAAGGCAGCAGTGGGTAGCCACGGGGTGGATTCCATCTCAGGACGAACTCGTCCGGATCTGTAACAAATACGGGGTTGACCTGGATAGGTATTCACCCCGTATCCTGGCTACCCCCAACCGGTTTGCTTATCAGCCTCCAGAGGGGTATTGCATTGTTTATAAGGAGCAGTTTGAGTGTGGCCTTAGGGTTCCTTTCTGCCCGACCTTTTTAGCTATCCTTAGACATTACCGATTGGGGTCTTCCCAAATTTCTCCCAATGGAGTTAGGACGATCATAGGCTTTGCCATCTGGTGTAGATTTATAGACACAGAGTTCTCTGTGGAGTTATTCCGGACCTTCTATCAACACAAGAAGGTTAAAAACCACAGGGGGTGGTATTATTTCCCACGCCGTACAGACCACCGACGGGACGTCCCTATTCTCTCAAAGGGAAAATCTTCTATTCATAAGGGGAAATCTCACTTCTTCTTTATTCGTCACAAGGGGAATCCGGAGTTAGGTAGGTGGAATTCCAAACCTATTGCGGATGTATGCTCTACTAGGGGTTAGAGCCCAGTTGCAGGAGAATATTGCCAATTCTGGAGATTTTCTGGACCATAATGAGTATTCTTCCGAACTGATCGAGGCAGCTGGGCTAGCGGATTCAGGGTTTGATTTGTACCGGAGGCTTACTCAGGAGGAGTACGATAATTGTAGGGCCTTATCATTTTCTGCCTTACTTTCTTATATAGCTTATGCACTTTTTCATGTTCGTACTAACCTTGCCTTTTCATGCTTTTTCAGTGGCTGGCTTGCTGAGATCTTCGATAAGGCCATTGAGGAGGAGGTTGTGGTCGAGCACCACGAGCAGGCCTTGAACCTAGACGTGACTGGGGCTGTTGGCACCTCGGAGGTTCCACCTGCGAACCTTGAGGCAAACACCGAGGGCCTTCAAACCTGTGAAGGTCTTCAAAGGAATGAATAGACAATCCCTGCACCCCCCGCAGAGCAAAGGGGCGAGGAGCGCCTGGTAGTTCTGGACGGCTCTGAGCCTGAGGCTGTGGAGGGGCAACTTCAGTTGCGCTCCCGGTCTGGGAGAAAGAGGAGCAGGGCTTCTCGAAGTGACCAGGATACTTCCGACCTGGAAGGGGGTTCCCTGCCCCATGTTGCTGACATATCTGGGATGCCAGATAAAGACTTAGTTGCCGCAGTAAGCTTGTTCCTTACTTTGCCTTTTACTTGTCTTTTTACTTATTTTTATTTTGTGATCATACTGACATTTTGTATGCTTTCCCAGGTCGTCCGAATTAGGAAAGAAGTGCTGAAAAGATTTGATAACCTGTCTTTCAAAAAGGGTCGTTGGAGCAGCGAGTTGTTGTGCTTTCTGTTGGATCGTATATGCGCAATAGTATATCCTAAAGGGGATGAATAGGATATATACCGTTTTTAAATTTTACTTTCACATCTTTTTCAATGTTTATTAAGGACTTAAATTAATTACGGAGTTCCAACTACTTAGGATGCTGTTAGACCAAATTAGACGAAAAAACTAACCGGTTAACGTGTTGTTTCTAAGGTACCAGGTGATCGAGTAATATATATTACTTATAATTAATTTCAATGACAAAAGATCTGACTTTGATTGATCAAGATTATTTAGTTCAAAACAATATAGTTATCTTACTCAATAATTACTTGAATATTCAATAAAGTTGTTTCTCAGGTTATAGAAATATAATCAGCACTTACACAGCAAGTTTAGAGTATTCACAATATTCAGCAAAGTAGTTTACTCAAATTGCACTTAAAGTGTACTTTAATTAATACTAAACTGCAGTAAAGGTGTAATACTAAATGTCAGCAAACAACAGGAACTTTTTTAAGGAAGGTTGACTTAATCTTTATAAGTTCAACAAGTTTGACTTAAGGTGTTCAATACAACATCAAATCTATTTTTCTTAATAGCAGAATTTAATTTTAATATACAGCAAGATGGATTACTTAAAGTAGGTATAGACGCAGCGAATCACATAGGTTATCAACCTAATAAATTTATCAAATCAGAATTGAATACTTAATTAGGTGATGTTTCTAAATTGATTTCATTCACAAGTATCAGATTTTATCTTTGTTTACCTAGATAATACAATCCTAGGTGTATCACATAAACCACCACCACCACAGATATTTCCATTATACTTTTAATATTTACAGTTACAATGATCTTATCAATTCAATATTCAGAAATCAAGACAGAAAATAAAATACAACAGATAAACGGATTCTGACTTGTTAAATATTTATATCACACTGTAGTGAAAGAATCTTAAACACAACAGTGACACACTGTCACAAAGACTCAATCACAGTTCTATTTCTAAAGATTAACACATCAGAATAAATACAATCTTCGGTACTTGAACTAATCAGGTTCTACTTTCATAAAACGGATGAAAAGAAGCAACTTGAAAGCAAAAGTAATAGTGAACTTACTGATATCAAACCACGAAGGTTCAGGTTAAGAGAAACGGAAGGCTGTACCAGAAACAAACCATGATAGAAATCCAGGCTCAAACTGGGTTTCCAGAATTAATCTCTCAACCAATTTCAACCTTGAATCGCAGATGGATTCAAGATGAAATGCAGCAAACAAATTTTAAACACAAGGAGAATTTTCAGTATTAACAAAAATGTTTGATCACCTTAGTTAGCTAGATCATTTTAATGTGTTTGGGATTATATAGACAGTGAAACGAGGGATGATGTGGTTATGCATTAAATGTCATGACTTGGAATTCTAAATGGCATACATAGTAAATAGTGATGCATTTAATCTAGAAAGACTTGTGCCATGTAACTCTGCTGACAGACTTTTATTAGAGAAAGACTTTTCGAATTTCAAGTAATTTAATAGTTTAGTATTCTAAACATGCAGTTAGTTATTTTCGAGGTTCCTTTGTTGCAGTAAATAAGTATTTCGAATTTCACAGCATTTTAAAGGTTCAGTTTCTTATATATACAGCTCATTTTTTTCAAGATATATTTAGTACAGAAAATAGCATTAGATTAATACAAAGAACAATTATATAAATATAATTAATTATATAACTTCTATAGCAGTAGCATTTTCTGTTCTTTAGTCAATTGTACATGCATATATATATAGATGTAGCTAAGTGAGGTGAAGTGATTGGTCAATATAATCCCAAAGTGTTAAGTATGATTTGTACTAGTATGATATAGATATAGAGGTAGATCTATATCACACTTCAATGACACATGCAAACTGGATTGATTAATCAAAGACCTTATTGATTTTATCAAAATTTGTGAGATATTTTTGTCATAATTATTAATGTTATATAACACTAAACAAATCTGAAAAATATCAAACGATTTTGAATCATAAATCAAATAAGTACATTGACTTCATCAACTATATGCAAAGAATAGCTGAGTCATTAATCGAATTTATGGATTTCGATTTCATCACTTATTCAGACATGACTAGGGGATGAGAGAGAAGGAAGTCAAACCTTTTATAGCTGAGCAAAGTCGGATGCGGGTTGAGGCAAATTTGGATCAAAATAGAAGGAGACCGGGTCAACCATGCCAGTCATTAATTGAGTTATATAATTCAGCTTTGAAATCAAAACTTGAATAAAGCAGCATGATTCAAGATACGAAATAGCATAATTTTTATAAAAAAAATAAATAACTTTCTTTTTGTTTTTTTTAGATACGAAAGATTTAACACACACTAATTATGCTCCAGACAGGGGCGAACCCAAGTTGCATTCTTGCCGTGATATAAATTTTAGCAACCACTTGACCGATTTACTGAGTATTTTTTTGTTTGTTTCTAGAATAGTAAATAGCAGAAATTCATGTTTGTAGGTTGTTTTTTCTTCTTATACTTTTCCACTGTTCTTTTGTTTTTTTCCTTTTACACGTTCTTTTCTAATTAAAGTAATTTTGAATTAGTGTTTTTCCTGTTCGATTATGAAATTGCGAGGGTTTTTTTCTACATTTTTCAGCCTTATATCCATGTAACAAGATGTGAAAATCATCGGCTAGCCTTTTACCCATTTTATCAAGTGTGTTTTTTGACACGGTAATTAATAATAACAACGATTATATACTTAAGGTTAGTAAAAAGACTCATATTTTAGTAATTTCACGTAATTATTTTTAATAACAACATAATCAATTTTAAGCTAGACGTGTCATTCATGGTTAGCTAGAGATATTGTTTTTTGTTATTAAGCTAGAGAAATTATGCGTTAGGTCTAAAAACGAATGTAAATGAATTTAAGTTATCTTCATTTTTTTTCTACTCACATTAACAAATTTTAATATATAAATTGTTTTTTTTAAGGGGAAAAAATAAATTGTTTTAATAACAACGATTATATTCTTAAGGTTAGTAAAAAAACTCATATTTTAGTAATTTCAAGTAATTCTTTTTAATACCAACATAATCAATTTTAAGCTAGACGTGTTATTTATGGTTAGCTAGAGATTTTTTTATTATTTTTTTTTTTAAGCTAGAGAAATTACGCGTTAGTCTAAAAACAAATGTAAATGAATTTAAGTTATCTTCATTTTTTTCTACTCACATTAACCAATTTTAATATTATTACACGGGGTTCTAAAAAATTTATTAAGCGGGTATTTAGCTGGGGTTGGGTTTATAAAAAATTATAATGTTATCTTTTTTTTAGAAACAAAAGATTTTAACACACACATTTCCCCAACGAGGCTCGAACTCGATGTCCGGATGCCGGGTTTTCATTCTAAAAAGATTATATTCGGTAGTAAAATTTTGAAAATTAAAACAATTTATTTTTTCCCCTAAAAAAATAATTTATTTTTCGAAGGTTAAAAAATGCAATATATTTCAGTTTTTAAATGATGAGGATAAACGGGCCAAGGGGTACGGTGGGAATTTGAGGGATTGATTGATGGGGATGAGGGGATCTTACATTATATTTATCATTTTTTATTATAATATTATCATTATCATATAACTTATTAATTTAATAATTTTTTAGGAACAAATAAATTTATTAATTAATTTAATAGTTTATTTTAATTTTAACTATCCCGTGCATAGCACGGGTTTTTGGCTAGTAGCAATTATATTTACAAACGATTATATATGTTAAAAATACTACATGATACTCTATATCAGGAATTTAAAAAAATATTATTATAGATAGTGTCATATAATAAAGTGTGTGATAGTACCGAATATATGTATAACACTATATTAATGACATTCATTATGTATTAAGATATCCGGTAAATCACATGTCATTTATTATGATGCTTTGTAGTAATGAGTGGTGAAAAAGCAACACGAGCATCATATCATAGTATTAGGATAATTCTTATAGCATCTTGTATTAGGTATTTAGGTTATCAAATGAGATATGTGAAAATCAATCAACCATTTCACACCAGCTTGACGAGCAGCCGCTGCAGGTCGGCGAGAATGCTTTGCGGCCAAGTCTTCACCCGCCTGGAACTCTGCAAGTCTATCATCATAGACCTTGTTGGAGCCAGGCTTGCGCAGCCCATGATGGGGAAGGTTGTAAATTACCAGCTCTGGGCACTGCTTCTTAGCCTCATCTACACCCAAGGTGTAACCATGCCATAGAATAGGGGCCAACAGAGCCTTCAAGGCCAACGAGCAGCTTTCTGCTCAAAAGGTCAAACTATAAAAGATTAGGGACCAGTTCGCCGCCGACCTGTAGACGGCCACTGCTAATTATGCTAAGCAAACCTCAGAGTTAGAGGATGCAGCCGCCCGTCTTCAAGCTGAAAATGAAGAGCTAAGGGTTGCGATACCTGCACAGATCGCCCAAGCAGTTCATGAATATAAATGCTCTCCTCACTATTCCGGGACCTTGAGGGCTCTGTTGGCCCCTATTCTATGGCATGGTTACACGTTGGGTGTAGATGAGGCTAAGGAGCAGTGCCTAGAGCTGGTAATTGACAACCTTCCCCATCATGGGCTGCGCAAGCCTGGCTCCAACAAGATCTATGATGATAGACTTGCAAAGTTTCAGGCGGGTGAAGACTTGGCAGCAAAGTATTCTCGTCGACCTGCGGCGGTTGCTCGTCAAGTTGGTGCCTCTTCTTCTCAACCTTCTCAACATGGTCCCGCTGCTGAGTCTTTATATAGCATTTTAGTTTTTTTATTTTGTTTTGAAAACTTGTAATTTTGTTTTGACAATGTATGCAATTTATGCATCTTTTATGCAATTTCCTTTGGCTTTTTATCTCGCTTTTCTTGTTCACGGTATATCCTAGGGCCTCTTGCCGCCGCGGTACACATTGCATGAGTTATGTTCTTTGGATGGTGTACCAATTATTTTTAATTATTGCAACTTATCTACAGCTTAATTCTAATCGTCTGTCCTGCAGACTTGGCAAGTTTGTCCTCTGCAAACTTTCGAGTCTGCTCTGTAGCTCAGTTCGATCGTCTGACCTGCAAACTTAGTAAGTTTGTCCTTTGAAAACTTTCCGAGTCTTCTCTGTAGCTCAATTTTGATCGTCAGTCCTGCAGACTTAGCAAGTTTGTCCCTTGCAAACTTTCAGAGTCTACTCTGCAGCTCACTTCTGATCGTCTGTCCTATAGACTTAGTAAGTTTTCCCCTTGCAAACTTTTTGAGTCTGTTCTGCAGCTCAGTTCTGATCATCTGTCCTGCAGACTTAGCAAGTTTGTCTCTTGCAAACTTTCTGAGTGTGCTCTGCAGCTCAGTTCTTATCGTCCGTCCTACAGACTTAGCAAGTTTGTACCTTTCAAACTTTCTGAGTCTGCTCTGCGACTCGCTTCGATCGTCCGTCCTGCAGACTTAGCAAGTTTGTCCCATGCAAACTTTTTGAGTCGGCTTTGCAGCTCACTTCTGACCGTCTGTCCTGTAGACGTAGTAAGTTTGTCCTTTGCAAACTTTCTATTAGTATATAAATTTGAAGAATAACTAGGTACATGTGCAAAATATAACTTTATTATTATGATTGATGTTAAATTACATCTTATTGGGAAATAAAAAGTAAAACATAAAATAACATAAGAAATGAAGCCTGGAACCTGTTCTAAACATAGAACTTTCCCAAGTTGGAGGCATGCCAACTGCGTGGTATGGTCCTGCCATTAGCATCAGCGAGCTGATATGCTCCCTTTCCATGTACTTTGACTACTTTGTAAGGGCCTACCCAATTCGGATCAAGTTTACCTTGAGGGCCTTGCCTGCTTACTTCATTCTTTCTGGGCACCAGATCTCCCTCTTTAAAATATGAGTGCTTAACTTGGGAGTTATGGTATTGGGAAATCCTTTGTTTATATTTTACCATTCTAATGAATGCCACATTTCGAGCTTCTTCCAGGTCGTCTTTGGAGTGCTTAAGCTCGGCTGATTGTTCTTCTTCAGAGTAGAGCTCTGCTCTGGGTGAAGGTAGGCCGATCTCAGCTGGAATTACTGCCTCACAACCATACGCTAGACTGAATGGAGTTTCTCTAGTGGCCGAGTTCAGCGTGGTTCTGTACGCCCATAATATGTTAGGCAAGTGCTCGACCCAGTTTTCCCCTTCTTCTTCAAGGCGCTACTTCAACCTTGTTTTGATATGCCCGCCGGTCCGCTTCGACCTGTCCATTATCTTAAGGATATCCCTCTGAGGTAAAGTGCTGAGTTATATGCAACTCACACCATTCCTTAACTTCTTTATCCTCGAGCTGAGTTCCATTGTCCGAGATCAAGGACTTTGGAATTCCATATCTGCACACAATGTTTTTCCATAAAAAATTCTGAATTTGCTTCCCAGTGATGTGTTGAAATAGTGTCCTAAACCCAATCGGGTTGGACCGGATCCGACCGGGTCGGATCATTTCTACTATTTCTTTATGTTTATACATAGATTAAATGGCTTTTCTGTTGTCATATATTTGTTCTTTTAAAGAACCAATTGTGAATTGTTACATGATAACGTCCTTAGTATTAAACTGTGATAGAGAAACCATGATAGGCGATTATGGTTGATGAGATCTCTAATCACTTTAATAAGTTTGATACTTAAATGTCTTATGTACTATTAAACAGGGCATTGATAGTATAAACAGACTAGCACGTATTAGATGTCTTCTGTCTTTTAGGGCAGGGATAGATCTCATCTATCGAAGTGTAGAGACACTTGGACTGTACGTGGACGTGTATTAGAGAATGCGTACGTTAGACTGACCCACTTACACGGATAAGTGTCACACAATGTGACGGTTGTGTAATTATCCTTAAGACCGGAGTCTTCATGGCATCACGGTGTGGATGGTCATGCTTTGACACTATTGAGGTTTACCCTGGCCATGGGGCGATTATGCGGTAGTGATTGAGTGTGATACTGAAGCATGCGGAGTATACATGTTTGGTCGTCTGGGAATCGCGTACCCTATTAGTAGGGGTGAATATCCGAAAGGGCCTTCTTATAAGGAATGTCTTACTCTCGTGAATCTTCGCAAAGTGGAAGTAAATGAGTTACTTCGAGAGAGCATGATATCCAGATTATAAGATTCGATCGTAAATGTATTGACACTCGAGATACGATCGTATGGATATTATTACAGCGATAGGATTGTAAGTTACACAGTAACTGTTTCACATGAAAGGTAGTAGTCATTGCATTTGACTCTTCCGATGATTGGGGGTCATGGTGTGTTGCTAGACGCTATCCCGTGATCGTTAGGCATGATGGGCATTTTCATAATTTGCACTTTGTGTCTACGGCCAACATATTCGGAAGCCTATCGGGTAACACACATATGAACATCTAGCCCGATTAAAATGTGATTATAGATGATAACCAAATAAGGAAAGTTTTATCTCGACTATAAAGGGTTATAGTGGTAAATTAATATTGTGGTATTTATTTATTATGAATAAATTAAATACAAGATATTAATTATATTGATTAATTAAAGAATATTCCGGAAGCCAATTTATTGGTCAAAGGGGTGCATATTTCATGAGTATAAGATACACTTGGATTGTGCAATTTAATTAATAGTATTATATTTTATTATTCATATATATTCACTTGGATTGTGTATATTGATACAAGGACTTGTGCAAGTTAGTCGATTATGGTATATATTAATAGTAGATATTAATGTGTATAGATTTGCACACATGTGTAAATTGATTTATGGTAATATAATAAAAGATATATTCAATATTAGATATTGTCAATATATATCTTGGAAATATATTTAATATAAGATATTGAATATTAATTAGATAAATCAATCAATTATATTTTCCCTATTTTATTGGGAAAATGTTTTCTTCTCCTCCACACCAAGTAGGGGCGCCACTTCTACTATAAATAAGAGGTGGGTGCCAAGCTCTTTTGTACATCACAATTCCAAGAGCTAATAGTTCTTGTGTAAAATAGAGAGCATCCTATAGAGAGTTGGAGAGAGGGAAAAAGGCCGGTCTAGCAACCGGAGTTTTCCAATAGCAATCCATGATGGGATTCCGGCGGGCTGTTCGTGTGGACTAGCGGTAGAGGCCGAACACTTGGGCGGCTCTATGCAGAACTACTCTCCTTAGACGTTCAAAGCGTCGATCTTTTAGATCAACCAAGGTAACCACCGTCTACTAGCTTATTTGTTTATTGCATAAACGAAGTCGATCTTGGGTAAAAGGAAATCAAAATTTTGAATTCTGCTGCGTTCCCACGTAGATTTCCTAACATGATGGTGGTTAGTTGCTCGGCTTCAAACCACTTAGTGAAGTAGTCACTGCTACTATCAAAAATTTGACGTTGCCGGGAGCTCGAGGGAGTGGTCGCACTAAATCTACTCCCCATTGATCAAAGGGCCATGGAGAAACTAGAGGGATCATAGCCTAGGATAGCTGGTGCCACAGGTTATAGTGTACCTGGCACGACTTGCACTTTTCAACCAGTTCTTTAGCGTCCTGCGCTATAGTGGGTCAGTAATAGCCGAACATGCGGCATTTTCTTGCCAACGTCCGAGCTCCGGAGTGATTTCCGCAAATTCCCAAGTGTAATTCTTGGAGGAGATAGTTTCCCTCCTCAGTTGTTGTGCATCTCAGCCATGGAGCAATATACGACCTGCGATAAAGAACGTTATCAAACATGGAATATCTGGCTGCCAAAAGCTTTATCTTTCTGGCCCGAGTCCTATCATTAGGAAAGATTCCATCCTTGAGACAGGAGACAATGGGATCCATAAAAGTAGTATTTTGTATGATTGGCTAAACCATCTGCTGATCGTAGCTTCTTTTCTTTAGGAGTTCTACCAACACTTTTCTATCAGATATGAAGTTAGAAGCCAATTTGATAGCGCGTCTGCCCTTTTATTCTAAGTTTGAGGTATTCGACCGATCTGGACCTGCTGAGATTTTCCCAACAGTGACTGAGCGACCATTAAATACTTCTTCATAGGATCTTCTTTGGCTTCATATTCGCCATTTATATGGTTAACGACGAGCTGAGAATCACTGTGAACTTGCAAATTGTTCACTCCAAGTTTTATTGCCAACTTGAGCCCTGTAATTAAGGCTTCGTATTCCGCTTCATTATTTGTTTCTTGAAACCCAAATCGTAGGGCATATGGTAATTCCTCCCCTTTTGGACTGACGAGCAGGAGACCTGCCCCTGCTCCTTCTTTGGTAGCTGCTCCTTCCAGATATAAATTCCACCTATTTTCTTCTTGAACTAGCTGATCGTCTTCCAGGAGAACAGCTATCCCTTCTGCCAAAAAGTCTGCTAGAGCCTGCGCCTTTATTGCAGTTCGGGAGTAAAAATCGAGATCATACTCTGCAAGTTCCATGACCCATTTTGCCAACCTTCTTAAGGTCTCAGGTCGTCCCAGTATTTGCCGAAGAGGCTGATCGGTGATGACAACAATTGGATGTGCCTGGAAGTAGGGCCTTAACTTATTAGAGGCATGAACCAATGCTAATGCCAACTTCTCTGCATTTGAATATCTGACCTCTGGTCTGTGGAGTGCTTTGCTCACGAAGAAAATGGGTATTTGGTGGCCGTCCTGTTCTTTGACCAGTCCTGCACTGAGTGCCTCTTCACACACTGCTAAGTAAACACACAGAGTTTCTCCCTCCTGATGAGCAGTCAATGTTGGCAGTTCTGCTAAATGTGACTTCAATTCTTCAAAAGATTTTTGGCTGTTTTTGACCTAAAGGAAAGGACTTGCTCTTTTCAGAATCATGAAAAAAGGCAAGGCACGCTGTGCTTGTTGGAAAGGTGTCCTAAACCCAATCGGGTTGGACCGGATCCGACCGGGTCGGGTCATTTACAGTCTATTTAGTTCATGTAATAACTTTATTATGATTAATAAAAGCACTTATGTTATTATATATATTATTTATCTTCATATTATTTGTTGTATATATATAGTAACGTCCCTAGTATCAATCTGTGATAGAGAAACCATGATAGTGATTATGGTTGATGAGATCTCTAATCACTATAACAAGGTTGGTACTTAAATGTCTCTAGTCTTATGTATTATCAAATGGGACATTGATAGTATAATCAGACTAGCACGTATTGGATGTCTTCTATCTTTTAGAAGGTAGGGATAGATCTCGTCTATCGAAGTGTAGAGACACTTGGACTGTACGTGGACGTGTATTAGAGAATGCGTACGTTAGGCGACCCACTTACATTAAGTGTCACACTATGTGGCGGTTGTGTAATTATCCTTTTGACCGGAGTCTTCATGGCATCACGGTGTGGATTGTCATGCTTTGACACTATTGAGATTTCTCCTAACCACGGGGCGATCATGCGGTAGTGATTGGGTATGATATTAAAGCATGCGGAGTATACATGATTGGTCGTCCGGGAATCGCGTATCCTATGATTGGGATCGAATATCCGAAATGGCCTTCTTATAAGGAATGTCTAGCTCTCGAGAATCTTTGCAAAGTGGGAGTAAATGTGTTATTCCGAGAGAGCATGATATCCAGATTATAAGATATGATCGTTAATGTATAGACACTCGAGATACGATCGTATGGATATTATTACAGCGATAGGATTGTAAGTTACACGGTAACTGCTTCACATGAAAGGTAATAGTCATTGCTTTTGACTCTTCCGATAATTGGGGGTCATGGTGTGTTGCTAGACGGTATCCCGTGATCGTTAGGCATGAAGGGCATTTTAGTAAATTGCACTTTGTGTCTACGGCCAACATATTCGGAAGCCTATCGGGTCACACACATATGAACATCGAGTCGGATTAAAATGCGGTTATAGTTGATAACCAAATAAGGAAATTTTATCTCTAGACTATAAAGGTTATAGTGGTAAATTAATATGGTGGTATTTATTTATTATGAATAAATAAAATACAAGATATTAATTATATATAAATTATATTAATTAAAGAAAATTCCGGAAGCCAATTTATTGGCATATGGGGCGCCACTTTTAAGTGTATAAGATACACTTGGATTGTGCACTTTAATTAGTAAAGATTGCCATAATATTAATTGATTTTGAAAAATAGATTTATGGTAATAAGATAATTATAATCAATATAAGATATTGGCAAAATAAATTATAATTAAAGAGATAAATCAATCTAGTTAATTTTCCTTATTTTATTGGAAAAAGGTTTTCTTCCCTTCCACACCATATGGGGCGCCCCAACCACTATATATAGGAGGTGGGTGTCAAGCTCTTTTGTACAACACAATTGCAAGAGTTCATAATTCTTATGTAAAATAGAGAGCCTTCCATAGTGAGTTTGTGAGGGAAGAAAAGGTCCGGTCTAGCAGCCGGAGTTTTTCCGATAGCAATCCAAGGAGGATTCCGGCAAGGGGTTCGTGTGGATTAGCGATAGAGGCCGGACGCGTGGACGGCTTGCGCATTGAACTACTCTCCGTTGGCGGTCAAAGCGACGATCTTACAGATCATCTAAGGTATAACCGTCAAACTACTTAACGTGTTTATTGCATTAAACGAAGAACGATCTAGAAAAGGAAATCAAATTTTAAATTCCGCTGCGTTAAACTAGTGATTTCCTAACAGTGCTGATGTGGAGAGAACCTGTTCAGCGCAGCTATTCATCCTGTCAATCTATGTACGTCCTTGATGTTTTTTTGTGGTTGCATTGCTTTCAAAGCATCCACCTTATCAGGATTGGATCTGATCCCATCTTTGGATGTCATGTATCCTAGGAATTTGCCCGATCTGACCCCAAACGTACACTTTTTTGGGGTTTAGCTTCATATGAGTGTGCCTTAACATATTGAATACCTCTCTCACATCCATTATATGTTGATCAAAAGACCTGCTCTTAATTAGAAGGTCATCCACATATACCTCCATGCATCTCCCAATATGCTGGGCGAATATCTTATTTATAGCTCGCTGATAAGTTGGGCCAGCGTTCTTTAAACCAAATGGCATGGTGACATAGCAGTACGTCCCAAACTCTATAATAAATAAGGTCTTCTCCGTATCTTGGGGATCCATAGCAATCTGATGGTACCCCTTATATGCATCTAAGAACACAAATACTTCATATCCCACTGTTGAGTCCACTAGACGATCAATCTTTGGTAGGGCATAACAATCTTTGAGACAAGCTTTGTTGAGGTTGGTGAAGTCAACACACATTCTCCAGCTGCCATCTGGCTTTTTGACTAACATTGGATGCGACAACCATTCTGGATACAGGACTACTTTGATAATATTGGATTGAAGCAACTTGGCTACTTCTTTTTCAATCGCTGAGATTCGTTCAGAGGCAAAGTGCCTTTGCTTTTCCGAACATGTTTCCTATTCGGATCTATGTTCAACATAAGCACAGCAAACTCTGGGGATAGACCTGGCATATCTTCGGTCTTCCATGCAAACACGCACCCATGTTCACAATTGAATATGCCTCATCATCCCATAGACGAACATCCTATGTATGGTCTTCAGACGACCAGCTCTCATCGTCTTCGAGGAGTAATTCTTCAATGCTTACCTGTTGAACCATCATCTTCCCATTCACAGTCACGGTGTAACAGCTCTTGGTTGTTTCCACGTTGCCTTTGATTAGAGCCTTACCCTATTGAGTACTTCATACTTACATGAGCTGGTGATATTACAGCTCGGGGATCGATGAGCGCTGGTCTTCCCATGACCACATTATATGCTGAGGGGGCTTTTACGACCACATAGTTTACCATCAAGGTCCTGCCTTTGGTTCCTTCTCCAAATGTAGTTGGAAGCTTAATCATGCCCATTCGGTGAACTGGCGGTCCGGCAAAGCCGAACAGAAGCGATGAGATAGGTGTTAATTCTGCATCTTTAAGCTCCATAGCTCGGAAGACATTATAATAGAGCATATTTACAGCACTGCATGTATCAACGCAGATCCGTTTTATCAAGTTTTATTCACTACTGCCTCTATCACTAATCCTTCATTGTTTATCACCAAAGGAAGGAGGTCCCTGGGACCATATGTTACTTCTCCAGAAAGCCTTTGGCTTTTGTTTGATTGAGGAGGAGCAACAGCCCTGCTAATGCTCGAGTCTTCAGTTCGAGTGGAGCTGTTCGGCCCACCTAAGATCGTGTTAATTGTAATGATGGGGCGGTTGTCCATCTGACCATCAAGGTCTGGCGTGTGGTCTCTACTTCATCAAAATTCCCCACTGTTATCTTGATCAGGATAATGATTCTTTCGTTTAAATTCTTGTCGGTCATGTGGCTCGGCCTGTTGTCACCTGTAACGCCCCGTTCCCGGACACCGAGTCCTTATCCGGAAATGAAACGTTCGGCACGTATAAGATAAAAGTAAATTCACTTTATACGTAAGCCTCTACTACGTCGTATCAAACAAAAAGCAAACGGAAGCAAAAACTCGGGTATAACATTTCTAAACGTTTAAGAATAGAAAAGGGGAATATAAAAGCGGAAAATGTAAATTTATTACATTTGAGAAAGTATGAAAATCCCAAAAGAAAGGTACTACACGTCTCGAAAGACCAAAAGTCTACCTCAAAAGTAATCCAAATGTAAAAGTAAAGCAGTAATTGATAAGTCTTCAACGAGCGCCGTCAAACGTCATCGTCGAACTACTCCTCGAAAACCTGTTCGTCTTCTCATCCCCAAACACATAGAAAACATGCATTTGAGGTAAGTACAACGTACTTAATAAGAAAGAGAAGCTATGATAACAACTGTAGTTCATAAGGAAAAGATATATAAATCAATTGGTTGTTTATGTGAGACCGACTCAACCTAGGGTTCATTTCATGTCCATCAACATGAATTGACTAAACGTTTCTACTTAGCTTATCTATGTTACAACCGCACTCAAGGGCACTACGCGCATCCACCTCAGTAGAGTCCCTCCGTACTTAGGGTCATTATGACCTACGGAGTTCTTCCACCTCGGGAACACTCTTTTGCAACATATTAGTGGATCACACTGATATCCACGAAGTCTATAAAAGGTAGACTCCGATAGCACGCGCGTCTCAGCAGAGTCCCTCCGTACTTAGGGTCTTTTGACCTATAGAGTTCCTCCACCTTCACAGGTAGCACATGCATCGCGATTTAGCCTGGTGCCTAGCCAAGAGGGACAAGTTGTTTAATCTTTTACTAGTCAAGCACGTTGATTATTAGGATGATTAACTAGCCACCTACGTGTTTTCAAATAATCTCCCTCACACAAACTACTCTCTTCCTAGACCACTAGACACGGACAAGTCCTAGCAATTACACAGACATTGATGAATGCTAACTCATCAAAGCACAAGCCTATCATGCTCTTCCGACGGATCCGAACTTCAACTCCCTTTAAGAGTACATTCGGTGTTTTAACTGAACGAATCAAAAGCTCAATTCAGGCTTGTTCAAGTTTACACAGTGTTAACGTATCACGTTTAAAGGTTTAGAAATGATAAAACGTATTTATAAGGCTGAACAACAACCAAACGCCCGTTTAAAGAGATGGACGCCCGTCTGGAACTTACTGGACGCCCGTCCAAGACTGGACGCCCGTCCATCTTTCCCAGACACTCTTCCACCCTAAGACAGCTACAACCTGAATGTAAAATAACACCTCAGATGCCCGTCCAGAGAAACCAGACGCCCGTCTGAAATGTAGCCAAGGCAGACGCCCGTCCACATGAAGTAGACGCCCGTCCGACCTGGGTTTCGGCTAGAACCCTAAAATCTCCAACACGATTTCCACATCGTTTCTCAACCAAACATCAGCAAAATTAACACAGTGAAGTACGAAAAACCTCATCTAAAAGTGCCATATCATCCATAATCATTAACCAAGGCATAACTCATCTTCCCAACATCAAAACTTCTTAAAAAAAGATCTAATCCGTACAACTAAGAATTGAAATCATAGGAATAGTTTTTCTTACCTATATGCAGCCCCAAATCTGATCAAAACCTCAACAAAAGCCTGCAGCTTTGCCAATCAAAATGGTATCAAGACGATGCTTCCCTCACGACGTTCCCAACGCTCTCGTCTGAATTGAAAACAACCAAGAATTTCTTCAGTTATTGGTGAAACTTTCCCAACTCTCACTTCTCTCCTTGAATGCGCAGAATAGAAGAAAAACGTGGCTGCATCTTTTTTGTAATTAGGTTCTGAGGATTATCAGTCTAATTTTCCCTTTAAATACCACTTCCCATAACAAATCCTTAATTTTCCATAAACACCCTTATTACCAAAATTCAGATTTTCTTTTTCTTATATATATATATATATATATATAAACTCGAAATATATATATATGTACACGTCCAATTATTTAACTCCGAATAAAAGGAACCGAACCCAATATTTCGTTTTCGCAAAAAGACACGTCTGCCCTTTCCCGAAAGTCGGAATATTACATTCTCCCCCCCTTAAAAGGAGTTTCGTCGTCGAAACTAGAACATACCTGGTAAGTTCACAAACTCTTGGAACTCACTGATCATGTCGCTTTCCACTTCCCAAGTTGCCTCCTCGGGTGAATGATTGCTCCACTGAACTAGCACCAAGGGAACCATCCGCCTCTTAATCGTCTTTTCTTTCCGGTCTAAAATCTTGATAGGTCTTTCGTCGTAAGCAAGATTATCTTGTAGGATTTCTGGATCAACCGTAGTTTCAACATCGTTCTTCGTCAGACATTTCTTCAACATCGAAACGTGAAATACGTTATGGACTCTCGACATTGATTCTGGCAACTGAAGCTTATAAGCTAACGTTCCAACTCTTTCCAAGATCTCAAAAGGTCCAACATACCTTGGACTTAGCTTTCCTTTCTGTCCAAAACGTTTCACTCCCTTCATCGGTGAGGCTCGGAGGTAAACTCTATCACCGACTTCAAACTCTAGGGGTCTTCTTCTAACATCAGCCTAACTTTTCTACCTGTCTTGAGCTGCCTTCAGATTCTTCTTGACCAACTGAACCCTTTCCTTTGCTTGCTCAACCAATTCCGGCCCTGTGACCTACCTCTCCCCGACTTCATCCCAAAACAGTGGCGTCCGACATCTTCTCCCATACAACGCTTCAAACGGCGGCATGCCTATGCTTGCATGAAAACTGTTGTTATAGACAAACTCTGCTACCGATAGGTAATCATCCCATGATCCGCCTACCTCCAAAACACAAGCTCTTAACATGTCTTCAAGTGTTTGGATGGTCCTCTCAGATTGTCCATCTGTCTGAGGATGAAAAGCCGTGCTCAAATCCAACTTAGTTCCAAAGGCTTCTTGTAAGCTCTTCCAAAACCGACTGACGAACCTCGAATCACGATCCGAAACTATCAAGATAGGGACTCCGTGTAGCTTCACTATATTATCCAGATATAGTGTCGTCATCTTCTTCAACGGCATGTCAACTTTGTATGGCAAGAAATGGGCAGATTTGGTCAATCTATCCATAATTACCCAAATCACATCATGCCCTCCCTTTGTCCTAGGTAATCCGGTGATGAAATCCATTGTAATCTTATCCCACTTCCATTCAGGGACGTCCAATGGCTTAAGCATTCCCCCGGGTCTTCTATGTTCTGCTTTAACCTTCTGACAAACATCACACTCTGCCACAAACTTGGCTATTTCCAACTTCATCGAGGGCCACCAAAATCTTTCCTTTAAATCTCTGTACATTTTAGTAGCACCTGGATGAACCGCAAAATCAATTATGTGTGCCTCTTCCATAACTCTTTGTCTTAGGTCGCCGACATTAGGTACACACAGACGATCTTGGTACCACAGATTTCCACTCTTATCTAGCACGTAACCAACTCTAGGCTTCTCCCTAGCAACCCGCTTCAAATCAACCAAAACCGGATCTTCGTCTTGCTTCTCCCGAATGTCATCCATCAACTCAGATCTTGCTAACAACGGTGCCACAAACTGTCGGTCTTCGATCTGATCAAAGCTTCTGATTTGCAGCCCGTCTAGCCTTTCTGCCACTACCTCAACACTGGAAGCTGCAAACACTGGTTTCCTGCTCAAAGCATCTGCTACTACATTTGCTTTTCCCGGATGGTACTGAATATCCAAATCATAATCTGAAGAGAGTTTGAGAAAGTAATAATACTTGAGTAAACTCCAACTTATTTATTCATGTTGAAAGAATGAGTATACATTTGCTTTTCCCGGATGGTACTGAATATCCAAATCATAATCTGAAGAGAGTTTGAGAAAGTAATAATACTTGAGTAAACTCCAACTTATTTATTCATGTTGAAAGAATGAGTATAAATAGGTACAAGAGAGGATCCTTACAAGAGAGGATCCTAGCTAGTAAAGTAAAAGTAACTAGAGCCGGCTACAATAAATGCTAGAGTCGGCTATGTCTATGCTATTACATAATAGGACAAAGGATAGTTACTTTATGACTATTAGGACATATTAATTGTTTATTCAATGCAATTAATATGTCTCATGATACAAAGTAACACGTTATAATGTAACATGTTATGAGTATAATAATAATGTAATATTAACCATAGTATTTCCACACCCCCCTCAAACTGGGTTGTATATGTTTATACAGCCAAGTTTGCTACTCAGTCTGCTGAACATAAGTGGTGGTATGGCCTTGGTGAGAATATCAGCATTCTGATCTGCTGAGGAACATACTGGAGTTGAATAATCTTGGCATCAATCTTCTCCTTTAGGAAGTGTCTGTCAATGTCCACATGTTTGGTTTTATCATGATGGACTGGATCCTCTGCCATGCATAAGGCTGAATTATTGTCACGGCAGAGTGTGATAGGTTGCTGAAGAGGTTGCTGAAGTTCAGTGAGTACCCTTTTTAGCCACAGAGCTTCACAAATGCCAAGTACAAGTGCCCTGAGTTCAGCTTCAGCACTGCTTCTTGACACAGTAGGCTGTTTCTTGCTCCTCCAAGTAACTAGGTTTCCCCATACATATGAGCAATAGCCTGTGGTAGATCTTCTGTCAATGTGACATCCAGCCCAATCAGCATCAGTGTAGACCTTGATTGATCTATCAGGAGACTTGGTGAAATGTAAGCCCTGGCCAGGAGTGGACTTCAGGTACCTCAGTATCCTGTTCACAGCATCCCAATGTTGCTCAGTAGGGCAATGCATGAACTGGCTAACCAAACTGACGCCATATGCAATATCAGGTCTTGTATGGGACAGATAAATGAGTTTCCCTACAAGTCTTTGATATTGATCCTTTCTGACAGCAATGTCACCATGCAGCAGGGTATTACTGGGGTCTACTGGGGATACAGCAGGTTTGCATCCCAGCATGCCAGTTTCCTTCAGCAGGTCCAGCACATACTTCCTCTGTGAAACAGATATACCCTGGTTGTTCCTAGCTATTTCCATACCAAGAAAGTACTTGAGGTAGCCCAAATCTTTAACTTGAAATACTTTTGCCAGCAGGGTCTTCAAGTGTTGGATCTCAGCAGGGTCATCACCAGTAAGGATGATATCATCCACATAGACAATAAGAATGGACCTTTTCTGGTTTGTTGTTTTGATAAACATTGTGTGATCTGAGTTGCATTGATGGTATCCAGCAGCTTTAACCACAGTAGTGAGTTTGCCAAACCAGGCTCTAGGGGACTGCTTTAGGCCATATAGAGATTTCCTCAATTTGCAAACTTTCCCTTGAGTGTGAGTATTGGAAAAACCAGGAGGCACATTCATGTAGACTTCCTCAGTAAGGTCACCATTTAGGAAAGCATTCTTGATATCCAATTGGTGTAGAGGCCAGTCAAGTTGGACAGCAATTGAGATCAGTACCCTGACAGTGTTTAGTTTTGCCACAGGTGCAAAGGTTTCCTTGTAGTCAAGGCCATATGTTTGAGTGAATCCCCTTGCAACCAGTCAGGCTTTGTATTTGTCAATAGTACCATCAGCATTGTACTTGATAGTGAACAACCATTTGCAGCTGACTGTCTTCTTTCCATGTGGGAGAGAGGTGAGATCCCAAGTATGGTTGTCAAGGAGAGCGATCATTTCGGTTTTGACGTACCGCCTTCCACTTATCATGTTGGAGAGCTTCCGTATATTCTTAGGAATAGAGTGAGAATCCAAGTCCCGTGTAAACATGGCAAAAACAGGTGATAACCGATCATAGGATAGATAATTATGAATAGAGTGGTCGGTAGTGCAAGATCTCTTTCCCTTCCCGATAGCAATAGGTCCGTCATCAACGTCGCCAGTGCCGCCGAGAGTCGGTGGGGTGCTTGAGGTTCGGTCTCTGTGTGACTCGCAGGTTGCCGAGTGTCGGTAGGCTCGGTTCGGCGAGCTCGGGTCAGTAGACTCTGGTTCAGGAGGTTGCTGAGGATCAGTAGGATGCTGAGAGTCAGTGGGGTCCTGAGGTTCAAGAGTTTGCTGAGGAAAGGATTTAGTTCAAGTTCAATCGGGTTTCCATCGTTGATCGCCTCGGTGGACTTGCTTGTAGTAAGGAGTCCTTTCAAAGAATTTTACATCCATAGAATTGTAAAATCTCTTTTCGAAGGAGAGTAACACTTGTAACCTTTCTTGTCCTTTGCATATCCTAGGAAAATGCACTTGTGAGCTTTGGGATCAAGTTTGCTTCGTGTTGGGCATGGATATAAACAAATGCAGTACAACCAAAGATTTTTGGTGGTAATTGGGAGATAAGATGAGGGCATGAGTGTGTGGTCAGGAGGGTTTGGATATGAGTTTTGAAGCCTAACACTCTGCTGGGAAGTCTGTTGATTAAGTAAGTGGCAGTTAATATAGCTTCACCCCACATATACTTTGGGACATGGGTAGTGAACATGATTGATCTAGCCATCTCCAAGTAGGTGCCTCGTTCTTTCTCTCGGAACCCCATTTTGTTGAGGTGTTTCCACACAACCGCCGATATGGACAATCCCCTTATTCATCAAGAAATTACCGAGGTTAGACTCATATTATTCAAGAGCATTATCGATCTTTAAGATCTTGATCTTAGTGTCAAATTGAGTAGAGATCATGTTGTAGAATTCTGAAATACTTTGGTCCAACTTCGATTTATCCTTCATTAAAAACAGCCATGTGTTCCCGGTATGATCATCAATGAAAGTGACAAACCACCTTTTTCCCCGTTATACTTTTTACCCTTGAAGGTCCCCATACATCACTATGAATTAAAGTGAAAGGTGTGGAAGGCAAATGAGGTAGTTTGGCATACACAGATTTGGTAAGTTTGGCAAATTGACAAATATCACATTGAAGATCATTGACATTACATCCTTTAAATAATTCAGAATTACGAGACTTCAAATAACCAAAACTTGGATGTCCTAGTCTATAATGCCATAACATGATATTATCTAAGGTTTGAGTGCAGAGTGCCGAGGCGATTCGGTCTTCGCCTTCGTCTTCGGCGGGTCGACCACATACAATCCTAAGCGGGGTTTAGCCCTCCCAATCACTTCCCGTGAAGAAGGGTCCCGGAAAGTGCACCGATTCTTATTAAAAACAACAGTCCAATTTAAATCTTTTGCAAGTCTACCGACGTGATATGAGATTGCGCCTAATTTTGGAACAAATAGGACATCCTTTAGACATATCTTATTAGTGAGTTTAACATTTCCAAAACCTTTTGCACGAGAAATGGATCCATCAAATAGCCTTAACATTGTGAATTTGTTGACATGGCATAAGGTGAGTTATGAGGTTTTTATTACCGAGTCATATGGGAGGAGGCCCCGAATCAACAATCCATGTTTCATTACTAATATAAGAGTAGAATTTACCCGCACTAGCCCGAGTAGCCGTGTCGGTAGAGGTACTACCTTCTTTTTGTTGAGTGAGGAAAGCTTTGAAAGCAAAGAACCGAGCATTCAACTTGTTGTCATTCTCCTCTTCATGGACATGCCTCGCCCGACTTTCCCCGGTAGGTTTGAGAGATTTAGGCATGCCATGTAGCTTCCAAAGAAGTGTCCTTGGTGTGATTTGTGCGTTTGCGGTGCTCACGAGAACAACTTTCCGGTTCTATCGGTAGGCTTCCCGACGGTCTCGGTAACTTCGGCAGCTTCCCGATGGTCGGCGAGGTAGCACTCTCGGCGGGGTTGTCGGTAGGGAGTTCGGCGAAGATCACTTTCCTCCTCGCTTTCCTCATGTTTGACTTCACAAACATGGATTTGAGATTGGGGAGAGGTTTTGTGGCAAGGATTCTTCCTCTAACATCATCAAGGGCGGGATTCAGTCCCGGTAAGAAACTTGAATACTCTCTTTTTCTCAATAATGTCCTTATAAAGGCGCGCATCCTTGACATCATTCCGGGGTGAGTTTCCGGCATATCTAGGTGTTGCCATGCCCTAGACAGCTTGATTGAAGTATTGAGTTACGTACATATCTCCTTGCCTCAGCTTTTGGATCCGAGCTTCAAGTTCATACACTTCGATGTATTGTCTTTCTTGGAGTAAAGATCCCCGGCATTATCCCGCATTTCCTTTGCGGTATCATACATCATAAAGTTCTCACTAATCTCTTTTGTCATTGATCTTGTGAGAATGGTCATGACTTGATTATTAGCAGTATCCCATGATTCAAATCCTGGGTCATCTTCAGCAGGGGCAGGTTTAGAGCCGGACAGGTATCCCATCTTACCTTGTCCAGAGATGTACATTTTCATAGATCTTGACCATAGCAAATAGTTGTTGCCATCAAGTCTATGATTAGTATAAGATGAAGATTCAGTGACCCCAGTCTGCTGAGGCAGCTGGGACTCAACTGAAGGTGAGGAAGCTTCAGATAGTGAAGACATTCTTGATTCAAATAGGTTGCCGAGAGTTTGCGCGGATTTCGGGAGTTTAAGTCTCGATACCATGAAGAGAGTTTGAGAAAGTAATAATACTTGAGTAAACTCCAACTTATTTATTCATGTTGAAAGAATGAGTATAAATAGGTACAAGAGAGGATCCTTACAAGAGAGGATCCTAGCTAGTAAAGTAAAAGTAACTAGAGCCGGCTACAATAAATGCTAGAGTCGGCTATGTCTATGCTATTACATAATAGGACAAAGGATAGTTACTTTATGACTATTAGGACATATTAATTGTTTATTCAATGCAATTAATATGTCTCATGATACAAAGTAACACGTTATAATGTAACATGTTATGAGTATAATAATAATGTAATATTAACCATAGTATTTCCACATAATCCTTTACAAATTCTAACCATCTCCTATGTCTAATATTCAGATTCTCTTGGGTGAAGAAATACTTTAAACTCTTATGGTCGGTGAAGATCCTTGCTTTAACTCCATACAAGTAGTGCCTCCAAGTCTTTAAGGCAAAAACTACCGCTGCCAACTCTAGATCATGTGTCGGGTAATTCTTCTCATGCACCTTCAACTGCCTAGATGCATAGGCGATCACTTCCCCCCTTGCATCAACACACAACCTAGACCCTGTCCCGACGCATCGGTATAGACATCGTAATTATCAAAGATCTCCGGAACTGCTAAGACTGGGGCTGTTGTCAACTTCCTCTTCAGTGTCTGAAAAGCTATTTCGCACTCTCTAGTCCATTCGAACTTCATATTCTTCTGTGTCAGCTTAGTGAGTGGAGTAGCTATCTTTGAAAAGTCTTGTACTAACTTCCGGTAGTAACCAGCCAACCCAAGAAAACTTCTTACTTCTGAAACGGTGGTAGGTCTAGGCCAATTCTCAACTGCCTCAATTTTCACTGGATCAACTTGAATACCATCTCCAGAAATCACATAACCCAAGAAACTAACTCGATCCAACCAAAAGTCACACTTAGAAAACTTTGCATATAACTGATTCTTCTTCAAGATCTCCAACACTATCCTTAAGTGTTCCTCGTGTTCTTTTTCATCCTTTGAGTAGATAAGAATATCGTCTATGAATACAATCACAAACTTATCCAAATACGGCATGAAAACACGTTGCATCAAATCCATAAATGCAGATGGAGCATTAGTGAGTCCAAATGGCATGACAAGGAACTCATAATGTCCATATCTCGTACTGAAAGCCGTCTTTGGTATATCTGCCACTTTAATCTTCAACTGATGATAGCCGGATCTCAAGTCAATCTTGGAGAACACTTTCTTGCCTTGCAACTGGTTAAACAGATCATCTATCCTTGGTAGAGGGTACTTATTCTTGATGGTAAGGTTATACAGTGCTCGGTAATCGATACACATCCTCATGCTACCATCTTTCTTCTTCACGAACAAAACAGGGGCTCCCCAAGGCGAGGTACTGGGCTGAATTATGTTCCTTTCAAGCATATCTTTAAGTTGAGCTTTTAACTCCTTCAATTCAGCCGGTGCCATCCTATAAGGTGCCTTAGCAACTGGTGCCGCTCCCGGTAACAACTTGATCTCAAACTCGATCTCCCTATCTGGCATGTTTCCCGGTAGCTCTTCTGGAAACACCTCGGGATACTCTCTTACTATAGGAGTTTCCTCTAACTTCGGCTTCACTTGTTCCACATCCACTGCATACAACAAGTAGCCTTCACAACCCTTCGACAAGCCCTAATGGCCTTAACTCGCCGAGATGATCGGATGTCGCTTCTTACCCGGCTTGTACACATTCCCTTGATACGTCTTGTCGATCTTCCGTGTACTTTAAAAGTCACTTTCTTCTCCCTACAAATTCCAAGTGAACAAAATTCTCGGATAGCCAATCTATTCCGAGGATTACGTCAAAATCCGAGAAGTCCAAAACTGTGAAGTCGCTCTTGCACCGGTAAGGTCCAACTCGAACTTCCACTTGAGGTATCATCCTAGTCACCTTTGTTACCTTCCCTAATGGTGTAGTTATTTCCAAGGTATTCCTTAAAGGTTCTGAAGGTAAATTCAATTTCTTAGCTACCTTGGTTGACACAAAAGTATTTGACGCTCCCGTATCAAACAAAGCCTTGACCACTAGGTTTTCTAACATTATCGTACCTAGGATGCATATTCGTTTATTTAAATATAGTTACAACATGAATAATCACGCTATAAAATATCTTAACAAAAGAACAAAACAACAACATGGTACCTGAAATAACGTCATCCTCTGGTTCCACAAAACCAGCATCAACTGCAAAAACTCGAACCGGTCGGCTTGGGCCGCTCTTTCCGCTTCCTTGACTCGAACTACCTCTCGTTCCCTCTGTTTGGACACGCTCTAGAAAAGTGTCCTAGCTCTCCACAGACGTAGCAACCGATCGTTCGCCCGCACTCTCCTGAGTGATTTCTGTTGCACTTAGAGCAAAGCGGTGTACTGCTCGGGGCCTTAACTGCCGTGGGAGTTGTCGTCTTCTTAACGTTCTGTTGCGGTGCTCCCCTGAAATTTCCTTGACTAGTCCCAAAGCTTCTCTTGTTCCCAACAACTACTGTAGCCCTCTTTCTAAAGGTCTCGACTTCCAAAGCTTTATTCAGTAGCTCTGCCATATTCTTCGCTGTAAATCCCAACATGCCTGATTGGATTTCATAAGCCAAGCCGTCCTTGTAAAGAGCCATCTTCCTTTCCTCCACTTTCATCAACTCGGGGTAGAACCGCCCCAATTCGTTAAACTTATTGGTGTACTGGGTCACCGTGTGTTGAGTACCTTGCTTAAACTTCAAAAACTGACTTGCCTTATCAGCTTGCACCGTAGCCGGGAAGTATTCGTTGTAAAACATGGCTTTAAAACCTTCCCAGTCCGTTATCTTACCGTTTTTGCTTTGAATGGCATCAATCCATGCTTCTGCTGCTCCCAACAGAAAACTAATTGCCAGCTGTGCCATTTCCGTCTCGGGGACATGTATATTCCTGCAAGCCTTTTCAAAACCTCTCAACCACTCTTCTGCCTTCATATGTTCTACATTTCCATAAAAGTTCTCAACCCGATTCCTTCTTAACCTTGTGTGCCAATGTAACAAACTCGCCTCGGTGTTCGCCGTATGAGGACACCGAGTCCTTATCCGGAAATGAAACGTTCGTGAACACACGTATAAAATAAAAGTAAATTCACTTTATACGTAAGCCTCTTACTACGTCGTATCAAAAATTCAAAAAGCGTAAAACGGAAGCAAAAAGCAAAACTCGGGTATAAAATTTCTAAACGTTTAAGAATAGAAAAGGGAATCTAAAAGCGGAAAATGTAAATTTATTACATTTGAGAAAGTACGAAAATCCCAAAAGAAAAGTACTACACGTCTCGAAAGACCAAAAGTCTACCTCAAAAGTATCAAAAGTAATCCAAATGTAAAAGTAAAGCGGTAATTGATAAGTCTTCAACGAGCGCCGTCAAACGTCGTCGTCGAACTCCTCCTCGAAAACCTGTTCGTCTTCTCATCCCCAAACACATAGAAAACATGCATTTGAGGTAAGTACAACGTACTTAATAAGAAAGAGAAGCTATGATAACAAATGTAGTTCATAAGGAAAAGATATTTAAATCGATTGGTTGTTTATGTGAGACCGACTCAACCTAGGGTTCATTTCATGTCCATCAACATGAATTGACTAAACGTTTCTACTTAGCTTATCTATGTTACAACCGCACTCAAGGGCACTACGCGCATCCACCTCAGCGAGTCCCTCCGTACTTAGGGTCATTATGACCTACGGAGTTCTTCCACCTCGGGAACACTCTTTTGCAACATATTAGTGGATCACACTAATATCCACGAAGTCTAGAAAAGGTAGACTCCGATAGCACGCGCGTCTCGGCGAGTCCCTCCGTACTTAGGGTCTTTTGACCTACGAGTTCCTCCTCCACCTTCGAGGTAGCACATGCATCGCGATTTAGCCTGGTGCCTAGCCAAGAGGGACAAGTTGTTGAATCTTTTACTAGTCAAGTACGTTGATTATTAGGATGATTAACTAGCCACCTACGTGTTTTCAAATAATCTCCCTCGTACATACTACTCTCTTCCTAGACCACTAGACACGGACAAGTCCTAGCAATTACACAGACATTGATGAATGCTAACTCATCAAAGCACAAGCCTATCATGCTCTTCCGACGGATCCGAACTTCAACTCCCTTTAAGAGTACATTCGGTGTTTTAACCGAACGAATCGAAGCTCAATTCAAGCTTGTTCAAGTTTACACGGTGTTAACGTATCACGTTTAAAGGTTTAGAAATGATAAAACGTATTTATAAGGTGAACAACAACCAAACGCCCGTTTAAAGAGATGGACGCCCGTCCGGAACTTGCGGACGCCGCCCGTCCATCTTTCCCGACGCTCGTCCACCCTAAGACAAGACGACTACAACTCCGAATGTAAAATAACACCTCGGACGCCCGTCCGGAGAAACCGGACGCCCGTCCGAAATGTAGCCAAGGCGGACGCCCGTCCACATCGAAGTAGACGCCCGTCCGACACCGGGTTTCGGCTAGAACCCTAAAATCTCCAACACGATTTCCACATCGTTTCTCAACCAAACATCAGCAAAATTAACACAGTGAAGTACGAAAAACCTCATCTAAAAGCACCATATCATCCATAATCATTAACCAAGGCATAACTCATCTTCCCAACATCAAAACTTCTTAAAAAAAGATCTAATCCGTACAACTAAGAATTGAAATCATAGGAATAGTTTTTCTTACCTATATGCAGCCCCAAATCTGATCAAAACCTCAACAAAAGCCTGCAGGTTTGCCAATCAAACTGGTATCAAGACGATGCTTCCTCACGACGTTCCCAACGCTCTCGTCTGAATTGAAAACAACCAAGAATTGCTTCAGTTATTGGTGAAACTTTCCCAACTCTCACTTCTCTCCTTGAATGCGCAGAAGAGAAGAAAAACATGGCTGCTTCTTTTTTGTAATTAGGTTCTGGGGATTATCAGTCTAATTTTCCCTTTAAATACCACTTCCCATAACAAATCCTTAATTTTCCATAAACACCCTTATTACCAAAATTCAGATTTTCTTTTTCTTATATATATATATATAAACTCGAAATATATATATATGTACACGTCCAATTATTTAACTCCGAATAAAAGGAACCGAACCCAATATTTCGTTTTCGCAAAAAGACACGTCTGCCCTTTCCCGAAAGTCGGAATATTACATCACCGATCTATGACCTTGTCCAGCTTTCCTTCCATTACTGCCGCGTCGATATATCTTATCAAATCCCGTCACTACTCCGAGTCATGGCCAATGTCTTTGTGATACTTACAAAATTTATTGGGATCTCTTTTTTCCTTGGGTCCCCTCATTGGTGGTGGAACCTTTGCTATTCCTTTTCTTTCCATAATCGCGAGGACCAGCTCATGAGATTGTTCAATGGAATGAAGTCTCTGTCCTACAGAGCTCTCTTCTTTCCCAGCCGATCTAAGACTGGCGCAGTTACTCTATCCCAGACGATTTTCTCTTCTTCTCTGATTTGTCCTCAGTCTTGTTCTTCTTACCTTCACCTCTTTCCATTTATCTTTTCATCCTATTGGTTTCCTCCTCTTGGCAATGCTTATAAGCCACATCTAGGCATTCTTCCATTGTTTGGGGAGTTTGTTGTTTGGCTTAGCGTGCATCCGACCCTCTCGCAGACCTGCCATGAAAGAGGTGACCAGAATTCTGTCATCAGTGTCTCTGACTGTGTAGATTCCTCGTTAAAATGTTTTATGAAATGAAGCACCGTCTCGTCCTGCCTTTCCCTTAGCGTGAAGATATGAGTTTGATTTCTCTGGAATGGATGAGCGGCGATGAAGGCATGAACGAACTTTTGAGTGAGAGTTCCGAAGTCAAAGATCGACCTCGGCGGAATCTTGTTGAACCATTCCCGAGCTCTTCTTGTGAGCAGCGTAGGGAAGGCCTTACACTTCATCTCATCTGAGGCGTTGTACAGATTCATGTGAGATATGTACTGATGCATATGATCATAAGGATCCTTAGATCCATCATATGGTTCAATTTTCAGAATCTTGAAGATAGCTATCAATGTACTCTGTGAACGGAAACACACAGAGGAGCACGTCTGATCGTCATCCCAACAGTGCATCCAGTTTAGCCCTGACAGTGTCGTTGGGCTGGTAATTAATATTCTTTCTCTCGGTGTGGAAACTAGACTCCACCACTTCTTGTTTCTTGAGAGCCCCTTTGGGGGATCTGCCTTTGAAACTTCTGGGGGATCTCTTCCCTTCAATGTTTCCTCAAATATAACATTGAATGGGTGGTATTATCCATGTTTTTCAGAACTTCCACCAACGCCTGGTTGGCTAGATCTTGAAGAACTGGATCAGGCAGATGAGCCTGATCCTCCGCAGGATTTATGCCTTTCTGGCCTGCTGCAGCTTGGCCTCCATCCTGGGTGGTGGTAGAACCCCTTTGTTGCGTTGGATCTGCTGGATCCTGAGTGCCTTTCTTTCCCGTGTTCTTGGCCATGGCCAAAAAAAAAAAATTTCTAGGGATTCTTGAACAATCTATCGAAAAGAGGCCCTTATTCTTGCACCAATTGACGATGCTGGAAACCGTCTATTAATTAATCTGGGTGGTTCTCTTTAGTGACAATAGTTCAAGAACAATCTGGTAAAAAAGGGGACGGTGTTTATGGTGATTTTTAGATCGAGCCTAAGAGTTATTTCTCTCAAATTGCCTACATATCCAATGACTGTATTGGAATCAAGTCTCTCGTAGTTCCTTAGGCTTGTTTATAGAGGACGATTGATCCATTTCCTTGTTCTACAAGGATTCGTATTATTTTCCCTAAGGTTAATCACACGTATATCCCTTAATTTAAGGACAATTACGGACACATTTAAATGTCAATATCAAAGTCTTTATGACCCAAGATTCTTTCCTTATTTATCTTTAGTTAATAAGCACATGGGCTAAAGTCGGGGGTGCTCTGGCCGACCTGCGTCGAGCCCCTGAGACCTCTATGGCCGAGTTGGGGCAGCTCTTCTCTACCATACCTTGGCCGACCTGTGCTGGCTTGGTGAAGGTATGCTTGCTGTCCTCCCTTCTAGGGTACAGACATGCCCTTGGGCACGTCTTTGGGGCTCCTGGCCCTTAAGGTTTGTCTTAAATGCCATTCATTTATTATATGGTTATTCAGAAGATGACACGTGGTGTAGTTCGGGTCGGCCCTTATCGGTCCTTTTTGTTGTTTAATGTCTCTATTTACTGGACATGTTATAGCTATCAAAGTATCTGCAGGTATGTTTTTATATATCCTCCTTTTTTATCTTTAGTCATTTGTGTGGGAATTTTGGAAATCAGGTGTGTCAAACAGTAGGGTTTTTTTTTAGGTCCTATTTTTTCTGACATTTTCTTCTCCGTAGAAATTGCTACGTCTTGGCTTGGACAGTAGAAATTTACTACGGTTAGAAGTCAGGCACGTAGAAATGGTTTGAATTAGGAATTATGCATCCTAGAGCTCGTAGAAATTTAAACTCAACCGATAGAAATTGTATGAAATTTCTACGAGCTTGGGTGAAGGGACATAGCAATCGGGTAAATTACTACGGACTGTTATATAGTTTAACAACTCCTTAAATGTAGCAGTATACAAAAAAAATTGTCATCACAAGATAATAGATTGGTAAAAGAGAATTTTTATTGTACTCATCGTGTAATACAAAGTGTTACATTATATACACTTAACAAGAGAATCAAGAGAGATCAGCCTAATTAATGTAAAGATTTACAGAATGATACAATAAATAAATTAGGTATGAACACGATCAATATAATATCTCTCTAATATATTTATTACGCCCCCTCAAGTTGTGGGTCGTGAAAGGAGGCACAACTTGTCCCCCCAAGAAGTAAAGTCGAGTCGAGGAAGCGGCTTGGTGAGAACATCGGCAATTTGATCGCCAGCTGGGACGTGAGCAACGCAAACCGAACCTTGAGTGACATGATCTCGAATAAAGTGATAGTCGATAGCAACATGTTTCATCCGAGAGTGAAAGACATGATTGGCATAAAGTTGGGTGGCGCCGAGGTTGTCACAGAAAATGACCGGGGTCGTGGATGAATGGGAACCAAGTTCTTGAAGGAGGAAGGATAGCCATTGAAGTTCAGCAACTGTATCAGCAATGGAGCGGTATTCAGCTTCAGTGGATGAACGAGCTACAGTACGCTGTTTCTTGGAGCTCCAGGAGATAATATTACAGCCAAGATAAACAGCATACGCACCGGTAGAGGTGTGATCGGGTTTGTTGCCGCCCCAGTCAGCGTCAGAGAAAGCATGGAAGGTGTGTGGGGACCGCTTGAAGTAGTGGATGCCCAGGTCTGACGTGCCTACAAGATACCGAATGAGTCATTTGAAAAACGACCAATGAACATCAGTCGGGGTTTGCATGAACTGAGCGAGCTTATTGACTGCAAAGGTGATGTCAGGTCGAGTGAATAGCAAATATTGAAGACTGCCGACAACACTGCGAAACTCGGTGGGATCAGTCAGTGGAGTCCCCGAAGTAGGAGTCAAGGTAGTGATATCAGTAGGCATAGGCGTGGGAACTGGTTTGGCCGCAAGCATGTTTGTTTTGGCAAGGAGTTCGAGCATATACTTTTTCTAGGAGAGAAGGAGGTCGTCAGCTGTAGGGAGAACCTCTATTCCGAGAAAATATGTGAGAGGACCAAGGTCCTTAATAGAAAACCACGCATTGAGAGATGCAATAATTGTGTGAACAAGTGCTGAGTCGGAACGAGTGACGATAAGATCATCCACATAGACCAGAATAAAAGCCACATGGGAAGATCGACGCAGAATAAAGAGAGATGCGTCAGCCTGAAAGTTGCAGAAACCCTAGGATAATAGAAAGTGTCGTAGCTCAGAATACCAAGCACGTGGAGCTTGTTTCAACCCATAGATGGCTTTGTTTAATTTGCACACAAATTTAGGTTTAGCCGGATCCTGAAACCCTGGAGGTTGTGCCATGTAAACAGTTTATGTAAGAGTCCCCTATAAGAATGCATTGTTTACGTCAAGCTGACGTAGTGGCCAAGAGCCAGTAGTGGCAAGAGCAAGAACTATCCGGATAGTGGTGGGTTTTACCACTGGACTGAATGTCTCATAATAGTCAACGCCGGGGCGTTGATGAAATCCTTTGGCCACAAGACGGGCCTTGTAGCGATCAAGAGTACCATCTGCATGGAATTTAGTGCGAAAAACCCATTAGAGCCCACAATGTTGAAAGAGGGGTCCGGAGGGCCAAGATCCCATGTGTGATTCCGTATGAGGGCATCATACTCGGCTTTCATGGCAAGTTTCCAATTAGGAGAGGCCAAGGCACGGGAAATGTTGGTGGGTTCGGGTTCGGGTTGGGTGGGTGAGGAGAGTGGGTATTGAGAGTGGGTTTTGGATGTGGTTTTTGGCCCGAGTAGTCATATGGTGGGGTTTGTGAGTGGGGGGGGGGTGGTGGAGGTGGGGGTGGAGGGCTTGGGGAAGGGGATGGGGAAGGTGGTGGTAAGGGTGGAGAGTTTGGGGAAGGTGATGGGGAAGGTGGGGGAGGTTCGGGCACCCGGTCGGTTAGGGCGGAGGGGGTTCGATGTGGTAGGGGAGGGGGTGAGGTGAGGGGATTGAAAAGGGAAGACCGTTTCAACAAACTTAACATGACGAGAGGTATAAATGCGGTGGTCTATGGGGTCAAGGCGGAGATAGGCACTTTGACTGATGGAGTAGCCAATGAAGACGCATGCCTTTGAGCGAGGTTCGAGTTTGTGTGCCGTGTATGGTCGGAGCCAAGGGTAGCAGAGACAACCAAACGTACGTAGTTTTTCATAGCGAGGGGATTGATTGAGGATTTTGTGGAAGGGGGAGGTGTTGTTGAGAGTAGGTGTAGGCAGACGGTTAATAAGGTATACCGCAGTGGCAAAAGCGTAGGGCCAATAGGAAAGGGGCATGAAGGCATGGGTTAAGAGAGCAAGGCTGGTTTCAACAATATGTAAGTGTCGCCATTCGGAGTATCCATTGTGTTCGGGGGGTATGAGGGGGGAGGTGAAGTGGGAAATGCCATGTGTGGAGAAGAAAGTGCGAAGAGCGGTAAACTCGGTACCATTATTAGAGTAAAATATTTTAAGGTTGGTTGAAAAATACTTTTCGACAAGTGTTTTAAAACGAGGAAAAACAGTAGCTACATCGGATTTTCTTTGTAGGGGGTAAAACCACACATATTTTGTATAATGATCGACAAAAATGATGTAATATTTAGAGTTTTCAATGCCATAAACGGGGGAGGTCCATACATCGGAAAAAACAACTTCAAGTGGGTGAGTAGATTGTAAAGTCGACTTACCAAAGGGGAGCTTATGGCTCTTATTCAACAAACAAGCGTCACAAAAGGTAATATCAGAATTATTTGACAAAGGTAAAGCAGCAGAAGTAGTAATAATACGTAAAATAGAAGGGGCATAGTGCCCTGAGCGGTGGTGCCAGGTGGATTTGGAAGCAGCTGGGGCAGCAAAGTGAATGATGGGTTGGTGTTGAGGCCAGGTGTAAAGTCCATCCTTAACTGGACCTGTCACCATGCAAATTCCTATTGGGATGTCCTTCACACGAAAAAATTCGGGAAAAAATTCAACAGACACATCATTAGTCCGGCAAAACTGTGAGATAGATAATAAGTATTTTGAAATACCGGGCACGCACAGAACATTATCAAGTTTAAATTGCGAGGACCAAATTGTAGAGCCAGTATAAGTAATAGGGAGAGTTGTACCATCACCGATCATAACATCCTCCGGGCCGGGATAGAGTGCGTGGAGAGACAAATTGGCTAAGTCATTTGTGACGTGGTGAGAGGCACCACTGTCTAAGAGCCACGATTGGGCCAAGTGGGGATCAGTTGGAGCTGCTGCAAGGTGGGCCTAAGGCGGTGTGGGCCGATGAGCTGGCGGCGTGACTGGGCTGAATTGAAAATTGGGGCAAAATCTGGCGCTGTGGCCATAAGTCCGGCATATTTGGCACTTTCCTTGATATTGTTTTGCTGGAGCAGTGCTGCGGGGATTGGACCCGGTTGAGGAATTGCGAGGATGACCACGCCACTGAGATTGCTGTTGGGACGGAGCGGCTGCCTGTGAAGAGGCTAGTGGGCGATAGGCGGCATGAGCTACAGCCGGTGGTAGTAATGGAGGAGAATGGCGGCGGGAGGCATCAAAATTCAGAAGCTTTTCATGGAGCTCGTCCAATGAAATAATGGTGTCTCTTGCTTGAATAGCTCGGACCATATCGTTGTAGTCATCCCCCAAGTTTTCCAGTATGATGTCAAGCAGATCTTCATCATCCATTTTTGCTCCGAGCAAAGCAAGCTCGTTGGCTTTGGACCGAATTGCCTGTAGATATTCGGTGATTGTTTGATCTCCTTTAAGTGATTGTTTGATTTGTCTAATCCTCCCACGAGAGGGCTTGGCATAAAGGTTGTGGAGGTGCGTCCAAATTTCTTGAGAAGAGGAGGCATCGGAGATTGTCGAAAGCCCAGAGATGGACAGAGAGCCGGAGAGAGTATTCACAATTAATTGATCCTGCCGGTACCTGTGGGTGTAGGCGGGATTGACTGAGGTGGTGCCATTGGAGGTGATGGTTTTCGCCGGAGCTGGTTTGGTGCCATTAACGTACCCGAGAAGATCGTAGCCGGTGAGTAGCGACTCAAATTGAATTTTCCAGATTTGGAAGTTATCACCTGTGAGTTTGATTGGAGTTTGTATACTGGAGTTGAGAGGGATAAGTGGTGGAAGATTGGAGTTGGAGCTGTCACCTGTGGCCGGAGAAGTAAGGGTGGAGGTGGTTGACATGATTTCCGGCGAAAAAAAACAGAGAGGAGGATCGGAAAAGAGAAGAGAATTATTGTGGTTCTGATACCATAATAGATTGGTAAAAGAGAATTTTTATTGTACTCATCGTGTAATACAAGGTGTTACATTATATACACTTAACAAGAGAATCAAGAAAGATCGGCCTAATTAATGTAAATATTTACAGAATGATACAATAAATAAATTAGGTATGAACACGATCAATATAATATCTCTCTAATATATTTATTACAACAAATCAATGAAATCTACTATTATTCATTTCCATAATCTGAAAGGTAGGTACAGTAGAACCTCGATAAATGAATAGACTCGGGACCAGAAAAAAATATTCGTTTATCGAGTTTATTTATTTATCGATAAATGAATATATTATTCATTTATCGATAAATGAATATTTATTCATTTAGATAATATTCTTACAGTTTTTTTATTTTTTCTTATGATTAGTATTTTTACCTTTAATGTACAAATGTATTTAGAGGGTAATTGTCAAAATTCTTATGAAAAACTTAATTACATTTATGTTCTTTACACTCTAGATTAGGAATACATGCATTATATGTATGGACTAGGTACATTGTATTGTACTGATATATCACTAAATTATCTTTTAACAATAAAAAAATAATATATCACTTGGAATGATGCAGTTATGGAATCGCCTACAGACGAAGAAATTATTGAGTCTGAACTAAATGATGAGAATGATCCTAAACCAGATGATAGTAGCGTCATACCAAATATGTCATCAAAAGAAGCATTTCAGGCAGTAGTCACCAGACAAAATCACTTGCTACAACACGAGCAAAACATTCCAGAAGTTGTGCATGCATTGCAAACAATTAAGGATCGAATGCATTTTGTGGTAGGCAAAAACAAACAACTTTAGATGCATTTTTTGAGAAGAAATGAATTCTTATATGAAAATTGTTGATTGGATGAAATATTTTGGTTTATTATATATATATGCAATTTAGTGATTATTCATTTATGTTTACATAGGGTCCTTAAGGACTCAAAAAAATTTATTCGTTAATGCATTTAGCGAGGTTATTTATTTAGCCCCTTTGCCCAAGTCAGGACCGGAGAAAATTATTCATTTGACTAGGTTATTCATTTATCAAACACTTATTTATCGATGTTCTACTGTTTATTAATCCATGTAAGTATATTTCATTCATGTAGGCGTATATATATATATATATATATATATATAGAAAAGCAGCACTTTGTTGAAAGTCAAAGGGCATTTTTTTTTAAATAACAAATGACAAACTGTAGAATAGTTCTTCCTATTTTCACAAATGGAACAAGCCCCCATTTCAATAGTAAATATATATTTGGAAGATATTATTATTAAACAGCTAGCACTTCTTAGTTTGACACGACAAAGAAGTCTTCAACAAAGTTTCTATTTTTTACTCTTTGAATCAATTCACCTGTTTTACTTAATCAACACAACATTTTGACACCTCCTCTCATACTACAAATACCCCTCAATAGCACACAACAAAATTAACATCACAACTTACCTTCAAATTTAGCTACTTACATACATTCCATTTATAATTTATAATTTATTCCTTAATATATCGATTCCCATGGCAAAGTTTAATGGAGAAGAGAAGACATATACTCAGGCTGAAAAAGATGCTCGTCGCAACAAATGCTTCGCGTATGTCCTTGCTTTCGTGTTGTTCCAAACGGGCATCGCATTGGTCTTTGCACTCGTAGTCATGAAGGCCCGAAGACCTAATTTTCGTGTTCGATCCGCTACTTTCGATAACTTCCAAGTTTCAACATTGAACGTAAACGCTTCGTTCAACATTAAAATGAACGCTCAACTCGGATTGAAGAACAAGAATTTCGGTGAGTATAAATACGAAAACAGCACCATCGAATTCTTCTACAAGGACTACAAGGTTGGAGAAGCCATTGTACCGAGAGGGAAGGTGAATCTTCGATCCACGAAGAAGTTTAATGTTGCGGTGGATTTGTCTTCAGCTAATGTTCCTGGAAACGAACTTGGGGATGAATTTCTTAATCACGCATGGATTCCGATAAGCAGCAAATCAAATTTGAATGGAAAAGTGAAGCTAATGCTGATTATGAAGAAGAAGAAATCAACCGACATGAACTGCACCATGAATATTAACATCTCTTCCAAACAGCTTCAGGATTTAAACTGTAATTGATTTCGGTTATTAAGAACCATTAGTGTACTGCTTTCAATTAAATTCAATAACATGTATACTTTTTTTCTTCATTAATTAGTTATGTATAGGGTTAATAATTTACTGCCTGACCGATTTATTTAATGAAATTACAAGAAATATTTTCTTAATAGAAACATTTTACTATATATTTTATTAATAGAAAGAAGAAAAGTACAAAAGAGGTCCAACCTGTCTTAGTAAAATTTATAAAACATCCGCACCTAACCATGTCCTGTTAAAACCCTCGTAGCAACAAAAACCAAAGGAAAAATATATACCAAGAGGAAAGAGTACGACTGTTCAGTGTTAAGTCAAATTATAGAGGAAAAAAACTCCTATGTAAAAACCACCCTAATGTATAAGCCCTAAGCTAAACACTCCAAATGAACTTGTTGTTTTTTGTTCGTACCCACATGAATCTCTTTTTTCTTTATGATCTCCTCGAGCATTGTGTGAAGCGTGAGACTCGTCTCATGATCTATAGTATCAAGTTGTGGTGTAATTAAGTTGCTCATGTATGTCCATTCCAAGCTTGGATGCAATTTTTGTTCAAAGGGGAAGATCCATGAAAACGTGTTCTGAGTCCCCAAAAGGTGACATCCCATCTTCTTCACTGACCTCATCCTTCTCATCTTTAGTGTCTTCTTTATCCTTGGTCAAGAAATTGATTTTAGAATTTTTATCCCCAAAGAACAATGTTCGTGGCAAAATTGGTATATTGATGTTAAGTAGGTGAGCCTCTGGAATAGAGTTAAAATCATTAGAGGATGGCGGGCACAGTTTATAGTAATTACTCTCATCATCCATCTTATCTTCCACATGGGGCGTGTTCGTGCACTGTTGTGGCCCAACATCCATAAGAGAATCCTCTTGCTCAAATTCTTTTGTCAATCTTTGATAGTCAGGCAGATCATCATCAAGAATAAAGTCATCCACATAAGATTACTCAATATTCTCCACCCCCTTATTTGTATCAATCTTGGACGTCTCAGGTATTTGAGCTTGCTTATTTGAGCTATCCTTCCCTATATGTGACAATGTAACTGTATTTGTGAAAGTATGTTCAGTAGCATCAACCAAAACGGCATTAATGGATTCCTCACCATTCTGCATTGTTGACAGGGAAACTCAAGTCTGTTTGTTCCCCTCAGCTAAACTATCTTTTCCTTTAATTGGGTCAATAGACCTTTTGTACTTGTTGTCTTTTCTGCCTTTGCTTAACTTCCTGCTTAGGTGGATTCAGACGAATACAATTCCCTTCATTATGTCTAATCTGCCTGTAAGGACTGTAGTACTCAGGCCAAATTTATGCATTAACAACTTGCCAAAAACCATCATGTACATCTTCTCCAATCCACAGTCGTTGACCCCGAGGTTTAAGGAGATCCTCTTCAATTAGAACTCTAGGAACATAAGGCCTACGGAGGTCGAGGGTAGCAAAATCAAGATATAACGGTCTCTCTATAAGACCAGTGATCTTCCAGACATAATGTGTGTTGAAAAAAAGCAAAAGAAGAACTGGTAATTCAAACCAAATTGGCGCTAGTAAAGAATCATCATTCAAACGATAATCTAATGTCCATTTCAGAAAAGTCATGGGGAATCTACAACATTCCACTAACGACGTGTAAACAGTCTATTGTAATCTTCATGACATCCGGGATGAACAAGGACATTACGGTTATCAAGCAACCCAACCTTTCAGTCAGCCTTCAACTCTAACTTAACAAAGAGCTTATGAATATGGACAACTCTTGGGCAAAGATTTGGAAAATGAGCAACTAAATCATTCTCAAAAGGTTTCGATAAAATATGCATTTCAGTTCAGTAAATGAAGAAGGCTAGCTCACCTCGATATGTAGATAGAGATCTACAATCAAGCACCGTGGCTGCAGTGGCATTGTTGCCAACCACCTGTGCAAAGGTACGCTTAGGTGGCCGATCGTTGTTATCCATAAAAGAAGTTACCTAGAAACCCTAAATCAGAGATATCATCCTCAGAGCAAAAAATTACAAAAATATATTGAGTCTTTTTTAATTAACACTACAAGAAAAATATGTTTTTGTCACGGTAGTTTTTTCCACAACTAAAAAACAATTGTGTCTAATATATACGTAGTTTTTCTCATTTGCCACGCCATGGTGGCTAAAAGTAAGTATATATTAGCAACGATTCTTTTTGGATGTGACAAAATAGTACTACTTCCGTCCCAAAATGTAAGTCATTTTAGCTTTTTAATTTTGTCCCAAAATGTATGTCCATTTACAAAACCAATAAAGCATTTATTACATCTTTCTTCTTCTACCCTTCATTTATTATATACTTAACCACTTTTTACTACTTTGCATTAATACTAATGAAATGTCATTTTAGTCTTTTTAATCAAAATTAATGACAAATAACAAATTTAACTAACTAACTTTTCTGAATATGTGTGAAAAAACCTAAAAGAACTTACATTTTGGGACGGAGGTAGTATTTTCTTGTAGTGAAAGGATATTTCTGGTTATAGATATATCATCGTCTTTAGTTGCACAACACATTTATTGTCTATCACCACAGTGATAATCGACATTTTCACAACTGTAACTACAACAGAGAATTGACATTCAATTAGTTGATTGTAATCCTGCTGATTACTTTAATTTAAAGATATTTGGATGTCCTGCATATATGCAGTGAAGAAAAATTAGAACATCGGGCCAGGAAATGCATATTTCTTGGGCATGCATCTGGTGTCAATGGATACCGTTTATGGTGTATTGATTCGGCTCAGTTGTTGTTCCAACAATGCTTGGGTTTGTTTTCGTTTTGGGAGTTTATGGAGAAGGTTGAGCACGATTATTAATTCTGAATGTGGACTCTTGTCCCAAAGTGGAGATTTCTTGGTTTGTGGGATCAAAAGTTCCTCATTGATGGCTTATTGGTGTTGCATTTTAGTTTAAATATAAATAAGACCTTAAGTCTTTTGTATAAGGTGCACATTTGATGTGTCACTTTAGATAAAATTCTATTGCTCATAGCTCAATGTTTGAATTATTGTCTTTTGCGCTTCAATAGAGTTTTTTGTATTCTCCACTGGGGGAGGCAGCACCTTATAGCAAATGGGTCAGCCGACCTGGTAAAATAATATTACAGTGAAAAAAATTAGATGCACTTTTATATGTGAAATTGATCCGCTTATTTATATATATTGATCCGTATTAATTTATATTGAACTATAATATATAAGATTAAGTTTAGTAATTACAAAATATGACAAATTTCTAAGCTGTATCACCAAATTCGCCATCCTTGGCCGTCTATTATAATGATATATATTAGTTCTCTCTTCTGTCATTGGATGTACGTCAATAGATAGAACCACGTTAGTGATATTTGTTCTCTTTTCTTCTTGGAAATAGGTCAACAGGCCGAACCTCATTAATTTTGTTGTTTCATCTCAGTTAAATTTTTTCCCATAGTGATGCCGGAGCGTATTAGGAAAAGCAAACATGGAAGCGAACAGAAGAGATGAAGTCACAAACAAGGCTTCAGAATATGCTCTGAGAGGCAAATTTTTTATGGAAAATTAGGGATAAGGACACAAACATGGAGAGCGAGCGAGAAGGACAAACGAGATGAACTCCGAAAATCGGTGAATCTCCCCGGTGAATCCCGAAATCGGTGACAATTTCGATAAATCCCGGCTTTCGACGATGAATTTTGAAAATTAGTGAGAGGCAAAAACGGTTTTTTATGTTATTCAAGTTTTGTCCTTTATGCAAAAGTTTCAAAAATCATCCTCAATTGATGAAATATTTCGTCATTCTCCCTCAGTTATTCAAGTCGACTAAAATTTTATTTTATAGCTGCACGAATACGATACTTTCCAAAAAAATATAAAATTACAGAATTTATTACGGAAATAAATCAGCGCCGAAATCACGATGCTGAAATCACGGATCCGGAATCGGATCTTTATTGAATTCGTAAATAAAATAAGAAAATTGTGAAAAACATGCAAAAATCTTCGGCGGCCGAAATGGAAGGGAAAATAGCTGATTTTGGCTTCGAAAAAGCTTAGGCCGTTCACCATGACGTCGGCGTTGGAGAGAGCTTTCCGAAATGGGTCCTGCACGCAAAACGGACATCGGAGCCGAAAGTTACGGCCAAAATACTAACGCCTGTCCGAACGCTCCTTTTTATCCATGTATTCGATCACAGTCAATATGGAATCCGACAACTCCGCCTCAAATGCGCCTACATCACATAGTTCTTTTGCTTTATGTTATTATCTTTAAAGACTATATCTCAGAGCTCTTTTTCCTAACATCCGGGAAACTTTAAAAACGAAACAGTGAGTACCCTTTGGTTGGTCTAACCTCTTTTTTTTTTTAAATTTGAAGTCGTATTTCATCCTCAGCTTCAACTCTTCAATCTCCTTTAATACGCCTGCATGTGTATTTTGATACGGAATCTACTTTAAAAAATTAAAAAAAAAAAAAACAGGTTCTTAAGAACCCACATTTTTTAAACTACCACAAAAACAGAAATAACATACTTATAATAATAAATAATGAATAAATAAAAAACAGATCTGATCCTGTCTTTCGGACCAAGATCCTCTCAAGTAACTTAAGGGTAAAATTAGTGTTTTTACATATAATGAACTAAACTACGTAGTTTTGGAAAAAGTTAATCAATGGCTAGATGTTTTACACTTTTGGAGTGTGTGGTTGGATCATGCATACTTGAGAGAATATTTCCTCAAGTTACTTGAGAGGATCCTTTTATTTGTTCAATAAATGCCTCTATTTTAGTTGACATATTATGTATATTATATATAGCTATCAAAAGTATCTGATGTCAGTAAGGTGACTTAAACTCTACATTTTGGTGGAACCAATCAAGAAGACTCACCGGGTGATGGTCACCGAGAAGTGTATTCATTTCGTGCATCGCAGGGTGGAGTCTACGAGCTTCGGCGGGGTAGCTTCAGCGGGGGTAACTATCGCCAGGGTGATAGTCCGCGAGTACTTGAATACAAAGCGGGTCCCACATCTGCGTTAATTATCGTTATGTGACGGTATACGGTGTCATTAAAAGGAGGACACGTGTAGGGGTATTTATGGTGCATCGTACAAAGATTCCCGGCGGCTAGGGTTTAGGGATTTGTGCCTATAAATACGCTTGTTGTCTCATTATCCGTGTGTGTTGAAATCTGTAAAATTCAGTGCATAATAAAATATCTCTTTTCTGCCCGTGGTTTTTTACCTCTCCCACTGAGAGGTTTTCCACGTTAAATCTGTGTTCTTCTTGTTTCTGTTATCTCCTTTGATTGTTTATGTTTGATTGCTTCGTTTCTCGTTTCTTGCATCTGAAGTCATCTCCATCCGTTTTATAACAAGTGGTATCAGAGCCAGGTTCTGGAGAAAACAGTCTGTACGATCAACTTCATCTTCACCAAGGCCTTCAGCAAGGTGCTAGGATCTGTGATAAAGTTGTAATCTTTAGCAAGGAAAGATGTCGCGAGTAAACGTAAAAATCGATAAATTTACGGAAGGAACAATTTTGGTCTGTGGCAAATCAAGATGCGTGCACTGTTGAAACAGCAGGGTTTGTGGAATCCTTTATCTGACAAACCAAATACAAGTGCAGCAGATTATGCCAGTCTGGAAGAGAAAGCACATTCAACCATCATGTTGTGCTTATCTGATGATGTTATCACTGAGGTTGCTGAGGAAGACACCGCAGCCAAGTTGTGGAAGAAGCTTGAAAGCCTGTATATGACCAAGTCACTGACCAACAAGTTGTTGTTGAAACAGAGGTTGTTCAAGTTTGAAGATGCATGAAGGAAGTCCACGGAGGGAACATCGGGACCACCGAACACAATATTGCTTGATTTAAGGAATATTGATGTTAAAATTGAAGATGAAGATGCAGCCCTAATCCCGTTGGTGTCATTACCGGCATCATATGAAAACTTTGTGCGCTCTTTCATAGTTGGAAAGGATACGAGCTTTGGAGGATGTGAGGTCCGCCTTACATGCCAGGGAGCTTAGACACAAGGTCGGAACAGGAGCAACGATCGCTCTTTGGCTAGTAGCTAGCAAAGAATAGTGGAAAAGGATATGGACGAAGAAGAAAAAGAAGTCGGTGTCCAAAGGTCCTAAGTCTACCGATGTCCGTAATTACTTGTAAGGAGCGGGGACATTGGAAGTCCAATTGTCCAAGGAAGAAGAAACGACGGAAGGCAATTCGGCACAGCCTTTGGCTACCGAGCAATCGATGAGGATCCGGTTCTAGTTGCGGGGGATTCTACACGCCATAATGATGTGTGGATACTTGATTCTGGAGCATCCTACCATATTTGTCCAAACAGGGAGTGGTTTTCTACTTATGAGCGGATAGATGGTGGTCAAATCTATATGGCCAACAAGAAGGTTTGCAAAGTTGTGGGAATTGGCTCGGTGAAGTTAAGGACGAGAGGATGGTAAATTTTGTACACCGAAAGATGTAAGACATGTTCCACGTATGACCAAGAATTTGGTATCTCTTAGTCTACCTTTGACGACAAGGGGTTCAATTTCAAGGGTGAAGGTGGACGGTTGAATGTCTTCAAAGATTCGGTTGTGGTCCTCAAAGGCATCAAGAGGGGAACCTTGTATATATTACAAGGATCTATCAGTATCCGCACCGCCGTCGTTGCATCCTCGCGGCTTCACCGGGCCTCGCGCGGACTCACCGTGGCACGAGACTTGGTCACATGGGTGAAAGGGGTATGCGGTGTTCTTTCTTCAAGCAGGTTTTCTTGGGGGATATAAGGTCAAGAATCGGACTTTTGTGAACATTGTGTGTTTGGGAAGTTGCATAAAGTAAATTCTCGGCGGGTTGCACAATACAAAGGCAACACTTGATTATATCCATTCAGATCATTTGGGGGTCCATCAAAAGTTGAGTCATTGGGTGGTCACGGATATTTTGTGTCATTCATAGATGACTATTCAAGGATGACTTGGGTGGTGATGATGAAGAACAAAAGTGATGCATTCAATAACTTCAAGCAAGTGGAAGGCCCTAGTGGAAAATCGCTAGGCAAGAAAATCAAGAAGCTTCGTACGGATAATGGTCCGGAATTCTCGGACGGATTTTGATTCATTTTGTGCAAATGAGGGTATTGCCGTACATCATACTCGTAAGGAATACACCTCGGCGAGAATGGTGTAGCCGAAAGGATGAATCAAACTCTACCGGAGAGGGCAAGATGTATGCTTTCTCAAGTTTGGTTTATCAAGGAGATTTTGGGCGGAGGTGTAAAAACAACTTGCTACTTAATCAACAGAGTCCTCACACAGGGGATCAATCTCAAGACACCATTTGAGATGTGGTCGGCAAGCCCGCCGACTACTCGCTTCTAAGGGTTTTTGGGAGTACACTTACTATCATGTTAGTGAAGGGAAGTTAGAACCAAGAGCCAAGAAGGGAGTGTTTGTGGGGTATGGTGATGGAGTGAAAGGATATAGAATTTGGTCATCGGCGAGTCCGAGTAATCCTCGACAGGGACGTTGTGTTTGATGAAAATTCTATGTTAAACTCATCGGTGGGGAGGTCTACCGAGTCCGAAACCGTGTTGAATCCGATAGTGTTGAGAAACAGGTGGAGCTTCAGTGGAGTCTACCGATATGCAACAATCGGTGGATCCAAATCAACACTATATCGATCCGGATAATGAACCGTAATCCGATCCAAGCCGGTCTGCGAGACCTCGGCGGGGCGTCATACAAACATTGATCGGCGAGAGTCTAGGCGCCACGGCGGCCTAGAAGATCTAATGTTGGGATACCTCCAAGGAGATATGGTTATGATGATTTGGTGGATATGCACTCCAAGTTGTCAAGAAGTAGAGGTTGCCGAACCTACTACTTACGGGGAAGCGATGACATGTACGAAGCATCCCGGTGGCATGCGCCATGGGGGATGAAATGAAGTCATTATTGAAGAATCGAGACTTGGGAATTGGTCAAACAACCTCTACGACAAGGGAGTTGTGACTTGTAAATGGATTTTCAAGAAAAAGGAAGGAATAACAAAGGCGAAGGGTCGTGTATAAGGCACGTTTGGTTGCAAGAGGATTCAGTCAAAAGGAAGGGGTTGACTTTGATGAAATATTTTCACCAGTGGTCATACACACTTCAATCAGGGTGTTACTAGCAATGGTGGCACAGCAGGATCTGGAACTTGAGCAATTGGATGTGAAAACTGCTTTTCTACATGGTGAGGTGGATAAGGAGATATACATGACACAGCCTGAGGGTTTTCAAGTTCCTGGAAAGGAAAATTATGTTTGCAAGTTGAAGAAATCACTGTATGGTTTGAAGCAAGCTCCAAGGCAAAGGTATAAAAGGTTTGACAGCTTTCATGCTTCAAGCGGGGTTACAACGAAGTCCTTATGACCGTTGTGTTTACTTCGATCTCGAAAGATGGATCATATATCTATCTTGTCCCGTATGTGGATGACATGCCGATAGTCGCAAAGAAGGAAGTCTGATGTTCAAAATCTGAAGAACCTTCTTAGTGCTGAATTTGAAATGAAGGATTTGGGTGCAGCCAAGAAAATCTTGGGGATGGAGATCTGGAGAGATAGGAGTCAGAAGAAGTTGTTTTTGTCTCAGCAGGGTTATGTGCAGAAGATATTGGCCAAGTTTGGGATGTCTGCTGCAAAACCAATAGATACTCCTATGGCATCAAATGTTCATTTGTCTGTTTATGCTTCACAGTCAGCTGAAGAGAAGGAGTATATGTCAAGAGTTCCCTATGCTAGTGCAGTTGGCAGTCTGATGTATGCCATGGTTTGCACTAGGCCGATCCGGCTCGGGCGGTCGGTGTTGTCGTCGCAGTTTATGGCTCAACCCGGAAAGGAACACTGAAAGTCATTAAAAGGATATTCGGTACCGAGAGGTACAAATGATGTTGGTCTCATTTATGGAGGTGATATCGGTCCGGTCACAAAGTACCGTGATGCCGATTATGCAGTGATGTTGATAGTAGAAAATCAATGACCGGGTATGTGTTTACATTGGGAAATGCGGTGGTCGGTACCGGAAAGCTACTCTTCGGGCTACGGTAGCCTTATCAACTACGAAGCGAGAATATATGGCTCTTACCGGCGAAGCAAACTAAGGAGGGTATCCGGTTGAAGGGGCTAGTCGGTGATTTGGGGTTGCATCGGGATCGGTGATATATATTGTGACAGCCTTAGTGCAATATGTTTAGCCAAGGATCGGGTTCATCATGAGAGAACCAAGCATATTGATGTCGGTATCATTTCTTGAGGAATGAGAAGAGGGTTGTGGTGAAGAAGATTGGCACAAAGGAGAATCCTGTCGATATGTTCACTAAACCGGTTCAAAAGTAAGTTCCGGCTTTGTCTGGACTTACCGAATATTCAAAGCTTATAATCTGTTTCCGGAAACTCTACCGAGGCGGATCGGTGGAGTGGATGCTTTGTGGAGATAGTCCGGTACAAGTACATCCGGCATTGACGAATGCATCCGGTACAAGTACATCCGGTTATGCAATGTTTGACTCTAGTGAGAGTTGAAGTCAAGGTGGAGATTTGTCGGTAAGGTGACTTAAACTCTACATTTTGGTGGAACCAATCGAAGACTCACTGGGTGATGGACCGAGAAGTGTATTCATTTCTCGTGCATCGGTAGGGTGGAGTCTGCCGAGCTTCGGCAGGGTAACTATCGGCAGGGTGATAGTCTCGCGAGTACTTGAATACGCGGGGTCCCACATCCGTTAATTTCGTTATGTGACACTATACATACGTGTCATTAAAAGGAGGACACGTGTAGGGGTATTTATGGTGCATCGTACAAAGATTCCCGGCGGCTAGGGTTTAGGGATTTGTGCCTATAAATACGCTTGTTGTCTCATTATCCGTGTGTGTTGAAATCAAAATTCGGTGCATAATAAAATATCTCTTTTCTGCCCGTGGTTTTTTACCTCTCCCACTGAGAGGTTTTCCACGTTAAATCTGTGTTCTTCTTGTTTCTGTTATCTCCTTTGATTGTTTATGTTTGATTGCTTCTGTTTCTGTTTCTTGCATCTGAAGTCATCTCCATCCGTTTTATAACATCTGAAAGGTAGGTATATTAATCCATATGTATGTATCTTCATTCATTGGTGTGTATATATATCTGTATATAGAAAAGCTGCCCTTTGTTGAAAGTCCAAAGGGCAATTTTTTTAAACAACAAATTGCAGAATCATTCTTCCTATGTTTCCTCTGTTTCAGACCCCCATTTTAATAGTAAAATATATAGTTACTTGGAACACCACAAAGAAAGACTTTAACAAAGTTTCTATTTTTAACTCTTTCAATCAATTCACCTCTTTACTTTGGCACCTCCTCTCTTGAGTCATAATACTACAAATAAATTACATCAAAACTTCAACTTACCAATTCCATTAACTAGCTACTCAATTGCATTTAATTTATTCTTTAACATCAATTCCAGTGGCAAATTTTAATGGAGAAGAGAAGACATACACTCAGGCTGAAAAAGATGCTCGACGTCGTCGGTCGCTACAAATGCTTCGCGTATGGCCTTGCTTTCGTGCTGTTCCAAACGGGCATCGCATATATTAGTCTTTGCACTTGTTGTCATGAAGGCCCGAAGGCCTAATTTTCGTGTTCGATCCGCTGCGTTCGATAACTTCCAAGTTTCAACATTGAACGTAAACGTTTCCTTCAACATTAGAATGAACGCTCAACTCGGATTGAAGAACAAGAATTTCGGTGAGTATAAATACGAAAACAGCACCATCGAATTCTTCTACAAGGTCTACAAAATTGGAGAAGCGATTAATTGTACCGAAAGGGAAGATGAATCTTCGATCGACGAAGAAGATTAACGTTGCGGTGGATTTGTCTTCGGCTACTGTTCCTGGAAATGAACTTGGGAATGAATAAGCAGCAGATCAAAAATTGAATGGAAAAGTGAAGTTAATGTTGATTATGAAGAAGAAGAAATCAACTGACATGAATTGCACCATGAACATTAACATCTCTTCCAAACAGCTTCAGGACTTAAACTGCATTTGATTTCAGTTGTTAAGAGCCCAATATAGTTTACTACTATTTGTACTACATTCATAGTCAATAACATCTATACCTTTTTTTTTCTTCATTTAGTTATGTATAATATGCTATAAAAAAGGGTTAATAAAGTCACTTCTTTGCTAGGGTAAACTTTAGGAAAAATTAGGTATAAATCCACCTTTCTTACCGAAATTAAGCTTTAATACACATTCATTTTTTAGTTGCAAAAAGGACAAAACAAATTCAATCGGACGAATATACCTCTGTTCTCCTAGAAAACATAATCGACGCAGATTTCGGAATCAAGCACCATCAGTCTATCATCCGCAAATCAGAGCTCGACGGAGGTGTCGCCGAGCTAACATTCAACGCCGAGCAAGACGTGTACGATAAAGGACATGACGGAGAGCGATTGATCATCTGTCTTTACCGGAATCAAGCAGCTATCCGCCTCCGGGAAGTTTTTTCAACTTAACGTCTTCCATGCTCCACCATTAAAATCCAATCAGTTTATTCATCTTGCTCCTTCCTACTCAATTAAGCAAACATTTTCTTTCTCAACACGTATGTCGACGACAATCATCATCCCTCTATTCACCAAAGGCGCATGTGGTTGGAAATTGATGTCAATTTGATTTGCAGGAGCACCAGAGAACGATTTGTGATTCCAATTAATTACCTAGATGTCTTCCCGAAGAACTTTCAAAATGGTTCCTTTGTGGGTGGTGCACATCTAAATGAGTCTATTCTAGTAAGCCTCAACCACCAAAAACCAAACGTCTTTGCTTCATTTTTTAGGCATCTGAATGTTTTAAACTTATCATTTAAATAGTTTTGTTGTTATGGAATATGCTAAAGTTTGCTGCTTTCAGATTTCCTTTAAATATTATACTTAAAGGTGGGTGATTAATCAGCTGAAACGGTGGTTTCTGAATGCAACAATTGAGTCAACAAGAGGACCTTCTTGTGTGGATGCGTACAGCAGCTCTTTCCCTTCATTCATTGCCATTTTTATGCATTCTTGCTTGTTAAATCAGCTTATGGATTGTTGGATTCTTCACCTTGTGTATGAAAATGTGAACATGAAGTAGCTCTTTTATGCTCCAAGAGTTCTATGTTATGAGTTGTGGCTATAAGTCTTATTATCAAGCTTCCAATTCCAACTCGGTGATTACACTACTGAATTTATGTAGTAGATCGTGATATTTTTGCGGCTTTGATGCTCTTATGTAATATATGTCAATTGAATTGGAAAATGCTGACATTGTGCTATTTGGAAAACGGGAACATTTTCAATCAAACAACCAAGTTCATCTTTTTTGACAAATCATTTTAGATCCTTATATATTTGTGGTTTTGATGCTTTAATGTATATTGTGAGAATTCGATTGAATTGGAAAATGCTGATATTGAGCTTGTGATTTTAAATTCAAATTTTGAAACAGGAATATGTTCAATCAAACAACAAGGTTCTATGTTTTTGCTATGTTTGACTAAATCGCTATGTGTAGAACAACCTAAAATTTTGACAGGTCACAAAGACTTCAGCTTGAACAAGGAGAAAATAACAAGTCGTGGATGAGTTGCCTACCATGAAAGCGGATAATCCGCAGAGCAACATGAAAGTTATTAACTACAGGTTTGTTTTATGCCATTATACCATGTTTTCTGTAATATGTGCTAGTGCTGATATCCGTTTATGTGATAATGAATTACTTGCCTTAGAATTCAATACCACCTTGGTTTTCCGAATCGAAAATGATCGACGAAGCCACTCTGTATGATACGATGTTTGGGCATCATCTGAATATATGTAGTCATGTTAGAACAAGGAAGGTGGCAGAAATCGTTAGAAAATAGGGATGTATGGAATAATCATACATGTGCAAAATTGAAGAGAAAATGAGCCTTGAAGTAGTCCCTTGAATTAAGCCTTAAATGAGTCTTGTATGAGCCTGATATTGTGTTACTGATACTGTGATACTGATACTGTGATACTAATATTGTTATTGTGTTATGGTGCTGAGGTCGACGTATTGAAACCGAAGGCGGAGATCAATGAGCTAATGTTCCAAGAAGATGCTAATGCTCTTTGGTAGTGATTTGTGAATTGAGATAGGGTACAAATGTTAAATCATTTGGTTTAGAGGTTGACTTTATTTAGAAATGTTAAACTATTTGGTGTAGAGTTGGAGAAGAAGATGATGGTAGCAATCGACATTGTCGGGATTTTTAGGTGCTTAGATAATTCTTTCCTTGATGTAACTTAATTATCATATATGTTGATGTTAAAGTTGTTTATCATATATGTTGTAAAAAAAATTCCATTGTGATTGAATGTGTTATTTCAAAATACACAAGTTTTTTGGGTTTAATGGGATTACATTATTGTCCAAATGATTTTTAATTTACGGTTTGTTTCTGTTTCAATCCATAAAGGAATATAGGTTGTCGGTGTTGTTGTAAAGCTTGCCGAGACCATGATTTTTGGCTAATCGTATACTATTAATGGTAATGGTGTCATTGTGTTTGTTAATAAAACGTGTTACTGTGATACTGATACTGTGTTGTGTAAACGTTGCGATTAAATTCGACTTTCAAAAACTACGTCGAAAGGGTATCGTATGAGATCTCAAAATGAAGAGAAAAAAAATATAAACTTTGGTGAAAGAATTTTGATAATCGGTGTTCTAAATCAAAAGTTACGGTCGTGTATAAGAAAAATGCTCCGATTAATGCAAATGTTTTTTCAGATTTCAAAATTTACGTCGGAAGAGTATCGTATGAGATCTCGAAATAAAGAGCAAAATTTTGGTGAAATTTTTTTGATGATCGGAGTTCTACGTCAAAAGTTACGGTTGTTAAAAGAAAAAGAAAAAGAAAAAAAAGAAGAGCAGCATGAACGTAATGAATCAGTTTCTTGCATCTGTGTCACGCGCTACTTCATAATAAGGGTTGTTCGTCTTAACATTTTTGCAACTAAAAAAAAAATAGTGTATCCATTCCCTCTAAACTTTACTGCCTGATTTATTTATTTAATGAAATTGCGAGTAAAGGATATTTCTGCTTATTAGGATAGTAGGTAGTATAGAGTTATTTACGAATGTTTCGTCGTCCATTTTGTCCTCTTGCACCCTTTTTTTTTTTTTGGTTCACCCCCTCTCGATTTCCTTATTTCCCCCTTCCCCCCTCAATGTTTGGTCGTCAATTAGTTTGTTTTGTCGTATATAGGTTCAGTTATTTACCGTCGTCCATTTTGTCCTCTTGCACCCTTTTTTTTTGGTTCACCCCCTTATTTCCCCCTTTCCCCCCCCCTCAATGTTTGGTCGTCAATTAGTTTGTTTTGTCGTATATATGTCGTTTCCTTCTCCCATTTTCTTTTTCCCCCCTGTTTCTTCTCCGCACATTTTCTCCCCCCTGCTTTTCCCCACTTCTTTCTTTTCCTCCTGCGTCTTCTCCTCCCTGCTTCCATCTTCACCGTTTGGTGGTACTGGGAAACGACGCCGTAATGCTCATAACCGGTGTCGTTCAGTGCCTACACCACATCAGCGCATATAGGCTTGGTACGTGGCTGTTGTGAATGATTGCAATAGCCTTTCCACTTGCCCGTGCAACAGCTACGTGGTCTGTTGAAGCTCCTCCGTCATCTCTTCGATCCAATCTTAATTCTTGATTTTCAGGATTATTTGATTCTATTTGCTTCTCTTCCTGCTCCCTTTTCAGTATTCCTTTTAAAAAGGTCCGTTGTTTGCAATTTAACAGCCGAACAAACTCATCCGCCGGTTAACGCGCACATAATCGAAAGCCATAACTGGTGAATTTTATCTCGGAAGCTACTAATCGAGGTAAATGTTTTCTAACTTTATCTAAATTTTTTAGGATATTTGCTTTGAGATTCTTAATTTTGTAACCTCCGTTCAATCATTTAATTTTGTGATCCTATAAAAATCTGTGAAGTTTTTTTTAAATTTTTTAATTTTTGGCATTTTGAGGTAAAATGTTTTCTTTTTTTTTAGTTCATTTTACTTTTTTATTATTTACCAAATAAGTTTTCCTGACAAATTTGATGATACTGCCAAGGTTGTTTACATTTTATGATTGATGTTTCTAATCGATAAATGGTGGAGATAGGGTGAGGATTGGAGTGGGTGAGAGCCGGATATGGTGGGGATTGTCCCACTGTTTGGTTTCATCGAATTCCTGGTGATGCTTCATGGAAGGAACATGAAGCTATACGAGATATACTCTTCTCTCTTCTTCTTCTTCTTTTTTTTTTTTCTTTTATTTAAAATAAATTTTCTCTTTTGTTGTACATTGTTTTACCCTTTTGAGACAAAAGAGCTTACTAGGACCTACTTTAACCGAACCACATATTCATGTTCTTAAAGAGGAGGCAGGGGATGTGAGGAAGTTGATCAGAGAAACAACATAGCTAACTGGGAAATTCAATTTTCTTGATTATATTTGGTTCTTTAAGAACATGGATTTGTAGGGATTCCATAAGAGGCTTTCGCATGTCCGCCGGAGATTCTACAAGATGATGGTGGAGATCATTGAAGAACATCATCGAGTGGCTAGAAGAAAGAATGAAAAAGTGAAATTGTGGTTTTAGTTGAATTATTGTTTGCCAGAGATTCTACATAACCGGTATATGCTTTTTATTTCCGCCAGAGATTAACCGGTATGTCCGTCAGAGATTCTTTAACCGGTATATACTATGCTTCTTTAACCGGTATATTACTATGCTTCTTTAACCGGTATGTCCGCCAGAGATTCTACATAACCGGTATATACTTTTTTTCTTTTGTGATTGGAAAGAGGAAATGGTTAGCTTATCATTCCCGGCTGAAGAAGAGGATTATATTGATGGATTTATTGGGAATTTGAGGTTGGATATTCGGTTAAGAGTTCTATCTAAATGCCTGTTGAGTATGAGTAGATTGACTGATGCCTTTTATGCTGCAAAATGGGAGAAATCAATGATGTTTATAGATGAGACTCTCAAGAAGATAAAAGCAAACATGGTGTTTGATGAAATGCCCAAGTCAGACTCAGCTAGCAAAGACTTCGATGATGGTGTCGGGTATGAAAAAAATGCAGAGAATGGTGCGTATAAAGATTTTATGTCTTCATCTGTTGATATTCCGTGCGTTTTGAGCTATGTGGCTGATGCAATTGAAAGTGGGTCGACCAAATTCTCACCCAATACAGAATTCGAAGAAGCAACAATGCTTACACAAGTTGTTTCTGATCAGAATGTGTCAGATAGTGAAGCGTACAATGTGCTCGATGAAATGTCTAAGCCAATTTGGACAGGTACGAAAGCTGCACGCCAATGTGTCAGGTATGTTTTGCTGTTGTTTCCTTCTACTTTCAGCGATTTAACAGCCTGTTATCAAAATCGTTTTATTTCATCGATTAAGTATGTTTTGCATGTTGTTTCCTTCTACTTTCAGCGATTTAACAGCCTTGTTTTCTTCCTCTTTCATCGATTTAACAGCCTGTTGTTTTGCAGGTATGTTTTCTCTCATCGATTTAATGCATGTAGATAATTGTGATGAATGTAGTAAATTTCATGTTTAATCACACTTTGTGATGAGAAATTGGGTAATTGAGGTGATTGGTGGAATTGGACTGTGTCTGCGCTTGTAATAGTAGTTGTCGGTAATCTGTGTAATGTTTGATGTAATCTGTATTTTGATTATATTATCTGTTCTTTGGCTTATGTTGTGTTGGGGAGGGAGGAGAATGTTTCATTGGAATGGTGGTGGTTTGATTTGGTGGATAATCTGGATGCGTTCAACATGTATCCTTGGGGGAACTTATCCTATAGAAGCACCGTTCACGTGTTCAATCGGGACGTAAGAGATTGGTGCAGAAGGGATGTGGTCAAGTATGCATTATATGGATTCCCTTATGCTTTGATGGTATGTATTAATTCGGAAGTCATATATAAATTTGAAACATTTTTGTAAATGTGATGTTTACGTAGGTAAAGACTTCTTTTTTTTGTTTGTCAGATAATTTCTAAGTTCAGAATTTGAGGTTAATTACAGTTGTAAGGTGGTGTACCATGTTGATGTATGGTTTGTAAATTCATTTTATAAGATTGCTACCGGGTGGTCGAAACATTTATTTGGAAAAAGTTATGCTTTTTGCAACGGCTTATTTTGATCCTTTCCAAAACTCCCCTTTTGCCTCCAATGCAAAACCCTCAAACACAATATCACTCACAGTTCAGTTGCATTCCCATCCCAAAATGCTACCTGAACTTCTTTTACCTGCAAGGAATGTCTTTGTCTTTCAATATGGTAATCCCGTTAGGAGTTCAATTCAGAGAATTATCCGTACATTGGTGTAACAGATTCAACTGCCTCATATTAAAGCTCTTGATTTTCCAACCCCTTTGTCTTCTCTCGCATCCTTTTCTTCCTTCCTAGGGAAAGAGCCGTAAGAAAGTCTGGAAGTATACTGCTCATACATGCCTGCTTTTACGGCATTCCTGAGAACAGATTTGATTGGCTTTGCCTATGAGAATTTCTTATAAAGCTTCTTACGGCGGCACATTCTATCTTTCTGCATGTGATGTATAATGACTGGGGACTGACCTCCATGGCTTTTATGCTGTCTGTAAATAATTTCAGTCTTTTGGCAACAATATTCCTAAGAATTTGTTGATGCTAATACATATAAAGGCGTTCATTTAGAGGGGACCCCGATAAAGCCATATGTTTTCTAAGGACACTTATGAAATCCACTGTTTAGTGGCAATTGGGAAGTTTGTAATGAAAATATTTTACGAGGAACAATGCTCAATTACTTTCGCCACTCTAGTTTGCTCCAAAGATAAATTACAAACTGTATTTCTACATGTGATACTCTCATTAGGGACTTTATAACTTATATCATTCTCATATCAAATTACATACCTTTCAATCCAAAGTTAACAATTCATTAGATAAGTCAACATAACAACAATCTAAAGGCCATGGCCAAATACCACTCTTGGGTTAATTTAACAGTTTCATTCATTCGGTCAAGCTCTCAATACATCAGGGTTTTTAACATAAATATTGCAACTAACACAAGATTCATTGCAAGGAGCACAAGATTTACAAATATCATGCGCTTGATTGAATAATCATACTCGCCGTAAATGCCATGGTTGACCGGAAGAGTTGTGTCATGGTTGACCGGAAGAGTTGATTGACTCGTTGCCTCTTCTTGGTGATTCGGTGTATACCATGACACCCATTTGCTACAACGAGGGCAGCGATTATAAAGCTTCCCCGGATTCGCATCACTTTTAGAGGCTTTTACAAACGTATCAGCCCCACAAGTGCCACACCGTGGACGTTGACCTGTGTTAGATGAAGACGGCATTTTTCCTATTAAGAAGAGATAAATTATCAGTGTATCAAGAAAATCGTATCAAGAAAATCAATCATAAAATAACGTTGTAACAAGAAATGCACACAACATTCAATAAACCATTGCTTATGAAGGGAAAAAAAACCACATGATGCAATATACAAGTCAAAAAAACACATGATGCAGAGAAACAAAAGAACACAGAACCAAAAAATACCCGTAAAATCAGAGAACAACACAAAAAACAAACCAAAAGACAAGCAACAATTACGCCAACAACACGAGATTCAAAACATTAGCAACAACACACCCGTAAAATCCGTACCAACACAGCGGATATAGATTTAAAGCGAATAAAGACTCCAGCAAAAGAAACAAAGCAAAAGCGACCCGTAAAATCAGCAACAAAATATCCAAAATATCCATAAAATGAATCAAGACAACAAAATGAGAGGCAAGATTGAGACGAGAAGATACAGAGAAGAGAAATCAATTTTACCTATAGAATTCGAAGTCGATCGAACAAGCAACGTCTGTATGAATCGCAATCAACACCCTTAATAACTGAAAACATCAATTAATCAATCAATTTCAAGTTTTTGAGGATGAATCTATACTGATAAAAACATGGTTAAACTATTTGTGTTTTCAGGCAAAAACGCGGGATAAACCAGAAAGTAAGAAGAAGCAGAGACAGCTTTCCGTTAGGAATCGGAGCGGCGATGCAATTGAACGGCGGTCGGTGATATAAATCCTGCTCACTTCCAGGCGTTTATTCGGAGGAGAGAATTCATTAGAAACAATGGAAGATGACCCAGAAATGAAGGGGATGAGAGACTACTTTCCTATGAGCTTTACAAAGCAAGCTAAATCAAAAGCCAATTTGGAACTTATACATAACGCTACTCGCCGCGGCTCTGACCCTGCCGCTTCCTCCGTGGCCGTTCAATCTAAGTCGGGGGAGGCTTCGAGTTCACTTAGTAAAGGCAGTAATAAAGAAATTAAAGGGACTATTGAAATTGAAAGGGCCTACCTGCAAATTGAAACACTTGCTCCAATTAGGGGTAGTTATTGTTGGCTCAATTAGGATTCTTGGGGAGAGAGAGAGATGGAAGGGGAGAAGAAAGTGAGAATGGAGGATGAGAGAGGGAGTTCCTAAGTAAAACTCCCAATCTTTACCAAAAAAATTCAAAAATTTCGATTTTGGAACAAAGTGATAACGGCGGGACACCAAATTCGGGGGAATTTGTGGGCGGGGAAATTTGTGGAGGGGATGGGGGAATGAATTTGTTTGTTTGGGGGAAATTAGGGTAACAAAAATAAATAATAAATAATATAACCTTTATTATAATTTAGTTTTATTATATTTTATTTTATATATATTATAACAAAAGTAACAATGAAAAATACCAAAATATTAATATAATATAATATATCGAATATGTAGACAATACCCGAGAATATATCGAATATGTAGACAATATTTAAACTTTATTAAATATTACAATAAAACAAATCAATTAACAATAGAATATTGTGTTAAAGTGACAACGTACCCCTTACGTGGGAGTACGTTGTCATCTCGGGTACTGTAGGAGTAACGTGTTGATCGTAGTGAGTAGTGATTTATGTTGTGTGATAGTGACAACGTACCCCTTACGAGGGAGTACGTTGTCATCTCGGGTACTGTAGGAGTAACGTGTTGATCGTAGTGAGTAGTGATTTATGTTGTGTGATAGTGACAACGTACCCCTTACGTGGGAGTACGTTGTCATCTCGGGTACTGTAGGAGTAACGTGTTGAACGTACCCCTTACGTGGGAGTACGTTGTCATCTCGGGTACTGTAGGAGTAACGTGTTGATCGTAGTGAGTACGTGGGAGTACGTTGTCATCTCGGGTACTGTAGGAGTAACGTGTTGATCGTAGTGAGTAGTGATTTATGTTGTGTCATAGTGACAACGTACCCCTTACGTGGGAGTACGTTGTCATCTCGGGTACTGTAGGAGTAACGTGTTGATCGTAGTGAGTATTGATTTATATTGTGTTATAGTGACAACGTACCCCTTACGTGGGAGTACGTTGTCATCTCGGGTACTGTAGGAGTAACGTGTTGATCGTAGTGAGTAGTGATTTATGTTGTGTTATAGTGACAACGTACCTCTTACGTGGGAGTACGTTGTCATCTCGGGTACTTGTAGGAGTAACGTGTTGATCGTAGTGAGTAGTGATTTATATTGTGTGATAGTGACAACGTACCCTTACGTGGGAGTACGTTGTCATCTCGGGTACCTTGTAGGAGTAACGTGTTGATCGTAGTGAGTATTGATTTATATTGTGTTATTGTGACAACGTACCCCTTACGTGGGAGTACGTTGTCATCTCGGGTACTGTAGGAGTAACGTGTTGATCGTAGTGAGTAGTGATTTATGTTGTGTTATAGTGACAACGTACCTCTTACGTGGGAGTACGTTGTCATCTCGGGTACTGTAGGAGTAACGTGTTGATCGTAGTGAGTAGTGATTTATATTGTGTGATAGTGACAACGTACCCCTTACGTGGGAGTACGTTGTCATCTCGGGTACTGTAGGAGTAACGTGTTGATCGTAGTGAGTATTGATTTATATTGTGTGATAGTGACAACGTACCCTTACGTGGGAGTACGTTGTCATCTCGGGTACTGTAGGAGTAACGTGTTGATCGTAGTGAGTATTGATTTATATTGTGTTATAGTGACAACGTACCCCTTACGTGGGAGTACGTTGTCATCTCGGGTACTGTAGGAGTAACGTGTTGATCGTAGTGAGTAGTGATTTATGTTGTGTTATAGTGACAACGTACCTCTTACGTGGGAGTACGTTGTCATCTCGGGTACTGTAGGAGTAACGTGTTGATCGTAGTGAGTAGTGATTTATGTTGTGTCATAGTGACAACGTACCCCTTACGTGGGAGTACGTTGTCATCTCGGGTACTATAGGAGTAACGTGTTGATCGTAGTGAGTAGTGATTTATATTGTGTTATAGTGACAACGTACCCCTTACGTGGGAGTACGTTGTCATCTCGGGTACTGTAGGAGTAACGTGTTGATCGTAGTGAGTAGTGATTTATATTGTGTTATAGTGAGAAGATCGAAAGAGTTTTTGGCTATAAAAGAGAAATTTATTTTCAATCCGAGGTTACAATTCAGTCCAGGGAAGTTACATATGTGTTGGGAGGCAACCCAACATTTAAGAAATAAAAAAATAAAAAAATAAAAAAATAAAAAAATAAATCAATTTGCTTTGTTTTGAGGTGTTTGGCTTTGCAGGTGTTCGATTCATGAAGAAGGAAATAAGTGGTGTAGTTTTGGTTGTGGGCAAAATGGTATGATCATACCATTTTGAAGATGAAGCTCTGAATGTAAACATGTTTTGATTGGGATGGTACAGGTAAAAAAAAAAAAAAAAAAAAAAAAACCTATAAAAAAAAAAAAAAACTCATCATCCAATTATCTTTTTAATTTTAATTTTTTTTCCTACTCCTCTTCTTGACCCCCGTCCCTTTCTTCCCAAACATGAATAAGTTGCAACAGCATGAATAAGTTGCAAAATGGTTACATACGTGAAACATAAATATCAGGAAATTCATGGGTACAACATCATAAACAACAAAATGGTTATAAATTCATTACAATAGCATCTGTTAAATTTAAATTCGTGGATCATCGTCACGGCCAATCAAAGTCGAACAAGTATTTTGGTAATGGCCTGGTTTCTTGCACTTACGACAAAATACAGTCCGTTTTCCGTCCCCGGCAGATCGTTTTCTCTTTTTTGATGGACGTCCGGATTGTTTCTTTGTCACCTTTGGTGGCAAAACCACCTTGCTTAGCACGTCTTCGGGATAATCACAATCCGCTTCATTTGGCAAGGAATACACACATGCAGCATAAGCTTTCCTCCAATATTCGGCGCTATAATACGGGGTGCGATAATCGTAGCCGTGCTTCCCTATGTGCTTGGCCACAGCAACTGCATGCACGCATGGAAACTTATCTAAATCGAAATGCCTACACGTACACTTCCACACATCCAACTTAACAATGTAAGACAACTGAGCACCCAAGTCACAAACATCATACCTAACGTCAGAAATCGATTTAACTTGAAAACCCGATACTTGATCGTAATTTTTTGTCATTTTTTCTTCCAATTTGGGAGTGAGAATGGTAACACATTCTTTAGAAGCTTTATTTCTTTCAACAAACCACTTCTGTAATACCTCCCGGATAGATTCAATCAACCCAACTATCGAAAATTCTCGAGCACGCAAAAGCTTAGCGTTCAAACACTCTGCATCGTTAGTTGTCATTATATTGTACCGTAAACCATCAAACTGAGATCTAGACCAGTGAGGGAATGTTGATTCGTCCAAATACTCTTTAACACCCTGTCCACCCGGAGGTCCCGGACATGCCTTACATAATTTTTCCCAGAATAACTTAAACTCTCGATCAGTATAGGCCTCCGCAGCATCTTTAAACAAGCTGGACACATTACGCTTTGGAAAACGAGCCCTCAAATTCTTTTGCACGTGATAAGTACAAAATCCATGATGCGCATTCTTAAACACATTCCCAAATGCTATTTTGATACTCTCGGCACGATCAGAAAGTATTGTTAGATCGTCGGTGTCACCTGTAATCTTTTTTAGCCTTTCAAAGAACCATCGCCACGAATATTTATTTTCAGAATCAACAACACCCCATGCAATTGGAAATATCTGATAATTTCCATCTTGACACGTTGCCACAAGTAGAGTCCCTTTGTAACGCGTTTTCAAATGCGTTCCATCCACAGAAATGACTCGCCGCATCACCTTGAATCCCTCTATGCTTGCACCAAGTGCCATAAAAAAATATTTGAACTCGTGGTTTTCTTTAGTTTCAATTTCCGTCACAGTTTCCGGGTTTCTCAACTCCAACCTATGACAATACTTAGGTAATTTTCCAAAACTTTTTTTGGGGCTTCCCCGGATGATTGACATTGCATATAACTTGGCCTCATACGCCTTGTCATAACTTATCTCATATCCAAATTCTCCATAAAAGTCATTAATGATATCCCTCGGTGAATAAATACGGTTGGCATCTTTAAACTTCGAACAATAGTATCTTCCAACAAGCTTGTAAGAAGCATGTTTGTGATCTTTTCGACGAACAATAGGTCGGCAAGTATGCTTACATGAATACCTTTGAATTTCAAAGCATTTAGATGTATCATGTACGGTTGCTCGCAAACGCCATTTGCATTCTTTCACTGCACATAACACTACATAAAGGCTTTTGGTGGAAGATTGCGGTGCAAACTCAAAATGATACTTCACAGCCAACATCTCAACTTTATATACCAAAAACTTTTTTGCTTTAAACAAGTCTTTCACGTGTATGTCTTCATTTTCGGGAATCCTCACATGAGCTACACCTTCATAAAGACCATTTTGGGGTTCCCTAGCATTCAAACCATTACCATTCAAAGTATCCACATTTAGGGGGTCCTGTGCATTCAAGCCATCACCATTCAAAGAATCCACATTTGGGGGGTCCCGTGCATTCAAGCCATCACCATTCAAAGAATCCACATTTCGGGGATCATGTGATTCTAAAAATACATCTTCACCCAACTGCATCAATAAACAATCTTCAAATCTCTCAACACTTTCTCTTCTATCAAAAATATCTTCCGTCACGATTCCACCAAATCTCTCATTTACCTCATTGTTGTCACTACCCGTATTCAAACATGTCTCTTCACCAACATCCATTTGAATGCTTGTTTCTTGGGTTCCCATCAAATTTACTAAATCACATGTTTCTTGACTTTCATGAACATGTTCAACATGTGTTGCTTCCACTTCAATATCTTTCTCTTTTTCCTTTTCCTTTTCTTTCAAAATTACTAATAAAACATCTTTGTTTAGATGACAAACATTGAAGAACCGTCTCACAAGCTTATCACAATCAAGAAGCATCGGTCTAGCTTTACTAATGGGAACCATAACTTCCATCTCAAAATCATACAACCTTGTATCAATTTCCAACTCTTCTTTCACCTCGTCATACAATTCATCAAATGAAATGTTTTTTTTCACATTCAAAATCGTTGTCACTTGTTCTATTTCACCTTCTACGTACTTCCAAGACCAAACACCATCAACATTCTTTTCAACCTCAACCGGGTAACATACATAAAACGAAACTTTATGTTCCTTAACCATGACGCATCAACAAAACAATATCCTGCATTAGGTAAACAATGATTTCAATTCAATATAGGTAAACAACAAGGACTAAACAAAAAAAAAAAAAAAAAAAAAAAATTTACGAACGAACCCAATTCGTCTTCAAAAAAAAAAATTACAGAACAACTAATTCGTCTTCCCCACTCATTCAACAATATAAGAAGATGTTATTATCTTTAAGTCATGAAGAGAAACTATGACATTGTGTTCAACATTTCTTATTCACAAAATGGATTCTAAACCATTCTTTTAGGCTGCATATCAGCAACATCGAACCTTAACCTCAGACTACAGCTCTGGTGCATATCTCTTAGTCACAAAATGGACTCAAAATAACTCACTCGATCAATTGTTTGACATGAGACCACCAAGAATCACAACGACGAACATTTCCTCTAAAAACTCTATAAAATTGGAAGTAAAATTTTATAATTTTTAATGTTTGAAACATAAAGATCGAGGTCAATGTAATTCATCCAAAATTCGTCAATTCACCATGTAATTCGAATAACAATGCTCCAAAACTTTTAAAAAACCAAAAAAAAAAAAAATACCTTCTACCACCGGAAACAGTGGCGTTAGAACCACCAGAGTGAGTCTTCTATTTGAATCGAAGGAGGAAGAAGTCGAAGCAAAGAGAGATCGCCGAAGCGCACTTTTTATTTCCTTTCGTTTTTGCAGGGCAGATTGGAAAAAGTTTGGAAAAATGCACAACATCACGATCGGTTATGTATATAGTAAGTAATTGAAAAGATTTACCGGATTATGGATTCTTATTGAATTATTGTTTGCGGATGTGGTATTACGTTGATGTTGTTTTTTAAAGCCAAGTGATTGCTTATGTATTTTGTCCTATTCGACTATTCATTCATGGTTATGTACCAGAGAGACCATTCCGGTTTAATGTATTTATCAACATTAAGCTAAAAATTCAAAATTGTGAAAGGCTGAGTGGTAACAACCACTGGAAATTTTCAACGGCAATCTGAAGGAGAAGCGACGCGAGAAGATGCCGTAAAAAGGTAGAACGTAATCTTCAACCGTGTGACCAATCCGTTCATCCGTTCAAGATGCCGCAGGAGAGAAAAGTGATCAGCGCGAGGAGACGCAACTTTGGAAAATAACATCTCTCAATTTCGTAAGTTTTCAGTTTAGCCCTAGTTTTCGGTATTCGTAGAGTTCGATTCTTGAAAAATTCGTATCTTTCAATCCGTAACTCTGTTTTTCAGCCATGAGTAGTCGAAACGATCGTCTTGGAGCGTAGATCATTCTAAAAATAGTTTCGCTGCAGTTAATCAAGGTAATCTGCAGTTTTATGGACTTTTTCAGTTTTGGTTTTCTGCAAAGAAATAGGATTTTATGGTTTCTCGTTGATCAAATAGGTTTTGGGGTTGAGGATCAACAGTTGTTGCAGTTGCTTGACGTTTTGCTTTCGGTTTTGCTGGAAATTAAGGTAAGAGGCTCTTCCTAATGAGTAATTATACTTTTATAACGATAGGTTGAGTTTTGGTGAGTCTTGGTGTTATTTGGTGATAGAATTCATGCTAAGTTGTAATTATTGAGTTGTGATATGTTTTGGTTTATTTGTGTTGAGTTTTAGATTTCTATTTTTTTTTTATTCAACAACATTAATTAAACATAAACAAGCTTCGATTGAACTTCTGATTCGTTCAGTTAAAACATCGAATGTACTCTTAAAGGGAGTTGAAGTTCGGATCCGTCGGAAGAGCATGAAAAGACTTGTGCTTTGATGAATTAGCATTCATCAATGTCTGTGTATTTGCTAGGCCTTGTCCGTGTCCAGTGGTATAGGAAAAAGAGTAGTGTATGTGAAGGAGCTTACTTGAAAACACTTAGTGACTAGTTAATTCACAATAATAATTACATAAGTGTAGTAAAAGCTAAAACGTCACTTATTCTCGGTCAGGCACTGATTCAAATCGGCGATGTGATACGTTCGTAAAAGGTGGACAACGCTACTGGCTCAAAAGGCTGAAGGGTAGTGGAGGAAATCCATCGAACGTATATGCATACCGGGGAGATCCCGGGACTACCGGTGCTAATCACCGTAGTTGGCAAGTATATCTCGTGGTGGAATTTTCACCATGCATTGTGTCCTTGAGTAATGATGTAACCAAGATAAGCTAAGCTAGAAACGTTTAGTCATGACATGTCGATGGGCATGGATTGAACCCTAGATTGAGTCGGTCTCATAAAGATAATTAATAATCATAATAATAACCTTTCGTTGTATAACTTAGTTATTCATTAGTTTCTCACTTTTACTAAGTACTTTGTACTTACCTCCTTTGCATTTTCTTGCGCCACCATAAACCCGAAACCGAACTCTACCGATTATAGATGTATACTTATACTCAACCCATTAAGCGTCCATTGATATAATCACTACATACGGATTAACCCTCCATAGATCGTCCATTCGAGTGACTCGAATATCTTATCCTTATTTACCATCAACCCCCTAGTGATCAATTAGTTCACATATCCGACTAATAGCTAATTAGTCTAAATATGAACTCGTCGATCAGAAGACGAACCATGTTGAAAATCGAACTACTCACTCATCCGGAGATAGTGCGGTGTTCGGGCGCAGATGATGACTTTTGAAGGCTTTGAAGCCTTGACGAAGTTTCTAGTTTCTTTTTCTTTGTAAAAGTTGTACTAGACTAGTTGTATTTATTTTCTTAGACTTATTGTATTTCTACTTTTAAGACCTCGTATTATATATGACTTTTGAAAGTCTTTGACGGTTTCTTTTTGTACTAGACTAGTTGTATTTATTTTCGTCCTTGTAATTTAACTATCCATCTTTAGTATGGTTAATTTCTATTCTTAGTAGCATTTATGTTTTACCCGAGTCTTTTTAGCTTCCGTTTGCTTTTATTTAATATGACGACGTAGAGGTTTGCGTATAATATTAGATTTATTTAATGCTATACGCGCCGAACGTTTCTCTTCCGGATAAGGGCTCGGTATCCGGAAGCGGGGCGTTACAAATATGTTGATTAGAAGTAAAATCAGGAACATACCTCTTCAACCATTTGATTGTGTTTCTGCTTCATTTCTTTAGAATTGTTTTTAAGATGAGTTTATGAAATTACATGAAATGTAGTTGATTTTAATTAATTTTTAGAAGGAAAAAAAATCAAACACATTAAATTTTCAATCTCTGCATACATAGATAAGATATGAGTATGCTAAATATCATACTCATACAATCCTCAAGATGTGTTCTTTAATAAAACCCCATCAGTTTTTTCAAGAGAGACCGTCATTCTTACAAGTTGAAATTTTTGCATTTTGTAAACTAGGAGTTTTTTTTTTCTTTTTGAAATGAACCAGATTGTATGAAAATACAATAATTAAGGAAAGAACTCCATATTTGATATTCAAATGATTATGCATGTTGGAATTAGATTCGACCTAGTTGTAAAAACCATTGCACTTCCTGGTGAGAACCAGGCTTCGATTCCCATATCTGACCCGTATAAAAATCCCCTTCCCCTTCTCCCCCTTCCCATATAACGACTTTTGAAGAGAAGTTTCTAGAATCTTCAGAGATAGTTAAACAAACAAGCTTTTGTTATCATTTGGCTCTCAAACAGTTAAAAACAAGTCTCTCAAAGTGCTAAATGCAAGCAAAGTTTCCTATATACAACAAAGACAACAGTGAGTTTCCTATAAACCTGCATTGAACTGTGATCATAAAACAAGAAAAGTTCGGTTTTTACTACAGAATCTTAACTAAAGGGTAATACCCTATTAGAAATAATCGACGCAGGATCAAATTGTTGATTGGAATCCAACACCAAGAATCTAGTTATCCACACAGGACTGAAGAAAGTGGACAGTAATTCAGGGGAGGGTGAAGTATTTAAATTTTAATCCTTCACTGGTAGCTTTGGGGGCTTATTCAGCACCATTATAGCAGAATCCTGAAATCCATTTCAAAGCAATCAGTTCAAAATGTCACCCCCTAAAAAAAACAAATTAATAAATAACACAGCATATATGAGCAACCCTCAACTTACTAATGCAAGCAAGATCAGAGGGTTATAGGGGCATTTGAGTAGTATATCGATATATGATATATCACAAAGAGAATGAACTTATATTACTCTTTAACATTCTGGTCTGAACTTTGAATAGGAAACACACTCACCAGAAAAGGGAAAAATGATCCCTCAAAGAACAAAAATTCTTTAACACTTAACTAACCTAAGTATTTTGCTACCTAGCAGGAGTAAGAAACATTCAAAGGTAATTTAGCAACCTTGTACATTACAAGCCTTTTCAAGTACTATATCTCATCTGCATTTGGATATAAAAGTCCCTCTTGGTATTATGTCAAACCTCTTAGAAATCTTAGATTAGGCGGCAACAAGAGCTGGGAGATATATTCTGGCCCTCAACTCCATAATTTCATTCTGCTTAACCTGCAATCCATATATAGAACAAAATTCAGATAACCTTTGCAACAGAAGAAAGATTAAATCAAATAACTTTAAAAAGTTTCAATTTTTACAGTGAAGGGACATGGGCCGGTTTATTATTATTTAGACATTTCTCATTGAATTCACTTTATGTCCTTCCGCCATAGACGGAACTCCTGAAAGCATGCAATCCATTTACACCTATAGGGAAATGAATTACGTACATATGAGTTACATACATTATCAAACCGAAAATCTGACGAAATATGACATTTTACAAACCAGGCCTTTATCCTCCAAACCAAAAATCAGCCCTGCCTCGAAGATGCATCTCAGCAAACCCTAGTTTCTCTTTGTCATCCTTCATCCCATGCATTTCGAAGTACCTGTCACACCTTCTCAACCATTCCCTTGGTGCCTCCTCATAGAACAGAGGAAAGCCAACCTTAGGAGTCTTGACTAAAAAGTTGTTCTTCAATGGTTGCACGGGGTAGGAAGTAGGCCGTCACCCTTAACAGTGAAGTCCTCATCCTGAAAGAACGATGCTCAGGAGGTGTTTGATGACCTGTTTCAGCGAATGCATGTTGCACTTGAGGTGTTCGATAATTGGCCTTAGTGAAATGCCCACGCACAGAAGGTGTTCGATCAATTTCATCAATGGCTACGGCCATCGAATCCATCTTCTTCAAGAGCTGCTGCAATTTAGCATCTGTTTGGCGCTTATGTACATCCACTTTGGAGCTTAATTCCTCCAAATGAATATTGACAATGTCTAAACCATCGTGTTGTTGCTGAATTTCCTTAGTGAACTTTCCTTCCAATGTATGGACATCCTTCCACAGCTCTTCCGTAGCTTTAGAACGGTTGCCTTCCGCCATTACAATCCACAGGGGACAGGAGGAGTCTCTGATACCAGATGAAATGACCGGAGGAAATCGGAAGAAGAATTAGGGTTTCAAGGGAGAAGTGAAATAGATAGAAGCATAGAAACATAAATAGAAGAAGAAAGAGGTATGTTTTTATCAGAGTCAACTTCGATACCAGTTACAAACCTCCTCCAGTGGTATTTATACCCACCGGAGTCACAGTAGACGAGAAATGGGTGAAGGGGATGGCTGGCATCAGTGACGTCAGCGATTTCCTAATTACAAATCCGTAACCCTAATTACCTAGATGTTCCCACCGCATTTTTTCATTTATTGTGCTCAGTGCTGACGGCCAGAGCTTCCTCAGACTTGGTTTCTGCTGTCAAGGTAGGCTCGTGCGTCGTACTGATGAATGTCTCCTTTTTGCGGAGTGGGCAAGTGGTGGCCTTCGGAGTCTTGGGGTGCAGGGTCGCGACCACCGTTAGACCCCCCCGTGACCTGGTTCGTGTTACCCTTCTTTTTGCCAGGTGGTGAGAGACCGTCCTTTCGGACAATGTTGGTCGATCTCGTCTCAACAGGCATGTTTTTCGTGATGCAGATTCTGATGAAGAGCTAAAGAATCTTGTGATGAACATGATGAAGGTCTGATGAATTTGAGATGAACCCGATGAAGATCTGATGAATCTGAGGGAGACTCAAACAAAGACACGGAGGATCTATGTTAAATCCTTGGAATCCAAATGGATCTGGGGATTTTCGTTTGGAACACCAAAAGGTGGATGTTTTCATTGGCTGGAAACCCAAAAGTCGGACGTAGAACTCGCCGGAAAACCAAAATTTGGTTGTTTTTTTCGCCGGAGCCGCCATAAAATCGTTTTTGGGCGGCAAATCTGACCGGAAAAATGCTAAATAGCGTAATTTCCCGACAACGAAGCCAACTGATAATGTCGAAAATATCACAAACATATTTTGGTGGATTAAACGGTGGATATCTGGCTTAAGTGTGTGATTTTGTCGGTGGTGCATGGCGGCGCTTAAGAAAAATATGAAGACTGGAAAAGTAATAAGAGTGGTGTTAAGGCCATATTTATATGATTATTAAAGGTTTATTTCATTATTATTTTCCCCACATTTGCATAATTTATATAAGAATTAAGGGTTTAAGTGTAATTATTTAATAAAGATGATTTTAAGAGCGTTGTATGCAAAATTGATGATTTTAAGTGTTGATTTAATGGAATTATTATTATTTGGATTTTATTACGTTTTTGCATTGTTTATTTATCATGTAGGAGTTAATTTTCGTGCATATAATGAGGATAAATGAAGCTCAAGTCGAATTATAAGAGATAGAGTTGGAATTGGCTTGAAGAAATTGGATAAAGATGAAGAGATCCGATCCTCGGCGGTTCAAACGGGCGTCTACGATCTTGAACGAGCGTCCGAAGTGAACGGCGTCCATGCGGCGTCCGAATCGTATTTTACATTCGTAGAGTTCGGACGGAGGATGAACGAGCGTTTACTCGAGCGTCCGGGCATTCGGACGGGCGTCCACGAGACCGGACGGGCGTTCAAGGCCGACTTAACCCTAGCCGACATCAAATTCCTATAAATATAGCAAAGCGGCCTCTCAACCCTAATTCATACCAAATCATTGAGATCGCAATTTTACACCAAAAAGCTGCGGCCACAAGCCTTTTTACACAGAGATGAATTTCTCCAATCCAACAATCATCCTCAACATGATTGTTGGCTAAAAGCCTTGCAGTGAGTCGACGGAGGAAGCTCATCAACAACACAACCAACTAGAGAGTTCGATGCTTATGTGTAGTGAGTTTATTTCGTAGTTTTTCATTACTTTGGATCTGTTTTGTATTGCTTAAGTTTTATTGAATTAAGATTTGATGAAACGATCTATGTTTAATTTATGCTTGAATAAATTTATGAAAGTCTGTTTATTTGAGTTCTCTTTCGTTCAAAGTAATGCATCTAATTGTGTTGTAAGAGATTATGCATGATTAGTTGAGTAAGAGTTTGGAAACAATCTCGTGATTTCGTGTTGATTGCATGTTTAGTTTGTTTGAAAAGACAAACGAAACCCTAGAATTTGGTTGAAGAAATTTAATTGAATTCGTGAATAGATCACTACTAAAAACTACATCTTAGATCACCATCTAGTTGGGGTTGTTGGTTGATGGGTGGATTCGTTGCCTTGCTTTGTGTTTTCCTTTAATTGTTTTAATCAAATCGCTTAGATTAAGTTTAGCTTAAGTTCTAGTTTTATAAATCCTAATTTCCTGCTGTTTTCCTGCACTTTTCTGTTTCAGTTCGTAGTTAGACGCTCGTCCGCAATAGCAGACGCCCGTCCATTAGGTTTAGTTTTCAGACGCTCGTTCACTTTAGTGAACGCTCGTCCGCCTTTCTGTTTCCTTATTTTCTGCTTGTTTTTATTCTTGTTTTAGTTTTAATTCTTAGGTTTATTCCTTAAGTTTTAGTTAGTTTCAACCTTAGTTTAGTTAATAATTGTGACATAATTGATATAGATTTATATTTGAATCCGATAAACATTCCACTCCCTTAGGACGACCCGTTAACATCCTATACTACGATCCTTATACTTGGGGTGTTTCGGTTATAAATTGTAAAACTCGTTTTTACCGAACAAGTTTTTGGCGCCGTTGCCGGGGAGTCGGTAACGGTTGTCGGATTCTATTTAGGACAATTTTCTGTGTCAAAAAGGGGTAGTTAGGGCACGCGGTAGTATTTTGACCGTAACTTTCGGCTCGAGTGTCCGTTTGGAACGCAGGACCCCAATTCGGAAAGCTCGTTCCGACGCCGACGACGTGGTGAACACCGTAGGCCGTTCAGTGCCGTTTTCGAGGTCAAAATCCACTGTTTTCCCCTCCATTTTGGCCCTAGAAGATTTCAACACGTTTTTTTTCCCGTCTTAGTGTTTTTCTAGTTTTTTTAGGTTTTCGTAGCTGAACGAGCGTTCGATAACTTGAACGCCCGTCCACCTCAATTCTGTCTTCTGAACGAACGTTCATTCATCTGAACGAGCGTTCAGTTCTGAACGAACGTCCATTCATACTTGGACGCCGCCCGCCTCTCAAATCATCACTTCTTTTCTATCTTCTCTTCTCCTCTCTTTTCTTTTCTCCCTCTAAACCATCAAACCTTTTCTAAACCTGTTCTAATCAACCCTAAGGTTGATTTCTTCCTTCTCCTTTCTTCTGGTTTATGCAAACGAGAAGTAAGAAGGGACTTCTGATCTTTGATCCTGAGCCTGAACGATCTATCCTTAGAAGAAGGCTTCTCCCTGATTTGGACAAAATGGCGGATCAAGATCCACCAATTCCAAATCCTGATCCCCAAGCTCAGTTAAATTTACTCCTTCAACAAATGCAAGCTCGCGAATGACGCGAATCGGCAAGCCGGCATAAATCAACAACTTCAACAATTCCGCCAAAACCAAATTTTTAATCGGTTGAACCGGGACCCCTACACTCCATATCTTAATCAAGATTTTCTCGAGGGACATAGACCTATTCGTCCACCCGATATGGGGGAGTAAATTTCGACCTTAAAAATGGAGTAGTTGCACTAGTCCAAAATAGCTCTTTCCATGGCAGCCTCGCTCAAGAAGACCCGCACGACTTCTTGTCCACATTCGTACAAATCGTGAAGCGAGGCCATTATCCCGGTGTTGATTCCGAGATCGTAAAGTTGAAGCTATTTCCTTTTGCTTTAAAAGGTGAAGCAAGCGAGATGGTTTAAGTCGTTAGCACATCATTCCCTCCATACATGGAATGATGTCAAAAGAGCCTTCGCTCTTAAGTGGGTTTCACCAGGCAAGATTATGGAGATGAAACGGGAAATAGCTACGTTTGAGCGAGATGGAGGATGAGACTGTTGGCAAGGCTTGGGAGAGATTAAATCTATTGATGAGGAAGTGCCCCAATCACGGATATGATAGACATGAGTTGTTGGAACTATTTTACGAGAGGAGTCTCTCAACCTAATAGAGACTATCTTGACTCCACACTCATGGATCCTTCTTGGGGGAGGTGATGAGGCGCCTTTCTGAGTGGCCGAGACCATCGCCAAGAACAATATGTGGTCGACTCCTAAGAAGACCAATATTGTTAAGAAAGAAGGTACGCAAGCAATCCCGATACACAACCGTTGGTTGCTCGGATGGAATTGATAAGCAAGCGGTGGCCAATCTTCGGATGCGGCCTTCTAATTCAAATTATCTTGAAACACGAGCGGGGACCGAGATGACGGAGGAGGTAAACTTAATGGATAATCAAAACCAACCCTTCCGAAACTTCAACCGAGAACCCGAACTATTCAGATTTCAAAGGCAAAACTTCAATCAAGCCAAGTTACCACTGGCCCTTCAAATTCGAATTCTTTCAACTCAAACTATAAAAGGCCGGTTCGTAACTCCCAAAGGCCTCAAGGTGGTGGAATCAAACTCGAACAATAATCATACCACCTCACGTGTCCCTCAACACAAATTCGATGAGTGGTAGACATGGTGAAGACTCTATCTACTAGTGTTAAAGCAATTGAGAGACAAGTTGGTCAAATGGCGGACCAAAGGCAAGCAAGCGGACCTCACGGTAAACTTCCGAGTTATACCGAGAGAAATCCGAAAGCTGATGTGAATGTTTGCACTGCCATTACACCTCAGTGGGAGTATGGGCAAGAAGAGGAGTTGAATGAAGTAACGTTGAGAAGTGGTAAACAGGCTGGACCCGGCAAGATGTCGGGAAACGAGTAGCCCCTCCTGACGCCATGAGTTCAGGAGGGGGAAATCAGAAACCACATGCCGAAGAAAGCAACAATGAGGAGCTTAGTGACAATTCTTCGGAGGATGAAAATAATTCTGATGACGAGGAAAGAAAGGAAAGTCAAGGGGCGGTACCCCTGACTAAGAAAAAGGAAGAAAAGTTTGTGAGATGGAAGGATAAGGAGGATGAGGCGATAAGGAATCAGGCCACGACGAATGATAAAGCCCTTCCTTATCCACCGAAGATCAAGGAGAGAGCCCTCGCCAAAGACAAGCAGTATGATGGGGTGAGGAGGATACTTAGGGACACTAAAGTGAGTATGCCCTTAGCTGAGGTATTGTCTGAAATGCCTAAATGCTCTAAGTATCTTAAAGAATTCTGTGGGAGTAAGAGAAAACTTCAGGGGATGGCTGAAGAAGTGCTACGCGAAGATTGCGCGATGGTTTCACAGAAAATTGCTGTTAAGCGAGGTGACCCTGGCAGACCTTCAATCTCCTGTGAGATCGAAGGTCATTTATTCGAAAACGTCTTATGCGACTCAGGGGCCTCTATTAATGTGATGCCATTAAACGTATGCAAAAAGCTCGGGTTAGATAAAAGGATGCGGGAACGCCCGATTTCTCTTCAGATGGTAGATAAATCTAGCCGGACCGCGCCCGGTTGTGTAGCTAATGTTCTCCTTCAAGTTGAACATTTGGTCTTCCCTACCGACTGGGTTATCCTAGATTATCCACCTGATAAGGAAATGCCTCTAATTCTAGGCCGAACCTTTTTGGACACTTCCAATGCTCTCATCGACTTCTGCAAAGGACAGATTACTCTTAGAGTCGGTGACACATCTGTCACCTTCACACGAGGGACACATCCTGAAAGAGCCGTAATTGATGAAATATCGTTTGTCGAAGCTATCTATGAGGACGAAAAAGATGCCTACTTTGAAGAAGCAGAGGAGTTGACAGAGATAGGTGTTTTTGAAGTCTTGGACATTGAGGATCCGGCCGATCGCGGACCACCTTCTAATTCATTTCAAGCCGTAGGCATTGACGAGTCATCTTCACTCGCTCATACTTGGGCCCGTTATTGAGTTAGAAGCATGGAGATGCCCAAAGCAACAAACGATGATTTCAAAGAGCCGAGTCGGGAAGACTTCATCCCCGGTGAAGAAGAAGCTCGATGGGTAGTTGGGACGAGGTAGAGTTTTGGAGAGAAGCTACTCATTGGGAAGTAGATGATTGGGAAGAGCTGGCAGAAGAGCTTAAAGATGAAGAGTTAAGAAAAATGATCGATCACAAGAAAAAGGAAGCAAGTGTTGACCGGAGGATTCCGATGGATGATTTGATCCAAGGTACCTTTCTGGGGTTGAGCCTCGGGAAGATGAGGTGTTCTACCGTCAACCACTTCAAGCGCATAAGGAGAAAGGTGGCCTCGTTAAAGTCTAGTATTGAGCAACCACCTACTGATTTAGAGCTTAAACCGCTTCCAAAACACCTTAAGTATATCTTTCTTAAGGATGGAGATAAATTGCCTTTGATCATTTCTTCGAAACTCGACCAAGAGCAAGAAGCACGGTGATAGAAGTGCTTAAGAAAAACATCCTCGCGCTCGGTTGGCAAGTGGGTGATATCCGAGGGATCACCCGTACATATGCATGCATAAAATCCGAACGGAGGAAGGAGCTAAAAAGGTAAGACAACCTCGGCGAAGGCCGAATCCGCATATGCAAGAGGTTGTCAAGAAAGAAGTGATAAAGTGGCTTGACATGGGCATCATCTATGCAATCGCCGATAGCGAGTGGGTCGCCCTACTCAAGTTGTGCCAAAGAAGGGCGGAATCACAGTCGAAAAGAATGAAAAAGGGGAGGAAGTTGCCTTACGACTCGTGACAGGCTATAGAGTCTGCATTGACTATCGTAGACTTAACGAGGTTACGGCCAAGGACCACTTTCCCCTACCCTTCATTGACCAGCTTATTGAACGACTGAGTGGTCATAAGTATTATTGTTTCCTTGATGGATACTCTGGCTACTTCCATATAGCCATTGATCCTAATGACCAAGAGAAGACAACTTTTACGTGTCCATCTGGTACTTTTGCTTTTCGCAGAATGCCATTCGGCTTATGCAACGCACCCGCGACTTTTCAACGGTGCATGTTAGCCATTTTTGATGGACTTGTGGAGCAATGCATGGAGGTCTTCATGGATGACTTCTCAGTCTACGGCGATAGCTTTGATGAAATCTTAAAGAATCTAGATATGGTACTCCAACGGTGTGTTGAGAAAAATCTGGTGCTTAACTGGGAAAAATGCCATTTTCTAGTTGATGAAGGAATAGTTTTGGGACACAAGGTGTCCAATGCTGGCATTCAAGTTGATAAGGCTAAGGTCGAGGCCATTGAAAGGATGACGTACCCTAAGACAGTGAAAGAGGTACGAGGTTTTCTAGGTCATGTTGGCTTCTACAGGCGTTTCATTAAAGATTTTTCTACCATCGCCAAGCCTTTATCAAATCTTTTGAAAGATGATGTAGATATCTTGTTCGATGCGAAGTGCAAAGAAGCTTTCAATTGTCTGAAAGACAAGCTTATCAGTGCCCCTATTTTAGTTGCACCCGACCGGACCAAGCCTTTCGAGTTGATGTGCGATGCCTCTAATTACGCCGTAGGCGCAGCCTTAGGTCAAAGAGTTGATAAAAGGTTCGGCCCATTTATTATGCGAGCCGCACCTTGAACCCGGCTCAATGCAATTATACCACAACCGAGAAGGAATTCTTAGCCGTTGTTTTTGCCATTGACAAGTTTAGAAGTTATCTTCTAGGGTCTCAAGTTGTTGTTTGGACCGACCATGCGGCCTTGCGCTACCTTATGGACAAAGCGTATGCAAAACCAAGGTTACTTAGATGGATTTTAATTTTACAAGAGTTTGACCTTGTGATTAAAGATAAGAAAGGTAGTGAGAATATTGTGGCCGATCATTTATCTCGCTTAGTAAATGAGGGTGCGAGAGAATCACAATGATATAGGCATTGATTTTCCGACCGAGCAATTGATGAAGCTTGAAACGGTTAGGCCGTGGTATGCGACTACGTCAACTATTTAGCGAGTGGTCATTTAGAGGATATGACGTATCGGGAGAAGAAAAAGTTCTTTTCGATCTTAAATATCTCGTATGGGAAGATCCTTATTTGTTCGAGTCGTAAAGACGGGTTGCTTCGACGGTGTGTTCCCGAGCATGATCGGTGGGATATCTTAGAACAATGCCATAGCGGTCCTACCGGAGGTCACTATGGAACACCAAAGACGGTTGCAAAGATCCTTCAAGCTGGATTCTACTGGCCGACCCTGTTTAAGGATGCAGAAGCCTTTTGTAAAGGTTGTGACAGGTGCCAGAGAACAGGACGGCAGAGTAGTAGGATGGAAATACCACTTAAGCCCATTCTTGAATGCGAAGTTTTCGACGTTTGGGGCATAGATTTTATGGGACCCTTTCCATCTTCGTGCGGTAATAAATATATCCTCGTCTGTGTCGACTATGTTTCCAAGTGGGTTGAAGCCATAGCCACCCAAACTAATGATCACAAAGTTGTGAAGAAATTCTTGCAAAAGAATATCTTTACCAGATTCGGCTGTCCGAGAGCACTCATTAGTGATGAAGGTACCCACTTTTGCAATGCGCCGCTTGACAAGATTCTTGAAAAATATGGTGTCAAACACAAAGTTGGTTCACCATATCATCCCCAAACCAGTGGCCAAGTCGAGGTAAGCAACCAGAGCTTGAAAAGAATTTTAGAGAAGACCGTGAACAATAATCGATCTAATTGGAGTCTTAAGTTGGATGACGCATTGTGGGCTTATCGTACTCGCATTTAAAACCCCGATGGGCACGTCACCCTTCCAAATGGTCTATGGCAAAGCTTGTCATTTACCCGTCGAACTTGAACACGAGCTTTACGGGCAATTAAATTCTTAAATTTCGATAGCCAACTCGTGGGGAGAAACGGTTGTTACAATTGAACGAGCTCGACGAATTCGGACTCGTAGCGTACGAGAATGCTAAGCTTAGCAAGGAAAGAACGAAGATGCTCCATGACGCTAAGATCAAGGACCGAGAATTCAAAGTTGGTGAAATGGCTTTACTCTATAATACCGGACTTCATTTGTTTCCCGGTAAGCTAAAGTCTAGATGGTCCGGTCCCTTTGAGATTCTCGAGGTTAATCCAAGTGGAGTAATTACTTTGAACGGGTATGGCAATCAAGCTTTTAAAGTGAATGGCCATCGACTTAAGAAATATTTTGGGCAACCAAAGGAAAAGCCTGAGACTCTTTATTTCCAAAGAAGAGATGAGAGTACAGATGTCCCGATTTGTGAAGAGATTCCATCTTATTTCTTTGAGTCGGATGATGACATTCCTACCTCTACCCGTGAGGCACCTTCTCCCCGAGACCCCGAGCGAGTTAGCACACCTATGCCTATCATCCGCAAGAACAAGAAGAAGAGAGTCAGTGTGGTTTGGAGAGAAAAGTTTAATGATCTTATAGCACACTTGACTTGTTGTTGTGGTGAAAATCATTTCCGCCCCAGTGCTCCTGATTCTGATACTGAGGTGGCGGTAGTCAAACCAAAGTGGCCCGATCCGGGTTGATCTTTTGGAACTTTGTGTCAAGCTATTGACATTAAAAGAGCGCTCCTAGGAGGCAACCTAGTTTTCTTTGTTCGTTTTCTTTTCTTAGGTTGCTTTATTGTTTAGAAATAATACTTTAGTTGATTTTGTGTTGATGGTTATTCCTCTTACGTTCATTGTGAGTGTTTTGTGTTATGTGTTGCTCATATACCCCGAGATTATATGGTATGTCGAGTGTGGCAGATACTTTTGAGCAGGTTCACAAGCTTTTATGTCCAGTGTTGTCTATTCGAGTTGTTGCGGTACGTTCATGCTCCGGCCCGACCTCTCGCCAACTTTCATCCGACAACCACTTTGTTGAAACCAAACTAAGTTTTCTTTTTCTTTTATTCGCACATTCGAGGACATAATGTGATTTAAGTGTGGGGGTGTTTGGGTATGTTTTTATGCTATATCCTTTGAAATATGAGTAAAAAGTGAATGTTAAATTTTCCACTAAATTTAAAATTTTTGTTAATCTCGAGCATATGATTGAAACCAAATGCTTGCTAGTTGTAGTTTTCTAACGATGATAGTATGTGACTTAGTGAGATAATTATAGCATGTCTTTACTTTCATGGAGATAGGATTCATTCTTCACGTTCACGGAGCCTTTGATTTTGAAGCATGACTTTTGAACTATATCCTTTCATTGTTTTAGTGATTTATCTTAGGAAGGTCAGTATAGTAACACCTTAGTTGGACCGTGTGCTGTGAATATCATAAAGTTTGAATGTGATAAGTGAGATGTAACTTATGTCTTGAAAAAAAGAATGAATAAGCAATTATTAATAAATACGTTTGTCGGAAGATGGTTTATGATTGGAGTGAGGTAGGGCATTATCTCGAAATGTCCTATACCACTATGATGACCAGAAGCTCACGACAGTTAGAAGAAGCTACCTTATGATTTGAGTAGGTAGGGGATCATCTCGAAACATCCTATTCTACTATGATGGGTAAGAGCTCATTCTGATATGCGTCAAATTTGAAAATTTTGGAAATGATGAGTAAAAATAAAGTGAAGTCTTTGTTATCATGGATCTTATACCCAGTAGAACCGCATGATATGTTGTAGGGATTATCCTACTGAGTGCGTGGGAGGGCTTTGAGTGGAGCTATTACTGTTTGTACCTAGGATAGTCATTGGAATTTTTGAGAGGATATTTCTTTGAAAGGCTTGTTAGATTGAGAATGGCTTGTCACACTTACACCGAATCTATCTCTGTGTTGGTATCATTTGCTATAGTTGTTGTATCTTTTGTTACGTGAGTTAGAGATCTATGTGGATTATTTATAAAGTTGAGCTATAGTTTTGATTGTTTTGTCCGAGGACGTACAAAAAGTTAAGTGTGGGGGAGTTGTTAAGGCCATATTTATATGATTATTAAAGGTTTATTTCATTATTATTTTCCCCACATTTGCATAATTTATATAAGAATTAAGGGTTTAAGTGTAATTATTTAATAAAGATGATTTTAAGAGGGTTGTATGCAAAATTGATGATTTTAAGTGTTGATTTAATGGAATTATTATTATTTGGATTTTATTACGTTTTTGCATTGTTTATTTATCATGTAGGAGTTAATTTTCGTGCATATAATGAGGATAAATGAAGCTCAAGTCGAATTATAAGAGATAGAGTTGGAATTGGCTTGAAAAAATTGGATAAAGATGAAGAGATCCGATCCTCGCTTCAAACGGGCGTCTACGATCTTGAACGAGCGTCCGTAAGTGAACCGGCGTCCATGCGGCGTCCGTAATCGTATTTTACATTCAGTGAGTTCAGACGGAGGATGAACGAGCGTTTACTCAGCGTCCAGGCATTCTGGACGGGCGTCCACGAGACCAGACGGGCGTTCAAGGCCGACTTAACCCTAGCCGACATCAAATTCCTATAAATATAGCAGCAGCCTCTCAACCCTAATTCATACCAAATCATTGAGATCGCAATTTTACACCAAAAAGCTGCGGCCACAAGCCTTTTTACACAGAGATGAATTTCTCCAATCCAACAATCATCCTCAACATGATTGTTGGCTAAAAGCCTTGCAGTGAGTCGACGGAGGAAGCTCATCAACAACACAACCAACTAGAGAGTTCGATGCTTATGTGTAGTGAGTTTATTTCGTAGTTTTTCATTACTTTGGATCTGTTTTGTATTGCTTAAGTTTTATTGAATTAAGATTTGATGAAACGATCTATGTTTAATTTATGCTTGAATAAATTTATGAAAGTCTGTTTATTTGAGTTCTCTTTCGTTCAAAGTAATGCATCTAATTGTGTTGTAAGAGATTATGCATGATTAGTTGAGTAAGAGTTTGGAAACAATCTCGTGATTTCGTGTTGATTGCATGTTTAGTTTGTTTGAAAAGACAAACGAAACCCTAGAATTTGGTTGAAGAAATTTAATTGAATTCGTGAATAGATCACTACTAAAAACTACATCTTAGATCACCATCTAGTTGGGGGTTGTTGGTTGATGGGTGGATTCGTTGCCTTGCTGTGTTTTCCTTTAATTGTTTTAATCAAATCGCTTAGATTAAGTTTAGCTTAAGTTCTAGTTTTATAAATCCTAATTTCCTGCTGTTTTCCTGCACTTTTCTGTTTCAGTTCGTAGTTAGACGCTCGTCCGCAATAGCAGACGCCCGTCCATTAGGTTTAGTTTTCAGACGCTCGTTCACTTTAGTGAACGCTTGTCCGCCTTTCTGTTTCCTTATTTTCTGCTTGTTTTTATTCTTGTTTTAGTTTTAATTCTTAGGTTTATTCCTTAAGTTTTAGTTAGTTTCAACCTTAGTTTAGTTAATAATTGTGACATAATTGATATAGATTTATATTTGAATCCGATAAACATTCCACTCCCTTAGGACGACCCGTTAACATGCTATACTACGATCCTTATACTTGGGGTGTTTCGGTTATAAATTGTAAAACTCGTTTTTGGCGAGCAAGAAAGTCGACAATTTGGTAGAGGTTGTCTGCTTGTATTAATTATCAGATATGAGTTGTCCTTTGCAGTGTACAAATGCAGCTATTTATAGGGACTAAGAGACAGCGGTTGCAAATGACGGTAATTAAGGCATAATTAAGACGTGGTTAAATACAGTAACGCATGATTAACTACGTGGCTGACGTGGAAGGCTCTGATCGGGCGAGCTTGCTCATAACCGCTGCGGGTTCTTCGTCTTGTAACCGTCGTGTATGTGCTATGTTTGCCTAGTCAAGCAGGCTTGGTCCGAGTTGGCGGACAGCGGGGCGAGCTGGTCGGCCCCCTATGCTCCAGGTTGACCTGCTGAGGGTGGATTAGAGGCTTCATTAATCGACGCCCGTTGCCTAGCCAATGATAAGTATGTTAGGAAATCAACGCGGGAACGCAGCGGAATTCAAAATTTTGATTTCATTTTCCCAAGATCGACTTCGTTTAAAGAACAAACATATTAAGTTAGTAGACGGTGGTTACCTTGCTTGATCTAAAAGATCAACGCTGTGACCGTCTACGGAGAGTAGTAGTGCGTGAGCCGTCCACATGTCCGGCCTCTATCAATATCCACACGAGCACTTCGCCGGAATCCTCCTTAGATAGCTACTAGAAAAATCCAGTTGCTAGACCGGCCTTTTCTCTCTCTCTAAATCTCTCTCTAATAAGCTCTCAGTTTATTTTGTAAATTAGAACTCTTCTAATTGTGATGTCCAAAAGAGCCAACCCTCTCTTATATAGAGATAAGTGGCGCCCCATAAAGTCCCAATCTGATTGGGAGAAACTTCAATAGATTGGGGAGAAAGAAAATATTTTTCTAGTAAAATATTAATATCTTGTATTTAATTTATTCATAATAAATAAATACCACCATATTATTTCATCACTATAACACTTTATAGTCGAGATAAACTTTCCTTATTTGGTTATCACTATAACCGCATTTTAATCCGGCTACATGTTCTTATGTGTGTGACCCGAGAGACTTCCGAATATGTTGGCCGTAGGCACAAAGTGCAATTACGAAAATGCCCTTCATACCTAACGATCACGGAATAGCGTCTAGCAACACACCGTGACCCTCAATCATCGGAAGAGTCAAATGCAATGGCTACTACCTTTCATGTGAGACAGTTACCATGTAAATAAAATCCAATCGCTGTAATAATATCCATACGGTCGTATGTCGAGTGTCAAACATCAACAACCGTATCTTATAATCTGGATATCCTACTCTCTCGAAGTAACATATTACTTCCGGTTTGCAAAGACTTTCGAGAATAAGACATTCCTTATAAGAAGACCCTTTCGGATATTTACTCTTAATCATAGGATACGCGATTTCCGGACGAGCAACATGAATCCTGCGCATGCTACAGTATCACACCCAATCACTACCGCATGATCGTCCTTCGGCTAAGGGAAATCTCAATAGTGTCAAAGTATAACAATCCACACCGTGATGTCATGAAGACTCCGGTCTCAAGATAATTACACAACCGCCACATAGTGCTGTTAGGAAATCTACGCGGGAACGCATCGGAATTCAAAATTTTGATTTCCTTTTACCCAAGATCGACTTCGTTTAAGCAATAAACAAATAAGCTAGTAGACGGTGGTTACCTTGGATGATCTAGAAGATCGACGCTTTGACCGTCTAAGGAGATTAGTTCTGCATAGAGCCGCCCAAGTGTTCGGCCTCTTCCGCTAGTCCACATGAACAGCCCGCCGGAATCCCATCATGGATTGCTATTGGAAAACTCCAGTTGCTAGACCGGCCATTTTCCCCACTCTCCAACTCTCTATAGGATGCTCTCTATTTTACACAAGAACTATTAGCTCTTGGAATTGTGATGTACAAAAGAGCTTGACACCCACTTCCTTTTTATAGGCAAAGTGGCGCCCCAAATATGAGTGGAGGAGAAGAAAACATTTTCCCAATAAAATAAGGAAAATATAATTGATTGATTTATCTCATTTAATTTAATATCTCAAATTAAATATTTCCAAGATTTTGTCAATATCTTATATTGACTATATTTATTTTATTACCATAAATCAATTTACACATGTGTGCAAATCTATAGTCATTAATATCTAATATTAATATATGGTAATCTTATTAATTAAATTACACAATCCAAGTGTATCTTTATACACCAACAATGGCGCCCATATGCCAAAGATTTGGCATCCGGAACATTCTTTAATTAATATAATATTATGATTAATTAATTTACAAAATATATGTGTATCATATACACATAATAATTTCGACATACATACATCATATGTATATTTAACTAGTCAACATAATTAATATCTTGTATTATATTTATTCATAATAAATAAATACCACAATATTAATTTACCACTATAACCTTTATATTCGTGAGATAAACTTTCCTTATTTGGTTATCATCTATAACCACATTTTAATTCGGCTAGATATTCATATTAGTGTGACCCGATAGGCTTCCGAATATGTTGGCCGTAGACACAAAGTGTAAATTACGAAAATGCCCTTCATGCCTAACGATCATGGGATAGCATCTAGCAACACATCGTGACCCCCAATCATCGGAAGAGTCAAATGCAATGACTACTACCTTTCATGTGAAACAGTTACCGTGTAACTTACAATCCTATCGCTGTAATAATATCAATACAGTCGTTAGTCGAGTGTCAAAACATCAACGACCGTATCTTATAATCTGAATATCAAGCTCTCTCGAAGTAACTCATTTACTTCCACTTTGCAAAGATTCACGAGAGTAAGACATTCCTTATAAGAAGGCCCTTTCAGATATTTGATGGGAGTCAACTTTATTGTACTTTGGTGCGCAGTTTAACCCCCGTTTATCACTTTATTGGCATATTTTGGGTAGATATAGACCTGTTTGAGAGTAATATCGAGAGTTATATGCACGGTGAGTTAAACTGTCACATCGATAGTAAACTCCGCCTTTTTAACGATATTTCACTCTTTTTCGAGCACTTTTGTCTTGCGCAATTACGCGTGGTGTTTGTTCGTCTGTGTTATTGCAGGACCTAAGTGACTCGAGGACCCGGAAGGCTATGTTTTGGACTAAGAGATATGTTCGTGGTACGAGTATTGAATGAAAGTGGAAGAAAAGCTAAGTTTGGAGTGAAGTCAAGGCAAACGGGCGTTTGCCATACCCCAAACGGGCGTCTGCAGGAAGTCCACCCCAAACGGGCGTTTGGCCAGTTCAAACGGGCGTCCACAGAATTAATACTTCATTCAGAAAGTTGGGTTTTCAGCTGGACGGGCATCCAAATGACCCCCAAACGGGCGTTTGGGTAGGTTCAGCCCGATTCAAGCAGCTCATATAACACAAACGAGCGTCCAGGGTTGGGCGTTTGGCCCTCAAGTCATGATTCACCAGACGGGCGTTCAGAGAAATGAAAACGCCCGTCCACTGAAGACGAAACCCTAATATCATCATATTCTCTAGGAAAACGAGCGTTTGACATGACTCAAACGGGCATTCGTGACCGATGATGTCGGGTCAAGTAAAATAAAATACTCGATACCTAAATAACACACTAGCAAGAGAACTAGGTTCAATCGTAGTATAGTTAGATAGAGTCGAGGTCGATCCCACAGAGACTCGGCTTAAACGAAATACGACTTATTAAACTAAAAAGCAAATTAAAGGCGGTCTACGACCAACAAATAACGCAGAAAATAAAATTGACACAATAGAAACACAAAACCGACAAAAGACACAATGACACTAAGACACTTGTTTTTATAGGTTTTATAAACGATTGACAAACGGTATTGATAACGCTAGTAGTAATTACTCCCCCATGCTATGTAGATTGACGACGAGACAAAACAAGACTTTTAAGATTAATTATTCTGACTACGGGAGTCATCCCCTAAGATAGATCTAGCTCCGGTTAGGCCATCTAGATCATCGTGTCTCCATTACGTGACTTCACATTTTTTAGTCTCCATCTCATATAACTTCTGACACAATTACGAAACTAGGGATGCCGGTATAAACCGTAATCTCATCTAAGCAACATTCCTATGATTAGGCGTACTTCTTAGACACCGATTCAATCTCTCGTCCTAAATAACAATCACTTTTTAGGTCTCATGTTAAATTACGATGACAAATAATTAAGTTGATCAAGTTTAATTACTCGTTTGAATTACAAAGCGAGAGAACCCGACGTAGTCGAAGCCGTTCACGGACAAATCAAGAACATCACGGATCTTGCTACCAACGAGACATAGGCTCACCGCCAACAAGCTCGGATCCGAACCGTTTTGCTCGTGAAACGTCTTTTACGTCTCAGATCTACATAAACATGGGTTCGTAAATTAACTACATCACGAAATCAATACACAAAAAGACTACTCCATAACGAAATAAATTAGATCTATGAATAAAGATTGCATAATAGAGTAGACATTACCCTCGAAGACGAGCGTGACTCCCACTCCTCGATACGATCTCTAACCGGAGATTCTAACGACTCCGTAATGAACGAACATAAAATAAAATAAAGAAAACGACGAACTATCTTGATAAAAGTATTGAAAATAATGTATTTCTAAGGTGTACATATGGCGTGTGGTGTGCCTCTTTATTTATAGGTGTTCAAGCTAAATAAGAGATATATTTCAAAATGTCAAACAAATAAGAGATAACTCCCGGCCGATCGCAAAATAATGTCATGCGCCCCCCCTAATTTGCGTGTGGAAGTTGGCGCCATCATTTGATTGGTTGCCGGCTTTTGTCATGCTTTACTCCTCTTCTGGTGCTTATCCGATATTTATCTTCAATGCATCTTGAATTTATCTTGAGATTAAATTCTCCTTTTTGTATTTATCCTCCTTAATTATCCAAATCTGCAAAATAGATATTTATCCAAAATAAATCATATTCAAATAAAAAATGGATAAATACCAAAATATACAATATAAACGGACAAATACTAAATTATGCCTTATAAATGGATAAATACCAAATTATATAATATAAATCACATAACATTAAAAAATCCATATAAACAGGTGATTTATCTTAAAATATATATTATTAATCCCGATTTATGGAGAATGTTGATGACTTTTACGGGTATAATTTGACCGTCATCAACTACCCCCCACTTAGACTTTGATCGTCCCGAACAAAGCATCAATAAGTCATTCCCCAAGACACATTTTCTGTGGTCAAATCATACTTATACAAGAAACTCGAGTCAATTCATACCACTTATGCTCATAAGGTACCCATTATTTACTACTCATCATGAATCGAAGTGACGTGTGCATGTGCATTTTGTTTTATCTATTCGTGGCAAGATTAAAGTTTATGCTAACTTCGTAGTCTCAACCTACCAACATCAGCATTCCCACTTCTTTAGCCTCGCAATGGGTAAAGACATGGTGCAATAAGCAAGAGCGTCATCCATAAGGTTTTTGGACTTGGAGACCGAGAAAATTACTCAAGCCTCTTAAAAATTTGAATATTCTTTTCATATCTTCATATTTTTCAAATACTATCAATCTCAAGGAAGAAAACTTTTTAAAGCATCCCCCTATCTTAGATCATGAATAGCATCGAATATTACCACAAGCGCGGGGCTACTTTGGTAATGTTACTACAAGCCCAGTGTTTAACTCATTGTCAAAACACAGATAATTCTCAAGCTTATTACTCCGCTTTTGATGGCTAGAAGATAAGAATACATCAGCAGATAAATACCGACTCTAAGTCTGCATAACCAATCATCTACGCAATGTACACATAATTCTTCAGATTTTATAATTCGTGCGGTATTCGTCGATTCAAATTGAGTAAGCAAATAATAAATAACTACTTGCAATAGTTGGCATGAATATCCTTAAGTTTACATTCACATAAGTATAAAATGATCATGTACTCATGCAACTTGGTTCATTTCCTATTAATTCTATGTATAAGAACTCACAATTCTAAGGGTACGAGATAATAAATTTGGCATTTGTTCAAAAAATTTCAATTTTCACCGTTTCATTTCATTTAATTTTTTAATTATAACATCATGGCTAAGTCTCCTACCCCCACTTAAACTTGGCATTGTCCCCAATGACAAAGAAAAATGAGATTTTAAGAAAAAAGACTTAGCTCCGGGAAACGGCTCTCAAGCAGATGCAGAATGTAGTTGTAGACCAAGCACGTCGTGGAGAAGCAAACGAAAGCCTGTTTAAGCAAACCAAACAGAAAACTCCACGAAACCGTTAATGACATGTCAATGGAAGTTATAAAATAATGTGGCAGTAATTAGATATAGAATATCCAAAAACAATTTAAGCCACTTTATTTCATACAACCAACGACATGGAAAACCAAAGAGTTAAAACTATAAAACTCACATGTCGGCTATTAAGGAAAAAACCTCGTTTATTCCGAACTTAGAATCGGAACATGGCGAGATGAAAAAAACCTTAACAGTCTCATGCTACTTTATTCAAACAAAACAAAAACAAAAGATAGTTTTTAAGAAATAGTTCTGAGTTTATAGTCGCCAGCTTGACTCAACTCAACGATGGTTTAAGTATAGGTAGGATCTTCAAGAGTGAAGACTTCCTCCTCCTTACCTTGACCAAGACCAACATAATGTTTCACACGGTGTCCATTAACCACAAAAGTGGATTGGTCTTTAAGGTTCAATAACTCAACAGCTCCAGAAGGGAAAACCTTACTAACTCTATAAGGGCCATACCATCGTGATTTTAACTTGCCAGGAAAGAGTCTCAAGCGCGAATTGTAAAGAAGAACCAGATCGCCTTCCTTAAAGGTGCGGTCCAATATCTCCTTGTCATGAAATTTCTTCGTGCGCTCCTTAAAGATTTTTGCATTCTCATAAGCTTCCAGACGAAACTCCTCTAGGCGAGTCAACTCTAACAACCTTCTTTCTCCAAATAAACTCTCATCAAAATTCAAAGCATACGCGTAGCCCACATGGCACGGTGTTCAAGTTCAACCGGTAGATGACATGCTTTTCCAAAAACAATCTTATAAGGAGACATACCAATAGTCATCTTATAAGCAGTCCTATACGCCCATAAAGCATCATCTAATCGCAACGACCAATCCTTTCTAGTCGTATTCACTGTTTTCTCCAAAATGCGCTTTATTTCTCGATTTGTAACCTCAACTTGTCCACTTGTTTGAGGGTGATAAGCAGTAGCTAACTTGTGTCTAACCCCATACTTAATCATCAACTTTTCAAACGGCCTATTGCAAAAATGGCTTCCATTATCACTAATAATGGCACGAGGGGTTCCAAACCGCGTAAAGATGTTCTTCTTCAAGAACTTCAGTACAACTTTCGCATCGTTAGTAGGCGAAGCAATGGCCTCCACCCATTTGGACACGTAGTCGACTGCCACTAAGATATAGCGGTTGGACAAAGACGAAGTAAAGGGTCCCACAAAATCAATACCACAAACATCAAAGAGTTCCACCTCTAGGATATTCTTCAGTGGCATTTCATTCCTTCTCGAGATATTTCCCGTCATCTGGCAAGAATGACAAGATCTAGCATATTGATGCGCATCTTTGAACAGGGTCGGCCAGAAAAAACCACACTGGAGAACTTTCGTAGCAGTCTTGTCTCCTCCATAATGTCCTCCGACCTCATAAGCATGGCAATGTCTAAGGATATCATATATTTCTTCTTCCGGCACACATCTCCTAAAGACATTGTCGGATCCTAGCTTAAACAAATAGGGCTCTTCCCAATAATAGTGCCTAAGATCTTTGAAGAATTTCTTTCTTTCCTGGGGGTTGAAATTTGGTGGTAAGTATTTCGCGGATAGATAATTTTCAAAGTCCTTAAACCATGGTTGTTTCTTCTCCTTCACAACCTCAATACGCGAAGATACTGCAGCGCAATCATGATTTCCATGTATGGCCGTGATGGAGAATAATTGTTCATCTGGAAATGTTTCTCCAATCTCGGTCATTGGTTCTTTATCCTCTATTTGGAGACGGGAAAGATGATCCGCAACCAAATTCTCATATCCTTTCTTATCACGGATTTCTACATCAAATTCTTGCAATAGTAGAATCCATCTTAATAACCTTGGCTTGGAATCTTGTTTGGCTAAAAGATACTTCAAGGCCGCATGGTCAGTCCAAACAGTGACTTTAGATCCTACTAGATAAGATCTAAACTTGTCAAAAGCAAAGATAACCGCCAGAAGCTCTTTCTCAGTAGTTGCATAATTCCTTGGAGCAACATTTAAAGTTCGACTAGCATAGTAGATGGGCCTAAAGATCTTGTCTTTTCTTTGTCCTAAGGCAGCACCTACAGCTGTATCACTTGCATCGCACATCAACTTAAAAGGTAGATTCCAATCCGGCGCAATCAGAACGGGTGCAGTAATAAGCATGTTCTTTAACTTATTGAAAGCTTTCATGCACTCATTAGTAAACACAAACGGCACATCCTTGGCTAATAACTCAGTAAGAGGTCGAGAGATTAAGGAAAAGTCCTTCACAAACCGCCGATAGAATCCTGCGTGGCCAAGAAAACCTCGCAATGTTTTAAGATTGGTTGGTGGAGGTAGTTTTTCAATCACCTCTACTTTTGCTCTATCCACCTCTATACCGTTCTTTGAAATACGATGGCCAAGTACTATACCTTCGGAACCATAAGATGACATTTCTCCCGGTTAAGCACCGATTCGTCTCCTCGCATCTCTTCAACACTCTTGCCGGATGCGTGAGACATGAATCGAAATCATCTCCAAATACGGAGAAATCGTCCATAAAGATCTCTAGGAAATCTTCAACCATATCAGCAAACAGAGAAATCATGCATCTTTGAAACGTTGCTGGTGCGTTGCACAAGCCAAAGGGCATTCTATTGTAAGTGAAGGTTCCATATGGACATGTAAAAGTGGTCTTTTCACAATCCTCGGGTGCGATATGAATTTGATAGTATCCCGAGTAACCGTCAAGAAAACAATAAAACGCATGTCCGCTCAGTCTCTCGAGCATTTGATCAATGAAGGGAAGAGGGAAGTGATCCTTACGAGTTGCATCATTCAGTTTCCTAAAGTCAATGCACACTCTATGACCAGTAATGAGTCTAACAGGAATCAACTCATTTAACTCATTGGCTTGCACTGTAAAACCTCTCTTCTTCGGAACTACGTGGATTGGGCTAACCCATTCACTATCAGAGATAGGGAAGATGATCCCCATTTCCAAAATCTTAATAATTTCATCCCTAACCACGTCCTTCAACTGTGGAGTCAACCTTCTTTGGGGTTGTACAACCGCTTTCTTTGCAGGATCAACGGAGATTTTATGCATGCAAACGCTCGGACTAATGCCATTGATGTCAGCTATAGTCCATCCAAATGCTCCGCGATACTCTCTCAATACTCTCATCAGCTTTTCTTCTTGTATTTCACTCAAGGCAGAAGAAATGATAAGCGTCAAGGTCTCATCTTGAAGGAATACATACTTCAAATGTGCAGGCAGAGGCTTCAATGTCAGATTGGTAGGTGGTTCTTCTAATGAGGTCTTTAACTTTTGTCCGGTTAGCTTAAGTTCAAAGTACTTATGCCACGTTGGTCCGTGGTAGTACTTTTCAACCTCGGTAGACTTCATCTCTTCAACATGTCTAGGGGTACCTCTACTACATCCAGGCCATACCACTTTTTCTTCCTCACTCTTTTCATATGGCACTTCATCCTCTAACTCTAGGGTAGCCTCGAGGAAATCCTTAATATCCTCATATTGTTGGAAGTCATTGACAAGCTTGTCAATAGAATCCAACATGAAACATGCATCCTCTTCATCATCAGGTGTTTTCATAGTGTTAAGCACGTTGAATGCTATTTCATCCCCATTAACTCTTAACACCAACTCTCCTTTGTAAACATCGATAAGCGTCCTACTAGTGGCCATAAAAGGTCTTCCTAAGATTAGGGGCACTTCATAGTTAGCTTCCATATCCAGCACAACAAAGTCGACAGGAAACACAAATTTCTCAACTCTTACTAGCACATCTTCAACCACTCCACAAGGTTCCTTAACCGAAAGATCAGCTAATTGCAAAGTAATTGAAGTCTTTTTAAGGTCTTTCATGCCTAACTTTTGAAAAATGGATAGAGGCATCAGATTTACGCTCGCTCCTAGATCACACAAGGCTTTGTTCAAACATACGTTACCTATGGTGCAGGGAATGAGAAAACTTCCCGGATCCTTGCACTTAGCGGGTAGCTTATGTTGAAGAATGGCTGAGCACTCCTCATTTAGGCAAATAGTCTCTAAATCTAATAGTTTCCTCTTAGTAGAGATGGCTTCTTTTAAGAACTTTGTGTACTCAGGCATCTCAACAAGTGCTTCAACAAGAGGTATATTGATGTGTAACTTTCTAAAGATATCAATGAACTTCTTATACCTCTTGTTATCAACCTTAGGCTTAGGTTTGGGTGGAGGATAAGGTAAGGTTGAAGGATCGACATCAGTGAAAATAGGATACTTATTATTATAAAGCTCAACTCTAGGGCCAGCAGGTTCCTTATAGGTTTCTTGCTCAGGCAAGGTTTCAGAAGTGTTTGCTTCCTTGCTTGGCTCACCATCCTTACTTTCTACGGATTTCTCTTTCTCTTTCAAAGATGGTGGAGTTACTTCTTTCCCACTTCTTGTCATGATCGCATTCAAATCCTTAGGATTCTTATCAGTGGTGCTTGTCAATCCTCCAGGAGGTCTAGTCGAGACTTGCTCAGCTAATTGCCCTATTTGGTGAGTGAGATTCTGGACTATGGCTTCTTGATTGGTCACTTTAGCATCGGTCTTCTGACAACATTGGCTAAAGTTAGTGGCTAAATCGCCATTGATTTTGAAAGTTGTCCCATATTGTCAGTAACGACATTACTCAGTTTTTCTATGGCAGCTTCCCAACCAAAAGTTTTAGTTTGTTGTGGTACATAAGTGGTAGGCGGTTTAGGCCTTTCTCCTGCATTAGGGTCACTATATCGGAATCCTGGATGGTTATGATTAGGCTTATATCCTCCCCCGATATAATTGGCTTCTTCAGTACCAGCATTCTCACTTTGAGGGGTTACCTCGATTCCAGTCCCTTTCTCTACTCTTGCCATCCTCTCTTGCATTCCATCTACCTTACTCGTTGATAACGATGACTTGTTCTAAGATTTTGGTAGATGCACTATCCTCAAATATGTCGGCGGCCATCTTCACAAAGCGGCCTATGTCATTGCCTCCCCATTGACTATTCATCGTTATTTGCTCCATTTTTCCTTGTGCCTCCTCAGGAGATAAAAGAACAAACGCTCCATTGCTAGATGCGTCTACTCTAATTTTCTCAGTCTCTCTCAATCCATGGTAAAAGGTTTGCATTAAAAGCCAAATAGAGATATCATGATGAGGACACTTCCTCATAGCTTCCTTAAAACGCTCCCAAGCTTGATCAAAACTCTCCCCAGGTTGTTGCTTAAATCCTAAGATGTCTTGGCGTAACTTAAAGGTCTTTCCTAACGGAAAATACTTATTCAAGAACTTTTGCAACAATTGTTCCCAAGTAGTGATAGATCCAGCCTCTAGAGAGAGAAGCCATTGCTTAGCTTTATCTTTCAAAGTGAAAGGGAAAAGCTTAAGACGAATGTTCCCCTCCGGGATTAATTCTGGTTTCACAGTGCTAACGATTTCCAAGAAATTTGTCACATGAACACCAGGATCCTCGTTTTGGACTCCATGAAAAGTGGAATAGTTGGTCACCATTTGAATTACGTTAGGCCTAGGGTGATAGACTTCAGCAGCATCTTGCGGTGCTACGATAGCGGGAATGAATTGCTCAATAGTAGGTGTGGCATAACTTTGCAAAGTGCGCCTCGCAGCTTGGTTTCCATTATTAGCATTAAGATTGTTCGCATTATTAACATTATTGGCATTATTAACAACTTCAGGATTAATTACCTGGTTCGGATTGACCGGAATGCCTTCCATTTCTGCTTCAGATTCAGAATGTTCAGAATGATCGGTTGTATGTCCTTTATCTGATTCGTGCTCGCTTTCCTCAAGATTTGGATCCTCTTCTCCTTGCTCAGCCAGCTCTCTAGCTAACTTTCTATTTCGCCTTGCAAATTTCTCTATTTCAGGATTATATGGCTCAAGCGGTTCCTTCGATTTCCGAGTAGCGTACTATAAAATAACAAAAAACAATAAAACAATTAAAAACTTTAAAGGCTAGGCCTTTAACTAGACTAAATAATAAAACCGAAACTAAAACAGACTCTATTCACAATATTTACGAATTTACTTTTAATAAAATAAGCTATATTTAATTTAATGACACGAGTCCCCGACAACGGCGCCAAAAACTTGATGTCGGGTCAAGTAAAATAAAATACTCGATACCTAAATAACACACTAGCAAGAGAACTAGGTTCAATCGTAGTATAGTTAGATAGAGTCGAGGTCGATCCCACAGAGACTCCCCCATGCTATGTAGATTGACGACGAGACAAAACAAGACTTTTAAGATTAATTATTCTGACTACGGGAGTCATCCCCTAAGATAGATCTAGCTCCGGTTAGGCCATCTAGATCATCGTGTCTCCATTACGTGACTTCACATTTTTTAGTCTCCATCTCATATAACTTCTGACACAATTACGAAACTAGGGATGCCGGTATAAACCGTAACCTCATCTAAGCAACATTCCTATGATTAGGCGTACTTCTTAGACACCTATTCAATCTATGTCCTAAATAACAATCACTTTTTGGGTCTCATGTTAAATTACGATGATAAATAATTAAGTTGATCAAGTTTAATTACTCGTTTGAATTACAAAGCAGAGAACCTGACGTAGTCGAAGCCGTTCACAGACAAATCAAGAACATCACAGATCTTGCTACCAACGAGACATAGGCTCACTGCCAACAAGCTCAGATCTGAACCAGATTTGCTCGTGAAACGTCTTTTACGTCTCAGATCTACATAAACATGGGTTCGTAAATTAACTACATCACGAAATCAATACACAAAAAGACTACTCCATAACGAAATAAATTAGATCTATGAATAAAGATTGCATAATAGAGTAGACATTACCCTCGAAGACGAGCGTGACTCCCACTCCTCGATACGATCTCTAACCGGAGATTCTAACGACTCCGTAATGAACGAACATAAAATAAAATAAAGAAAACGACGAACTATCTTGATAAAAGTATTGAAAATAATGTATTTCTAAGGTGTACATATGGCGTGTGGTGTGCCTCTTTATTTATAGGTGTTCAAGCTAAATAAGAGATATACTTCAAAATGTCAAACAAATAAGAGATAACTCCCGGCCGATCGCAAAATAATGTCATGCGCCCCCCCTAATTTGCGTGTGGAAGTTGGCGCCATCATTTGATTGGTTGCCGGCTTTTGTCATGCTTTACTCCTCTTCTGGTGCTTATCCGATATTTATCTTCAATGCATCTTGAATTTATCTTGAGATTAAATTCTCCTTTTTATATTTATCCTCCTTAATTATCCAAATCTGCAAAATAGATATTTATCCAAAATAAATCATATTCAAATAAAAAATGGATAAATACCAAAATATACAATATAAACGGATAAATACTAAATTATGCCTTATAAATGGATAAATACCAAATTATATAATATAAATCACATAACATTAAATAATCCATATAAACAGGTGATTTATCATAAAATATATATTATTAATCCCGATTTAAGGAGAATGTTGATGACTTTTACGGGTATAATTTGACCGTCATCAACCGACAGCATCAGATTTTGACCTACTCTATAAATACGCAGCTCATTCAGCCCCTACTCATGTTTTGGCCGACCCTGGATTCTTCTTGGTCGATTTTGGTGCGATTTTAGTGTAGATTAAACACCCTTTGATCCTTTGATTCCCTAGATAACTTCCTTTGATTCTACACATCGTTTATAGCTTAGATTTACATTGCAAGATCAAAGATTCAACTATTTGGGTGCAACTATTTCTTCATATTTTCTGGATCTGTTTTTCAACAGTTATATGGTAATGACGTTCCTTTTATTTATTGTCTTTAGTTCAATTTCCGTTCTTTATTCCGTTGTTAGCATAATTATGAGTAGCTAATTGCATGTGTAGTCGAATTATGTGAAAGCGAGCGAAAACCCTAAGGGGGATGAGATTTGGAGTTGTGTAGTGCATAATTGAATGTTTTAATGATTAATCCACGTCCTAAAACTTATTTTAACATCTGTGAATTAGTTTGATCACCCAGTTCATTGTCACACACATCAAACTTATAGATGTATTTTGCGGTGAGATGTGGGAAAAGGGGTTTTAGGATCGTTGCGTAGATTTGGCCTAGTTGTTAGGTCCGTTACCAATACAGAGGTTTGTCATCGTTGTTCGAGCGACTCTAGAGCTTAATCATGTTAGTTTAATCGGTTTTTTAAAGGGAGAATTAATTAACTTCACATAGGGTGGTTAGATCGAGTTGTTCAGTCTAATCGCTAGAATTAGGAGTTGGCACCCGTGGATGTCGTTAAACTATATTGGATATGTAGGTCGGTTAAGACACGCTCCCTGTTAAGTCCTTCCTTAGGGGTAAAAGTAGCTCGTGGGATCATAGTTCGGCTATACCTCTTAATACCTAGAAGTAAACTCATTAGTATAATCTTTACTTTTGCATTAGTATAATATCTCTCCACCGTTATTTTGACCTGAACTAGGTTCTAAGTTGACTTTGGTACTTAGACTTTACTCCCTGTGGATTCGACCTTGTGACCGCTATACTACCGTTGACCCGATACTCTGTCGGTTAAAGTTAGCGGTTAAGTATTTTTCTATCAATATTCACCCCTACTGATAGGGTACGCGATTCCTAGACGACCATACATGTATACTCCGCATGCTTCAGTATCATACCCAATCACTACCGCATGATCGTCCTGTGGCTAGGGGAAACCTCAATAGTGTCAAAGCATGACAATCCACACCGTGATGCCATGAAGACTCCGGTCTAAAGGATAATTACACAACTGCCACATAGTGCGACACTTAATGTAAGTGGGTCAGTCTAACGTATGCATTCTCTAATACACGTACAGTCCAAGTGTCTCTACACTTCGATAGATGAGATATATCCCTGCCCTAAAGACAGAAGACGTCTAATACGTGCTAGCATGTTCATACTATCAATGCCATGTTTAATAGTACATCAGCCTAGAGACATTTAAGTATCAAACTTATTAAAGTGATTAGAGATCTCATCAACCATAATCGCCTATCATGGTTTCTCTATCACAATTTAATATTAAGGACGTTATCAAATAACAATTCACAATTGGTCTTTAAAAGAACAAATATATGACAACAGAAAAGCCATTTAATATATGTATAGACATAAAGAAATAGTAGAAATGATCCGACCCGGTCGGATCCGGTCCAACCCGATTGGGTTTAGGACACTATTTCAACAATCTCCCACTTGGCCTAAAACCAATCACTCGCACACACAAGACCAAGTTAAAACACAAGAATCTCATGCAATACTCGCAACTAGCCCTAGCCATGAACGGATCGCTATCTGTGGGGACTCAGACTATCTTAATACCATGCTCCAAATGATCAAGTCAAAGGAACCGCCTCAACACACACACGGATCTCTGACGAGACCATGGTCCTTGCTTCAAGCAATGAATCCATTTAATATATCAGCTATATAGAAAATGTGGAAGAACCGTACAAGAAGGTTCAGGAATGAACCATCTAGATCCATGTACCGCTCCCGCTACGCCTCTAAGGCACAACTGTGTTTTGGCTAAGTTGTAGAAAATGCAGTGACCCATAGCCTAGAACATTTCCAGCTCACTGTATCACTTAATCAAAGTGACTGCAAACCTAGACTGTAGCTCCCACTCGCCTTCATAAGACTCAGGATATACGTCTGTATATCTAAGTTTATCTGATTCTAAGTTTCGATAAACCAGGAAACCTTCCTTAACTTGTTTAAGGATATTCTCGACATTCACCAGATTTACTTTCATACTTGCTCATGACTATTCATGGACTATGAACATCCGGCATTACCTATAAGATGGTTCCTATCGCAGTAGCGAAGGAAACATTCCTTATGCATCATCTTTCACCTTATCTTTAGAACAAACGTCCTAACATAGATAGATCTTGAAAACACCGTCTAGCAGTATCCCCTATCGCGATCTATGCTAAACTCCTTTTAGAATCACATCTATATAGGTAAACTATAATCTAACAGCAGTTAAATCTATCGCTATAGATTCCTATTTCTAAAATAAGAACTACTAATCCAAGTGCTTTCGTAAAGACATTGAATTACCAAACATTAATAGACTGTGACATGTGGTGATAATTTCCGAGAGAGATATGAAATACCTTGATAAAAAATCGTAACACACTCCCACTATCCATCTTGCACATTGGGCATATCCTTCTTTTGACTAAATCAAACTCCTTTGATTATCAAACAAAGAAATCATCTAGAGAAACTTGTTTGAGTCCATAAATGGATCTCGTGGGCTTACATATCATGTCATCGTCTATGAACATCGAGCTTTCTGCCCAACGTCTTCAACACTATCATATAGACATAATACGAAGTTACAACAAGCATAGTCTGAATAGAACTGGGCTCATCCTTACAGGGACATTCCCTCTAGGTAAGACAGACTAGGTTTATAACCTGGTTGTCACTGATGGAATCTAATTCACATATTATGGCTCCTGGCCATATCTCTCAATCTTGCCTTTCAAACATTCATTCATAAGTCGTGAGATATTCATTCTTCAAGATGAATATACCAACAGCCTTTTTCAGGCCTGACGTTATCTACAGACTTACAGAACTTTTGTGTGCACTGAGAGTGTTCTACACCTCATCACTATGCGGTGTGTGCTCATGTTCCAATGGTTGAATGTATCTTTGTGGTTCTCAAACTCTTTTGAGATCTTATTTACTCCCACTATCTCTTTTAGAAGAATCACTTCCTCTAGAAGATGGCATGTTTGGAGACAAACACATTTTGCTCCGCGGTCAAGTAAACGTTATCTAGCGTACTTGCTAAGATATTCCATAAAGTTGCATATGTCGTACTAGGCTCCAAGCCTTTCTAACTTTGCCTATGACAACTTCAAATTATCGGTTAAGATAGATTCGACATTATCCTCTTCCATATCTAATATGGAATTTATTCAACCTTTATTCTTTGGAACTTGGTTAAGTATAAGGGCACTATCCCGAAACGGGTAAGGGGTACTACGCATGGCTTGCGTCACACCTTTATCATATAAAGTGTTGTTTCCATTTTGGGAACATAATCTAATTGCGTATCCCAAAGATGGTATCCTTCAAGGGAAGAATCTTATTCCTTTTCAGACGACTTTTGAAACACCCTTCAGGTATTAATTGCTTCAATCCAATTGAAGATTAATTCCTAAGTCGTTCATCAATCTCATATTCGTACTAGCTCGAATTTTTTCGGGCTTTCCGAATTATGCACTTCAGTGAGTACACTTGACTATTTCTAAAAATAGTCGTAGAGATTAATAAACAATTATTTGTGGCATTAATTGTCACAAGCCAACAAACATCGGTATGTTTAGGCTTTAGACAATTTTTCTAGATTTTACAACCTTTTCATAAAAGGGTATTTTAGTCATCTTTAGATAAGATACGTATTACCCACATGATTCATAACCACATGGTTCAGACGTCATCAAAATGACATTTGATCACACGATTCCCTTCCATAGAGACTATCTCTAGAACGACCACCAAATATTAAGGATAACAACCATATAAATACTTAGTTGAGATTTCATCACATATATCAACTATATAGTGACAACAATCTAGTATGTTAAATTCAGTGACCTTTCAACTTTATCGGAATAACATTTATTCTTTACAATTGAATATGTCTACTAAATCCTAACAAGCAACTGAAAACATGTTCTTCATAAGAACCGGAACATAATAACATTTATTTTGTTCCCTTATCAGTTTACTAGATCCAAAATATGGTAAGTGTTACAACGTTTGCTTCACCTTCCGTATCTGTATTTAATCTTTCTAATTTAATCACACTCATAAGATATCATATATATTAGAGTCGACTTGAACATAGATAGATTTATCTCAACATACTTGCCTAGAATAGAGACTTCGATAAGTCCTCTATTTAAGGACTTGCCCTAACTTTCCTTTTTAATCCATTAAGCACTTGAAAAATATTTCTTATTGTTGTCTTCATAAGACTTAAGAAAGATCACAAGAGCCATGTCTTTAATTTCCTTTCATAAAGAAAATCTAAAGTTTATTAAATAGTTTATTTAACCTTTTGAATCGTATTCAAAACATTGACTATTTAATTAACCTTTAAGCAATGATAGAATTAAGTCGATACTTAAATCTTACAATTTTGAAAACAGACTTTCCAAAATTAGATGTGGTCATTCTTATCCAACATTTGAATTAATTGTCATCATATGACTGAATGATCATCTGGATCGTATCCAATATATGATTAATTCGTTGAAACTTATTTCAAATGATTCAATCATTAGCTTCTGCTTTCATTAATAATTAAAGCCATGGAGTATTGCATCAAATATGTAGTCTCCTTGTCTCTAACTACTATAGCGGGATTGCTCGTGTCATTGCTTATTTTAAAAGGATTAAAATTTCTTAACCAAATTTGAGAACGTTTTTCAAAAGGTAACATTTATGATTTGGTTTTACTAATCGAGAATAAAACATAAATATAAAGTTTGTTAAAACTACAACCTAAAATGAAAATAAAAGAGTGTTGTTGTTTATACACGCAAAATCAAAAATGGTCTGTTGGTTTATGATTTTGCTCCCACTAGTCAACTACTCCCAATTGACTTTCAAGAATATTTCAAAAATTCTTTAGTGGCTGAGATCCAATCTAGTTACCTCGATTCCCGGTGGTAGTCGATCAACCAAGATAATTTCGAAAGGTAGGTAACTCTTTACCATTCACATCTCTATGTGATTCTCAGTGGTTGACTAGTTAACTCTTTGACGATACACATCATTATGTGTTAGTCAACCCCTTGTCTCTAAAGTCAGACAGCCCTGATGGTGGCCAATCACCGAAAGACTCTAGTCAAGTCATAACCCAATATTCACGAGATCTCATACGATCATATCTCAATAACGACGATATACCCGAGGTAGGTCAACTCCCGGCGGTGGTCGATCAGTTGGATCCGAGCACAGGCTCTTCACCGTCGTTATAATATTGGAAGACAATATTTTGACTTGATTTTTGTTGTGGAAGTATTTTTCATAAATTAATTCACTTAATTAATTTTAATCTCGGTCTCATCAATTATATCTCTCTCTATAGATATATATCCTACACATTTATCTAGATCGTGCCTAGTCATGCATCTATCGTATCATATAAAATAAATACAAGCACAAAATAATGAATGCGTAAAGTAACCGGTATGATCATGGACTTTTCCTAGGTGCGGTTCCGAATACAAACTGACGAAACCGCGGGTCACAATCTGAGGGTAGCTGCAACCGCCAATAGGATCTTTAATGCACCGTCTCCAATGAGATCTTTATTCTTCTTTCTTTGGTCTCCATCTTCTGCTCCATTCTTGTTACATTTAATTCTATTTAAAAAATAAATACACCCGCCGCACACGGGGGAGCTAACGGGAATGGGATAAATGCAGAAAATAAACTAGGTCACGTTCTTCATAACGGCCTAGGACAATTTTTAAAACCAACAGAAAAATTAAATCATTCACATCTATCCTATCGGTCGAGTCCATGATCAATCGGGATCCATATAATCATATTATATCTACTATATCCAATCCATACTATAACGTCTTATGAAAAAGAAAAAATTAAAATTTAACTACTTGGGTCTTAATTAATCAATTAACATGTAATCTATTAAATTATTTTATCCAATCAATTAACTAATTCACATTTAATTAATTAAATGATTTTAATCGAAATAAAATTAACGATTAATTTTAAACGATTTTAATTTTAATTAATTAGAACTATTCTAAAAATAAATCAAAATTAAAATTAAGTCTCTTTTGTTTCTTTCCTTTTGATTCCTAATAAAAAGGGATGCCTTTGGTTTCCTAAACCAAAGGCATCTCCTTGGCCCCTTTCTAAAATCAAAATTTTGAAAAGGGCCTAGGCCTATTCTAAACAAAATTTGGAAAGGCCAATATTGTGGTTAATATGCCTGGCCACTTTCAAATGGCCTAGGCCTAGGCCTTTTTCCAAATCAAATATTTGGAAAGGGCCTAGACCTATTCCAAACAAAGTTTGGAAATGCCATTATTATTTTAATGCCATGTGGCATCCCAATGGCCCAAACTATTTGAACCATTGGTAAGCCACATGACACAACTAAACAAAAGAGCAATTACCAATCACAACTATGAACCATATTTAATCACAAAATACACAAAATAAAATTTAGGAGATCCGCCAGCATTGACCGGTCAACCGAAGCCGGCAGCAGGTTGCCCAGCCGCCGCCGCCGCCGACCAGCCGCCGCCAGTCGGCTGAGCACCACCCGATCTCATTTTTTTTTCTTTTCATGTATCACTTTTGCGAATAAAAAATCATTCATCTTTTAATTATGTGATTTAAACGAATTAACTACGCAAAATAACATGCTTATTGCTTAAGCTCGAAGCTCTCTCTGATACCACTGTTAGAAAATCTACGCGGGAACGCAGCGGAATTCAAAATTTTGATTTCCTTTTACCCAAGATCGACTTCGTTTAAGCAATAAACAAATAAGCTAGTAGACGGTGGTTACCTTGGTTGATCTAAAATATCGACGCTTTGACCGTCTAAAGAGAGTAGTTTTGCAAATAGCCGCCCAAGTGTTCGGCCTCTACCGCTAGTCCACACGAACAGCCAACCGGAATCCCATCATGGATTGCTATTGGAAAACTCCGGTTGCTAGACCGGCCCTTTTCCCCTCTCTCCAACTCTCTATAGGATGCTCTCTATTTTACACAAGAACTATTAGCTCTTGGAATTATGATGTATAAAAGAGCTTGACACCCACTTCCTTTTTATAGGCAAAGTGGTGCCCCAAATATGAGTGGAGGAGAAGAAAACAATTTCCTAATAAAATAAGGAAAATATAATTGATTGATTTATCTCATTTAATTTAATATCCCATATTAAATATTTCCATGATATTGTCAATATCTTATATTGACTATATTTATCTTATTACCATAAATCAATTTACACATGTGTGCAAATCTATAGTCATTAATATCTAATATTAATATGTGGTAAACTTATTAATTAAATTGTACAACCTAGGTGTATCTTTACACACCAACAGTGGCGCCCCATATGCCAAAGATTTGGCATCCGGAACATTCTTTAATTAATATAATACTATGATTAATTAATTTACAAAATACATGTGTATCATATACACATAATAATTTCCACATACATACATCATATGTATATTTAACTAATCAACATAATTAATATCTTGTATTATATTTATTCATAATAAATAAATACCATCATATTAATTTACCACTATAACCTTTATTGTCGTGAGATAAACTTTCCTTATTTGGTTATCATCTATAACCACATTTTAATCCGGCTAGATGTTCATATGTGTGTGACCCGATAGGCTTCCGAATATGTTGGCCGTAGACACAAAGTGCAAATTACAAAAATGTCCTGATGGGAGTCAACTTTACGTGACTCCGATGCATTAATTAACCCCGTTTACCACACTTTCAATTAACACAATTTTGGGTGAATTAGACCATTTTCGGGGTGTTATCGTGAGTTTATGGCACGGGGAATGAATCCATCACTTTGATGAATTCTTACCCCTTTTTATTGGTATTAACCCCATTCCCGAGCACGTTTCCCTCCGGAATTGTTTGGATGTTTGTGGTTGTGATCGATATTGAAGGGTATTGGTGTCTCGAGGACCCGGAAGGTGACGATTTGTGGTGAAAAAGCATGACCGAGGCAAGACGAGGGCCTAAAAAGGGGAAAAAGTGAAGATTTGGGGAAACAGGGGTTGAAACGCACGTTTGAATCCCCCAAACGCGCGTTCCACGCCCTCAAACGCGCGTTTGAATCCCTAAACGCGCGTTCCAGAAGTTCAGACCAGATTCAGAGTTGAAGCCCTCTAAACGCACGTTCGGGAACCAGGCCAAACGTGCGTTCCAAGATCCTAAACGCGCGTTTGAACCTTCCTAAACGCGCGTTCCAGATGAAGAACAGTCAAGTCCCTGCCCAGAATTTATGTGTAACGCACGTTCCAGCCAAGCGAAACGCACGTTTGAAGATCCCAAACGCGCGTTCCAGCCCTTTAAACGCGCGTTTGGACCCTTTTTGCAGCAGATTTTCCCTCCACCTATAAATACCCCCCTTAGACATTTTCTTGGATATCAAGCTTTTCTTAGCAAAACTCTACCCATCTTTTGCTCGAATTTTGTAATAGCTTAGAATACTCTCTCTTAGTGTAAATCAACAACATCTCAGCATAATCTTTCCATTTCTTAGCTTAGATTTTCATTCCAAACACTAAGAGACCACCTTTTAATTACTTCTCTATTTTGTACTTTTTGGATCTAATCTCGAATTTCTGCAATTTAATGGTATATTTCTCTTCTCTTTTACTTGTTATGGCTTTCATTTACTGTTTCGTGTATGTTTTGATTAGTATAATGAGTAGCTAAACATCTACATAGTCGAATCATGTGAAAATTAGTGAAATCACCCTTTGGGTGATGAAATTGGGAGTGGGTAGTGCTTTTTATTGTTGTATCTTGCATATTTCACGTCTTAGAACTCGTTATAACGGATTTGGGCTAGATTGATCACCTAGGTCAAAAATCACACACATCAATCTTGAGAGTTGTTCGAGAGAGAGGGTGTGGGAAAAGGGTTCTAGGATCGCATTGTAGTGCGAGGTTACTCGTTTTAACGTTTAAACGGCTCTTGTGCATGATTGTCTTGTGAATGAACCTCTCTTAGGGAAGGTCAGTTGACTAGGCTTAAGGTGTTGGGGAAGAGTTGTTCAGAACCTAACACCGGGATTAGGAGTACGTACCCGTGAAATTGAATGCAAGAGTTCGTTTGTTAACGCACACTCCCGGTTTTGTCATTCCTTAAGGTGATACTAGCTATTTTGATCATGGTTCGGCTATGGCCCTTTAACTATCTTTGAAACCTAGTAGTTTAATCTTCTATCTTTCTTTTATCTTTAGACTCGTTAGTAGAATCACTTAGTGTCGTTGTAGTAACAAAACCTTAAAACTTTGATCACCTAGACTAAGCATTACGTTCACTTTGGTACTTGCAAGCACGATTCCTTTGGGTTCGACCTCGTACTCCCGTAGCTATTCTAGCAATCGACCCGGTACACGCCGGTTAGAGAGTTAGTTTACCCACGGTTTCGAGTCCTTTATAAATTGTTTTTGAAGGGGTGGATTTTATGCTCATCAAAATGGCGCCGTTGCCGGGGAATTGTGTGCTATTTGTGATATCTCGTAAGTGAACCGAAGGCTTGGGCCTAGGTTTTATTTTACTGTTTTCGTGTTGTTTGCTTTTTGTAGTGCATGACCCGGAGATCTCAAACACCACTCGAACCTTACATAGACGGAATTGAAGCTTACGCAAGGCGTAGAAATAGTCAACGAAGAAGAGGTCGTCAAGTAGAGGAATCGATTCCGGTCCTTGAAGAGAATAGTTTGGGTGAGTTGGGAGAAGGATCCGACATGGCTCAAAACGGTGGACAAGGTTTGGAAGGAAATTTGGGGAATAATAATGGAATTCCAATTCCAAACCCGCCTCTTGTCAACAACAATGCACAAGGAGGTGGGAATGGACAAGGAAACAATGTTGTGAATGCAAATGGGCCGATACCTCAGAATGTTCAACATGAGGCCCAAGGGAATCAAATGGATCCCGCTCTTATGCAACAATTCAATGCATGGATGTTGAACCGGTTTCAACAAAACCAAAACCAAGCTCACAATCAAGGTGCAAACGCGATGCCAAATTGGTTTAACGGTCAACAAGAGCAAAACCAAGGTGGTTTGACTTGTAGAGATTTTGTGCTAGCTCCTACGGCAAACATGGGGCATAGTCCAATCCGAATGCCACCGGTAGCCGCCAACAACTTGGAATTGAATAGGAACATCATACATTTGTTGGGAGACAACGCTATATTCAAGGGAACCGCTTTAGAAAATCCTCACTTATTCATTGATCATTTTCTCCAAATAGTGAACTCGACAAAGATCAATGGAGTGAGTGATGAGGCGCTCAAACTTATGCTTTTCCCGTTCGCCTTGAAAGAGCAAGCTAAGAGGTGGTATGACTCGTTGCCTAATGACTCTTTACACACATGGGAAGAAGTGGTTAAAACTTTTCTACTCAAATATTACCCCCTTCGAAGACCATGGATATGAAGGAAGCTATCATGTCATTCAATGCTTATGAAGGAGAAGAACTACATGAGTCATGGGATCGGTTTAAGGCTTTGTTGAGGGAGTGCCCGGGGCACGGATTGAGATCGTACGAGGTAGTTCATGCTTTCTTCCGGGGTTTAGACCAAGTGCATCAAAGTACCTTGCATGCTTCGTGCAATGGAGATATTATGAGTATGGTACCCGAAGTGGCTATGAACCAAATTGAGAAGATTTCCGAGACTTCGAGGCAATACATATCGTCGAGTAGAAAGGGGACAAGAAGCAAGAAGCCCGGTTTGGTTGAAGTTAAAGAAGTAGAGGCAAGTGATCAATATCATGCTCAAGTGCAAGCGATGGAGCAACAGTTGGGGAGATTGCAAAAGGAGAATGAGAGTGCTAAGCTTTGCCAAATTTGTAGTGGATCACATTCGGCAAAGGATTGTAGGATGACGACCAAAGCTCAAAATATGGCTTATCCTCAATCCTCAACTCATGGGCAACCTAGTACTCTATCTCAAGATAACATGAATGAGTTGGCTAAGCGGATGATGAGCATTTGCTCTATGGAGCAATGGAATACGGGGTCCCAATATCAAAATCAGTCACAAAGCCCCTATCAAGGCCAATATATGGGGGAACAACAAGGTGGGCAACCGTATGAAGAATCCCAAGATGTGAACTATGTGGGACAAGGTCAAGGAGGGAACTATGGAAATCAAGGTGATGGTTCTTGGAGGAATAACAACAATCAAGGTTGGAACCGTAATCAAAACCAAGGCCAACACCAAGGTTATAGACAAGGCCAAAATCAAAGCCAATCTTCACAAGGACATGTCTATCAACCTCCACACCAAAGGCAACAAGGAGGGTATAATCAACAGGGTTCTAACAATCATCAAAACCCTCCTCCTTTGGCTCCTATACCTCAAAAGAGTTCAACCGATGTCATCTTGGAACAAATGAACAAAAACTTTGCGGAGATCAAGAAAGACATGGTTGAGATGAACTACAAACATGGGTCCGCCATAAAAAATCTTGAGACACAATTTGGTCAAGTGGTGGAACATGTGCAGTTGAAGGGCGGTTTACCGAGTAACACCGAAAAGAACCCAAGAAGTGTGAACGCCATCTTAACTCGAAGTGGTAAGGTGTTGAGAACTAATGGAGAAAAGAAAGTCCTATAGGAGGACAAGGCTAGAAAAGCTCCTATCGAGACAGAAGCGGGAGCCATGGACGGTGATATAGATGGGATTGAAGATGATGAAGATCATGGGGAGTATGTCAAGAAGAAGGAAGTAGAGAGGAAAGAAGCTCAAGCTAGGGGAGATTTTGTGGTTATCGATGTGAAAGAGGAGGAACCAACTAGAAGAGAAGGGAAAGAGCCAATGAAAGAGCCGTCTTCCCCACGCACCAAAGGTAAGAAAGGTATGACCCCTCCTCCTTCTAAAGATTTTGATTTGAGTACCCTCCCTTATCCCCCTAAGAATCATAGACAAAGTTGCTTGAATAAGGCACAAACCCGATTTATTGAGATTTTGCGAAAAATTGATTTGAACATTCCTTTTCTAGAAGCACTTGCAAACATGCCCTCGTATTGTAAGTTTTTGAAAGAGTTGTTAACTAAAAAGGGTAAAATGCAAGAAGTAGTGTGTCTAAATGAAGAGTGTTCCGCTATTTTTGATGGAAAGTCTAGGATTCCCCCGAAAGTTCGAGACAAAGGTAGTTTCACTATCCCGGTTACTATTGGTACGACTCATTTTCCTAGTGTCCTATGTGATTTGGGGGCTAGTGTAAGCCTAATGCCCCGTGCTATATATGAGAGTCTTAACCTAGGAGAGTTGGAGCCAACGGGGATGACCCTTCAAATGGCGGATAGGTCTATTAGGGAGCCTATGGGAGTGATAGAGGATGTCATAGTGAAAGTGGATAAGTTCGCCTTCCCGGTAGATTTTGTTGTACTAGACATGGAGATGGATTCCAAAACACCTTTGTTGTTAGGACGTCCCTTTTTAAATACCGGGAGGACTTTGATAGACGTTGCGAGTGGTGAGATTATTTTGAGAGTTGGAGATGAAAAAGTCGCGGTCAACGTCTATAAAGCCATGAAACATCCTAAGGAGAGCACCGAGGACTGTTTTTCTATTGATGCTATATATCCTTGCGTTTCGGAACATGTTGACATGCAGGTATATAAAGATGAATCCGATGAATGCATGGAAAAGTGAGTACGGAATCCGAGAAGAAGAAGAGTTGGAAGAGGAAGCAAAAGAGCTCGAAGAGACGGCTTTCGTGGGTGAAAGGTGGACTGAGAAGATTGATCTCGGGCTTGAAGGAGAGTTGGAGAAGCCATCAATTGAGGACCCACCAAAAGACTTGAAAATGAAGCCGCTTCCACCTCATTTGAAGTATGTTTTTCTTGAAAATAATGATTTACTTCCTTTGATTATTTCTTCTACACTAACGGCTTTGCAGGAAGATGAGTTAGTGAAGATGCTTAAGAAGCATAAGCGTGCTTTTGGGTGGAAGATGTGCGATCTTAAGGGTATTAGTCCCACCATTTGCCAACACAAGATTATTCTGGAAGATGGAGCAAAGCCGGTAAGGCAACCCCAAAGAAGACTCAATCCACACCTCCAAGAGGTTGTGAGGAAGGATGTGGTCACGATGTTGAAGCTAGGGATTATTTACGCCATCTCGGATAGCAAGTGGGTGAGTCCCACCCAAGTGGTGCCGAAGAAGGGAGGTATGACCGTGGAAATCAATGACAAAGGAGAGGAGGTGCCTAAGCGTTTGGTAAGTGGTCATAGAATTTGCATTGATTATCGTAAGCTAAATGACCAAACCCGTAAAGATCATTTCCCCCTCCCTTTTATTGATCAAATGTTGGAGAGATTGAGTGGCCATGCCTTTTATTGTTTTCTTGATGGGTTTAGTGGGTATTACCAAATACATGTGGCTTTAGAGGACCAAGAAAAGACTACCTACACTTGTCCCTATGGTACCTTTGCCTTCCGTAGGATGCCTTTTGGGTTGTGTAATGCACCCGCGACATTCCAACGGTGCATGGTTGCCATATTTGCGGATATGATAGAAAAGTTTTTAGAAGTCTTTATGGATGATTTTAGCGTGTTTGGTGATTCTTTTGAACAATGTCTAGATAATCTTGAAAAGGTGTTGAGTAGATGTGAGGAGACGAATTTGGTGCTAAATTGGGAGAAGTGTCATTTAATGGTTACGGAGGGGATAGTCTTAGGGCATAAGATATCTAGTAAGGGTATAGAGGTAGATAAGGCTAAGGTTGAAGCGATAGCTAAGCTTCCTATGCCCACCAACCTAAAGACTCTTAGGGGTTTTCTAGGCCATGTGGGGTTTTATCGTAGGTTCATTAAGGATTTCTCGAAAATAGCCCGTCCTCTTACTCTTCTTCTTGGAAAAGACGTCCCGTTTGATTTTGACAAAGCTTGTGTTGAAGCATTTTTGATGCTCAAGCAACTGCTTGTATCCGCTCCCATCTTAGTTGCACCGAAATGGGATCAAGAATTTGAGCTCATGTGTGATGCGAGTGACACCGCGGTTGGTGCGGTCCTCGGTCAAAAAATCGACAAAATCTTCAAGCCTATTGCGTATGCTAGTCACACCTTGAATCCAGCCCAACAGAACTACACCACCACTGAAAAAGAGCTTCTAGCAGTCGTCTTTGCGTTCGATAAGTTTCGGTCTCATCTCGTAGGTTCTCGGGTAGTTGTCCACACGGATCATGCCGCTTTGCGTTATCTCTTTGCCAAGCAAGATGCCAAGCCCCGCCTCTTGAGGTGGATCTTGCTCTTGCAAGAGTTTGATTTAGAGATTCGTGATAGGAAAGGTTGTGAGAACGTCGTAGCCGACCACTTAAGTCGTATGGAGCTTAGTGAGGAGTTGATTAAGGCATAAAGGGAGATAAATGACTCTTTCCCTCACGAGCAACTATATGCACTTGACACCCTTCTCCCGGCTAAAAAGGGAAATTTCCAAAAAGTCGGTAAGGAAGGTAGTCCTTGGTTTGCTCCTTTTGTTAACTACCACGAGTGCGGTTTTGTAGATCCCGACCTTGACTCGAACCAAAGGCGTAAATTCCTTAGTGAGGTGGGTAAGTACGTGTGGGAAGATCCTTGTCTGTATAGGTTGTGTTCGGATGGTATTCTGAGGAGGTGCATCCCAGAAAGTGAAATTTTGAGTGCTCTTTCGTTTTGTCACGACAAAGAGGCCGGAGGCCATTTCTCGGGGCAAAGAACCGCTTTGAAAGTATTGCAAAGTGGGCTGTATTGGCCCACTCTATTCCGAGACGCTCATGCTTATGTGAAATCTTGCGATGCTTGTCAACGGTCCGGTCGTATATCTAGAAGGAGTGAGATGCCTCAGAAGCCGATCATAGTGTGTGAGATTTTTGACGTGTGGGGCATTGATTTCATGGGCCCCTATCCCTCCTCGTGTGGTAACAAGTACATCCTAGTCGCGTGTGATTATGTGTCCAAATGGGTCGAAGCCTTAGCTTCACCCACCAACGATAGGAATGTTGTTATCCGTTTTCTTAGAAAGAACATCTTTTGTCGGTTTGGGGTGCCACGTGCTATAATCAGTGATAATGGAAGCCATTTTGCCAACAAGCCGTTTGATAAACTTTTAGAGAAGTATGGAGTGAAACACAAGTTAGGTACCGCTTACCATCCCCAAACGAGTGGTCAAGTCGAAGTCACGAATAGGGGTATTAAGCGTATCTTAGAGAGGACGGTAGACGCGAATGTCAAGAGTTGGTCTTTGAAGTTAGATGATGCTTTGTGGGCCCATAGGACAGCCTTTAAGACACCCCTAGGCATGTCACCTTACATGATAGTCTATGGTAAGTCTTGTCATCTTCCCGTAGAGATCGAGCATAAGGCTTATTGGGCCATCAAAATGCTAAACCTCGATGATACCTTAATTGGTGAGAAGCGTATGGCCCAATTGAATGAACTAGATGAGTTCCGCCTTTGTGCTATGACCTTTCCACGAAGTATAAAGAAAAGACTAAGTTACTCCATGATAAGTTGATTAAACCTCGTGTTTTTAATGAGGGTGATGAAGTCTTGTTCTATAATACTCGTTTGCATCTTTTCCAAGGGAAGTTGAAGTCTAGGTGGTCCGGTCCCTATGTTGTGTCAAAAGTCTATCCGTCCGGTGCTATCGAAATCACCCATCCTAAGTTTGGCACGTTTACCACTAATGGCTTGCGGTTGAAAAGGTATGAACGGTTGCCCTACGATGAAGCACTAGAAATAGTGCATCTTGAAGATCCCGTACCTTGTGATGAATCTTGTAAGTCTTGTCATGGACTTTAAACCTTGACTCGTATAATTCGAATCCACCCGTCCATCTTTCTACCCTTTCTCGCCTTGTGCCAACGGTATAACTTTGAAAAAGTTGGCACCGTATAATCCATCTTGTCGAGCCAACGACGTAAAACAAAGGCGCTTGGGGAGGCAACCCACCATTTCGTAGTTTGTTGAGTTAGTTTGGTGTTTCTAGAGGTCTCGGGGTGGTTAGAATCAAGTGTGGGGTAGAAATCTTGAGTTTTCCTAGTTTCTGGTCTAAACGCGCGTTCCAGTCCTTTCAAACGTGCGTTTACAGCTTTTTCTGGCCAAACGTGCGTTCAGAACCCTTTCAAACGTGCGTTCAGAACCCTTTCAAACGTGCGTTCAGAACCATTTCAAACGCGCGTTTGAGGCCTAAACTTTCTGTTCTTGTTTTCTCGTCTCAAACGCACGTTTCACGCGCGTCAAACGCGCGCGTTTGGACATGCGAAACGCGCGTTCCACTCATTCCAAACGCGCGTTTGGACTCATCTTCTTTAAATACCAGCTCCCCAAACCGGCGTTTCAAAAATCGGATTTTCTCAACCCTAAACGTCCGGCAGCCGCGTTTCAACCCCTTTCACTCGAACTCCTTCGTTTCTCAACCGTTTTTGGCGATTTAAAGCCCATTCAACACCTCTCAATCCCTTCTTTTGATTTCAACAAGCCATTCCAACAACAAATCCCCCAAATCCTCGATTCGATCGGTAGTTTTGGCGTTTTTTCTCCATAGTCGAATTTGCTCAATTTCGACGTTTCGAGGCTCGTTCTTCGCTCCAAATCGTTCCTATCCTCTCCCTTAAGCATAGAACAGGTATATTTCGTTTTTACGTTTAAGTTTCGGTTAGGGTTAGTTTTGGCCTATTTTGGTTTAACGCCCCTTTCTCGTTATTTATTGTTTATTGATGATTATATCCTGTTTCTGTTTGTTTTGTTTGTGTTGTTGATCGATGGTGAATGTTGTGGCTTTTGTGGGGTGCTTCTTTGTGGATGGTTGGTTTGTTTGAAATCCCGGTTGGATGATAACCGGGTCGTTTTTGTTGATTGATATTGGTTGTGGGATGTTGTTTGGTTGGTTTTCAGTGAGAATGAGGGAAACTAAACGAAAGGAAACCGAGGGTAAGGGAAAGCAACCCGTGACAAGGCAAGCCCCCAAAAAACAGAAAACCCTAGTCTATCCTCGAGGACCTAGGGGTGGTATTCGGATCCGAGACACAGTTGAGAGTAGAAATCCTCGAGCCCTTAGGCCAGTGGGACAGTTGAGAGATGAGACGACTGATGAAGATTTTGAGCCGGATACCGAGGGAAGGAATACAAGTAGTGATAGTGAGGAGGCGACAGACCTTGAGAGCGATGTGCCCTTGGCACATTTGCAAGCCAAGAAAGTAACAACACATGTTTCACCCCTCCACAACCTACCCCCCCACGAATGCCCCCGAGCAAAATCCTCCTCTAGCCCCCCTCCCCGTTGATATTATCCCTTTTGAGCGGCGTTTTAACTCACCGGTTGCCTTGTCTAACTATAATGAGTATATCGCCGTGAAAAACATGTGTTATGAGAGGGGGCTAGACCTCAAAGTTGTGCCTCAACCCTTCATTGACAACTTAATGAAGAGAGGGTGGAATAATCTAATTTATGAACTCGAGGGGCATCGAATTTGTCAATAGTCCGGGAATGGTATGCAAATTTCGGTGTGGCTAATCGGAATCCGGGTTTATCGAGTCGGAGGGGTTAATGTCCCGTGGACCGTCAAAGCTATCAATGATTATTATCGGATACCGGCTTTCGAGGGGGGATTATTTAGGTTGGTTTGCGGCGAGGTCACATTGGGATACTACTGACGACCTAGATCCATTAGAGGAGATGAGGAAAGCAATCAACCCCGACTTACCGTGGATTTCAAAAGGTAGCAATGTGAGGAGTCAGTTGGTGACGACGACTTGGCCGGATGATTGGAAAGTGGAAGCAAAGTTTTCTCAGAACCGTCTACTACCGAAAGACAACATCACGCACTTCCACATTAAGGATTTGCAGGTACATTTGTATGCTCTACACTATGATTTGAAGGTAGACGTCGGGAAAACCATCTTTGAGGAATTTAGAGAAAATCAGAAGGTTAAGCGTCGGATGATTATGTGCCCTTATCTTATCCATGGCTTGTGCACAGGAGCGTTGGTAAAAGAGTATCCTGATGATCAGATCCTAAGGAAGAAGAACCTCCCCGTGGTGCCTAAGCCATTCAATGCCCGCTCCACTTCCAGACCTCCTAGGCCCACCCCACGCCCTATTCACACCGTCCTCCGCCCTACTACTTCCACTACCTCCACCACCCTCCCCATACCTCCTCCTATCATTTCCTCCACTACTACCACTACTATACCCCCACCTCCTCCCTCTACTATACCCCCACCTCCTCCCTCTACTACTGGACCTTCCATCACACCTACACCTATACCTTCTATACCCACTACCGGGGGGCCATGGCTTAGCGAGCGGCAGGGGCTTCGATTGCACACAAGCGAGAGGGACCGGATGGATAGTACGAGGGTGACACCGAACGGCATTGTGGAGAATCGGCGGGTATTGGCTCGGGAGAGACAGGGTTGAGCTTCCCGAGTTGGACCTAGATATTGCACCGTTTCGGTATACCCCGGAGATCGAGGCGGTTTGCGAGAGGGTCACGAGAGGAGATGTTTGTTGATCCGGATGAGGGGTTTGATGACATTGCGTTGGACGATCGATGGGCACGGATGCGAGGCGGGACGGAGGCAATGAGGACGAGTGTTGCGGGATCTTCACGGACCGAGAGTGCGAGCTGCTTGTGGTTGCACCAACATCGGGCACACCGGATTCCACTATTGACGTACGGGGACATGGAGCAGACTAGCATGTTTTCTCATGCGATTCTTATTGTATTTACTTACTCGTCTGTCTCTTTTATACTTTGACATTTCACTTACTTTTGGCGTTCTTTCATCATACTTTGGACACACTTCACTTTTTCAGGCACGTGCACTTATTTTTGAGCCCCTAAGAGGCCTGCTTGACCGTGTATGTTTCCTTTTTTATTGCCTAATACGGTGGGATGACGAGGATGTTTTTATTAGCTTATATTTAATGCATGGATGTTCTGTACTTTATCTTGATTTGATTATATCCCTCCATTGCATATCCCGTATTTCCCCCCTCATTATGCTTTGATTTCGTCACTGTGGCTTAGACTCGTTATTTTATGTACCCGCTTACCTTATTGCCTGCTTTTTAGTACGCGGATTATGTCCCGTGCATGCGCTGTCTTTGTTTCTGTTGATCTCACTCTAGGTTACGGGATGGATTCATACGAGGTTATCACGAGTTTCGAGTCAAGGTTGCGCCTTTCGCCGGGTCTTTTGGTCAAACGGCTAAGTCTTTTACGCTTCTTATCTCTCACACACCGAGGACGGTGTTTCGTTTAAGTGTGGGGTGGGGGACTTAGCCGTTTTATTGTTTTTATTGTTGAATGTGCAATATGTGTGGTATACTTAGCCTATGATCGGGCTTGAGTCGATTTTTGGGTGATTTTAAAATTTTTCAAGGGTTCCCGACACTGTGTTGTTTGTGCTATGTCTATAGTCGAGTGGTGGCCATCTTAGTAGGGCCCCGAACGTGTGCACTTCGGTTTGATCTTATCTTGAGAATAGAGTCTATTAATTTCACGTGAAGCTACACTTTGTGCACAATTTGATTACTACCACCTCTCATGTCACTGATCTCGAGACGAAATAAAAAGGTTTATCTAAGTGGGACACGGGATGACGGTCATGGCGTCTCTTTGACCCTACCAAAGCCAAATAAGCCTTATCTCGAACATTAGACCTTCGTAGCCCCTCTCAGCCTTGATAGAATGGTCTGACCACCATTCGTTTTATAGCCGTTTTGTTACTTAGTCAGAAACCTACCCTGAGCCTTAATTATGGTCACATTTCCTTCATTTATACCTTACGAGTGAACTTAATCTTTTGTTGGGCCACACTTGCTAAGGCAAGTGTGGGATGGAGGGAATGATGTTTTGATGGGTTGTTGTTTTCTCGGTTTTGAGCTATACTATAAGGAGAAGAGGAGTTCATCTGGGTCTAGTGTTTTGATTTGGCCCAAGAAGAAAAGAAAATCTATGAAATTCTTCTTCTTCAAAAAAAAAAAAAAAAAAAAAAAAAAAAGAGAGATCAATCAAAGTTCAAAATAAATTAGCTCTCTTTGCAATAAAAGTTTGGTGTATAGAAATAAAGGGTTGGAATCCAAGTAATGACCTCAAAAGTTATACTTATGATGTTGGAGTTGGGATAGTGAGATAGGTGCTAATGTATTCGACCTCGCCTTATGAAACTTGAAACATAGTTGAATTAGGCAATGAGTTCGGGTATATCGGCATTCTATGGTTCCCAAAGTGCTAGACTAATCAAAAAGGAGTTTTGATGGTTTGTATGGTAGAGATAAGGTGGTACACTTGTTGATTAGGTTCACTCGTATTGCTTTTTCTCCAGTTCCCAAAATATCTTTTTCGATTAACCGGAATTACCCTAGCCTAACGTTATAACCCTTCAAGTCCTACCCGATTGTGTCCAAACTTAGTGACCTTGATTAGTGGGGAGGTTGGTTGATATGAGACGGTTGGTAGACTTTTTGGTCGGGATTCAAGCCCGACAATCTTTTTGAACACTTTGATGTAGCTCAGCACCACACACACTCTATTCTCTTGATAATATTGTACCGGTGTGCGTATGTTCGTGTGTTTTACTTTATGATTACCTCGAGGGTGTGGATAGTAGCACCTACGTCACAATGTTGAATCCCTTGGTTTGTTTTAAAACGCCTAGTTTACTCGAGGGCGAGCAAAGGCTAAGTGTGGGGTGGTTGATGGGAGTCAACTTTACATGACTCCGATGCATTAATTAACCCCGTTTACCACACTTTCAGCACAATTTTGGGTGAATTAGACCATTTTCGGGGTGTTATCGTGAGTTTATGGCACGGGGAATGAATCCATCACTTTGATGAATTCTTACCCCTTTTTATTGGTATTAACCCCATTCCCGAGCACGTTTACCCTCCGGAATTGTTTGGATGTTTGTGGTTGTGATCGATATTGAAGGGTATTGGTGTCTCGAGGACCCGGAAGGTGACGATTTGTGGTGAAAAAGCATGACCGAGGCAAGACGAGGGCCTAAAAAGGGGAAAAAGTGAAGATTTGGGGAAACAGGGGTTGAAACGCACGTTTGAATCCCCCAAACGCGCGTTCCACGCCCTCAAACGCGCGTTTGAATCCCTAAACGCGCGTTCCGAAAGTTCGGACCGATTCGAGTTGAAGCCCTCTAAACGCACGTTCGGGAACCGGGCCAAACGTGCGTTCCAAGATCCTAAACGCGCGTTTGAACCTTCCTAAACGCGCGTTCCGGATGAAGAACGGTCAAGTCCCCGCCCCGGAATTTATGTGTAACGCACGTTCCGGCCAAGCGAAACGCACGTTTGAAGATCCCAAACGCGCGTTCCGGCCCTTTAAACGCGCGTTTGGACCCTTTTTGCAGCAGATTTTCCCTCCACCTATAAATACCCCCCTTAGACATTTTCTTGGATATCAAGCTTTTCTTAGCAAAACTCTACCCATCTTTTGCTCGAATTTTGTAATAGCTTAGAATACTCTCTCTTAGTGTAAATCAACAACATCTCAAAGCATAATCTTTCCATTTCTTAGCTTAGATTTTCATTCCAAACACTAAGAGACCACCTTTTAATTACTTCTCTATTTTGTACTTTTTGGATCTAATCTCGAATTTCGCAATTTAATGGTATATTTCTCTTCTCTTTTATTTGTTATGGCTTTCATTTACTGTTTCGTGTATGTTTTGATTAGTATAATGAGTAGCTAAACATCTACATAGTCGAATCATGTGAAAATTAGTGAAATCACCCTTTGGGTGATGAAATTGGGAGTGGGTAGTGCTTTTTATTGTTGTATCTTGCATATTTCACGTCTTAGAACTCGTTATAACGGATTTGGGCTAGATTGATCACCTAGGTCAAAAATCACACACATCAATCTTGAGAGTTGTTCAGAGAGAGGGGTGTGGGAAAAGGGTTCTAGGATCGCATTGTAGTGCGAGGTTACTCGTTTTAACGTTAAACGGCTCTTGTGCATGATTGTCTTGTGAATGAACCTCTCTTAGGGAAGGTCAGTTGACTAGGCTTAAGGTGTTGGGGAAGAGTTGTTCAGAACCTAACACCGGGATTAGGAGTACGTACCCGTGGAATTGAATGTAAGAGTTCGTTTGTTTAATGCACACTCCCGGTTTTGTCATTCCTTAAGGTGATACTAGCTATTTTGATCATGGTTCGGCTATGGCCCTTTAATTATCTTTGAAACCTAGTAGTCTAATCTTCTATCTTTCCTTTTTAACTTTAGACTCGTCAGTTAGAATCACTAGTGTCGTTGTAGTAACAAAACCTTAAAACTTTGATCACCTAGACTAAGCATTACGTTCACTTTGGTACTTGCAAGCACGATTCCTTTGGGTTCGACCTCGTACTCCTGTAGCTATTCTAGCAATCGACCCGGTACACTGCCGGTTAGAGAGTTAGTTTACCCACGGTTTCGAGTCTTTACAAATTGTTTTTGAAGGGGTAGATTAAATGATATATATGACAACGAAAAAGCCATTTAATATATGTATAGACATAAAGAAATAGTAGAAATGATCCGACCCGGTCGGATCCGGTCCAACCCAATTGGGTTTAGGACACTATTTCAACAAGTGTGACACTTAATAAGGTTAGTGGGTCAGTCTAACGTACGCATTCTCTAATACACGTCCACGTACAGTCCAAGTGTCCTTACACTTCGATAGACGAGATCTTTCCCTACCTTCAATAAGATAGAAGACATCTAATACGTGCTAGTCTAATCATACTATTAATGTCCCATTTAATAGCACATATGACTAAAGATATTTAAGTATCAAACCTTTTAAAGTGATTCGAGATCTCATTAACCATAATCATTATCATGGTTTCTCTTTCACAGTTTGACACTAGGGACGTTATCATATAACAATATCGTAATTGGTCCATTAAACGAACAAATATATAATAACAGAAAAGCCATTTAACATATGTATAAACATAAAAATTTAAAAAAGTATTGTAATGGCACGAGGCGGACTAGATTGTTCCCGGCCCAGTCCGGCTTACGAAGAGGCAGACTGACTGAGCCGAGGATCCTATTCAATATTAGGCCTTCGTATAGGCCCAACATGAATCCACTGGCTCTTTTCCGGGTTAGGCGTATCAATCTACTTCAGTATCACATTTGATCACTACCCGCATGATCGTCCCTTCATGAGGAAACCTCAATCGTGTCAAAACATGACAATCCACACCGCGATATAATGAGGAACCCGGTCCAAGTGTAATTACACAACCCTCACAGATATGTAACACTTATATAGTAAGCGGGTAATCTAACGTACGTATTCAACAATACACATCCACGTACAAGTCCAAGTGTTGACACACTTTGATAGATTAGATCTATTAGTATCTTAATAATATTGAAGACATTTGATACATGATATTCTAACCGCATTAATAATATCTTATTTATTAATATATATACGTCTAATGACATTTAAAAATTAAACCATATACGGTGAATTGAGGTATCATCGATCATAATTAACATTATGATTTCTCTATCACGATTTAATTCTTAAGAGGTTATTATATGCAATATTAAATGGGTTTATCGAATTAACAAATACATAATAACAGTATGTGTTATTTATCATATGTACAAAGATATAATGATTGGCAATAATGGTCCGACCAGGTCGAATCCGGTTCAACCCGATTGGATTTAGGACACTACACCTACAAATGGTTTTCTTCCTTCTTACTCAAAGCAATGCTTGGGAGCCCCGGTAGGTTATAAAAAGGGAGAAATCAATTGTATATCATCCTCTACTTCGATCTCTTTTATTACGGTTGCATGTGTAATTTTTTTGAGGTAAACATAACTTTTATTTAAGCTTCAATGTCAGGGGTACAAGCCATTACAATATGAGAGGGAGGTGAGGAACCCCAAACAACACACCCAACTAATTTGAGGTATTCCTTAGCTAAAAAATGAACAATGATATTTCCCTTTTTTTTTTGTAACAAAGGGAAAAAGAATAACTTCTAAAACACAGAGAAAGGAAATGATAGTCCTCCAATATACTTCCCATTGGTGAGAGGTCTTCTGACTGTGAAATGAGCTTCTGGTGGTCCGTAAGAGAATCATCTTCGAACATCACATTAAAGTAGCCCCAAGAAATAGCAAAGAAAATGGTGTGATACATGCCAAGTACTTCACCGATAAGCACTGCATGGGCACCGTCTAATCTAAAGATAAGCTATTGAGTATATTTCCCTCCGAATTTTGTGAAACACCACCAAGCACTGCCGGTCCGTTCCCGAAGATTGCATCAACATTAAATTTTACTTGGCCTTGAGTCAGGGAGGACCACTTTTCTTGATAATGCACTACTGGACTTGGAACTTGAAGGGATAGAACAACGTCACAATAGTCAACCCTCTACAATAGCAGAATTACGAAGAACATTAACCCGGACATCTTTTTTATCATTGATAAAAGAAAATCTCGCCTTCCATATGTTCCACACGACACAGACAATTCTCGATATCTTGGCATATTCTTTAGTTTCAAAGAGGCGAGTGAAAAAATCGCTAAAGGAATTGAAGTGTGTGTTGTTTGCCGTATAGCCTCGAGGATTAATCTTTCCAAACAGCCCGTGGGATGTGACAAACGAATAAGCAATGCCACACTGTTTCTTCTTGTCCATTGTAAACTTGACAAACACCATTAGAAATTCCCTTGATGCAAAGTACTCGAGCAATTGGTATTGCGTCATTCAAAATTTTCCAAATGAAATGTAAAATTCTTAGCTTCACCTTGACTTTTGAAACATGTTTTCATATGTTGAATCCAAAAGAGGATGAAGCTATACTTGATCCAGATGGGCAGGATTTGATATCCTTGGCTATATGATAACCAGTCTTCACCGTGTAAATACCATTGGTGGAGAAATGCCAAATTAAATTATCTAAAGAGCCATTTGGCGAGAAAGGTAAGTAGGAGTTTTCTTGACCTCGTAAGAATTGAAATGTTCATTTACAATATCGGTTCGCTATATTCTATCGGACTAATTAATAAGACAATTCACCTTAGAGTGTGAAAGTTCATCAGTTGTCGGATGAGCCTAAAGAAGGGGTGAACTGGTAAGCACGGGTCATTCCCAATAAGAACGGAATCCTTGTTTCCAACCTTCCACCGAACACTGTGAAATAAAAGGTCTCTACACTTCAAAATACTTCTCCAAATAATCGAGGTTGATCTACGAAGCCTTTTGTCTCGGAATATTTTGAGTTTTTTTTAATTTTTTTAAATTAGGAAACGGTCATTTTATTATTTTGGAAAGAGCAGTAAGGGGGGGCAAAAGCCCTTAAAAAATCAGTCCGAAAAAGAATTGCAAAGAATCGTAATACAACGATTATTCGAAGTCCCTCCAAGCAAGCCTCAAGTTCTCAGCACGTTCCACCACCTGGAGATAGGAAAACGGAGGCCGGGGGCCTTTCTTCAATACTTCCATGAATAATCCTATTTCTCCACATCCACACTCCGTAAAGTACCTCCTCCCAAATGTACTTCCAAACTGTCGAGCCAAGAGGTGGAAATCGTATCATGATCCTTCAGTATACGCCATCCTTCTTGACCAGAAATGCCAGATTAAAACATTCTAAATCCCGAAAACCAAGACCACCATCCGTTTTCCGGTTACAACACACCTCTCAAGACTTCTATTGTATCTTATGTCTCTCCTATGAGGATCCTTAAAAAAATCACCATCGAAAATTTATCTACTTGCATTCCATTTATAATTTATTCCTTAATATATCGATTTCAATGGAAAATTTTAACGGAGAAGGGAAGACATGCTGACTTGTGGGCGGATGGTGGAACTAATTTTAGTAGCCAAGTTTTTGAGATATATCTCCAAGCACAAAGAATGGAAAACTGGGACAAGAACACACGAAAAAGATGCTCGACGTATGGCCTTGCTTTCACGTTGTTCCAAACGGGCATCACATTAGTCTTTGCACTTGTTGTCATGAATGCCCGAAGACCTAATTTTCATGTTCGATCCGCTACGTTTGATAACTTTAATGTTTCAACATTGAACGTAAACTTTAATGTTTCAACATTAAACGTAAACGCTTCGTTCAACATTAGAATGAACGCTCAACTCGGATTGAAGAACAAGAATTTCAGCGAGTATAAATACGAAAATAGCTCGATTGAATTCTTCTATAAGGACTACAAGGTTGGAGAAACATTTGTACCGAAAGGGAGGCGAATCTTCGAACCATGAAAAAGTATAATGTTGCGGTGGATTTGTCTTCAGCTAATGTTGAAACGAACTCGGAAATGAATTTCTTATGCACGCTTGGATTCCGTTAAGCAGCAGATCAAATTTGAATGGAAAAGTGAAGCTATTGCTGATTATGAAGAAGAAGAAATCCACCGACATGAATTGCACCATGAATATTAACATCTCTTCCAAACAGCTTCAGGATTTAAACTGCAATTGATTCGAGTTATAAATAGAAGAAGAAAAAAAAAATTGAGAGACTTATTGAAAAGAAAAAAAATCGATGTAAAATAAACAATTGTGACATCAATATAATTGTTTTAGTAAAAAAGACAATTTAGCATATACAAGTACTAATATACCCCTAAATTGATGTTTAAAAAAACTACAACTTCTCTTAAAAAATAAAGTCTCAGGTTGTGGCGCTCGACTTAAAAGCAACGACTGACTGACTGCTCTTTGCATTATCGCATCATATTTTAGTTGAGTCATAACGATTGTGTCCGGATCTTTGCTCAAACATAATTTGCCTTTCCGTGCCAGGTAAGGCACTTCGTCCTATTCTGTACCAAAAAAAAAAAAAAAAAAAAAAAAAAAAAAAAAAAAACCACGTACAATGACCACACACATACAGGATACACCCTCCCACGTTTGGACTCTGGAGACATTAGCATGTGGAAACATTCAACAATTTTTTTGAACATTAATTGGCCGGCGGGATTTCATTAGTTTTTGTATTAAACATCTTTTGCATTTATTTCTACTCATTGAAAAAAATTTGGTGTCAAAGGAAATTCTCTATGAGATTAAAAAATTTACATTCAGACATAAACAATATGAATACAAAATGAAATAATCGGTACAAAAATGTTTGTCCAGGGAAACCAACGACCATTTTAATGCTTTGCAAAAAAAAAAAAAAAAAAAAAATGAAGGGGAGAGAAATCAAAGTGAGAAAGTGGAAGGTAGTTATAGAAAGAGAGTCACAAAATTCGGGTAATTGGAAATGCTGTTGATTCGGTGATTCTCTTGCTAAAATATTTCAAGGCTCCCCAGCCTTTTGGGTCTGCACATGATCTGAAGGTAATGCCAATTTTGTTCCTTTTTCCCCTTTTTCCCCTTTTTTCGATTTATTTCCCCTTTTTTTTTATATTTCAGAGAAATTGCAGATTACCCCAATATTTGGGTTGATATGAAGCTTTTTGATGAACCTCAGTGAATTAGATTTGTGTATTTCTAATAAGTAGTATAGGATAACCCCTCCTTTTAGGTACTTTTGTTCCTGATTCCATTCTGATTGCCTTAAATTTTTCCCTAAAATGTATAATCATCGTTGGACAAATTGATTTCATGTAATGTGAAGTGATATTATAATGTCAATTTGATTTGGAGCTATGAATATTAGTGTCTTTGAATTCTGTCTGCATTGATTGGGGAAAGATCATTTTTGCTTGTTTGTTTGATCTACTAATTCTCCAGAGGGTTTTATGTGGAAGAATATAATACACTTGTTCAATTTTTTTTTCAGGCTGGTGCCATAATTTATTAAACACAGTTGATCCAGCCACCCAAGAGATAATTTCTTTCTTTCTTTCTTTCCCTTAGTCTCTAGGAGGAATTTCGAAACTTGTCCAAGGGAAGGAAAGAAAGCATATAATAATATTCGTGTAACCTGTAATTCGTGAGGATATCATTTGGAAGCCTGAAAATGAGTGTAATCTCTGGTGTAATTTCGAGGCAAGTTTTGCCAGCATGTGGCAATCTTTGTTTTTTCTGCCCTTCATTAAGGGCAAGGTCCAGGCAACCAGTGAAGAGGTACAAGAAGTTGATTGCTGATATTTTTCCTCGGGGCCAGGTTAGCTTGTTCACTCTGTGCTTGTTTTTTCAATGTTTAAGTGTTTGATATTCTCAAAATTATGCTTGGTGTTGTGTGTGTAAGCACCCATCTAGTTAATGACCAGTTGAATATTACATGGTACCTAGCTGTCAAATCCATACAGAACACGCCGAATTCTTTGACTTATATGGTTTAGTTGTATCGAAGCATCAATTCGGCTAAAGGACTTAATTTTTAAGTGAGCAGGTACCTAGTTGTTTGAGTATAACTGGGTAATGCTTTTTATTTACTTCATGTTTCATAATCTTTTCTACCAAACATATCTAGGGTGTTTGTTGTTTGGTCTAGCTATTCCTTTTTTCTACCTACCTTTCATTTTCTGCCTATGAAAGCCGCGTTCTCGTGAATACTTGCAGTTCCAGTTGCAAGAAATGTCTGTTGCAACACACTCATCTTTCAATTGCATGCACCTACGATACACTGTGATCTCGTGCTAGCAAGCATGTATGACACTACTCCCTTTAGCCATAAAAAAGCAGGGTTTTATGGGTTTCTAAGGGATGCCTCACATATGACAACTAGAAATAAAGATTTCTGTCTTTCCATTATTATATTGTGTAAAAACTTAAGTAATAATGGAGAATATTTCATTCATATTTTAACATTCAATTCAAGAAGAATTGCATAATATACACAGCAGGAAAAATTAGCCGTTGCCCCTTATTTGACAGACAGCACTAAGAGAAAACTCAGCATTATAGCCGTTAGAGGGAAGATTAGGAAGCAATAAGCTTCAGCCTCTAATTACAGACATAATGAAGGTTAAGACTAATAAAAATTTATTGAAAATACATCAATGATTTCCAACATATTGTTTAGGATTTTGCCTTGTTTCTTTTGGCCATTTGTATTTTTTTTTTTTGGGTAAGTTTTGCACTCATCTAAATATTTGATGTGTACAAGATCGCACCTCATTGTATCTACGAATTGCATAGGAAGAAGAACCCAATGACAGGAAGATTGGGAAACTCTGTGAATATGCAGCTAAGAACCCCATGCGCATTCCAAAGGTAGCATTTATTTTCTTTTACTGAACTCTGGATTAAGCTATGTCATGATATCGACTCTTACATATCAAGGCTTGTTAGAATTAATCATCATGATATCATCATGATTAGCTGATGATTGGTTCTAATACGTTCCTCAAGTTTATTAAGAGCCTTTAATCTTTTAATTAACCCTTTAATTAGTTAATCCTATAGGGATTTTTTTTCCGTGTATCGGGTTCTAGCATTAAAGTCCAACTAGCCGTTGGGACTTGACGACCCAACGGCTAGTTTCCCTTTTCATTTTTCGAGTGCTTTGGTTGCACTATATAAACAACCAGCCTCTCTTGTAATAAGTTAAGCTTTCTTTTTATGAAATAAACTACAAGTTATTTCTATCTTCTCTCAAAGCTTCCGCTCTTACATGGTATCGGAGCTTTAGGCTCAAAATTCAAAAAATTCTGGGAAATTTTTTTAAATCCTTATGGCTGAATCAACTGCTACAAGTAATACTACTGCAGCAGCTCCTCTTTCTGATCATCTTTCCACCAATAATGGTGATCTTCAAAGCATCCAGCCTGCTCTTAAACTCAATGGAAAAAATTACTTGAAATGGTCCCAGTTTGTCCGGACTTTTCTGAAAGGAAGAGGCAAGCTCAGTCACTTGAATGGCACTGGACCTGCTCAAGAAGATCCTAAGTTTGAAGCATGGGATGAACAAGACTCCATGGTGATGGCTTGGTTATGGAACTCCATGGTCCCTGATATCAGTGATACATGCATGTTCATGGCCAATGCAAAAGAAATTTGGGATCATGTTAAGGAAACCTACTCAAAGGTTAAAGATGCAGCACATATTTATGAGATCAAGACAAAGATCTCAAACTCCAAACAAGGTAGTAGATCCATCACTGAATACTCCAGCCTAATGCAAGGTATGTGGCAAGAACTTGACCATTACCAATGCATAAAGATGCATAACAGTGAGGATGCTATTTTTGAAAAGGACAGAATCTATTCCTTTTTAGCTGGTCTAAATATGGAATATGATGCTGTCAGAGTTCAGATTATTGGGAAGGAAGACCTTCCTAACTTGAATGAAACAATCTCTATTATAAGGGCAGAAGAGAGCAGAAGAAGTGTCATGATTGACACCTCATATGTTGAAAGTTCTGCTCTGGCTACTCAAAGTGCAAAGAATACCACAGATAAGAACCCCTCCTTTCAAAAGAGTGGGAACAATTATCAAAAGAATAACACCAGAAATGGGGATAGAGATTCTCTATTCTGCTCTTTCTGTAAAAAGAGCAGGCATACTAGAGAAAACTGTTGGAAACTTCATGGGAAACCAGGGAGTGATAACACCAACAAAAGGGCTGCTAACACTGTTAACAACAATGAGAATCAGACAAAGAACAGTGAGAATGTCCAGAGGCCTACAAGCCAGAATCAAGACCACAATCTAGGACCTTCAGAAATTGAAAAGCTAAGGAAGTTCATTGAGTCATTAGAAAGCTCATCAACCTCCTTGGCTTTTTCAGGTATGACTGGTCTTAATAAAAAGTCCGAAGGTCCAATAGAATGGGTAGTTGATTACGGTGCCACGGACCATATGGCTTTCTCTTGTGAAAAAATGATTTCTACAAAATCGTAATAATAACAGAACTATATCTGTGGCTGATGGCTCTCCTATCCATGTGACTGGGATAGGAGACTATGTTTTGAATGATAAACTCATTCTAAGGGATGTGTTACATGTCCCTATGTTATCTAAAAACCTGATCTCTATACAGAAATTAACCAAAGATTCAAAATGTTTAGTTGCCTTCTCCTCTAATCTTTGCTTGATACAGGATCTTGTAAAGGAGAGGATTGGGGTTGCTAAAGCTAATGAGGGGCTATATTTTTGGAAAGATCAGGAGAGAGAATCTGCCCCTGCTGCTAGTTTTTTGTCTATGTCTACTATTGATAAACTTTGGTTGTATCATTATAGACTAGGTCATCCTCCTTTTACAGTTATTAAACATATGTTCCCTAATTTGTTTAACAAATGTGAAATAGAGAGGATGCATTGTAATGTCTGTGAAATGGCCAAGCATAAAAGGGCCTCATATCCTATTCAAGGAATCAGATGTACTGAACCTTTTGTTGTCATTCATAGTGACATTTGGGGACCTTCCCCTGTTTCTAATATCAATGGCTCCATTTGGTTTGTTACTTTCATTGATGATTGCACTAGAACCACCTGGATTTATCTCATGAAGCAGAAATCTGATCTCTTGGAGATCTTTCCCAAGTTCTACAATCAAATCCTAACTCAATTTGACACTAAAATCAAAAGATTGAGAACTGACAATGCCAGGGAATACTTTAATAGACTGCTGAACCCTTTCCTGGATGAGAAAGGTATTATACATGAATCCTCATGTGTGTATACACCTCACCAGAATGGTTTGGCAGAAAGAAAGAATAGATATTTAATGGAAATGTCTAGAGCTATTATGTTCCAAATGGAAACTCCAAAAAATTATTGGGGAGAGGCCGTCCTTACAACAACTCACCTAATAAACGAACTTCCCACTAAAGTCTTGGACAACAAGGCTCCCGTTGAATGTCTAAGGAATGTCTATTCCGGCATGTCCAAATACGAAAGTCTAGGTCCAAGGACCTTTGGTTGTGTTGCATTTGTTCACATACATGCACACAACGGAGAGGAAAATTGGATCCTAGGGCCCTAAGATGTGTATTCATTGGGTACTCTAATACCCAAAAGGGATATAAGTGTTACCATCCTCCTACAAAAAGGGTGATCATCTCTAGGGATGTTACCTTTCATGAGGATGTGTCATACTTTACTAATAAGGGGGAGATTCCTACTGGTCACACAGAAGATTACCTTGATTTCTTCAAAATTGAGAGTGGCATCCCTACTCCCAGTAGGGAGAATGAAAATGAACAAGGAACCACCATTGGTGACCTCCTCTTGCATGTACTTCTCCTACTTCAGGAGCAGGAGACGTGGACAAAAAGGAGAAAACTCCCATTGTTTACACTAGAAAAAAGAAGACACCAAAATTGTCTAAAGTCAGTTCCCCTCATGGGATTGACAACCCTACTGGTGACTCAAGAAACATCACTAATCCTCAGGAAAGTGATGATTCTGAGGATATTAGTGATGATACAAAGAGTGTCAGTAGTGATTCAGATTCTCATTCTGAAAACTATGAATCTGAAAGTTCTGAGGACAAATCTGATGATCTTCCTATAGCACTAAGGAAAAGGAAGAGGGAATGCACAAAGCATCCCGTGAGAGCCTTTCTATCTTATAAAAAATTTTCTCAAAATCACAAGAAGTTTCTTATGAATCTTCGCCAAAGGTGATACTCCTAAGAATTTACAGGAGGCTATTTCTGATCAGAAATGGTCTAATGCTATGAAAGAAGAAATGAATGCCCTCCAAAAGAACAAAACCTGGGATCTTGTATCCTTACCAAAAGGTGAGAAAACAGTTGGTTGTAAATGGGTATTCACTACCAAATATAAGTCAGATGGCACTATAGAAAGGCATAAGGCCAGACTTGTGGCCAAAGGTTACACTCAAACTCATGGGGTGGACTATTTTGAGACCTTTGCACCTGTTGCAAAAATGAACACAGTCAGGATTCTCATATCCTTGGCTGTGAATCTAGGCTGGAATTTGCAACAATATGATGTTAAAAATGCTTTTCTCCAAGGCAATCTGAATGAAGTCATATATATGGCTGTTCCTCCAGGATTTGAGAACTCTGATGGGAAAGTATGCAGATTGAATAAAGCCCTATATGGGTTAAGATTTGCTAAATTTATGCTCCAAAAGGGATATAAACAAAGTCAGGGTGATCATACTATGTTTGTAAAACACAGTGTCATTGGAAAGAAGTCCATTCTACTGGTTTATGTTGATGACATTATTGTCACTGGTGATGATCAAGAGGCTAATCAACATTTACAAGGGGAAATGGCAAAGGAATTTGACATCAAGAATCTTGGCAGACTCAAGTATTTTCTAGGGATTGAATTTGCCTACTCTGACCAAGGCATATTCATCTCCCAACAAAAATACATTCTTGATCTCCTCACTGAAACTGGAAAATTGGGATGCAAGCCTGCTGCTACTCCCATTGATTACAACCATGGGCTCAGTGACTCTATTGAAGATGAAGATGTAGACAAGTATTCCTATCAAAGATTAGTGGGCAAACTAATATATCTGGCACACACTAGACCCGATATTGCATTTGCTGTCAATGTGATAAGCAGATTCATGCAAGATCCCAAGACTTGTCATCAGAGGGCAGCAGACAGGATTCTGGAGTACTTGAAAAGTTGTCCAGGGAAGGGAATCCTGTACACTAAGGGAGATGGATTAGACATTAAAGCCTACACTGATTCTGATTATGCTGGTGCTATAGAAGATAGAAGGTCAACCTCTGGTCACTGCATTTTTTTGGGAGGAAATCTAGTGGTTTGGAGGAGCAAGAAGCAACTTGTTGTAGCAAGATCCAGTGCAGAAGCAGAATTCAGATCTATGGCTATAGGGATCTGTGAACTCCTATGGATGAAGATAATTCTAAATGACTTGAAAGTGATATGGAAGTGTCCTATGAAACTGATTAGTGACAACAAATCAGCAATTGAGATTGCACATGATCCAGTTCAACATGATAGAACGAAGCACATTGAAGTGGATAGACATTTTATCAAAGAAAAACTGGAAAGTGGCCTAATTGCTACTGAATTTGTACCCTCCAAGGACCAAGTGGCAGATTTATTCACCAAAGGCCTGCCTGGGAAGGTGTTTCATGATGATATTGGCACGCTGGGAATGTTTGATATTCATCTACCAGCTTGAGGGGGAGTGTTAGAATTAATCATCATGATATCATCATGATTAGCTGATGATTGGTTCTAATACGTTCCTCAAGTTTATTAAGAGCCTTTAATCTTTTAATTAACCCTTTAATTAGTTAATCCTATAGGGATTTTTTTTCCGTGTATCGGGTTCTAGCATTTGGCTGAAAGTCCAACTAGCCGTTGGGACTTGACAGCCAACGGCTAGTTTCCCCTTTTCTGTTTTCTGAGTGCTGGTTGCACTATATAAACAACCAGCCTCTCTTGTAATAAGTTAAGCTTTCTTTTTATGAAATAAACTACAAGTTATTTCTATCTTCTCTCAAAGCTTCCGCTCTTACAAGGCTTTATGCCTTACATGATTGATTTGAATTCACATCGAGTAGACACGCTTGGAATTATTGGTTGGATAACTGTTATTGGGTGAGAGAATTGTTTGTTATCTAGGCCAGTACCTTTTGAGAGTCTTCAGATTGTTACTACATGGTAGCTACTTCATTCAACCATTTGGATACATTTTATCCGCATCTATTCATGTGTAGAGAACCAAGTTTTTAGATTTTCAAATTTCGCTGTTTCGTAAATGTAATCACATCAAGTATTCATTCCATGTTCATCATAGAAAACATGAAGTCTGGACTTCTGTCCCTTTTTTTTTCTTGAAATTTCAGCAGTCTTGGTGTTATATATATCAATTACAGATTCTGAGAAATGATGATACTTATTATTCAGTATTTAACGCATGTTTCTTCGGATAATTACTATCTCATCCAATAGCTTAAGCTTACAAACCGTAGTTCATACCATTTTGGTTGTTTGTTGTCCTCCTACTCTTTTATATCCTTTCCGTGAAATCAATATTGTCCATAAAGTACCCCTTATACTTGATACGTGATTTTGTCACCTCTTTTAATGCTTGTCGGGATTAGGTTCTTCAAATGTCGATTCATATTTTGGGTATTGTACTCCTCTGAGTTGGATTTATTATATCTTATTGCCAGATAACCACATCACTTGAGCAAAGATGTTACAAGGAACTGAGAATTGAGAACTTTCGAGCTGCGAAAATTGTCATGTGTATTTACAGGAAGTTGTTAGTCTCCTGCTTGGATCAAATGTAGGTTCATCTTATATTCATGTTCCTCTTCTTACCTTTAACTAACCTCAAAGGTGTTCAAGCTCAAGTACAATATGAATTAGCTTGAGCTAGATGAATTTTAGTTGCTACTGGATCGTGGTACTTTCAAGACTCACTTTGGAACGTGTACTTTTTATCTTGGCAGGCCTCTTTTTGCAAATAGTTTATTAACCATTATTCAAACACTCCTGGACCAGACCCGACAGGATGAAATATTAATTATAGGATGCAAGACACTCTTTGATTTCGTAAATAATCAGGTTACTCATTTAATGTTATATTTTGGTTTTTAATCCATGTTCTGTTGATTCTGGTCTCCTGAAATCCATACTAAGTAATATTATTCACAGAAAGATGGAACTTACATGTTTAATTTAGAAGGATTCATCCCAAAACTTTGCCAACTGTCTCAAGAAATGGGAGATGATGACAGGGCAAAGCAGCTTCGTTCTGCCGGGTTGCAAGCACTGTCTGCACTGGTGAGTTACTTGTGTGTCATCCCCATTGTCACTCAATGATTGTCTTTTCTCAGTATTTTCCATCATTTTTTTCTTTTCTTTATAAAATTTTGTTCTTATAAGTGCTTGGAGATGAGCATTCAAGTGTTAAAATTTTGTGTCATTCAGGAAGGGATTGGTGATTTGCTTTTCCGATTGAACAAGTCTGATAGAAATCTAACAGTCTCTAGTTTCTAAAAAATAAAACCATTTCTTGGGTTATGTTCTACTGAGATTGCATAAGGAAACTAATTGAGGGCAAACAATGTTATGATGTAGTAAGGGGCAGCTGCGGGATTTTCGACATGGGGGTCAGAAATTTGTCAATTTTTTTCCGTATCACACATATATTTAGATATTCAATTCTATACATATAATTACGGGGAAATAGATAAAAATAGGGGGTCAATACATAAAAATAAGGGAGTCAATTTCACATATATATGTATTTATAAAAAAATTTCTCTACTATTTGTTTATAATATTTTTATTTTAGGGGGTCGGCCGCACCCGTACCTCCCCATTTAAAGCCGCCCCTGGATGTAGTGGGTTCCCAGGCAAAACATATTATATTAATATGACTTCTTTGATTGTTGGTCCGTTAACAACAGAACATATAATTTTTTATTTTATTTATTTATTTATTTTTTAAAATCAACCTTTCATTAACCAAGCCACAACGGCTAAAACTGATAAACTTCACAGAATTTGCTACAAAACTATAGCAGCAAAAAACAAAAAAATCGGAACATATTATTATCTGTTGAAACTCAATGCCAGCAGTTCATGATGTACACTACTCCAATAAGAAGACTTAAAATTCATATTTCCTAATCTGATGTTTTGGCTGAATGCAGGTTTGGTTAATGGGTCAAAATTCACATATATCAGTTGAGTTTGACAATGTAAGAACTTCTTTAAATCTACACTATTGATCTACCCCCCCCCTCATATTTTCAGTTGTCGAGTGGGTTAATTTTATTCCGTAATTTCCAGATTACATTACTTAATTCTTCCCTTTGAGTTGCCAGATTGTTTCAGTTGTCCTTGAAAATTTTGAAGTTCTGGGAAAGGAGTCGCAAGATCCCAACGGAAGTCGATGGTTGCAGGAAGTACGTAAAGTCGAGGACCATGTCTCACCTGCTACAGAAGCCTTAATTAAGGTTCCATCCTGGCATATTATTGTAAATGATAAAGGCGAACCAAATGTCTCTATGTAAATCTCTACCTGATTGCTATTGGCTGATTTATCTCCTGCTGAATAAATTCTTTATAATTTTTGTTTCTGCCCCCTGATGTTACTCTTTCTTTAATACTTTCAACAGGGATGATGCCCAGAATCCATGTTTTTGGTCCAGAGTGTGTCTTCATAATATGGCCAAGATTGGCAAGGAGGCTACAACCATGCGGCGCGTCCTCGAGTCATTGTTCCGCTACTTTGACAATGGAAATCTGTGGCCGTCTGAACATGGCATCGCTCTTCCTGTCTTGAGAGAAATGCAACTGATAATGGATGAATCAGGTTGGATGTTGTTTAATCTATTTTCTCACCTTCTTGTTAGTCAATTAACCTGTAATTACTTGTAGACAACGGGAGGGTAAGTATTTCTACTTTTATTTCATAACTCAGGGCAGAATGCACACTTCCTGCTGTCTATATTGATCAAGCATCTCGATCAAAGAAGTGTTCTTAAACAACCTGTTATGCAGCTTGATATTGTTGAAGTTGCCACTTCTCTTGCTAAAGACACAAAAGTTGTGGCTTCAGTGGCTATTATTGGAGCTGTAACAGATGTTATGAGGCATCTTCGGAAAAGCATACATTATTCCCTTGATGATGCAAATCTAGGAGCTGATATAATCAAATGGAACAGAGATTTTCGAGAGGCGGTGGATAAATGCCTTGTAGAGTTGTCATGTAAGGTAGGATTCGTTGTTTGCTTCTGCATAAGATGATCATTGCACATTCACAATTTTACCGCACAAACATGCATACACATATACTCTCACAAAAGAATCAGAAGTTCAATGCTCGAGCTATTTGACAAACATTGGTCGTGAACTTGACACCTGTCTGCCGTTTCTCTTTTGGCATCTCTCTGTTCTGCTTGCGGCTGTTCATTGTGATTGCTTTAAGTTTTCTATAAATTCCACTTTTTGGACAAAACAGTAGTCATTAGAATATGAACTGCATCAGGTTGGAGATTCAGGCCCTATTTTGGATGCTATGGCTGCAATGTTAGAAAACATCTCAAATATCACTGTGATTGCCAGAACCACCACTGCTTCTGTTTATCGTACTGCACAAATTGTTGCATCATTGCCAAATATATCATATCAGAACAAGGTCAGTTTTGAACGACATGTTTAACATAATCAAGGTGTTTAATTTAAGTCCAAAGACTGATTTCTGCCTTCTTCCTAGGTGTTCCCCGAGTATCTATTTCATCAGCTACTCCCAGATATGGTTCATCCAGACCATGAAACACGAGTTGGAGCTCACCGCATCTTTTCCGTTGTCCTTGTGCCTTCATCAGTTCGACCTTACACAGGTTCAACTGTACCTGAGTCAGTGAAGGCATCTGATCTTCAAAGAACATTATCAAGAACTGTCTCTGTTTTTTCTTCTTCTGCTGCTCTTTTTGAGAAGCTGAAAAATCAAAGGCCACATGATATTGTGGAGAAAAGAGTAAAGTTTGTTGGCGAGGTGGAACAACATAATAGCAATAGTGGGATGCTAGATAGAATTAAATCCTCTTACAGTCGGGTCTATAGCTCCAAACCTGCAACTGATAGCGATGCCACAAATAAAATAAATAAGGAAGTGGTAGGATTTTGAGATACTATTTACTATCTAAGAAATCTTCATGCCGTAATTACATTGGATTTGCTTCACTTGGCCAATTTAGTTGATGGTGTCTTTTTGTTTTACCAATTTTAAGAGCTTAATATTTAATATTCAAAATTCTTTTCTTATGGTTCTTACCGAGGTCTAATGCCGTCTTCTCACTGTAATTGCAGGATGCGTTATCTTTTCGTTTGAGTAGTCATCAGATCACCTTGCTTCTTTCATCCATTTGGATACAGGCAATTTCCCCAGAAAATATGCCAGAAAACTATGAAGCCATTTCTCACACATTTAGCCTTGTCTTGTTGTTCTCTAGAGCCAAGGTAAGTCAGTGACAGTGCTTATAAAATGTATCATTTGAAAGAAATTTTTTCATGACTATTTACACTAGGGTGCCTTTAGACTAGCTTGGTCTGATTGAGTGAACCTTGACTTCATTACTCTTTATCTATGACTATTAATGCTCTGACAATTTTTTTGTTGAAATTTCTTCATTCAATATCTAGGAAAAGGCCAACTGATTATGATATTTTATACTCACTAACTGTTTTCTACTATCTACTTATTCTATCTCAGCTGCTTACTTGTTTTATGTAAGTTCACGCAAATTCTCTTCATTGGGAGCAATGTAGACAGTGTTTTGAAACGCTTTCCATTTGATGATCAGGATTATAATTTTTCTTGCATGAGAAGGAAAAGATAAAGAAAGAATTAAAATACTTGGGTGACTGCTTTTCTTTTTAGATAATTAGGAGGGTGTTTGTGTTTCCTATATTTGTTTTGGGCCTTAAAATGTGATGTTTTCCAGGATTTAATCCAAATTTGTTGCTTTATGTTTTTTTTGAACTTGTGACCAGCTTCTTTTTGTTGAAGGAAACATACTTGGTAACTTTGATATCCTTTTATTTTCCTTATTTTGCAGAACTCTTCACGTGAGGTTCTTGTTCGGAGCTTTCAACTTGCATTTTCATTACGTAGCCTTTCTCTCACCAAAGGAGGTTAGTTCATCTAGACTATCTTTTTCTTTTTCTGGTGAGTCTTTTACGAGCTTACATATCGTATGAGGAAGCACGCGGTATAGGACGAAATGCAAATCGCTACTTAAGAAATATTATTGCTCAGGAGGGGCATTGTTTCCCTAGTTCTAGTAATAAAGTCTATGAATCTTCTAAGTAACAAATGCCACAAAATAAAATAGAAAAGAAGAAGAAGAGGCATTTGATGATAATAGTAGCGCTGTACACTGGTGTCCAACAGAAAAACCTTGCAAAACCCAATTTCGACGTTACAAGCTACAAAACTAGTTAATTTCATACAAAATTAGTGGAATGCTAACTTCAGAGGTCCACGTCTACTACTACCTCACTTTAGTGTAGTTATACGAATGCCTTGTAACCTAGGTTTTATTGCCATTCCAAGTGGGATGCTGCATCTTGATCCTCGCCTGTATTTACCATGCTTTAAACAGGAAATAGTGTAGAGATAAATAAGATATTTAGAGCATGAAAAGAGATAGTTTTACTCGGTATTCTTATCGAGTTTGATAAGAGAAATAGGAGTTATATAATGGCCTTTTTACAATGGCTAGAATTAGGAGAGTGGCACTGTTCTAACGGCTATGAACAGTGTCCAAAGACCGAAAAGCAGGATTAATACAAGATTATTTGACATATAAAGAGAGGATTAAGAGGCTTAATAAGATAACCATATTCCCCATACAATTCCACACTCCCCCTCAAGTTTTGTTGTAGATATTGATGCAGCCAAACTTGGAGTGAGGATGTTGGAACACAGGTTTAGATACAGCCTTAGTTAGGATGTCAGCCACTTGATCCCTTTTTGGTACATGATTTAAGTTGATATCTCCATTGTCAATCTTTTCTCTTATAAAGTGTCTAACTGTCTATCAACTTCAACATGTTTCATCTTGTCATGATGAGTAGGGTTTTCTGCAATGCATAATGCAGAAATTTTGTCACATAAGACCTAAATAGGGTTCTGGTGTGAAATCCCCAGTTCTTTCAAGAGTCTCTGGATCCATATTCCTTCACAAATGCCAAGTGCCAGAGCCCTAAACTCTGATTCAGCACTGCTCCTAGAAACAACATGTTGTTTCTTGCTTCTCAATGTAGCAAGATTCCCCCATACATAGGTGCAATACCCTGAGGTGGATCTCCTATCAGAGATGGCACCTGCATAATCTTCATCTGTAAAGATCTCTATCTCCTTTGACTGATTCTTCTTGAAGAAAATCCCTTGACCAGGGGTCGTCTGTAGAAATCTCAGAATTCTCTCAACAGTTTGCATGTCTCTCTGTTGGTCTGTGCATAAACTGTCTCACCAAACCTACAGCAAAACAGATGTTAGGCCTACTATGTGATAAGTAGATCAGCTTTCCAATCAATTTCTGATATCTCCCTTTATCAACAAGGGGGCTATCATTCTCTTTTTCCAAGTTTCAGGCCTGGTTGAATAAGAGTGTGCTGGTTTACATCCAAGCATTACTGTTTCTCTTAGGAGATCCAAAGTGTACTTCCTCTGGGAAATGAAAATTCCTTCTTTGTTCCTTGCTATTTCCATCCAAGAAAGTACTTTGGATTCCCTAAGTTTTTAATTTCAAATTCAGTAGCAAGGGAATAAGTAGTTCTTTTTATTTCCTCAGTGTCATTCCCGGTGAGAATGATATCATCCACGTAAACTACCAACACAATGATTTTCCCAGTGTTACTAGTGTTGGTAAACAAGGTGTGATCAATGTGGCATTGTGGAAATCATTTTTTGTCATAAAGATGATAAATCTCCCAAACCACGCCCTGTGGGACTATTTGAGACCATATAGAGTTTTCTTAAGTTTAAAAGCATACCCCTTGTTCCTAGTTCTTCAAAACCAGGGGGTAAATGCATATAGACTTGTTCTGAAAGGTCACCATTCACAAAAGCATTTTTTGTGTCAAGTTGCGTTAGAGACCAATCCAAATTGACGGCAGACTCGGTAATCCTGACAGTGTTGAATTTTACAACAGGGGCAAAAGTCTCATGGTAGTCAATTCCATGAGATTGGTTAAACCCTTTGCAACCAACCTTGCTTTGTGTTTGTTAAGGGATCCATCTGCATTGTATTTTATAGTGAAGATCATTTACATCCAACAAGTTGTTTCCCTTTTGGAAGTTTACTGATCACCCAGGTTCCATTCTTTGTCAAAGCATCCATTTCTTCTTTCAAGGCATTCTTCCATTCTGGTGAACCCTTGGCTTCATGAACATTTCTGGGAATTTGGATAGAGTCCAGACTACCAGAAAAGGCATGAAATTCTGGGGATAGATGTTTATATGAGAGAAAATTGTAAATGGGATGAGAGGTGCAACTCCTTGTTCCCTTTCTTTGAGCAATAGGTCTAGTATCAACCTCTTCTTCTTTAGGAAGGTTCTGGGGATCAGATCCTTCATTTTCAGAAGAGACTGTCAGAACTTTCATCAGTTTGACTATCAGAGGTGTCCTGATCAGACTCCGCTTCCTCAATGTTAGGATTTTGAGAGAGAGCTTTTCTTTTTCTGGAATACACTATGATATTAGGTTCAATGCCTTTTTCATAAGGAGGGTTTGCCACTTTATTCAGGTTAACCTTTTCAGAGGTAAAGTCAGACTCTTTATCCAAGGTTTCATTATCCTTCTCAGGTGGATTATTACTCTTTTCATTTTGAGCTTCAGAGATGGGTCTTTCTAGATCCCATGTTTGATGATATTGATCAAACTCCCCTCTGAGTCTCAGGAATATAAAAAGGTTGATAGCATTTATAGCCTTTCTGAGTAGGGGAATACCCCACAAAGATATATTTCATGGATCTGGGGTCCAATTTCCCTCTGTTTTGGGAGTGAATATGAACAAAACTAGTACATCCAAAGACTCTTAAACGAAGAGTTGTCATTAGATGAGTTGTAGGATAACTTTTCTTCAGAACATGTATAGGTGTTTGAAAGGTTAACACACTAGATGGCATTCTGTTGATTAAGTAGGTTGCTGTTAAGACAGCATCTCCCCATAGAAATTTTGTAACTTTCATGGTAAACATGAGAGATCTTGACACATCCAATAGGTGCCTATTCTTTCTCTCTGCCACACCATTTTGTTGTGGTGTATCAACACAAGTGCTTAAATGGATGATCCCTTTCTCAACAAAGAAAGAGTTTAGAACATTTTTAAAGTACTCTTTTCCATTGTCAGTTTTCAAGATCTTAATCTCAGTGTTAAATGAGTTTTAATCATTGAGAAAAGCTTTGAAAACAGATCCAACGTATAGACAAGATATGGTACCCCACTCATTACTCGGTCAGTCGAACAAACAAAGACTATAATTCGCGATTAAGTCCTCATATTTCTCTTTGAGGAGAAACAACAAAGTCACTCTACTGTGATCATCAATGAAACATACAAATTGCAAAGTTACAAATTGAGTGAAAGGGTTGCAAGCATGGTAAGGAATGCTAGGAAAACAAGATCTGGTATGCTTTGTAAATTTACAAATTTCACAATTAAGAAGATTCATATCTATTCCTTTGAATAATTCAGGGTACAAGCGTTTCAGATACACAAAATTAGGATGACCAAGTCTGTAATCAAGTAACAAAATGTTATTATATACACTAGTCAATCCTTTAAAAGCTAGCCTGTCACTACTGTTGGATAACTTGAGAACAAAGAGACCAGACATAGCTTTAGCATTGCCAATCACCTCCTTCGAATCCGAAACCTGAAATTCACATTTGTTAGAGTGGAAAGCAGCAGTACAGTTTGAGTCTTTCATTAATCTACTAACATATAGCAAATTGCATTTCAGATTAGGAACATATAGGACACATTTCAAAGTGAGTTTATCACTAAGAAGGATATTCCCAGTTCCTTTAACATGAGCTATAGAACCATCTGCAATTTTCACTGTATGAACAACTTTACAAGGTGAAATATTATCAAACCATTCAGGATTTCCTGTCATGTGGTTTGAAGCACCCGAATCTACAATCCAACAGTCAATGAGGGGATTTTTTTTTATGAGAGGTCAAATTCAGACCTGTATTGGCAAGGGAGAGATTTCCAGAAGATCCAGGGACATGGGAGGCTTGAGCAGACAGAAGCCCTTTTAGAGCTTCTATTTGTTCAGTGCTGAAACTCCCTCTGGATTTCTGGTCTTCAACAGAAGCCATCTTCCCAGAGCTTTCCTGAGTTTGGTTTGGCTCAGAGGGCTTCCAGTTGGCAGGTTTCCCATGCAACTTCCAACAATTTTCCTTAGGGTTACCTGTTCTTTTGCAATGGCCACACCAAGGTCTATTCCCCTTAGGTTTTTTATTTTGAGAAGGAGGAATGTTCTTTGTAAACAGGGCACTGGTTTCAGATGTGACAGAGGAATTCAGAGAACTAGTGATCCTTTTTAACATAAGATTGCTTCTACTTTCCTCATATCTCACCTCAGAGAAAACAGATTTTATGAAGGGCAGAGGTTTTATGCTCAGAATCCTCCCCTCACATTATCAAGGTTAGGAATTTAAAGATCCTCTTTTGATCTTTCAGGTTAGCATAGGTCTTAAGATCTTCAGAGAGTGCCGTTTAATTTTCTCAAACACTTCAAGTTGCTGCCATGATCTAGGCAGGAGATTGTAGTAGTCAGTTACACACAAATCTCCCTGTCTAAGATCTTGTAATTTGGCCTCAACCTCATATATTTCAGAGGTGTTGTCTTTTTGAGAGTAAAGTTCTCCAGCAGCTGTCCATATTTCTTCAGTTGAATCTTAGGGAAAGAAAATTCAGCAGTTGCAGGGGTCATGGATCCCAAAAGGAGAGGCATGACCAGGTTGTTCTCAATCCTCCGTTTCTTATAGGAAGGTTCATCAGCCTTGGGGCATTTTCCTTCTCCAGTCAGAAATGCTTCCTTTCCCCTGCCTGTGATGTACAGTCTGATAGAATGAGACCATTGGAGGAAGTTAGCTCCATTGAGTTTGTGAGTAGAAATAGGTACAACTGAGAGTTCAAAGTTCCAAGAAGAGGAATGAAGAGAGGAGGCTTCCTCCTTGGAATTCACTTCTGAAGATTGTTCAGTTGCATGACAGAAATTTGAATTTGAATAGAAGATCTTTAAGTCTCTGATACCATGTAGAGATAAATAAGATATTTAGAGCATGAAAAGAGAGAGTTTTACTAAGTATACTTATCGAGTTTGATAAGAGAAAGAGGGGTTTTATAATGGCCCTTTTACAACGGCTAGATCTAGGAGAGTGGCACTGTTCTAACGGCTATAAACAGTGTCCACAGACCAAAAAGCAACAGCCTGTTCCTTAAGGGAAAAGCAGGTTTAATACAAGATTAATTAACATAAAAATAGAGGATTAAGAGGCTTAATAAGATATTCCTCATAAAATCCACAATTACTAATTGATATCATACTTTCTGTTAGATTTTGTGGTATTTTAATAGTCCTTTAATTAATGTTAATTAAGTTATTAACCCTAAGTTTACCCTTTAAATTAGCTTCTAAGAGGGCTGCTTTTCCCCTATTTTTTCTGCTGTTTTCTCATATGTCCCTCTGTCCAACTAGCCATTGGAATAGTGTTTGCTGGACACATTATAGCCGTTGCAAGCCTCTCCTCATCCATAAAGGAGAGGCCTTGTTGTATCTCTTTCCTAATGAGCTTTCTATTCTAAATAAAAATAATACTTTCTTCTCCTTGCTTTTACTTCTTAGTTCTTACATGGTATTAGAGCTTTAGGCTCTTTTGTGGAAAAAAAATTCAAAAGATTGTTTGTTCTTCCATCTGTTAAATGGCTGAATCCACTGCCACCAGTGTAGCCACCGAACCTTCTACCTCAGACAATCCAATAATCTCAGGGGAACTTCAAAACATTCAGGCTAAATGGGAAGAACTATCTCAAATGGTCCCGGTTTGTCAGAACCTTCTTGAAAGGTTGAGGAAAACTGAGCCATCTTCTGGGAAAAGGACCTGCCAAAGATGATCCCAAGTATGCTAGCTGGAATGAAAATGACTCAATTTGTGATGTCTTGGCTGTGGAATTCCATGATTCCTGAGATAAGTGACACCTGCATGTTTTCGTCATCTGCCAAGGAGATTTGGGACACTGTTCAGTAGACCTACTCTAAGGTCAATGATGCAGCCCAAACCTGTGAAATAAGGGTAAGAATTCAGAACATAAGCCGGCAAACAAGTCTATCATTGAGTATTCCAGCCTTCTTCAGGGAATGTAGTAGGAATTTGATCATTATTAGTGTATCCAAATGAAGGATAGTGATGATGCTTCTACTCTCAGTAGAATGGTGGAAAATGAGATGGTTTTCTCCTTCTTAACAGGTCTGAATCAAGAATTGGACCCAGTGCGGGTTCATATTCTTGGAAGATTAGACCTTCCAACCCTAAATGAAATCATATATGTTATAGAGGGTAGAAGGGGTGTTATGCTTGACACGATATCTACTGAAAGTTTAGCTCTAATTGCTGGACAGAATAGGTGTGGATATCCTAAGACCAGTGAGTCTAAGGAGATTCTAGACAGAAAAATTTTAAGTCAGAAACAAGGTTTGAAATTCAGTGACAGATAATCTTTTTTGTTCTCAGTGCAAAAAGAGCAGACACACTAAAGAGGTCCACCGGAAATTACATGGGAGACCAGGCAAGATTAATGCCCTGGCACATGTTGCAAATCCAGTAAAACTGAAGGCAATGTTCAAGGGGTATATCAAACTCCATCTGGCCTAAACCCTAATATATGTTATAACAGTTGAAGAGGGTAGAAGGGGTGTCATGCTCGACACCATATCTACTGAAAGTTTAGCTCTAATTGCTGGACAAAATAGGTCTGGATATCCTAAGACCAGTAGTCTAAGGAGATTCCAGACAGAAAAAACTCAAGTCAGAAACAAAATTTGAAATTCAGTGACATAGATAATCTTTTTTGTTCTCACTGCAAAAAGAGTAGACACACTAAAGAGGTCCACCGGAAATTACATGGGAGACCTGGCAAGATTAATGCCCTGACACATGTTGCAAATTCCAATAAAACTGAAGGCAATGTTCAAGGGTATATCAAACTCCATCTGGCCAAAACCCTAATCTTGGTCAATATGAGATTGAGAAGTTAAGGAAGTTCCTTGATACACCGGAAAACCCTTCTTCATCCATGGTTTTCTCAGGTATGGCTTCACTTAATCTCTTAAATCAAAGGGTTACTGAGGAATGGGTTGTTGACTCTGGAGCAACTGACCATATGTCCCCTTCTAGTTTATTCTCTGATTACATTCCTTGTAGTAGCAACAAAAGCATTACAATTGCCAAGGGCACCTCTAATTTAAGTTGCTGGTACTGGGAATGTTATCTTGAATGAATCCCTGATTCTTAAAAATGTCTTGCATGTCCCAGATTTATTGCTAATCTGGTTTTTGTCAGAAAATTGACTAGAGACTCAAACTGTTATGTGTGATCCAGGAGTTAACAACAATGAAGTGGACTGGGTTGCTAGAGTTAAAGAGGGGCTCTTTTTTGTTAAAGATCATAAGGAAGTTGTGAAGAATGTCTCCCTGTTTTCTAAGGGTGATAATGATAAAGTTCTTTTGTATCGTAGGAGACTAGGGCATCCATCTTTTCAAATTTTAAAGAATTTGTTTCCTAGTCTGTTTAAGGGCTCAAATGTTAAAAAATTTAAACGTAATGAATGTGAATTGCCTAAAAGAGTTCATTATCCTGTTCAGTCTCATCTTACCGCTAATCCTTTTGAATTAATCCATAGTGATATTTGGGGTCCCTCTACTATGCCTAACATTAATGGTGCACAGTGGTTTGTGACATTCATTGATAATTGCACCAGAACCACAAGGATTTACCTGCTAAAACACTAGTCGAATTTGACTCATGTGTTCCTTGTGTTTTATAATATGATCTTAACCCAATTTAATGCAAAGATTAAAAGGTTGAGATCAGATAATTCAAGAGACTACTTAAACAATTTCCTTAATTCTTTTATTGAGGAAAATGGAATCATCCATGAATCATCATGTGTTCATACAACAAAGGAAAAACAGACGTCTTTTGAAACTGCCAGAGCACTTCTTTTTCAGATGAATGTCCCAAAAAGTTATTGAGGTGATGCAGTTCTTACTGCTGCTCACCTTATCAATATGTTACCTACAAAAATCTTGGAATAGAAGAGTCCTATTCAGACTTTGACTGGTTTCTTCCCATCCTTCTCGACTTCTGAGGGTGTCCCACCCGAAGTCTTTGGATGTGAAGTCTTTGCTCATGTTCATTTTCCTAGCAGGGGAAAGTTAGATCCTAGGGCCCTTAAATGTATCTTCATTGGGTATTCCAATACTAAAAAAGGATACAAGTGTTATCCATATTTCCAAATAAGTACATTTCCAAAGATGTATCTTTCTATGAGATGAATCCGTACTATACTAGGAAGTCTTTAATTCATGGGGAGATTCTTCCCTCCGATACTGAAAAAGATATGTATTTGCTTGAAACTTTCAGAAGATAATGAACCTATTCACAGTCCTGAAAAACAAGAATCTATTGATGAGGTGGTAAAAAGTACCACTAGAGAAGAGGCACCAATTATTTACACAAGAAAAAACTTGGTCAGACTGCAGGACATTGTTCCTATTGAAGAAAATATGGATTCTGACTCAACTTCCAATGTGGGAGAACCAGCAGAACCTATTCCTGACATAGAGGAGAACTCTGTCCCAGATGATCCAGAAACGGAGACCACTGTGCAATACCCAAAGACTTACTCATTACTAAAAGAAGAATGTACGAGCATGCACTCTACATGCACTTTATTTCATGAAAACCTATTTATCCTACAACAAGATCTCTCAAAAACAGAGAAAATTCATGAGAAATCTTTTGAATGAACTTGTACCAAAGGGTTTATCTGATACTCTATAATACAAAATATGAGTGAAAGCCATGAAAGATGAAATGGAAGCCCTATAAAGAAACTAGACATGGGATCTTGTCAATCTCCTAAAGGGGCAAAAACAGTGGGATGTAGATGGGTTTTCACTATAAAATATAAATCTGATGGAACTGTGGAGAAAGGAAAGGTTTGTAGACTGAAAAAGGCCTTGTATGGCCTAAAATAGTCACTTAGGGCATGGTTTGAGAGATTCACCAATGCTATGGTGTCTCTTGGCTACAAACAAAGCCAAGATGATCATACTCTATTCATTAAACTTAGCCAATCTGGAAAAAGATCAGTCCTATTGGTGTATGGTGATGATATCATAACTGGTGATGATACCGAGGGAAATCAGTGTAAAAAAAGCTTCCTGTGCAAGGAATCTGACATCATGGAACTTGGAAAATTGAAGTATTTCCTTGGTATTGAGGTTATGTACTCAAAACAAGGAATATTTATATCCCAGCAAAAGTTGTGGGAAAACTGGTTGCAAACCTATGATACACCAATTGAGCTTAATCATGGCATGATGGCATAAGTTTGGCCCCAGAATATGAACCTGTGGACAAGCAAGTATATCAAAGGCTGGTGGGAAGACTTAAGTATCTTTCTCACACAATACCTGACATTGCTTTTGTTGTCAACATTGTCAGTAGAGATCCAAGAAGATGTCATCAGAATGCTGCTGAAAGGATAGTTTACTACCTAAAGAGTTGTCCACGCAAAAGAATACTCTTCAAAAAGGAAAACACATGACTCATGAGGCCTACACTGACTCTCACTATGCAGGCTGCACCGATGACAGAAGATCTACCTCTGGCCATTGTGTCTTCCTATTTGGCAATCCTATAGCCTAGAGAAGCAAAAAGCAAAGTGTTGTGTCAAGATCTAGTGCTGAAGCTAATTTCTGGCATTGGCAATTGGTGTTTGTGAGCTCCCATGGTTGAAGATTGTCCTAGATGACCTCAAGATCAACAAGATTTCACCTATGATCCTACAACGTGACAATCAGTCTGCCATTGATATCTCACATCATCCAGTTCAACATGACTGAACCAAACATATAGAGGTTGACAGGCACTTTATCAAAGAAAAATTGGACTCTAGCCTGATCAAGATTTCTTTCATCAACTCTCAAGAACAAGTTGTTGATTGTTTGATCAAAGGACTACCTAAGAATGCCTTCAATCATCTCCTCAGCAAGCTGGGAACGATATTCATTCACCAACTTGAGGGGGAGTGTTAGATTTTGTGGTATTTCTATATGGTATTTCTTTAGTCCTTTAGTTATTCCTTTAATTAGTGTTAATTAAGTTGTTATTAACCCTAAGTTTACCCTTTAAATTAGCTTCTAAGAGGCCTTGTTGTATCTCTTTCTTAATGAGCTTTATATTCTAATACAAAAAAATACTCTCTTCTCATTTCTTTACTTCTTACACTTTCTACAGTTTGTTTTCTATAATTGCAAAGCCCAGTTTGTTCGAATCTGTCATTCAGAGAGCTATGGATTTTCTCATTACGTTCCATAGTTGAGATTCGTTGGGAGAGTCAACATGTTTGAACAAACACGTTTGTTGAGCTTGTCTGAATAGAAGCAATTGAATGTTAATATTGAAATAATTTACAAAGAGGTAGACATTATTTTTGGGGTTGGCTAGTAGCTTCTTTAATGTTGTTCACTGTTATATGACTTGCCCATGAGGAGGAAAATGGGTGCTTTTCAAATAAGTGCTTGGTCATCGACTCTATACTGGATTTCAGCTTTAATCGTTGCGGCTGGTGGAAGAATGATAATAATGAGCTTTGCTCATTAATCCCATTCTGGTGGAAGAACTAACTTTAAGATGAAGTAGTGTTACTTCAAAGTTATCAGGATACGGAAAATTTCGCTAATGTTCATTGCGAATGTAGGCTGACCAGATTTATTGTACTTTCTTGATGTTATAGTTATTCTGGAAAGTTTTATTCACATAACGTTTTCAACGCAATGTTATTTCAGGGGGGCTACCACCATCGCGTCGCAGATCACTCTTTGTTTTGGCCTCCTCGATGATAATATTTACGTCAAAGGCATATGAAATTCTTCCTCTTGTTTCTTCTGTCAGGGCTGCACTTAGTGAGAAAGTGGTTGGTGATTATTTTTCGTATTACTACACCCCCTGTATTTTCTATCAAATCCAATCAGTTTTGATTTTCTTATTGTTCTTATGCATTTCAGATTGATCCATTTTTGTCCTTAGTCGGAGATTCCAAGTTACAGGCAGTTCATACTCCCATGAGGCAAGGGGGTGTTGAGTACGGATCCAAAGAAGATGATAATTCTGCCCTAAAATGTCTTTCAGAAATAGAAATAACCACTGATCAGACAAGGGAACACATGGTTTCTCTTATACTGAAGAGTTTAGAGAATTTAATAAACGTATGTCGTCTTCTTCCACTTTACAATAAGCCCAACACTATTTCAAATTAATCGTTGTTCCAATGCTTTTAATTTTATCTCTGTATGCTTTATACTTAGCTATTGCAATAATATGCAGAACGAGATTAGCAACGTAAAAGAGCAGTTGCTGCATGAATTTTTGCCAGATGACGCTTGCCCTACGGGTTCCCAGTTGTTCCCTGATGCATCAGAAAAGGTACATCAGTCACATTTAAGAAGAAAATACAGTTCAATGGGAAGTAATGGAAAAAAAATCGAAGTGTAGTTTTTCATCTCATCTCTGTTTATTATATGCAGGCTGGCCCACTCTTGACAATAGACGATGATACCCTCCACGATCCATCCGAAAGCGGGGCCATGCAAAACTCACAATTGTGTGGCTTATCTCCTGACTTGCTTAGTGCAAATCAACTTTTGGAATCTGTGAGTTATTCTTTGTCCGTTACTCAGTATATTCTTTCCGCAACATTATATACTGCTCTTAATGCGAAGGACCATGTGTGTGTGTGTGTGTATTCTTAATCTTATGCTATAAAACTTTTTTTTTTTTTCAGAGAACGTGCTTTTTATTCTTGTTTATCCTAATCTTTGGGAAATGTGTTCAGGTTTTGGAAACAGCCCATCAAGTTGGAAGAATATCTATAAGCACAGCACCTGATGTGTCATATAAAGAAATGGCGTATCACTGTGAGGCACTTTTGATGGGCAAACAACAGAAGATGTCCCATTTAATGAACTTACAGCAAAGACAAGGGAGTTTGTTAGCTAGGGTTTCATCGAATGCTGATAAAAAGATGGACTACAACATGCAGAAATCTAGAAACTTCCACCTGGTAATTTCCATTTATAAATGTGTAGATAATTAGATACGTGGGCTCCTTGTCTCACATTTGGATTGTGATTTAACATGTTTTAAACAACTCTTACAAGCTTTTATCTTTGGCATTTGATGATCCAAGCACGTTTATCCTCCATATTTCTTGACTTGTGCATCTAGTAGACACACACACACACACACATACACACACACACACACACATATATATATATATATATTTGTTTAGCCCTTGTGATTCTTGGTTGTTTCAACGAATATATTCATTGTTGTTTTTAATCATTCTTATGAAAGAAATATCGTGTGGCATTCTGATACTCAATTGCAATGAAATCAGCAGGCCGGGAATCCATTTGTCGACCAGAATGAAGCTGTAGCTCATATGAAGCCGGTCGGTCCTCTTCCCACACTCTGTGCTGTTGAATACCACCATAATAACCCTCAGTCGTTCAGGCTGCCTGCATCAAGTCCATACGACAATTTCTTGAAAGCCGCGGGATGTTAACAGTGTACAAACATGTCTAGTCTAAATTTGTAAAAAAGACAAAAAAAGGGGGACACTCTTTTTTCAACCGGGGGCGGCTATCGTGTAGTTTGAAGCCGTTAAAAGTCAGAACAAGTGGAAACGATCAATCAGAAGAATCGTCATACGAGGACGTGGGACCAGTCAGCGGCTCTGTTGGATGTACGATGATCCTTTATGAGTAGTTCAAATCAACGGTTCGAGATGATGTTTAGATGTAAAAAAAGAAATGTATAGTTGTTAAAAGGCATGAGAGATGACATTCTTGAATTCTTCCTCCATAACTAATGTAAAGCCAGGAGGATATTTGAGGATTCTGTGTTCCAATTTTGCTTATGGATTGTTGCTCTATGTATAATGACCTGATTTGGGTCATCATAGCTGTCAGTCATTGTAATATTCAATTTATTCATAATTTAGTTTAAAGTAATAGACATTTTATTTGAGAATTCATGATGAAACTGGCATCACAATTAACCAATTTTTCTTTTGAATTTACAAAGCATTACATTTCGGGTTAGATTCGAATTTACAGAGGTCGAAAATACACTTTCAACTCATACAAAAGATTCTGTGAATGTACTGTGGTGCCCTGAAAGTAAATCAATTGTGGTAGCTTTAACAACTGCCTACCCGAAAAAGAGACGACTGTTAGTGTGGGACACAAAAATCATTCGTTGCCAACTAAGGTTTCTTTTTGTCCTTCCAAAACGAAACAAGTTGACCAGAAGTATCGAGCACGACGGTCAAATGAGTGTCCATGATAGTTTCTTCTTCAGCAGTAGGGTCTGCTAGGATGTAGTTTTTGTGTAATTATGCATGTCAATGAGAATGGTATATTTTTCATATTTAGCTTCCTCCTCTCTTTGTTCACAGCCTCTTTTTCAAACTTCCCTTCACCATTGTTTTCAGAAACAAGAACAACTCTTCCTTCTTCACTTAGAGAAACAACAGGAAATTGTACTGCATGATATGAAAATACATCAGGTAAAAATGGCGAACGGGTACACCATTGAAAGAATACTTAAGGATAGAAAAATAAAAAACTTACGGTTTGAAAAAGCCGCAACTGCAGAAAGTAACGCGGCGTCAAAAAGAGAGGCATCTAGACAATAGATGTCCTGCTCAATTTCATCAACAGAGCACAGTATTGAAAGACTATTAACAACTTAGTTCACAACCAAAAAAAATTAATTCCAATCAGGATAAAGCATGGTTTTCAAAGCATATTTTCTCATTTTTCAAAAAAAATTCTCAAGTTTCCAAAAAGATCCCCACGTATAAAATTTATGACGTGGCAATACCAGGCAGCCACAAGTTCGGATAGCTCAAGCTGCGACAATTTCTTTTACCGTTTCCAAATATGTTGGTTTTTTAAAAAAAAAAGAAGAGAAAATTAGCTTTAAAAACATAAAAGTTATGTAGTACGCTCCTTAAATTATGCTTTGAAAACTATGCTCCTTAAACAGAACTAGGAGATCAAGATTCATCACCAAGTAGGCCATCCAAGCAGCTTTTCCATGGACCAAAGACAATTCTTTTAAGTCAATCATCCCAGAGCTGCAATGCGTCACAAAAGTCAATGGTGAAGATACTAACATACTAATCAACTGTATTTATTGACAACTGCATTGCTGTCTACATAGCTACACATATAGAGAAGGTAGAATTGTTAGCATAACTGTCACGAATAATAGACTAATCACATGCTCCAACAGAGTTTCATGCCATAACTTATAGTTTCCCAAATATCTCAAAGGAGTAGTAAAATGTGTCGCAAGAACTAGCAATTGGCATTACATCTGAACAGCACCTCCATAAGATAAAAACAAAAAGCAGAAAACATGAAACAGTAGGTAGAAAGCTGATTCTATCACTTGCCTCAAAATAGTATCAGACAACTGTTTTGCCACGACAGGCGAAGCCTCTGCTGGCCTGCTAGGCCTAACAATGAAAGAGCATATTGGTGGCATATGAAAATCAACGGCTGCGTAAATGTCAAATATCACCAAGTCAACATTCATATAAATTAATAAAGCTAAACAATGATAACAAACTGATTATATGTTGTGTTGTAACTGGTCGTATAACAAGTTTAAGTATGATGTGTTGTAACTGGTCTTATAACAAGTTGAAGTATGCTGTGTTTTAAGTAGTCTAATAAGTATGTTGTGTTGTAACTTGTTTTATAATAAGTTTAAGTATGTTGTCTTGTACTTGGTATAATAACAAGCTTAAGTATGTTTTGTTGTAAGTGGTAACAATTTCAAGTATGTTAAGTTATAACTCGCAAAAATTTCAAGTTAATTGTGTTTTAAACTGGCAAAAGTGAAAATATCAATAGTTAAGGAAACCAAGAACTGGTACAACACAATGTTTGTTAATTACTTTGTCCTTCCTCACCATTTGAGTTTGTGATCTCCAAACGTTTCATTAACTCGGTAACATTGATCTCAACGTGTTCCATTTTTTCCACGTCCATTTCTCGCTTCTTCTTTAAGAATTCAATCTCCTTTTGATTGACAACTACTTTCCGCACCAAGTTGAAGGAGTTATTGACAGCTTCTTGTGTCCCGGTATATGAAGACAATTCATCATGCCAAAGGAAAAAATTGCATCTGAGTTCATGCTGTTGCAAGATAAGAAATTAAACCAGTGAATAAAAAATATTATTATTCATATTCTTAAAGAAAGTGGGGGAATTGCAAACAGTCAATGAAATACAAACAGTCAATGAGATAAAATGGCCTATACCATCTGCTCACACATTGTTAACATATGCTCACACATTGTTAACATAGCAGCCCATAAGCTCATGGAAAAAAAACAGGGGATGGATAAACAAGCCAATCTGAGAACAACCATATCCGGCCTCCTCTAACAGCGGTAATGTCAATATCAAACAATCGTCTTAGTATTAATCAAAGTTCCACCAATATTGATCACAAAGTCATATGCTTAATAGAAAGTTAAGTTCAAAACGTTAATTTTAGTCAAACAAAGAATCAATCAGATTCTAGTTTGTTCACCAGAAAGTTAAAAACTTGTTATTTTAGTTAATATTGTGCTAAAGAAATGATTACTATCTTCCCCTTACAACACATTTTTCTTCACAAATAAAATAATAGCAGCAACATTGATTAGATATTTGTTCTTCCGAACGAGACAAAGCAAGGAAATCACTTTTCAAAAAAACCACATCAAATACCTGCAAATTCATGAAAGAGTAAGCACAGGGGGTTGTTTATGCCGGAATCGGATTCAAACACCCTTAGTAACTGCAAACAATTTACATAAATTAATCAAACAAGAATATAACTTTTTAAGGATGAATATATACTACAAATAACACGGGTTGAAATACCTGCGCATTCGTGAAAACATTGCTCCAAGTGCTTGATTATAGATGGGATAAGGTAATTTATGGTTCTTGGGGAGAGAGAAGGGGGAGAAGGTGAGGGCGATGGAAGGGGACAGAACCGACAGATTGGATGATTGAAGTATGAGAGAGGAGTTCCTATGCTCTAATTACTCAGCCCCCTTCGTCAATTCTCTTTGAAATTTGAACGAAAATTCGAATTTTGGGGAAAATGTAGCGGGAAACGAACGAATTTGGGTGGGGAAATTTCTGGAGGGAATTAGGGTAATGAATTGGGGAAATTTGTGGAGGGAAACAAACGAATTTGGGTGGTAAGCAACAATACCGTACATATCTTTTTTATATAACAACAATACACTTGTATATAGTGAAATAAATAATAATTATTACAACAAAGTAACAATGAAATATATAATAATAACATTATCGAATATATCACGCATTATTATTGCATTACAATAACAAAACATAAGATATTACCAAACAAATTAAAAAAACATACAATAAACGATTAAAATAAAACATTTAACAATAAACAATAACCACATAAAATAAAAGAAATTACCAAAAATCTTACAATAAACGATATTACAATAAAACAAGTTCGTTAATACATTATGATTCATGATTCGATAATCTCATCAGTCATATAAAAATCTACACCAGCTTGCTCTGCTATGGCGGTGATGAATGTCCCGTAAGGAAGTCCGACTTCACGTGTACTCTCGGTCACTCTTCTAATTTCACAAAACATTATGTCAGCAACATCAATAGGTGTATTAGTCATGATAGTATGAATGAGGAGAAGTTGTTATGCTGAGACGGTGTACGAATGACGAGGTGGCAATAACCTAAACTGGACAAAACGATGCCAATATTCACTTTCACCGGCCATGCGGGTAAACGGCAAAGCGAGCTCATTGTAATCACCATTTCGAATCCAAACTGCACCCGGGCAAACACAATGCACGGAAGGTTCTAGAGCACGAGTCTCGTCAACGTACTCAACATCAATAGGCATAGAAGAAGCAGTAGGTAAACAAAGATAGTTGTTAAGAAAAGTACGACTGTAATCCACGCGGACTCCACGTACAATTGCGTAACAGTTATCAGGCATAGAAGAAGCATTGCAATAAAATTCACGTACCACGTCAACATTGACATGAACAGGGTGTTGAGCTAACCTTTGCCAGCCTCGATTGGCCAACCGGCGATGAATGCGTCTCGTTTCGTATAGGGGTTGACCCATTACAACCAAGAATTGTTCTTCTGGATGGATGTGCCGCATCTACCAGTTAACCACGAACATTCTTGCCACCCCCATGTTCTCAAAACGATTAGGGTGTACGTCGTTGAACACATCATCGACTATGTGATACCGAATTCCCTCACAGTCATGAAAACGGTATATTGATCCTATGAATGAGAGTAACTGATATGAGAAGTGTTTGTGTTATGTTTTCTAGTGGACCTTTATATAGTGAAGTGGCTCTTGTCATCTAGGGTTAATGCAGGGGTATCGTGTTTATCACACTCGTTACGGATTACCAAACGTTATTCCACTTTGTCATCTCAGGTTAATGCAGCGGTATCGTGTTTATCACACTCGTTTTGAATTACCAAATTCTATCTCGGGTTAATGTAGGGGTATCGTGTTTATCACACTCGTTACGGATTACCAAACGTTATTCCACTTTGTCATCTCGGGTTAATGCAGGGGTATCGTGTTTATCACACTCGTTTTGGATTACCAAATGCTATCTTGGGTTAATGTAGGGGTATCGTGTTTATCACACTCGTTATGGAGTACCAAACGTTATTCCACTTAGTCATCTCGGGTTAATGCAGGGGTATCGTGTTTATCACACTCGTTTCAGATTACCAAATGCTATCTCGGGTTAATGTCGGGGTATCGTGTTTATCACACTCGTTACGGATTACCAAACGTTATTCCACTTTGTCATCTAGGGTTAATGTAGGGGTATCGTGTTTATCACACTCGTTTTGGATTACCAAATGCTATCTCGGGTTAATGCAGGGGTATTGTGTTTATCACGCTTGTTTTGGATTACCAAATGCTATATCGGGTTAATGTATGGGTATCGTGTTTATCACACTCATTACGGATTACCAAACGTAATTCCACTTTGTCATCTCGGGTTAATGCAGAGGTATCGTGTTTATCACACTCGTTTTGGAGTACCAAACGTTATTCCACTTTGTCATCTCGGGTTAATGAAGGGGTATCATGTTTATCACACTCGTTTTGGATTACCAAATGCTATATCGGGTTAATGTAGGGGTATCGTGTTTATCACACTCGTTACGGATTACCAAACATTATTCCACTTTGTCATCTTCGGTTAATGCAGGGGTATCGTGTTTATCACACTCGTTTTAGATTACCAAATGCTATCTCGGGTTAATGTAAGGGTATCGTGTTTATCACACTCGTTTTGGATTACCAAATGCTATATCAGGTTAATATAGGGGTATCGTGTTTATCACACTCGTTACAGATTACCAAACGTAATTCCACTTTGTCATCTCGGGTTAATGCAGGGGTATCGTGTTTATCACACTCATTTTGGAGTACCAAACGTTATTCCACTTTGTCATCTCGGGTTAATGCAGGGGTATCGTGTTTATCACACTCGTTTTGGATTACCAAATGCTATATCGGGTTAATGTAGGGGTATCGTGTTTATCACACTCGTTACTGATTACCAAACGTTATTCCACTTTGTCATCTCGGGCTAATGTAGGAATATCGTGTTTATCACACTCGTTACGGATTACCAAACGTTATCTCAGGCTAATGTAGGAATATTGTGTTTAGCACACTCGTTACGGATTACCAAACGTTATCTCGGGCTAAGTGTTTAAGACACTCGTTACGGATTACCAAATGTTATCTCGGGTTTGCCATAGTAGTGCCTCTAAATATAAAAAAAAAATAATGATTTCCCCCCTCCCCCCATTAAATCATCCGAATCCTTCAAAGAGGGCACCTTACGGTTACCTTGGGAAATTATTGAGATTGAGGCGGCACGGTCAACGATGCAACAGATGCACAGTCAGCCGACATTCCCCTGCCCCCTGTCCCCCCTGCCAAACCAATCAAATCGGAACCTTTTCAGAATCCCATGCGTATGCCTCTTTGTTTTCTTCTTTTTGGAATGGAATTGATTCCGTCCGCTTTTTCCATCGAGTTTTTGGTGATGAATTGAATTTTTTTTCATGACTTATTTCTTTCTTTATATAGTGTAAATATTAAATCATATTATATCAAATAATGAATGGAACATTGTAATATTATTTAATTATGAAATCATAGGAAATAATGTATTTATTGTAATATTCATTTATTTATGACTTAAATTGGTATTAGTCTGGATACGTCAAAATCATTCAATTAGATCGAATAAGTACATTCGATCTAATAAGTACCTTGTGTCAAAATTGAGAAATTCTATACCTCGGATCTTTAGTATTCTCTTGTGACTCTTCTTTACATACCCAACCAGTTTATTCATTTTTTTTTAGTAAGAACAACAAATTTTCAATTTCAAACTAGAATTGAAACTTTAGAAAAAGAACCTACTTTTATCGATATACTAGAAACATGAATTAGATTACTTTTCTCGAAACTACTATTTTTCTTAACATAAAACATGGGATATACTAGATATATACTCGATATTTATTCAGGGAATCATAGAAAAAACTTTTTATTTATTGGAGTATACTTATTCAGGGAAAATGCTTTTCTTTTATTGTAATATACTTATTATTCAGAGAGTACAAACATGTGAACCCGAAAAAAAAACATGCGATTCAAAATAATTATTAATGTACCAAGGTTAAGCTTGTGATCAAGATTAAAATATACCTACCATTCATTTATAAATAAAAACAAATATCATGCAAAAACAGATATCATATAATATATTCGTTTTGGATTACATCGTAAATAATAAGATAAACTTCAAAAAAAACAAAAATTAAACTTAGAAAAACAAAACATAAACTTCAAAAAAAACAAAAATTAGACTTCAAATGCAACAAATAAGAATGCGTCAATATTACGGTATCTCTGAAATCTTTAGGGATTCACTTTCTCTTTGAATCATCTTGAAAAGGTTCACAAGAATATTGATCCTCTTCTTGTATTCTTCAATGCCATCTTTCAAATAAGTAATCTCACAATCTCTTGCTTCAATCTCTTCATCAAACTTTTTACTTAATGAGTCAACCTCATAATGCATTTCACATCTCAGGGCGTCAATCTGATTTCTAATTGCTTCCATGATTTTTCTTTTACTTTGCTTGTATTCTGTATAATTTTATTGTAATTTTACAATGGGAAAATGTGGTATTTATAGATGGTTTATGTACACCTTTCCAAAGGGGTTCGGATATAGCCAACGTTTGGTATGTTTTTCTTCAATTTATTATAAATTTTTTAACCGATTCAAAACCCTTTAAATCCACGATGTTTAAATGTGGATATACGCGACGTTTGGATATACCCCGACGTTTGGATAAAAAGGTTTTTTTTTTTTTTTTTTTTTTTTTTTTTTTTTTTGAGAGAGATAACAAGGGTTTTTATTCTTAACAAAAAAAACAAGGGTTTGTACAAAATTAAAAATAAAATGGTAACCACCAAAAAAATATTGGAACGCCACATCCATTCAACTAGAACGACACATCATTTAATTGGAACGCCATATAGCCCTTCATTCCCCCATACATATATATATGTACATATGCTGATACACATATTTGCCAAGATTATAATTTAATCAAAAACTAATTCGAAGAAAAAGATGGAGAGGAACGAATTCACCCAACAACTGAAGGAATTGAAGCATCAACTAAATGAACAAAGAAAGACATGTTAAACCTAACTTCTGATCTTTTGAATCAAATGGAAATGATCAACATGAAGCTGTTTGAGGAAATAGAGTCAAGGGATTTGGAGTTGGCTAATGTCAAAGAACAAATGAAGATCTACGAGACCAAGATAAATGAACTTGTCAAGATTTGCAACAAGGCATCAGGGCAAAAGATTGAACCCCTGCCCAATTTCAAAGAAAAGTTATGGTGCATAAAAACCCGATATCCATAACTCTTCTACCTACCAATTATTTGTCACTGTTTCTTGTTTGTGAACTTTTATTTTTATTTTTATGTTCATGTTTGTTTTTTCTTAATGCAAGTTTTATGTTTTTATTGTTAATTTTGTGTTCATCTCTTTTGTAATGAAAGTTTTATGTTCATCTTTTTCAATGTTCCTTTCAAGAATTATGTAACATTTCTTTTAAATATTTTCTATATCTGTGTCATAAATGAATCAATTAATTATTATTAAGTGCAATTATTAAATATTTTCTATATCTGTGTCATTAGTGCATCAATTAATTGCAATTTTCAATGACACGGGAACTCAAAATGCTTTTCAATGCAAAACTCCTCCCATTCATTATTAATTTTCATTTTAGGGTTTTGTAACAAGCTTAAACTTGTGATACATTCTTTATCTTTTCATGAATGCTTTATAATAATACTAATTTACAACGGTTTTGGAACTATCCTTTGAAACTTGTGTTGTTCACATGCCGCTTCATTCTTCAAATAACCTCTTCACATGCCTCTTTATTAACCACAACGCTTTAAGTTATTTTATCCCTGATTTTTTTTTTTAATTCTTTCTATCAATGATAACTTTTTTTATCTGAACAATAATAGAAAATAAAACATAAAAGGTGAGAAAACAACAACAACAAAAAAAAAAGTAAAAACAAACACTAGAGGAAATTATAGAAGTGAAATAAAAATCTCCATACTTAACATGATACAAAATTCAAAAACTTCAAATTAAACATATTAAAATGAAAATTTAAAAACTTAACATAAAAAACTTGATTAATCAACCCATTCAGTTAGGGATCTCAGCGACAGGAAGATCACGCACGGTTGCAGTGTACACATTGTTCACCAGTTTGACAAGTTCATTAATCTTATCCAAGTAGAACTTGAACCTCGATCTCAGAATCACTATCTCACCCTCCCTTGCTTCAACGTCCGTAGTTAGTTGGGTTACCGCCATGTCCTGTTCCTTCGCCTCTAAATTCAGGTAGTCGATTCGCTTCTTCTTCGCTTCCATTTCCTTCTGCATACCATCAATCGCCTTCTTCAAATCTTGAATGCTTAGATCACCTTGTTGGTTTTCTGGATTCATTTTCGCCTTTTTTTTCTTTCAATTGAAATTCCTTATCAGAAAATAGGGGCGCTATCTTAGTGTAAATAGGGTGTTTGAATAGCGTGTTGTTGACATGCCGCTTCATTCTTCAAATAACCTCTTCACATACCTCTTTATTAAACACAACGCTTTAAATTCTTTATAATGACATATAACCACCGACTTTTTGTTTTTTAATTTAATTTATTTTAATTATTATCTCATTTAAATATAACCACAAACTTTTAGTTTTTTAATTTAATTATCTCTTGCTATAAAAGTCTATTAATAATTTTTTCCCACAAACATCATCCCATTTTATTAATAATGTCTGTAACAAGCTTAAAATTGTGATGAAATTGTGATATCATGCAGTATTTGTATCATTATTCATTTAAAAGTGTTTGTATTTATTTTAACTATTATCTCATTTAAAAGCCTTTTATATAATATTAAAACTCTATTAATAATTTTTTTTCCACAAACATCATCGAAGTTTAGTAATGATGTTTGTAACAAGCTTAAACTTGTGATGAAATTGTGATTGCATCATACATTCCATTCAATATCTTATACTCTAACAAACTTAAACATCATAACATGTTAAACAGGTAGAAATGTTAAATTGCATAAAGCATTTAATGTTAAAAAGTAGTACAAAACATCATAAAATATTAAACGGCTTAAAATGTTTATGGCTCAAAACACCATGCTAACAATTCCGTAACTAGCTTCTTTCTCCACATCGGCATGTATTCAACCTGAAGAGATCGCACATCCTGTCTCCCTATCAAGAACTCAATCCATTTAATGGCGAATAAACCACAATCAACCCTACAAAATATTCAAATAAGTTAAACCAACATCGTCTTAAAAACTAAGAAATGTATCTACACTTTGAATATATGAAATCAAACTTACCCATTTCCTTGAACATGCAGGCATGTCACTTTCTCAACCGAGAACTTCTCTAAACTGTACTTCTCATAACCCACTACAAAGTTCTTCAACATGTACGTTATTCCGACTTCAAGTGGCTCCAACCAACCATCTAAGACTGCCTTTTTAACATGCCCCGGGAGGCTATCATACACACATATCTTCCGCTCGTCGATATCAATCCTCAATACAAACCAATGAAATGCGCAACAATCGGAACATAAAAATATCGGCAAACAGACCACGGTTTGCTTACATGTGGAGCTTTTCCTTTCACATAGTTCAACAGTGTTATACATAACTTTTTAGGAATTGTTTCAACATTCGACGGTTTACTTTTGTCATCCCTTGTTCTCTTTCTCCTTTTCTTCCCTTCCACATAGTCTTTGAAGGAAACTTTCACAAAATATGCAAAACGGCTATTAAGAACACAGGCATCTTGTTCAAATAATGCCGGGTGCGTATTGCTGCGTCTCCGGATCTCGCACAATGCACTATCCAAAATCTGCATTCCGAAATTTATATATCACTAAACCCTAACCCTAAAGCAGATACTTTAATATCTTGCTGCAACTTTAAAAATAAAGCAGGCTTACAAAGCTTGGCAATGCTTCACCATCAACAACAGCTTTCAAAGAACAATATGGAAGTTCGTAATCAACCAACCACACAACCAAATCGCTGTAAAAAAGTTCGGATTACAGAATTAAAATTATTATAAAATGAACAGCGGACTTAAAGTTTTACTTCAAGGAACAAAAATTCGGCGTACCTGCCATCTCCAACTTCAAGTAGCCACTTTTCGTAGCATTCCATCAACGCGGGATCCGCTTCTCGGTACGGATCGTACACATCAACATTAAGTTTCCTTCTTTTCAAGGGACGAATAGGAGGCTTCGCTTCAACATGTTCCACTTTCCGCACCATACGTGCTCCATGCTGTACCAACAAGGGCAATCCTTCCTCTAAATAAACTAGTTGTTAGTTAGGATTACTAGTCATTAACATAATAAACGAAATTATGTTAATTTTTTTTAAAAAAAAAGTACCTTCCAGTTCTTCATCTTCATCTTCCACCATAATCACCGTCTTTCCTCGGTTGTCGAGTGTACTAGGGCAACCGAGTCAAAACACAGTATTCACAAATCAAATGTTCTTGCTTTTTTCATTAATTACTAGTATATAAAAAAAGAATAATTCACATATAAACATTAATTCACATATGGACTTTAAAAAATGTACCTTCCCTTGCACTTTTTTCCTTCATGTACTCCGCCATCACAGAAGTATGCAACGCCATTATAGCTTCCAATGCACTTTTTTCATTCGAGCCCTCCGCCATTACGTCCTCTTCCTTTGATTCAGATTGATCCCCCTCATCACATCCATCATCCGCCATCACGTCCTCCTCCTTTTCTTCAGATTCCTCCTTTTCATGACCTCCAACCATGTCACTAAAAGGATTCATGACATTTTTGCATTTTTCACAAACTAAATTACCCGCCATCAAATCAACCTTCTTTTGCAAAGCATCCACCATCTTGTCCAAAACTTCCACCTTCTTTTTCAAAGCAATATCGGGTTGATGACTTTCTTGCATGGGAGAAACTGCCTCCACGTTGTCCTTCGTATCATCCTCCCCGTTGTCGGTACAATAACCGATGTGTTTCGTTAATGCGACGTAATATGGTTTACGTGCCTCAGCTACACTTGGAACAAGCTTTGGTAGAACTTTTATCTACATTGAATTCGTTTCGTAAATATCAATTAAAACTTCATAAAAACAACAACAAAATATAAGTACACCTAAAAAAATATCTATTCAAACCTGTTCCAACTGCAAAAGCGCTTCGACTTTCGCAGAGTTCACCCTCGTTGTCACTTCCCATTTCACCATTCTTGGAAGACCTCTTGAGTTAACAAGGATCCCCTTTTTCTATAAATACGGGATGGCTTCAACTGCCCATACCTACATAACATAACATTTACAAAAAACTATTAAACATTTATATAAAAATTCTGAATTACAATAATGCTGATATTCGAATACATACCATGAAAGCATGCGGGAATCCATACAATGAATATTTATCACATCCTTTTTGAACCAATCACTTAAGTCCCGATTGAACACATGAATGGTGCTTTTATAAGACAAGTTCCCCCATGGAAACTTGTTGAATGCATTCAAATCCTCCACCAAATCAAACCACCACCAATCCAACTGTAAATTCTCCTCACAACCCAACACAACATAAGCCAAAACAACCAACAATCCTAGTTTGTATCGATCGGTTTGATTCTTAATGTGTGCTCGATCAAACACGTCGAGCAGATCATTTCTTTTTATTGATGTCTTCTTCTTCAAATAAGTTGTAACAATCAGACTAGATTTTCCTTTTTGTTGATCACCAAACCCAGCCTTGCCAACATTCAGTCCCGAAACAAGCGTAAACTCTTTTAAACCAAATCTTAGTTGTTTTTCTCCAACAACAAACCAAATTTCGTCCTCCCTTTCAGTCTTTGCCACCCTCATCACAAACTAATGAACAAGTTGATTCAATCTAATTTCACGAATTTCAAGTAACTTACCAAAACATGAAGCTTTAAACAGTTTTTTGTGTTTACCGTCTAACTTTTCAAACACATGCTGGGCTTTATCGATGGAACTTCTATTGAATATATGACACTTTTTGCTCCTGTCTTCCGATGTTAGTTCATATTTGAGCTTCATGTTTTACTACAATACAAAAAATGATTATATCAAACAAGAAGAATATACCAACGACTAATCTAGTTTCACATACAAAATCTAACAAACAATTCATTATACCAAAGATTAAACCAGAGCTATCACATTCAAATTCATCACAAACTCCAAATAAAATAACCCATTTCACAATTCAACCAAATTGGCAATTAATCTGCATGCATTATCATAAACACACTTAATTCAATACCACAAATTAAAGCAGAGCTACACAGTTCGTTTTCACAATCAAATTCATCATAAACTATAAATCAAACAACCCATTACACTAAACACACTTAAATCGATTAAAGACACGAAACCCACTTAAATCGATTAAAGACACAAAACACACTTAAATCGATTAAAGACACGAAACCCACTTAAATCGATTAAAGACACAAAACACACTTAAATCGATTAAAGACAACAAATTGTATATTACTTACCAATCAATTCGATATTGAGATCCTCCTGCAAAAATTCTGTTTCTTGAAGATCCTCCTGGGAAAATTTGATTCAAATCGTGTAGATTGATAAGAAGAGCATAAATACTCAGGAATTGGAGGTAGGTAAATGATTTTAAGAGAAAAGACGATGACAACGAGAGCAAAGTTTGGGGAAGAATTGGAAAACAAGGTTTTGTGTGTTATGTGTGTGTTGATAGGAAGAAGAAGATGGAGAATTTGGCTAAGTGTCGGGTGAATTTTGGGGATTTTGGGGCTGATGGAGGTTGGGGCAATTTCGGGAACACAGGGAAATAAGGTTTTTCCTTTTGTTTTTAAATAGATATTTAGTCAAGGACTAAATAGACAATGACAAGTTAAAAAAAAGCTATATGAGCAATTCCCCCTTGGGAAAAAAATATAGCTCTTCCAAACAACTTACAATTTTCAAATAAGAAAAAGTGATTACCTCTAGATGTTCTTGTATCTGGTATTTCTCTGAATTGAAACCGTCATGAATCGGTCTTAAAATTAGAAAAGAAAATTATTTTTATATTGACCGTTTGGACCGTTAGTAAGGGTGACATCACCCGACTACCCTTTTACGTCAGCAATGCAGTTGTGTTTCTCTTTTCGGTTTAGTTACGTCAGTAGTATAAAAGGAAGTTGTTGCATTGTAATCGATTATGCTATGAGATATCATCTGAATTTTCTCCTTAAATTGTTCTATCATCTTCACCCCTTTTTTTTCTCCGTTATCTCAATTTTCTGCAATTTTACAATAATTTCTAGTCCATTTCGGGCCAGAAACACACTTGTTTAGCTTAGAATATTTAAGCCTGAAATAAAAATGATAAAGGATGAAGAGGGAAGGAAACAAAGATGGTTAGAGGCGTAAATAGTCCAAGTCCAGCCGGTTTTCAAGGATTTTTAGACCGAATTGTAGTTGACGGTTCTTAAATTTTAAGAACCAAATTGGACTGGGTTCAGCTGTGCAACCATCTTTCTGGTTCGACTTAGTTAGGTTCGGTTTCAAGTTTTTAGCTTTGTTAAACTTTGTATCTTGTGCTTGTTTCTTTACAGAAACAATGATTCTTTGAAAGACTAAAACAATTTTGAAAAAGGTGTCTTTATAGGCACATGCAATCTACTTAGGCACCCAAATTGAGGGCACCACATTTTCACATGCTAATCTACTTTAGGCACCACAGTATAATTACATAATTGCCATTTATACTTAAGGCACCACACATGAAAATAAAATTCCTCTCTTATCAAAATAACTACAATACAACCCATTAACTTTTGATTTATACAAATTCACCATTTCACCTAGGCACCACATTTTTTTCCCTCCAAAACAATTATACCAATATCGAAGTCCTCCTTCTCCATCGTCCAAACTTGTTCTTCCTCTCCAATATTCTTCGTCTCTTCATCTTCTTCATCATATATCTCCTCCTCCTTCCTTTATCTCCTTCTCAACCCTATTTCATCTCTCTCTTACTCATATCACCATTATCATTATCTTCCTCTTCTCTTTAAAAAAAAATCCATTTTTAGAAAGTTGTGATTATCATCACATTTTCTAACCAACTTTTTAAGTGCTTCATTAAATCACTTCCTCATCATCATTAGTTAAAAAAGTATGGATCTTTTTGAGTTTTATTCATATAGAGCCTTCAAATGAAGATAAAATGACTTCACATGAAGTTGGGAATACAAATGAAAACAAGACTATTTCAAATGAAGAAGAGATTTCGATAGAAGATATGAAGTGTCGCCAAGATGACATCATTGGAATGAATGGGAGGTAATTCCTAAATTCTTTAGAAAAGTGCTAACTATGACTAGTAATTTTTTTTCTTTTCAAAATGGTACTTTCCACTGTTGCCACCATGGATTCGGATCAGAAGTGATGATCCCATGATCCCATCTCCCTCCCAGTATATCGGAATTCTTCTTAAATTCGGAGCCTTTTGGATAATTTTCGAAACTCGCATTCATAATGTGGTTCACATCTTCAGGAATTAAGGGAAATAGAAAAATATGTGTTTTTCAGTATGTTCTATAATACATCCAATTGTGTGACAGTGGGACCATCATGTAACAAAGACATACCAAAGAATGCTAGCGTGTTTTCATGAAATCTCAAAAGAGATGTATAGAGAGATCATTATCAACTTCCTATTATTTCACATAGACGTGTAAAAGACACACAACTAACATCTCATGTCGTTCCATGTATCAAAAGGAGATAAAAACATTAAAAAGAAAAAGAAACAGGGACAATGTCACCCAAATGCTTTTGCACCATACTCCATTCATCCCAATATAAAGCCTTTTGGTCATTTCATACGTTTTAAAAAAAAACCTAATAAATGAGTTATTTTTTTATATTTTAATGCAAAATATTGTATTGTTTTCTGAGACCGACTAATAATATTACATTGTTTAGTGTGAAAGTAAAAACAATGCATTTAATATTGTATTGTTTTGAGAGAAGGACTTGTATTTTACGACGCCACTAAAAAGCCAAAATGCCCTTTTTTACGGGGCAGAGGGAGTAATATATATGAATGCTTAATGCTACAAAACAATTCAAACCACGGACCAAGAAACCTTTTAGGCTTATAAGCATCAAAGCTACTTCTATTATATGTTTGCACATTATTCATCTGGATGTTTAAAGTTTGCAGATATTCAGAATATGCTCAGAGGAAGGAGATTTACACACAAACACAATGTGTTTATTTGAAATGTTAGGCCATTTCGATTGGGATGAAAAAGTAGTTCTAGTTCTTATGGCTCTTACAATGAAGTATGGTCAATTTCAACACATATCACACCTTCAATCCCTTAACCGTATGGCCTAATCCGTTGCAGTTCTCGTACAGCTACCTCGTGACTTAACTACGGTTAAAAGATAGTTTAAAGCTTTCATCTTGCTTGATGAAGACCATGGTTGAGCTAACTAAACTCATCGTCGAGTTTGAAAGCTTACCTTTGCAGTATGAACTATTGGAGTCTAGGGTAATTTGTACTCCAAAGTCTATGATATACATGGCTAGCTTAGCTACTGGTGTTTTAGAAGCTCATTGGCAATCTACGAAAACAATTATGTATGTAAGCAATAGTTTTTCCTATACAACATAACGGCTTCTGCAAACACCATGAAAATTACATCTAACATACAGCCCAGCAAATAATTTGAAAATAAAAAAATCTTGAGCCTTACATCTGATAAATCACTATGGCTACGTTTGTTTTGGGTTGGAGTTTTTTTTAGATAAAGTGATTGAAATAATGATTAAAAAGTTGATGGGGTAAAATAAAATAGAATAATGATTGGTGTAGATTATGAAATGATTGGTGAAATAAAGTAGAATAATGAATAAAATAATGGTAAAAAAATGTAATAAAGTTGATAAAGTGAAATGATGAGAGATGATTTAATATTTTTTTATTTGTAGTTGAAGATTTGATTGGTGGGAGAATTGTAAGAAATGATTGGTGATGTGATGTAAAAAAACTCCTAAAAAAACTCTCTCCAAAACAAACAAGGGCTATGTGTTGGTCTGTAGTGATTCCGGCCAACCGAAGTCAAAGCACTCAGGCCAGCAATCCAAATGTCAGTTTGAGGTTTGTCGTTGCAAATCTGTGATGCAGGGTTAAATATATAATATGTTATTCATCGAATACATTTTGTTGAAGCGTTACAGGTTGGAACATTGAACATATAACAATGCTCCTAAGTTCATTACTGTCACGATTGTCGTTACTTACCAGATAAAAGAATCCACAAAAAAAAAAAAAAAAATTTTAAATTTCAACAGCGGCACAAGTGTATTCTCAGCTAACTCGTTCAACCTGTGGCTGTGGATTCAACGCCACATAGCATTGAGTAGCTGTGCAAGATTTTGGAGGAAGAAACGGGCAGCAGTGGCAACGGAAGCAAACGTGGTAATTTGTGTTTTGATTTAGGTAACTGTAATTTTTTTTTTATTGAGTAATGATAGATGCACAATCAAACGGGTTACGCAACGTGATCTTTCACATTTGATTTTAATGAGTGTTAATTGTGTTAATTGACTGTGATGTAAACTAATCAAATAGAAATCAAGGTATGAGATCACGTTGTGTCATCTATTATGTAATTTTGATTGTATCTTTATTATTGTTTTTTTTTTATTTCTTCAGTAGAAAAGATACAAATATATTATGTAAGTTTAAGAGACTAATTCATAAATAATAAAATGACAATAGTAAAAAGGTTCTGGATATAATATATTTGGTTTTTTTTACAAGCGTGGTGTATTAAATAGGATCATCATTTAAAAATTAAATATGTATTGTCAAGGATAAGCACTTGTTTTTTAAAACATTGTGGTGCCTTGAGTAAATAAAATGTGATGGCCTTAAAGATGTCTTTTAAAAATTTAAACACTAATTACTAGTCATTTATTACTCGTTCACAAGACCCAAAACGATTGCAATAAAACTGAAATAATTGAATGCCAAAAAATATACAATAGGCTCTGTCATACAGTAGGTCCATCTTCAGTACGTTGCATTCCCAACTCTTAATTGAAAATTATTTTCGTGGGAAATTTTAAGCTACCATCAAGCTCAATCTTGAATCTTCTGGATATGGCCTACTGGTAAAAGGCTTGGGTGTTGTTCTGACAGCTGGGCCAGGAGCTGGAGTGTGGAGGTTCGAATCCCGTAAAGGGACGACTTCTTTCAGTTTCTTGGTAAAAAGGCAGCCCTCGACTCTGAGCTGCTAGGTTCCTGATTAACATCTCCACTATTCTGTGGGATCGGGCGAGTGGGGACCCTCAAGGTTAGAGTTTAACCTTTTTTTGAATTCAATTGTTGAGAATTAATACACATGATCCTAATCATTTAAATGATTACATTTGTCCACTGAATTTGATGGTCATTGACCATCATAAAATTTCCCTACTTTCATTTAACCAGTAGCATTTTTAGAAACATGGAATCTAGATTTATTGATACTCGGTTTCTGGCTAGAGATTGCACAAAATTTATCAAGGACATGTTTAATGACCATCTGTATTTAACACGCTAAATAGCTTGATTCAATTAAGTTCTTTTTCGAGTTCAAACTCGAGCCGAGTTGCTTGAATAATTAATCGATCAGATATCGAGCTTTATAATCGAGAAGCTCGTAAGTTAATCGAGTTATATTAATTAATTATATGTATAAAACTTCATATTAAGTAGTATTTTATATTTCCATTAATTAAAAGTCGAGTAGTAAACAAGTCGAGCTCGATTTTCTCGTATTCTATGAAAGTTAAATGAATTAAAAAAAAATCATATTTACAAACCGAGTCTAGTTGTATTAAATAGTTAACGAGTCGAGTTGGTCTTACCTTTTGATGACTCGATCGACTTCGAACCAAGGTTTGTATCCAAGTCAAGTTGAGCTCGAGCCCTCAGAGAGTATGGACTCAACTCGCTCGGTTAAACCTATTATTATTCACTTCAGCGTATTACCTAACGAAAAAACGAACATCGGGAGTTAAACTCCCTCCCCAGACTGACGCCGAACGGAAGAGAAGCTCGGTGGCCGGACCTCGACGGTATTCTTCGTAGTAATCAGTTACGACTTCCTAGGTTTTTCATAAAATACGGTTGTAGAGAGGAGATTCATTCCTCTTTTAAAACTTGTTTTGTTTCAAGCCATGTTTAATGACTAGTTCTGTATAGATTGAAACTGATACTGCGATACCCTGTATCTTCGTAAAGGGTGTAAAAGTCTTTTTACAATTTTGTTTGTCTCGATAATTTTTAATGGGTATTAAATAAACAGAGTCAAGATAATTGTTAAACGGTATTTACGGTATTTTAAATGTGTAACTTTTGTTAAGGGTAAAATGTAAATGTACCCACCCCTATTTAAGGGGAGTTCTTCTATGGTGGGTCCATTTGAGTAGTAAAACATGTGGATGAATCTGAACCACAGTTTCAACTCAAATTCAAACTGTATGGTCCAGAATCATTTACGTGTGTCTACGGTGCAAATGGAGTGACTATGGAAGAATTACCCCTCATTTAAACCCAACATACCCCAAAACCCTTTCATTTCATCCCCAATTCTTTTTCTGCGGCCGTGAGGAGGGAAATAGAGAAAAGAAAGAAAGAAAAAGAAAAGCTTTCCACTTTTTGATCAATCCAGCTGTTGAAATCACAAACCAATTACACCAAAATGCTTCCCTTGATGAGAGCTTAATTTTGATACAAGTTTTACACCGATCGGGTAAGAGTTTCGGAAACCCATTTTCTAGATCTAGATGTGTTCTTGAGTTTTTCTTAGCTTTTTAATGTTTTAAAGGTTGTAGTAATTGTAGAACTTCGTTTTGGTTGTAGATTCGAAGTGGTTGTTTGTGGATCTATAAGTTCTTGAAGATTCAAGTTGAATATCATATTTTCTTCAAAAGATTTGAGGTAAAGGGATGTTCTAACCGAGATGTTGTTTATTGTGTAACCTACATAATGTTAATGATGCATGTCGAAGCCGAACTAATAGTTTACGTCGGCCTTAATGTAGCTAGTGAGGGAAACTTGGATTTTTCGTCCGATAACTTTACCCTTTTCGATTTTCGTCCTGTTTTTACCCCGGCGAGAATTTTAGTCATGTATCTTTTAAAAACATTGCAAAAATCATCCTATCTAGCCGGGAAAGCTGACTGGACTAATTTTCCGGCAAAATTTAATGATGTGGCTGCCACATAACGCCGACGTGGCCACCTGGTCCAATTTTTTGCCAAGTAGGTCGACAAATAAGCTGGTTTTGGAGGGAAAATTCTCTCCAACCTAATTTTCCCCTTCTTTTATATCCCTATTCACCTATCTTCTCCCTTCTCGTCTCTCTTCTCCCCTCTCCCCTCTCGTCCCTCTTCTTCCATCTTCTTCATTCTTTCATTTTTTTAACTGCAAAATCGATTGGAAGGAAGAAAAGAGTGTTGGAAAGCTCATTGATTCGAAAAGAAACCTGTAATATGTCACCTTTTTCTTCTTATAGTTCAAGTCGTAATGTGCTTTGTGGCTATGGGATTCGAGCTAAATTGCGCATAGCTTGGACCGAAGACAACCCAGGAAGGAGGTTTTATGGATGTCAATACTGGAAGGTAAAATTGTATCTTTGTTTGTGTAATTTTATTTTCTTAATTTCGAAAAGCTAATTGATTAGGGTGAATAATTTTATTTTCTTAATTTCTTAGTTCAATTGAAGGGGAATTCAATTCCAAAAACTATTGTTCATGAGTTATCATGTGAATATATTTATTGTTTTAACACAACAGGTTGGAGTTGGAGGTTGCGACCTTTTCTATTGGGAGGATCCTCTTTTGTGCACACAGGAATTGAAGATCTTGATCATCGAATTACGTCATGAAGTGGTTATGCAAGAACAACAGTTGACTCGATTGACAACTGTACAAGAAGAAGAGTTGACTCGATTGAAAACTGTGCAAGAAGAAGAGTTGACTCGATTAAAAAATGTGCAAGAAGAAGAACTGACTCTATTGAAAACTGTGCAAGAAGATGAATTGAAAATGAAGGTGTGGAAGATGAAACCGTTCCTATTGTTTTCTTGGAGCATTTTCTTTGCAATTTAGTTAGGTAAATTACATAAAGGATGTTGATTGATTGAAATTTGTTTTGGGGTTAATGTTTTGGTGTAATGTAATGTAATGTAATGCAGGTTAATGACTCGGTTGATGGAGGTTAATGTTTGTCTTGGTTGTATTGTTTAATGTAATGTAATGAAGTTAAGGATGGAAGGTTGTCTTGGCTTTTTGTCTTGGTTGTATCTGTGAAAGATCCATCTTTTTTGTTAGTTAGTTTGTATTAGTTTATTAATAAGATCCACCAAACTTCTGCATTTTCATTGAATTAATTCTATTTAATATGAATGCTATAAAATAAGTCAAGTTACCTTTATCACATGGGTCTACAAAAACTACTGAACGGTCATTCTTGAAACAATTAGAATGGGTTAAGAATGGGGCATTTGTTAAGATAAACTTCTGCATTTGTTTCATCCAAAATAGTTTCATCCCAAAATAGTTACATCAACAACCATCAATCCAAAATAGGTTTCATCCAAAATGGCTTCATCCCAAAATAGTTACATCAAAAGATATCAACCATACCGGTGATAGAAAAAATAAAGACATGACGAAATAAAAGACATAAAGTTGCTGCAAAAGGCAAGACATGCTAGAGTTGTGACAATGATTTGTACTTCTACTTTCCACCTTCTTTTGGGCTTTTGTCAGCTTGAACTTGGCATTGTTGAAGTTGCTCATATGGTGTTGGTGTAGTCTTCAAACATTTACCGCTTCTTAATGGCACCTCCTTTCTTCCTTTGTCAAGTTGACATTGTTGAAGCTTCTCAGATGGTGTTGGTTCATTATTACTATCACCTACTTTCCTTCTTGCCTGAAATATAGAATTCCAAAAAAGTAAGCATCACCAAGAAAAAGAAAGCCCGCGGTAGCAAGGGAACCGGGGAAAGTATACAAAAAAGACAGATCTTTTCTATTCTATTAGATTAGTATTAGTTAGTGATCCCGGCTTAGTTAGTCCCTTCTTCCGTGATGAACTGTTGGTGTTGGAACCCGTCCTACATTTTATTTTGTCTCTGTGGACCGAGGAGAAAGGGGGCTCGGCGGGAGGAGGAGTGTGCCGTGAGAGAAGCAAGGAGGTCAAGTATCTTATTGAACAAAATGGTGCTATTCTTCCTCCATTGATCAAGAATTTAGATTTTTGGGAAGTATCATGATCATCCAATAGGAAGGGTTACCATTTTTTAAAATGAACAATTTGAAGGCGTATTGATTCTAACAACTGATTGCATAGCTGATCATTCGGAGCTTTCAATTCATAGATGTAGATCTCGGACTTCTAAATGGGGATATTCCCGAAACTCAAACCGAAAAGAGGAAGTGAGTTAGACTACGCGTAATCCCATTTTTTTAGAACAGGTTGAGGGTGTAGGTATTATTGGTGGAAAAGAAGCACTAAATTGGGGTTTATCGGGACCAATGTTATGAGCTTCCGGAATCCAATGGGATCATCGTAAAGTTGATCGTTATGAATAAAAATTTTCGCTTTGACCATTAAGAGTAGGTAACCCGCTCCCTGTCTTTGCATTCTATCTCATCGTATCCCATTCTGTGAGATTTTAAATTCACTGCCAATACCTCGGTGTAGGCCCGGGATAATCCTTTGTTCCACAGCCCTGGGGCTATTTACAACTAGCCAATTAAGAATTCTCGTTGAATTCCAAAAATTCAAGTTTAATAAAGGTGTCAATAGGGCTGACCATAATCTAAACTGAACCAAATCAATTCATAACTTTTTTTAAAAAATCTTACTGAATTCAATTTAATGGCAGCCGAGAAAACAACATCTTAAAATCAATAAAAACACAACTACTGTAAGAGAAAGAGCTAGAAATTCAAGCATGAAACTAATGATAACAGGTAAGTTATCTGATAAACATGTCCAAGAAAAAAAACATATAAATCAACACTTTCATGCCAAAAGATGTAAATTTTGCGGGGGCCTAAAAGAATTACAGCCTACCAAGAACAAAGTTCACCAAGAAGCAATTAGGCTAATTGAAACAAAGACCTAAAATATAAAATTCCAAAAAAGTAAGCATCACCAACAACTTCAGCATGCCTAAAGTATACATACCACTTTTGACTAATACTTAAACTATATCAGCAAGCATATTAAAAAGTCAGATTAAAAATCTATGAATCAGACTGCAAATGAGGACAAAAACAAGAATATTGACTCAAAATCATCCCAAAAAAACAAGAATATTGTCTAACTCCCAGCCATGTCATATAGACAACTAGTAGCAATTACTAGATGGAAAGGAAAAATAGATTTAGTAAACATTCTAAGAATGGAGAAAATACACAGTTGTACCTGCAATTTGGGAGGCCTACTATATTCCCCAACTTCACTGATCAATTGACTACCACTGCCACCAAATTCAGAAAATTGAGTGGCCATGTAGTGAGAAAACTCAATCTCCTCCTAACATTTAAGACAACTTGAATTTTAATTTCTAGTTTAATTGAATACAAGGAATTAAAAAGTACAAGTGAAGTAAAGATAACAATAAACAAATACATACCTGCTGTTCCAATTGATCATTTCGAGTTGTATGTTGATGACAAGTTTTCTTATTGTGCCCTTTGGATCCATAATTACCACATTTAAGTGAATCTTGTTGTCTCTTAAGCCTATGTTCATCTTGCCCCTTAGGCTTTCCTCTTGATCTCTTCTTCATCTTCTGTGATGGCTCATCATATCCCCTTCCCCTAGCCCTTTTTGGTCTACCAACAACCCTACCAGCATTTGGTGGCTGTGGAGGAATATAACCGGTTGGTCTCCACTCACTTCTTCCATTGATAGGCATGATGACAGGGTATAAACCTTCTTGAAAGTGTCTACTTTATAATAAATGTTGACAAAATCATGGGAAGTTAATTTTTCATTGTAGATTATAGACAAAGCATGCTTGCAAGGGATGCCACTTAGATCCCATCTCCTACACCCACAAGTGCCTTTTTCTAAATCAACAACATACCTTGAACCGTCAAAACAATTAATTTGATAATGAAACTTATCTGCCTTAATTGGAATACAGTCCCCCACTTTGTCACTAGCACCATCAATTATTTTTTGAATCTTTGGACAAAAGGGTCCTTTCCACTTCTTCCTTTGATCACACTTGTCACGTTTCTTTTGCATTCTCTTCATTAGATACTCTAAGATCCACTCCAACATTGATACAATAGGCTTCTCTCTTGCCTCAAGAATGCAAGAGTTGAATGATTCACAACCATTATTCAGCAACATATCACATTTTGGAATGTCATTAAAGTATGCCTTACTCCATTGTTCAGGTGGTTTATTTCAAACCATTTAGTTGCAAATTCATTCAACTATTTCATCTCTTCCTTTTTTTTTCAAATTCATTAACTGTACATGCCCTAGCTGCTCTCCACAATGCAATTTTCAAGTGTTGTCCCGTAAACCCTGCCCTCTTGAAGTTCTCATGCAAATGCCTGACACAAAACCTATGTGTTGCATTTGGATACACCTCTTGCATTGCTCTGATCAGACCCTTTTGTTTATCACTCATAAATGTCCATGCAAATCTTCAAAAATGTTTAAATCAACCTTAACCAATGTCAAAAACCACTCTCATGTGTGTCTATCCTCCTTACAGACAACTGTCATGGCAAGTGGGACTATGTTGTTGTTAGGATCCACCCCAACTACATACAATAAAACCCCTTCATGTGGACCTGAAAAATGGCACCCATCTAGCCCCAAAAAGGGTCTACAACCATTTAAAAACCCTTTCGTCAATGCATCTAAGCAAATGTACAACTTATCAAATCGGGGATCTCCATTCCCACTATCATTAGTGCTTAATATGACACTACTATTAGGCAATATAGGTGGGAACGCAGTGGAATTCAAAAATTTATTTCCTTTAACCAGGATCGACTTCGTTTAAACAACAACCATAAAAGAAGTAAATGGTGAATACCTTGCATGATCTAAAAGATCGACGCTTTGACCGTCTAAGGAGAGTAGCGGTGCACGGAGCCGCCCAAGCATTCAGCCTCTACCGCCAGTCCACACGAAAAACCTGCCAGAATCCACCATTGGATTGCTACTAGAAAAACTCGGTTGCTAGACTGACATTTTCTCTCACTCAAAACACTCTCTAAGAAGCTCTCTATTTTTCACAAGAAACTATTAGTCTCTTGGAATTGTGATGTACAAAAGAGCTAGCCAACCCCTCCTTTAAATAGAGTGTGGTGCGCCTCTATGACAATCCCAATCTGATTGGGAGAAGCTTCCTAGTAGATTGGGGAGAAAGAAAACATTTTCCTAATAAAATATGGAAAATACCTTTGATTGATTCATCTCATTTAATATTCAATATCCTATACTAAATATATTTTCCCAAGATATATATCGACAATATCTTATATTGAATATATCTTTATCTTATTATCATAAATCTATTTTTCCAAAAAATTAATTAATATCTAATATTATTATTATGGTAATCTTATTAATTAAATTGAACAATTCAAATGTATCTGATACACTTAAAAAATGGCGTCCCCTCTCTCCACTAATTTGGGAATTGAGATTTTCTTTAATTAATGATACTATGATTAATTAATTTGCAAAATACATGTGTATCATATACATATATATTTTCGACATATACATATACATTATATGTATATTTAATTAATCAACATAATTAATATCTTGTATTATACTTATTCATAATAAATAAATACCACCATATTAATTTACCACTATAACCTTTATAGCATGAGATAAATTCTTTCCTTATTTGGTTATCAACTATAACCACATTTTAATCCGACTTGATGTTCATATGTGTGTGACCCGACAGGCTTCCGAATATGTTGGCCGTAGGCACAAAGTGCAAATTACGAAAACGCCCTTCATACCTAACGATCATGGGATATCGTCTAGCAACACACCATGACCCCCAATCATCGGAAGAGTCAAATGCAATGACTACTACCTTTTCATGTGAAACAGTTACCGTGTAAATAGAATCAAATAGCTGTAATAATATCCATACGGTCGTACGTCGAGTGTCAAGCATCAATGACCGTATCTTATAATCTGGATATCATGCTCTCACGAAGTAACTCGTTTACTCCCACTTTGCAAAGATTCACGAGAGTAATACATTCCTTATAAGAAGGCCTTTTCGGATATTCACCCCTACTATTAGGGTACGCGATTTCCGGACGACAAAACACGTATACTCCGCATGCTTCAGTATCACACCCAATCACTACCGCATGATCGCCCCATGGCTAGGGGAAACCTCAATAGTGTCAAAGCATGACAATCCACACCGTGATGCCATGTAGACTCCGGTCCTAAGGATAATTACACAACCGCCACATAGTGTGACACTTAACAGTGTAAGTGGGTCAGTCTAACGTATGCATTCTCTAATAAACGTCCACGTACAGTCCAAGTGTCTCTACACTTCGATAGACGAGATCTATCCCTGCCCTTAAAGACATAAGACATCTAATACGTGCTAGTTTGCTTGTACTATCAATGTCCTGTTTAATAGTATATAAGCCTAGAGAAATTTAAGTATCAAACTTATTAAAGTGATTAAAGATCTTATCAACCATAATCGCCTATCATGGTTTCTCTGTCACAGTTTAATACTAAGGGCGTTATCATATAACAATTCACAATTGGTTCCTAAAAAGAATAAATATATGACAACAGAAAAGCCATTTAACATATGTATAAACATAAAGAAATAGTAGAAATGATTCGACCCGGTCGGATCCGGTCCAACCCGATTGGGTTTAGGACACTATTTCAACAACTACTTCCTGGATTAGATCTCTTCACCTCCTCAATAAATTCCCACAACAAAGTGTACTGATCCACAGAGTCACCCTCAATGATAGAAAGAGCCTTTCTTTTTGCCCTATAGGCTTGATCTTCGAAATGTGGCATCTAGTTTCAGCAATGGCATCCTCCTTAAACCCTTTTATATTTCTATTAGGATCACTCTTAAATTTATTCAAGTATTTTCCAGAAATCCATTCAGCTCTCATGTTTTTGACATGAAAACCTTTTGCACAAGTATGATCAGGATTGTATTTCCTAATCTAGAATTTGGAGTCACCCTTAACAATTAACCCATGAAGCATCCACCCACAATCTTCATCAGCACATTTGGCATGCACCCTCTCATTATCATTTTTTGTAATGTTTATATTCCTATTTGTTCTGAGTACATGTGAGTGTATTTCTTGTCTAAGTATTTTCTTATTGTCAAAGTTCATTCCTATTTTAAATTCAGGATCATACAAATCTCTTGTGTTAAACATAGGGAATTTTTGTTCCCTGTCCTCATCATCTGAATCTTTGCCACTATCCAAGTCATCATTCACATACGACTACATCCTCTTCTTTAGAAGAATCATCACAAGCTAAACCCTCTTGCTCTTGCACATTTGACTTCTGTAAGTGATCACATTCTGTTGATAATTCAGGAAACCATTCCACATCAAGGTCCACATTATCAGAAAACCATTTATCATCCAATGCATCATCAGACTCTACATCATCTAAATCAAACTTTACATCATAAGTGTCTCTACTAAACTTATCATCATACTCTACATCGACATTTTCTTTCCCATGACCATCCCTTTGACCTGAACCAAGTTTATCTACTTGCTCAGTACCTACAGATCCATTCAGCTCATCCACATAAAGTGCCAAACATCCATCACCTTTCAGCTTTTCGTCAACTAGGTTACTTAAATCCTTGTCATCCCATATCAAAACAAAACCATCTTTGACATAATTATAGAGTCTAAAAGGTTTGTTAACTCCTTCATTGGTTAGCACACTACGCAATATGTGATATGTCAAAACATCTTTCTTTACATTCTTAATATCAAATTGCCTACCACCAATGTATTTCGACCCACTAGCTGTTTGATGAAATGTACCCCCAAAATGCAAACGTACAACGAGGTTTGGAGTTGGCGAACCTACAAAATAGCATGGAAACAAGAAAAGACATTCAAGATTTGGACTTTAGCCCAAAATCATAAAAAAAGCCATGTCTTGTCGGGAAAAAAGAGGACTGCAAATTAAAGAATTATGAAAATCACATGTAAGCTTCAACTTGTGTTAATTTAAAGCAAAGTGGTCCCTAAATCGAAAAAAACAGAGCCTTTATTCTATATATAACTACAATTAACATTCACTTTAGTGAAATAACATGAGAGATAAGAAAAGCTTACCATAAACACTAGCCTTCTTAAGAACCTGTAAGGGATGCTTATCCATGCTGGATTTGCTCTTCTTGCGAAGAGAGCTCCTTGATTTTGCAAGTTCTTCGTACGGGTTCTTCGTTATGCAGATGATTTTGTCTTCAATTTTGGGTAGGTTGCAGCAGATGGTTTTTTTTTTTGGTGGAATGCTGATTGGAGAAGATGAAGTGAGGGAGAAGCAAAATTAATGGATGGGGAAATTGAAGGAGACGAGAGGGGTTGGGAATGACCTATTTTGTGGGGAAATGAAAAGCCAATTGATTTTCCCGGTTATTTGTCGACCTACTTGGCAAAAAATTGGACCAGGTGGCCACGTCAGCGTTATGTGGCAGCCACATCATCAAATTCCGTCGGAAAATGAGTCCAGTTAGCTTTCCTGCCTAGACAAGACCATTTTTGCAATGTTTTTAAAAGATACAGGACTAAAATTCCCGCCGGAGTAAAAACATGACGAAAATCGAAAAAGGGTGAAGTTATCAGACGAAAAATCCAGCTACTGACCTGGTTTTTTAGTAATATGCAGTATTGGCTTTTGTTTTAGTCATTTGGTGTATTGATATATCTATACTATATATATATTTGAAAGCAACAATAAAATTGATTGTCCGTAATTTTAATCCAAATCCGGTAATTATCCGCTCCACCCAGTTACAATACGTGAAAACGCATCCCGTTAGTTTCGAACGTTAACTAACTCCCCATAACTCGGCTTAATGTAGCCCAATCTAGGATGTTTTGAATCTTAAATTTGAATTTCGAATCTGTTTTTTTTTTTTTTTTTTTACTTTTTCCGTAAGTTGTTCTTATCTCTTTAAATCTATGTAATATTGAACTTTCAAATAAAAAATTAAAAAGTAAAAAAGTAAAATAAACTTAAAAAAAATCAAAAGTGATACTATCAGTTGCATACTTGCATCCTAACAAGTCATCTTATCTTTACAAACCACTTCAACAAACCCTATCAATATGCGATCACTATTTTCGGTAACTGAAGATTCAAATGAATCGATCGATACCAAAAAGGGAATTTTTTTTAAATCATTCTAAAGAAAATAAAATAATAATCGATGGATCTAGCCTCCCAAAGAAAGTTTTCACGTGGATATATATAATTTTTTTTGTTGAGAAAGTGGATTTTAATATTATATGGTTTTCTTGCAATAATATTGACTATTCTAGCTTTTCTTATTCTTCTTTGTGTGCATGATTTTTTAATCCCACTTATTGTAGTTAAGAGTTGTTGACATCGGTGATGTTGCTCAAATCTGTAATCGGGTAATTGGGTGATCCGAGTTAGGAAATTGATATAAAACAGATGAAAGTAATATTAAGTTGGACTGAACTCTTCGAGAGAGCTGCCTACGTATCCAGTTCAAGTATTGAAATGGAATCAAGTCCCCCTCGTAGTTCAGGGTCTTCCTTTTATGTCTGTAGATCGTGGGGATAACCCTCCTCTTCCATAGTGGGAAGTTATCAGTAGCTATTTTATCAACTGCAAGACGTGGGATCTATCCACGATTGCAAACGGTTATGTCATTATTGACCCGGTCTTCGTCCTGCTCATCCTGTCTAGAAACGTTTCTGACCAGCATATGGCGAAGTCCTGCTCATCCTATGACTCTGTCCAGAAGATCCTCTGCACAGAATCTGGTGGAGTCCTGCTCTACCAATCCATTCATCTTATCGTGGGTCCGGCCCAATTGTATATAACCCGGCCCAGAAGGCCTATATATCATCATAAGCCCCCCAGACTGGGGTGGACTGCTTTACAGCTGCCCTAGTCTGCAACGTTCTAACTTCCGTCATCAATGTACCGTGAAATGAGGCCAAATTGTACCTGATTAGTGTCATAACTGTGAATTGAACCATCACATCGTTTCTACTTCTTGTCACATAATCACACCTCTTGTCAAACGACCCCGTTATTTCAAAATTTTTGAGCCGCACCTCTGCAATTACAAGTAAGTTTCTTTCTCTGTGTTATTTCTTCTTCTTCCTTTTTAATTCCTTGTCTATTTCATGAGTTTGAGAGTCGATACTGCTTCTAGTGATTATGTGGAAAGGTTGTTTCAATCACCAGAAAAAACTTCAACCGTAATAGAAAGCGAGGAAGTGAATTCCTCCAATCCTGTTTGTTTTGAAACTGCTGTCAACGCCGATCATCCGTCTTCTCTGATCGATTTAAGGAATACTTCCACTTTTGGGGATAATCCTTTGTGTCTTTTGCCTTCTCATCTTCTTCCTCCTGGGATTTTTGCTCCTACTTCAATCGTTCATCATTATCTAGAGGATCACACTGCTTTTTTAAATACCTTGAAAAGGGAGATCAATCGATTCGACAAAAATAAAGCGATAATGGCTTGCCATGGTGTTTCTAGCAAAATGACCAAAACTGAAATGGCCAGTTTATTGAAAACTTATAAGATTCGTACCGACCCTTTTGAAGTTGTTATTCCCAAATCCACTGAGTATGCTTATAATCCCCCAGCAAGTTTCTGTACAGTGTATGCTGACCAGCTTCGTAGCGGTCTAAGATTTCCTCTTCCTCCTGGGTATGTCGAGGTGATGCGTTATTATAAGTTGGGGGTTGGTCAAATCCATCCGAATAGCGTCAAATTCCTCGTGGGGTTCATGATTTGGTGTCGTCTGAACACCACTCCTTTCTCTGTAAGGTTATTCAGGAACTTCTACCAATGTAAGCTAACTCAGGGTAGCGGGAGGTGGTACCATTTCTATCGTAGAGCCGGTAAGCCGAATCAGGTTATTCCTGTATCTGGTTAAAGACAAAACCAAGAAAAAGTGGCAAGAGCGCTTCTTCTTTGTGAAGCACAACAGCGAGGTGAATCTGGGTCGGTGGAATACCTCTTCCATGAAGGACAAGTTGGAAGATCACATAGATCTCACACTTGTCGAATATCTTAACAGCAATAAAATTTCGTTGACTTTGGATACGATCAGTTCTGCGTTGATAAACGCTGTGCAGCTTCTTACCATGGGCCCTTCTGGCTATGTAGAATTCACCAAGGAAGAATATAATAAATGTATGTATGAATTTATTTTTTGCTCTTGTTTTTTTAACATACTTTAATTATCTTTTGTCTATGTAGTGGCTAATGTGGAGGATTTGATTAACATTGATGTTGATGAGGATGAGGAGACAGAACAGATGCAAGAGGATTCTGAGCAGACTTTATTGGTCATTCCTGAGCATGGTGAGGCATCTGCCCAGAAGGGAACTCGGGGAGATAGATGCGAGTCCGGCGAGGCGCCCCAGAATACGGATGCTGCACCGGAGCCTTCTGTTCAGATATTGCCGAGTACTGCCGAGAATATAATGTCAACCGACTTAGGAGTTCCTCTTGCTAATCCAGCTTATGCTCTGACTGCTGTGCCCCTGAGATCTATTTCTCAAAAAAGTAAGAAAAGGCACAGGCCTGCTTCATCTGGGACTTCTGCAAGTGATTCCTCTTTTGATTTTGAGGATATGTCCGTTGAGGATTTTGCTGACTCTGTAATGGCTGGTGAAATTTCTGCCTTGCAACAGAAAGTGGCCATTTTAGAGGAGGCCAATGCTAAGGTGACCAGTCTGGAGGAGGCCAATCAATCATTGATGTCTTCAGAGACAGCTGCTTGTCAGGAAATAGAGCGGTTGAAAGCCAAACTTGCCAGAGCTGAAGGTTTATTATTTACCCAAGAGGAGCAATTAAAGCTTAGAGACCAGCAGTTGAAAAAGCTAAATGAGGAGTGATGATATATGGGCCTATTGGGTCAGATTACTTATAATTGGGCCAAGCCCAAAGTCAGATAGCAAAGAGGAATGGACCGGTAGGGCAGGACAACAAGTGCTGACCAGAATAGTTAAAGGAGCAGGACTCCACCATGCGCTGCGCAGAGGTAGCTCTAGACAGAGCGATTGGCTGGGTAGAGGTATTTCTGGACAGAATGATTGGCTGGGAATACAAAGACCGGGTCAGCACCAGTCCAACCGCTTGTAAACGTGGGTAGGCCCCACGTCCGGTAATGCTTAACGATCTCTGATAATAACTTCCCATCACGCAAGGAAGTGGAACACAATCTATAACTATAAAAAGGAACACCCTGAACTACGAGAGGGACTTGATTCCAGTTTACGACTTAAATTGAATACGTAGGCAACTCTCTCAAGAGTTCAGCCCAAAATTATACCCAGATATCATTATGCTTATAGTACTTTCCTAATTAGAATTACCCAATTGTAATATTCAAACATCATCATTTGGCGCTAGAATGAGGGTCAAAAATTCTAGTTAGTGAGTGATTATTACAGAAATATGGCAAGAAATCAGGGAAATTCGAAAAAACAGCAAACTCAGCCAGAGAAAGAAAATAGGACCGGGAGGGAGAAAAGCCCAGACAGAAACAATCAAGAAACCGGAAAGAAAGTTATGGAAGAAGGACAAACCAGCAACCCGAACGCGGTCAAACAAATGTTGGTAGAGAACTTGGCAAACCTCAAGGCTGAGGAGATAAATGCCATATTTGAAGAAGTCTTAAAGGTCAGATTCCAAGATAATGACGTTTCTGAAACACATACTCCCCTTCATACCGCTAAAAGGGAGAAACATGAAGCAGAGTCTAGTATCAGAGTGGTTGTTACTCACCCAGGTGGTGATAACGCCAAGGCAGAGTTAGATGCTATTCTTAAGCCTAAGCAAGATGAGTTTAGGTTGGTATCTCCTTTCATCGAGGACATTGATGCATTTCCTTGTCCTCCAGGATTTAAGATCCCAAAGATCCAGGGATATGACGGAACTATAGATCCGTATGATCATATGCATCAGTATATCCAGCACATGAATTTGTATAATGCTCCAGAAGAGATGAAATGCAGGGCATTTGCAACTCTTCTAACGAGAAAGGCGAGAGATTGGTTCAACAAGGCCGAACCCCGGATCCATACCGATTTCCCAACTCGACCGAAAAGTTCATGCATGCATTCATCGCGGCAAGACCTTTCCAGAGGAACCGTACATATTTGCTGACCATTAGGCAAAAAAGTGATGAAACAGTGTTGCTTTGTTTATCAAGAGATTCAACGGAGAATCATCCCAGATAGCGGATATCCGGATGATAAATTCTTAGTAGCATCCTTCGTGGCAGGTCTCAGGGAAGGACGGTTACATGCAAAGCTGAGCAGCAAAAATCCGAGTACAATGGAAGAGTGTCTGGAAATTGCATACAGGCATTGCCAAGGAGAAGAGGCTAACAGAGCCAAGAGGGAGGAGTCCCACAGGGATACTAAAAAAGGAAAGACCGATGATAAGACCGACAAAAAGAGAAAATCTGTTTGGGATAGAGTAACCAACCCCATTTCTGAAAGGTTAGGGAAAATGGTGCTTTGCAGGACAGAGACCTTATTCCCCTGAACAGATCTCGTGACCAAGTTCTGGCAATTATGGAAAAGAAGGGGATTGCCAAGACTCCTCCTCCATTGAGGGGTCCAAGGGAGAAGAGAGACCATACCAGATGGTGCAAGTATCATAAAGACATTGGACATGGCTCTAAACAGTGCAGGGACCTGATCAGAGATATAGACGCAACAGCAATGGAAGGAAAGATCGATGAGTGCATCGATCGAGCACAGGGGGACAACCCCAGAGGAAGGAGAGAATTTAAAAAACAGCACAACAGTCATGACAGATATAATCAAAGGAGACACAGAGATCTGTCTCCTGATGCAGATGGACATAGAGAAAATGCCCCAATCAACACTGTGAACACGATTGTGGGTGGACCAGCAGGAGTTAATAAGGCTGCCCAGCAAGAGAAAAGTGGCTGCGCAGAAAAAGACGGGGAAGCAAAGAAGCAGAAAGTGATGGGAACCGTTCAGTACGGTCCAAGAGATGCGCTACCAGCCATCTTGAGCAATGAAGAGCTGGTAATAGAAGCGGTTATCCAGAAAAATATGGTCAGAAGAATCTGCGTAGACACGGGCAGCGCAGTGAACGTGTTTTATTACAATGCGTTTCAGGCAATGAAGCTAACGGACTCGGAGTTGACTCCTGTATCAACTCCTCTTTTTGGATTTACCGGGCCACCCATACATCCTGTGGGTATGTTAAAGCTATTGACAACTTTTGGCAAAGGACCACAGAGAAGGAATCTGATGGTCAATTATGTGGTGGTAAAAGCTTCATCCGCTTATAATGTGATTCTAGGAAGACCCGCATTGATTGATCTAAGGGCAGTGGTTTCACCGGCACATAACAGTATGAAATTCCCAACTTTTGAGGGAGAAGCTACCGTTAAAGGGGATGTGGATGCTGCCAAAAATTGCTATACAGCCACAATCAGTGGAAAAATGAAGGTACAACAATTGACAATGGAAGATCTTGTTCCAGATGAAGAAAAAAGCTGGCAATCCAACGATCCTATGGAATCAATAATGCTAGATGAATTAGACTCTGAATCCACAGTCAGCATAGGATCATGGATACCTGTTGAGTAGAAACATATGCTGGTCAGAATCTTGAAAGATTATAAAGATGTGTTTGCATGGAAAGCAAGTGACATGCACGGACATCAACGAGTTGGTGTCCATAAACTCATTATCGATCCAACCAGGAAACCAGTGAAGCAAAAGAAAAGATCATTTGCACCAGAAAGGATACAGGCTGTCCAGCAAGAGGTGAAGAAGTTGTTGCAGGCCAACATGATTAAAGAAGTTATCTATCTAGAGTGGCTAGCAATTCCGGTGCTAGTCATGAAGCCAGATGGCAGTTGGAGAATGTGTGTTGACTTCACTGACCTGAACAAAGCTTGTCCTAAAGATAGTTATACTTCCCCTAGAATTGACAGGCTAGTAGACTCTACAGTTGGTTATGAAATCTTTGCTTTCTTAGATGCTTATAAGGGATATCATCATATTATGATGGACCCTGTAGATGCTGTAAAAACTGCTTTTATTACTGAATTTGGTTCCTACTACTATGTGTCTATGCCTTTCGGATTAAAGAATGCAGGGGCTACCTACCAAAAGGGCAGTCAATACCATTTTCAAACAACATATTGTCAAATCAATGGAAGTATATGTGGATGAATTGTTGATCAAGAGCAGGACTCTTGACCAATATTTGAAAGATGTAGCAGAGGTTTGTCCAGTTTTAAGACAAACAGGAATGAAGTTGAACCCAAAAAAGTGCACTTTTAGAGTAAGATCAGGTAAATTTCTGGGTTATATGATATCTAAAGAAGGTATCAGGGCCAACCCTGATAAATTAGAAGCTTTAAAGACCATGCCTGAACCGAAGAATATCAAAGAAGTTCAACGATTAACAGGAAGATTAGCAGCGCTAAACCGATTCTTGTCGAAATCTGCACAGAAGTCATTGCCATTCTTCAAAATTCTCAGGAAGGCTAGTCCATTTGAGTGGAATGAAGAATGTAAACAGGCTTTTCAGGAGTTAAAAGATCATATCAGTCACTTGCCAACTCTAACCCCTCCTCAGGAAGGTGAGATACTGTTTCTTTACTTGTCTTTTTGCAATGAAGCTGTAAGTGCTGTGTTGGAAAAGCAACATGGCATGATACAAAGGCTAGTATATTTTGTAAGCAAAGCCCTACAAGGACCTGAGATTAAATATTCTGAGGTGTAAAAATTGGTCTTAGCCCTAGTGCATGCCACAAGGAAGTTAAGGCCATACTTCCAAAGTCATCCAGTGATTGTGTTGACAAATCAACCTTTAAAGCAAATTTTGGATAAACCAGACAAATCTGGAAGGTTAGCAAAATGGGTAGTTGAATTGGCAGGATTTGATATCGAATACAAACCAAGAACAGCAATCAAAGCCCAAGCGTTAGCCGATTTCTTGGCAGAAGAAAAAGCCTTGGCTATAGAGCAAAAAGCTGAGCAGGACAAGGCTGAGAAGAACAAAAGGCGAACAGGTGGCGCCTTTATGTGGACGGAGCCTCCAACAAAGAAGGAGCGGGAGCGGGACTCCTACTCATTAGCCCAAAAGGTGAAGAATTCCCATATGCTCTTCATTTTGACTTTCAAGCCACTAACAATGAGGCAGAATATGAAGCTTTGATAACTGGATTAAACCTAGCACAGAAGTTAGGTGTGCAACATTTGAAAATCTACACAGAATCACAACTTGTAACAAATCATATCAAGGGAGAATATGAAGCAAAAGAAGAACCCATGAAAAAATACCTTGTAGTAGCACAAAGAAAATTGCAAAATTTCTTAATGATAGAGGTGGAACAAATAACTCGGGCCCAAAATACCAGAGCAGATGCTTTATCAAAGCTAGGATCGAATTTCTTATCCAACAAAAAGGTGTTGGTTGAGCAGTTGAAGCAGAAGAGTTGTGATGAAATCGAAGTACAACCAATAACACATGCAGAAACATGGATGGATCCAATTGTTATGTATTTGAGAGATGGAAGACTTCCTGAGGATAAAATACGTGCCAGAAAACTGATAAGACTCTCAGCCAGGTATGCTCTGTTCAACGATGTTCTGTACAGAAAGTCTTATGCAGCACCTTGGTTGAGATGCGTTACTCCAGACGAGGGAAATTACGTACTGAGTGAAATCCATCTCGGAATTTGTGGAAATCATTTGGGAGCAAGAGCTCTGGCCAGGAAATGTAGGCTTTACGGGTATTATTGGCCAGAAATGCAAGATGATGCAGAGAATCTGGTCAGAACTTGCAGGACATGCCAGGTGCATAGGAATTTATCACATAATCCTGTATAGGAGATGATACCAATTGTATCTCCATGGCCTTTTGATCAGTGGGGAGTAGACTTAGTGGGACCATTACCCAGAGCACCGGGAAATTTCAAGTTTCTAGTGGTGGCAGTAGATTATTTCACCAAATGGGTGGAAGCTGAGCCTTTAACCACCATCACAGCAAACCAAATACAGAAATTCCTGTGGAGAAACATTCTGTGCAGATATGGAATTCCAAAAGTACTCATCTCTGATAATGGCACACAGTTTGAGGATCAAGGAGTGCAAACCTGGTGCACAAACCTAGGAATCTCCCAACACTTCACATCAGTGGCCTATCCCCAAGCCAATGGGCAAGTGGAGCAGACCAACAGGCAGATAAAATAGGGACTGAAGAAAAGATTGGAACAAGAGGGATCTCATTGGGTAGACCATCTCCCAAATATCTTATGGGCATACAGGACTACACCGAATGCCGCTACACAGGAAACTCCATACTCTTTGGCGTACGGATGTGAACCGGTGATACCAGCAGAGATTGGACATAAATCTCCCCGGACAGAATTATACTGTCCAGAAACACAGGAGGTAGACATGTTGCATGTCAAGGACGAGCTGGAACATAAACGCGATATTGCACTGATACAGATGGCCAAGTACAAGCAGAGAATTGCCCAATACTACAAATCCAAAGTTAGAGGTACGTATTTTAAAGAAGGCGATTTAGTTCTGAGACGATATGATGCTAGCAAGAAAGGTCCCACTGGAAAGTTAGACCCAAATTGGGAAGGTCCTTATAAAATTATCAAAGTACATGGAAAAGGATCATATCAACTAGCTAATGCTTCTGGAAAAACAATTCCCAGAAGCTGGAATGCTATTCATTTAAGGAAATATTTTCCTTAAGATAATTACATTGAAATATTTTCCTTTTTTCCTTTTAGCTTTAAATTTGTAATTATGCATGTGAATATAATAATTTGTGTTGGAACAAGGAATTAAAGACAAGATGTTTTAATTATCAGTAAACCTGCAGCACAAAGTGATTCTGGGTAGAGGACCCACATAAAAAACACGCAAGTGTTAAACTTGCAGCGCAAGAAAATTCAGTGCAGAGCACACAATTAAAAATATAAAAATGCCAAACTTGCAGTGCGAGGGCATTCTGGGCAGAGGACCCACATAAAAAACACAAGTGTTAAGCTTGCAGTGCAAGAAAATTCAGTGCAGAGCACATAATTAAAATATGTGAATGCCAAACTTGCAGTGCGGGAGCATTCTGGGCAGAGGACCCGAATAAAACACACAAGTGTTAAACTTGCACGCAAGAAAATCCTGTGCAGAGCACACAATTAAAGAATACAAAAATCAAACTTGCAGAGCAAGAATGTCCTGGGCAGAAAACAGTAATGGTCTATGCATTAAGTGAATTCTGTGCAGAAGATAAGGATTAAGAAGCTAAGGATAAAAAATCATAACTTCTTTGCAGCGCAACAAGAAGGTAAAGCTGAACCCAAAGAATATCAAATTCAAAGGCATAAATCCAAAGGTGATATCAAATTCAAAGGCATAAATTCAAAGGTGCAACTCCAAAGGTTTAAATGATCAAAGTATCGTCAACAACAAATAAGAGATAAAGTTATTACATCAAAAGCTGCACAGTGCAGCAAAATTCAAAGTTTTCACGAAAACATGTAAATTAAGAGGCAGGGGGAGCTGAGGGCTGAGCAGACTTCTCTGAGGGCTGAGTAGATTTCTTTTTAGCATACTTGCTACTTAGGTCTTCCCCACTCTTGTACTCGTCATATCGCTTGGTGAAGATTTCTCCCGCTTTCTTATCATACAACCTGTGATTAGGCAGAGTGTTAATCACCATGTCAGCAGGTTTGGCCTCATCAACACCAAGTGTGTATCCTCTGCGCAACGTCGGAGCTAGAATAATATGAATTTCCTCATAAGTTTGAGGAGAAGGCTTATACCCGGCAACAACTTTCTGGACACGTTCTGAGCATGAACTTCCTCCATCTGCCTCAAAGTTTTGTCAAAGTCGGCTTTCATCTTCTTTACTGTGGCAAGATGTTGCAGGTGCTCCTCATTCATTTTCTCCAGCCGTTGATCTCTCAATTTCAACTGGTTCTCCTGGGTGAATATCAAACCCTCAGCTTTGGCAAGATCAGATTTCAATTTCTCAATCTCCAGACGATCAACAAGGTTGGATTCTTCCAAACTGACCACCTTAGCATTGGCCTCCTCCAAGTGAACCACTTTTTGTTGCAGGGCAGAAATGTCCTCAGCCATGCTAGCGGTTTTCTTATGCAATGCTTTACCCAGGCGGTATCACTACGAAAAGAAAAAATCTTAGAAGACAAAAATTAAAGGAAAAATGAAAGCTTTACAAAAAACAACTTACAGAATCGGCAAAGTCATCAGCAGACATGTCCTCAAAGTTGAAGGAAGAATCACTTGCGGAACTGCCAGAGGAGGTGGACCTGTGCCTCTTTTTCTGTCTTTGGGAAACGGTCCTGAGGGAAATTGCATTCAAACCAGTAGTTTGACCACTGGGGAGATCTTCTTCAATAGTCATATCCACAGGGTTAACTGTGCTCAGAATGTTCTGGTCAGAAGGATTAGCGGTGGGGATTGTTTCCTGTGCAGTGGCACCAGAGCCAGTGCCTATCTCTGCATCCTCTTGCTGACCAGAAACTTCACCACCTTCTGGAATAACGGACAGGGTCCGTTCGAATCTTACGCCGTTACTTGTCTCCTCCTCCTCATCAATGTCAATGTTAAGCAAATCGTCTACGTTGGCCACTACAAGGATGAAGAATAATCAAAATATATTCGAAAACAAAGCAGAAAGCAAATACAAACATACATTTTCTATACTGTTCTTTGGATAACTCAACATAACCAACAGGACCGGCAGTGTGAAGCTGCGCAGCATTTATCAGAGAAGAACTTATAAAGTCTAAGGTCAGAGAGATCTTGTTGCTGGCCAGATACTCAACGTGGGTAGCATCAATAAAGTCTTCCAATTTGTCTTTCATGGAAGAGGTGTTCCAACGACCAAGATCCACCTCAGTATTATGCTTCACAAAGAAGAAACACTCTGACCACTTTTTCCTAGTTTTGTCTTTGCCAGAGAGAGGAATAATATGGCTTAATTTACCAGATCTACGACAGAAGTGGTACCATCCTCCACTACCTTGTGTCAATTTACACTGATAAAAGTTCCTAAATAACTTCACAGAGAAGGGTGTGGTGTTCAGGCGACACCAAATCATAAAACCTACCAGAAATTTGACACGGTTTGGGTGTATTTGACCAACCCCCAACTTATAATACTTCATTACCTCACCCAGGAGGGAGAGGGAATCTTAACCCACTATGAAACTGATCAGCGTATACTGTGCAGAAACCTGCTGGGGGATTGTAAGCGTACTCAGTGGACCTGGGGAGCAGGACTTCAAAAGGCTCAGTACGAATCTTATAGGTTTTCAATAAACTGGCCATCTCAGTCTTGGTCATCCTACTAGTAATACCATGGCAAGCCATTATTGCCTTGGTTTTATCAAATCGATTTATCTCTCTCTTTAAAGTGCTTAAAAAGGCTGTGTGATCTTCTGGATATTGATTAACAATGGAAGTAGGAGTAAAGATCCCTAGGGGAAGAAGGTGAGAAGGCAAAAGACACAGAGGATTATCCCCAAAAGTGGAGGTATTTCTCAAGTCAATCGAAGAGGACGGATGATTGATATTTACCACGGTTTCAGGATTAGAAATGGGATTAGAGGAACTCACTTCCTCACTTTCTAAGGCAATCGAGGTTTTTTCTGGCGATTCGAACAACTTTTCTACAAAATCACTAGAGGCTGTATTGGCTCTTAGACTCATGAACGAAATAAGGTTTTAAAGAAATGCAGAATAACATAAAGATGAAGACTTACTTGTGATTCCAGAAGTGCGTTTCCAAAGGTTTAAAATAGAAGAGTAGTGTGGAAAGAGAAATAATTATGTGACAAGAAGTGAAGCGACACAAGAGTTTAGTCCACGGTTATAATGATAACAAACGGATGCAACTTGGCCTCGTTTCGAGCAATATTAATAACGGAATTTGAAGCATTTCAGGCTAGGGCAGCTGTAAAGCAGTCCACCCAAGTCTGGGGGGACTTATGATGATATATGGGCCCACTGGGTCGGATTACTTATAATTGGGCCAAGCCCAAAGTCAGATAGCAAAGAGGAATGGACCGGTGGGGCAGGACATCAAGTGCTGACCAGAATAGTTAAAGGAGCAGGACTCCACCATGCGCTGCGCAGAGGTAGCTCTAGACAGAGCGATTGGCTGGGCAGAGGTATTTACGGGACGAATGATCGGTGGGAATACAAAGACCGGGTCAGTACCAGTCCAACAGCTTGTAAACGTGGGTAGGCCCCACGTCCGGTAATGCTTAACGATCTCTGATAATAACTTCCCATCACGCAAGGAAGAGGAACACGATCTATAACTATAAAATGAACACCCTGAACTACGAGGGGGACTTGATTCCAGTTTATGACTTAAATTGGATACGTAGGCAACTCTCTCATGAGTTCAGTCCAAAATTATACCCAGATATCATTATTCTTATAGTACTTTCCTAATTAGAATTACTCAATTGTCCACAGTGAAAAAGATGAAGAATGAATTTGATGAAACTGTGAGGCAGATGGAAGAAACTCCTGCTCAGAATATCGTCCAAAAGGTTGTTGCAGGATATAAAGCTTCTCCTCAAACCTATGAGGAAATTCAAATCATCTTGGCTCCCACTCTGCGCAGAGGATATACTCTTGGTGTTGATGAAGCCAAGCCAGCAGACCTAGTGATTAGCACTTTGCCTAATCACAAATTGTATGATAAGAAAGCTGGAGAGATCTTCACTAGGCGGTACGATGAGTACAAGAGTGGAGAAGATATCATTCGCAAGTATGCAAAGAAGAAATCTGCACAGTCTTCTGCTCCTTCTTCATCTTGATTTGAAATTTCGATAAATAAATCTGGATTTTGCTGCAACTTTTGAGCAGCTTTTTATGTAATTTTGTCAACAACTCAATCTTTCTTTGTCTTCGATGTATGATACTTTGATTGTTAGCCACTTGAATCGGCTTGTATTTTGATATTTTATGTCTTAGAGCTTTGTCTCCTTATTGCGCTGCAAAGAAGATAGGATTTTTTATCCTTAGCTTCTTTATATATATAATGCATCTTCTGGACAGAATATCCTTTTTAATTGGTTTTCTGCCCAGAGTTTCCTAGCGTTGCCAGTTTAGCATTTTGACTTTATAACGGGTCGTCTGTCCAGAGTGTCCTTGCGCTGCAAGTTTGGCACTTAGATTTTACGATGGGTTATCTGCCCAGAGTACCCTTGCGCTGCAAGTTTGGCACTTCTATTTTGCGATGGGTCTTCTGCCCAGAGTACCCTTGCGCTGCAAGTTTGGCACTTTTGTTTTACGATGGGTCTTCTGCCCAGAGTACCCTTGCGCTGCAAGTTTGGCACTTATATTTTACGATGGGTCTTCTGCACAGAGTGTCCTTGCCCTGCAAGTTTGACACTTAGATTTATGATGGGTCTTCTGCTCAGAATGCCCTTGCGCTGCACGTTTGGCACTTAGATTTTTTAATGTGTCTTCTGCCTCTAACGTCTTGCATTTCAATATAATTTTATAAGATGCAAACATATAATAGAGAAAATAAGTAACAATTTTATTCCCAATAGACAATAGTTTCAGAAAGTAAATTTCTTTTAAGGATAATATTTCCTTAAGTGAATAGTGTTCCAACTTCGGGGAATTGTCCGTCCAGAAGCATTAGCCAATTGATAAGATCCTTTTCCATGCACTTTGATTATTTTATAAGGGCCTTCCCAGTTTGGGTCTAGCTTTCCAGTTGGACCTTGCTTGCTAGCATTATTTCACCTCAGAACTAAATCACCTTCTTTAAAATACGTACCTATAACTTTGGAGTTATAGTATTGAGCGATCCTTTGCTTGTACTTGGCCATCTGTATCAATGCTATGTCCCTTTTGTGTTCCAGCTCGTCCTTGGTGTGCAGCATATCTATCTCCTATGTTTCTGGACAGTACAATTCCGTCCTGGGAGATTTGTGCCCAATCTCTGCTGGTATTACTGCTTCACATCCATATGCTAAGGAATATGGAGTTCCTGTGTAGCGGCATTTGGGGTAGTTCTGTATGCCCATAGGATGTTTGGAAGATGATCCACCCAATGAGATCCTTCCTGTTCCAACCTTTTCTTCAATCCTTGCTTTATTTGCCTGTTGGTCTGCTCTACCTGCCCATTGGCTTGAGGATGGGCCACTGAGGTAAAGTGTTGGGAGATTCCTAGGTTTGTGCACCAGGTCTGCACTCCCTGATCCTCAAACTGTGTGCCATTATCAGAGATGAGAACTTTAGGAATACCATATCTGCACAGAATATTTCTCCACAGAAATTTCTGAATTTGGTTGGCTGTGATGGTGGTCAAAGGTTCAGCTTCTACCCATTTGGTGAAGTAATCTACTGCCACCACCAGAAACTTGAAATTTTCCGGTGCTCTGGGCAGCGGACCCACTAAGTCTACTCCCCACTGATCAAAAGGCCATGGAGATACAATTGGTGTCATCTCTTGTACATGATTATGTGATAAATTGCTATGCACCTGGCATGTATTGCAAGTTATGACCAGCTTCTCTACGTCTTCTTGCATTTTTGGCCAGTAATATCCAAAAAGTTTACATTTTCTGGCCAGAGCTCTTGCTCTCAAGTGATTTCCACAAATTCCGAGGTGGATTTCTCTCAGCACATAATCTCCTTCATCTGGGGTGATGCATTTTAGCTAGGGTGCTGCATAAGATTTTCTGTACAGAACCTCGTTGAACAGAGCATATCTGGCCGAGAGTCTTATCAGTTTTCTGGCACGTACTTTATCTTCAGGGAGCCTTCCATCTCTCAGATACATTACAATTGGATCCATCCAAGTTTCCGCCTGTGTTATCAGTTGTACTTCAATTTCGTCACTGCTCTTTCGAATTAACTGTTCAACCAACAGCTTTTTGTTGGAGAGAAAATTTGACCTTAGCTTAGACAATGCATCTGCTCTGGTATTTTGGGCCCTAGTTATCTGTTCCACCTCCACCATTAAGAAGTTTTGCAGTTTCCTTTGTGCAACCGCAAGATATTTCTTCATGGGGCCTTCCTTAGATTCGTATTCTCCTTTGATATGATTGGTTACAAGCTGGGAATCAGTGTACACTTTCAGGTTTTGCACACCTAGTTTCTATGCTAGGTTTAATCCAGTTCTCAAAGCTTCATATTCTGCTTCATTGTTAGTGGCTTGAAATTCGAAGTGAAGAGAATATGGGAATTCTTCACCTTTTGGGCTAATGAGTAGGAGACCTGCTCCTGCTCCCTCTTTGTTTGAAGCTCCATTTACATATAGTTGCCACTGTTCAGCCTTTTTCTACTCTACCTTTTGCTCTACAGCCAAAGCTTTTTCTTCTGCTAAGAAATCGGCTAATGCATGAGCTTTGATTGTCGTTCTCGGTTTGTATTCGATGTCAAACCCTGCTAATTCGACTACCCACTTTGCCAATCTCCCAGACTTGTCTGGTTTATCCAATATTTGCTTTAAGGGTTGATTTGTCAACACAATCATTGGATGACTTTGGACGTATGGTCTTAGTTTCCTTGTGGCATGTACCAGGGCTAGAACCAATTTTTCCACCTCAGAATATCTGACCTCAGGCCCTTGTAGGGCTTTGCTTACAAAATATACAGGCCTTTGTAACATACCATGTTGTTTTACCAACACAACACTTACTGCTTCATTGCAAAAAGATAAGTATAAAAATAATACCTCACCTTCCTGATGAGGGGTTAAAGTTGGTAGGTGACTGATATGATCTTTTAGATCCCGAAAAGCTTGTTGACATTCTGCATTCCACTCGAATGGGCTAGCCTTCATGAGGATTTTGAAGAAAGGTAGTGACTTCTACGCAGATTTTGACAAGAAACGATTTAGCGCTGCTAATCTCCCTGTTAATCGCTGGACTTCCTTAATATTCTTCGGTTCGGGCATAGTTTTCAAAGCTTTTAATTTATCAGGGTTGGCCCTGACACCTTCTTTGGATATCATGTAACCAAGGAATTTGCCTGATCTCACTCCAAAGGTACATTTTTTTGGGTTCAACTTCATTCTTGTTTGTCTTAACACTTGACAAACTTCTGCTACATCTTTCAAATATTGGTCAAGAGTCCTGCTCTTGATCAATAAGTCATCCACATATACCTCCATGGATTTGCCAATTTGTTGGCTGAAAAAGGTATTGACTGCCCTTTGGTAGGTAGCCCCTGCATTCTTTAATCCAAAAGGCATAGACACATAGTAGTAGGAACCAAATTCAGTAATAAAAGCAGTTTTTACCGCATCCATAGGGTCCATCATAATCTGATGATATCACTTATAAGCATCTAAGAAAGCAAAAATTTCATATCCAACGGTAGAATCTACTAGCCTGTCAATTCTAGGGGAAGTGTAACTATCTTTGGGGAATGCCTTATTTAAATCTGTGAAATCCACACACATTCTCCAGCTGCCATTTGGCTTCTTGACCAGTACTAGATTTGCTATCCACTCTGGATATATAACCTCTTTAATCATGTTGGCCTGCAACAGCTTCTCTACCTCATGCTGGACAGCCTGTATCCTCTCTGGGGCGAAAGATCTTTTCTTTTGCTTCACAAGTTTTCTGGTTGGGTCGATGTTGAGCTTGTGGATAGCCAACTCTATTGACAGTCCAGGCATATCACATGTTTTTCATGCGAACACATCTTTGTAGTCTTTTAAAATCCTGATCAGCATAAACTTCTGTTCAGACGGTATCCATGATCCTATATTGATCGTGGATTCAGGGTTCATCTCATCCAACATTACTGACTCTATCGGATCATTAGACTGCCAACTTTTCTCTTCCTCTGGAACGAGATCTTCCATCGTCACCTACTGCACTTTCATCTTTCCACTGATTGTGGCTGTGTAGCAGTTTTTTTGCAGCGTCCACATCCCCTTTAATAGTAGCTTCTCCTTCAAATGTTGGGAATTTCATACTGTTATGTGCCGGTGATACCACTGCCCTGAGATCGATCAACGCCGGTCTTCCCAAAATCACATTATAAGCTGATGGAGATTTTACTACCACATATTTGACCATCAGAGTCCTGCTCTGTGATCCTTGTCCAAAAGTTGTCAATAACTTTAGCATACCCACATGATGTATAGGGGGTCCTGTAAATCCAAAAAGAGGAGTTGACACATGAGTCAACTCGGAGTCTGTTAACTTCATTACTTGGAACGCACTATAATACAAAATGTTTACTGCACTGCCGGTGTCTACGCAGATTCTTCTGACCAGGTTTCTCTGTATAACCACTTCTATTACCAGTCCTTCATTGCTCACGATGGCTGGTAATGCATCTTTTGGGCCGTCCTGAACGGTTCCCATCACCTTTTGCTTCTTTGAATCTCCTTCTTTACTGTGCTGCCGCTTTTTTCTTGCTGGGCAGCCCTGTTAACACCTGTTGGTCCCCCAACGATCGTATTTACCGTGTTGATTGGGGTGTTTCCTCTGTGACCATCTGCATCAGGAGACGGATCCATGTGTCTCCTTTGATTATATCTGTCTTGATTGTTGTTAGATTTTTTAAATTCCCTCATTCCTCTGGGGTTATCTCCCTGCGCTCGATCGATGCATTCATCTATCTTTCCTTCCATAGCTGCTGCGTCGATATCTCTGATCAGATCTCTGCACTGCTCAGAGTCATGTCCAATGTCCTTATGATATTTGCACCATCTGGTATGGTCTCTTTTTTCTCTTGGGCCCCTTAAGGGAGGAGGAACTTTGGCAATTCCTTTTTTCTCCATTATTGCCAGTACTTGATCACGGGATCTGTTTAAAGGGATGAGGTCTCTGTCCTGCAAAGCACATCTCTTCCCTAATTTATCAGTTATGGGAGCGGTTACTCTGTCCCAAACTGATTTTCCTTTCTTCTCAGATTTGTCATCACTCTTTCCTTTTTTAGAATCCCTATGGGATTCCTCCCTTTTAGCCCTGTTTGCTTCTTCACCCTGACAATGTCTGTATGCAATATCCAGACATTCTTCCATGTTGTTCGGATTCTTACTGCTCATCTTTGCGTGTAACCGCCCTTCTCTTAGACCTGCCACGAAGGACGCCACTAGGAATTTATCATCCAGATCCGCTATCTGGGATGATTCCCCATTGAATCTTTTGATAAACTGCAGTACTGTTTCATCATTTTTATGTCTGATGGTCAACAAATATGTTCGATTTCTTTGGAAAGGCCTTGCAGCTATAAACGCGTGCATGAATTTTCTGGTCAAAGTAAGGAAGTCTGGTATGGATCTGGGGCTCAACTTGTTGAACCAATCTCTTGCCTTTCCGGTGAGAAGATTTGCAAATGCCCTGCATTTCATCTCTTCTGGTGCATTTTATAGATTCATATGCTGGATGTACTGATGCATATGATCAAATGGATCCTTGGTACCATCATATGCTTGGATCTTAGGAATCTTAAATCCTGGAGGACAAGGAAATGCATCAATGTCCTCAGTAAATGGAGATACCAACCTAAACTCATCTTGTTTAGGCTTAAGAATAGCATCCAACTCTGCCTTGGCGTTCTCACCCCCTGGGTGAGTAACAACCACCTTTACACTGGATTCTGCTTCATGTTTTTCTTTTTTTTCCACATGATGAAAAGAAGGTGTTTCTGAAATGTCACCGTCCTGATTTCTGGCTTTTAGGACTTCCTCAAAAATTGCTTTTATCTCTTCAGCTTTGAGATTTGCAAGATTTTCCACCAACATTTGTTTAACTGCATTTGGAGTGCTGGTTTGTCCTTCTTCCAGGATTTTCTTTCCGGTATCTTGATTATTTCTTTCTGGGCTCTTTTCTCTGGCCTGATTTTCCTTTTCTGGTTGATTTTGTTGCTTCTTCAAATTTCCCTGATTTTTTTCCATTTTACTATAACAACAACTCACTAACTGGAATCAGCCCTCCTTCTAACGCCAAATGATGTTGCTCAAATCTGTAATCGGATAATTGGGTGATCCGAGTTAGGAAATTGGTATAAAACAGATGAAAGTAATATGAATTTGGACTGAACTCTTCGAGAGAGCTGCCTATATATCCAGTTCAAGTATTTAAATGGATTCAAGTCCCCCTCGTAGTTCAGGGTCTTCCTTTTATGTCTGTAGATCATGGGGATAACCCCCCTCTTCCAAAGTGGGAAGTTATCAGTAGCTATTTTATCAACTGCAAGACGTGGGATCTATCCATGCTTGCAAACGGTTATGTCATTATTGACTCGGTCTTCGTCCTGCTCATCCTGTCTAGAAACGTTTCTGACCAGCACATGGCGAAGTCCTCGCTCATCCTATCTACGCCACGTGTCTCCCTAAGAGGGCGTGTAATAAATGGTCAGTCCGTAATACATAAGGCAATAGGGGCCAGGAGCCCCAGATACCTAACTAAGGGCAGGTCCCTTACCCCAGGTGGGAGATCGGCTGCAGCTCTTCCTCCAGCCACCGCAAGTCGGTTAAGGCATGGCGAAGAGGAGCTGACCGGTTCGGCCATAGTGGCCAAGGGGGCTGAACGCGGGACGCTCGGCACAACCCCGCTTTGTTATTCCACGTGCGAGATAGATAAATATAAATGAGGAAAGAATCCTTCGTTATAAAGATTGTAATCTTGACATTAAATATGTCCATAATTATCCTTAAATTATAGGGATTAATGCGTGTATATCCTTAGGGAATAATAATAAATCATAATACTTGCAGAGCAAGAAGTAGGGTGAGATGCCTCCTATATAAACAACCCTAAGGAACTACGAAAGACTTGATTCCAATTAAGCTATTGGATACGTAGGCAACTCGGGAGAAATAACTCACGAGCTCAGTCTGAAAATACACACAAAACACGCCCCCTCTCATACGAATTAGGGTTCTAGGGTTTAAGATCTTTATCACAAAGAGAATTGACCCGTATTGATTCTCAGACGATTTCCAGCATCGTCAATTGGCGCTAGAAGGAGGGTCTTTTCCTGATAAACGATCGAAACAATCCCGAATTCTTGCAAGCAATCATGCCACCAAAGAACAATGGTAAAAAGACAGCAGATCCAACGGATCCGACTCGGCAGGGGGAACAACTTCATCCGCCCCGGGAGAAACCCAGGCTACAGCTGCTCAAAAAAAGGCAAACGTGCTGATGACCAGCCCAATCCGGCCCTTCAGCACCCAGCCAATCAGGCATTGGTTAAGGCCTTGAAGAATCTAGATAATATTACTATTAAGGCAATCCGGATGAAACCCTCAAAAGAAGGGATCCCCCAGAGGTTTCAGAAACCAATCTCCATCAACAGGCTCCTAAAAAGCCAGAAATTGTAGAGTCAAGTGCCCACACGGAGTACGAAAATCTGCGTCAACCTAACGACACGGCTAAGGCCAAACTGGACGCTATGCTCGGAAGACGGTCAGACGATCTGCTCTGTGCGTCACCTTTCACCGAGCACGCATCGACAACTACCCCCGACCAGCGGGGTTTAAGATCCCTAAGATTGATTCCTATGATGGGTCTAAGGATCCTTATGATCATATGCATCAGTACATCTCACATATGAATTTGTACAACGCCTCAGATGAGATGAAGTGCAAAGCCTTCCCTGCACTATTAACAGGAAGAGCCAAAGAGTGGTTCAACAAGATCCCTCCCAAGTCGATCTCAGACTTTGGGACCCTAACGCGGAAGTTCGTCCCATTCCTTCATCGCAGCTCGTCCGTTTCAGAGAAATCATACTCATCTGTTAACTTTGAAACAAAAGCATGATGAGTCCGTATACTTGCACTTTATAAAGCATTTAAACGAAGAATCCGCACAGGTGCGGGATGCTGATGATCGACTGTTGGTCACCTCTTTCGTGGCAGGTCTGCGAGAGGGACGGCTGCACGCAAAGCTGAACAACAAACTTCCTCAGACATTGGAGGAATGCTTAGATGTGGCATATAAACATTTCGAGGGAGAAGAATCCAATAGACTCAAAAGAGAGATGGAAAGAGGCGAAGGAAAGAAGAACATGTCTGAGGATAAGTCCGTCAAGAAAAGGAAGTCGGTTTGGGATCGGGTGACTGCACCCATCTCAGATCGGCTAGGGAAGAAAGGAGCTATGCAGGACAAAGACTTTATTCTTTTGAACAGATCCCGCGAGCAGGTCCTCGTAATCATGGAAAGAAAAGGCATAGCCAGAGGCCCACCACCGATGAGGGGGCCTAGAGAAAAAAAGATCCCAACAAATATTGCAAGTATCACAAGGATGTTGGTCATGATTCAGAGCATTGCAGAGATTTGAGCAGAGACCTTGATCCTGCAGTAATAGAGGGAAAGCTTGATGAGATCGTAGATCGCTCTCACCAGGCCGAACCGCGTGGACGACTTGAATTCAAGCGTCGGAATAACAATGATAGAGATAACAGAGATGAGTATCGAAGAAGAATGGATCACTCACCTGATCCCGATGGTCAATCGCCACCGTGACAATCACCACGATCTCGTGAATACAACCCGATCAATACGATCTCGAAGGGTAGGATCTTAGATCTAAACAACCCGGGGATCGGGATTTATATATCACAATACATAAATAAATGATTTAACTACTACAAGGGGGTTAATATTATATTACCAATAGTGGGTTGGTGGACACCCTCTTGATAAAAGCACCTCCTTGATATGCAACACCAAGAAAAACTTGGAGTTTTTCTTCTTCTAAAAACCCTAGACAAGAAAACTAATTTTTTTTCTCTCTTTTATTAGTGGTGGTCGAAATTTTCAATGCCATCTACACTTGGAACAACTCTCCTTTTATAGGAGAGTAAATCCTTGGTCTCCAAGTTTTAATTAATTAAATAATTAATTAATTAAACAAAATAAAAGGATATTTTCCTTAATGACTAATTGTGACATGTATTGACCAATAGGAAATCAAATAACAAGTCATCCAACCAATCATATAACAAGAATATCTTTTATTTTCCATAACACAAGAAAATTAATTCTTGTGCTAAAATGAGACAAATAGGCGCCACATGTTAGGGTTTTTTAGCCCACATAAAATGTCTTTTATGTGTATTGTATTATTTAGCCCAACTAAATAATATCCATGCATATCAATTAATTAGCCCAGCCAATTAATTATCACTGAGGCCCAAATAACAAGAATATCACCCAAATTATAGAAGCCACATTGGGGACCATGGACCTATAACCGGTAGCTCCAATAATTAATTATTCATCGAACGAGAATAAGTACATTAATTATTAATTCGGGATTACGCCACCATAAACCCGAAACGAACTCTACCGATTATAGATGTATACTTATACGATGGAGGTCAAGTTAAATTATTAACTCGATGCCTACTAACACACTAGCAAGAGAACTAGGTTCAATTGTAGTATAGCCGGATAGAGTCGAGGTCGATCCCACGAGAGACTCGGCACAAATAAAACACAACTTTATCCTATTAGAACTAAATTGAAAGGGCGGTCTACGACCAACTAAATGCGAAAAATAAAATAGTGACAACCACAAGACACAAAAGACCACAAAGACAAACTAAAGACTACTAAAACACTGATAATACGGTTGATATTATCTAAACAAATAGTATTGATTTCGCTAGTAGATTATAACTCCCCCATGTGAATTAGGATGATAACGAGATAAAACAAACGTTAAAGGTTAATTATTATGACTACGGGAGTCATCCCCTAAGGTAGATTTAGCTCCAGTTAGGTCATCTAAATCATCGTGCCTCCATTACGTGACTTCGCCTTTTAATGCCTCCATCTCATATAACTTCTAACACAATTACGAGACTAGGGATGCCGGTATAAACCGTAACCTCATCTAAGCAACATTCCTAGGGTAAGGCGTACTTCTTAGATGCCGATTCAATCTATATCCTAAGTAACAATCACTTTTTGGGTTTCATGTTAAATTATGATGACGAATAATTAAGTTGATCAGGTTTAATTACTCGTTTTAATTCCAAATCAGAGAATCTGACGTAGTCGAAGCCGATCATAATATTGCCCTACACATTACCACACTCGGTCGACCGAACGACGCAGACTCGGGCGACCGAGTGACACGTCTAGGTCGACCGAACACGCTTACGTGTCGGAACAAATCATGATTACTTCTTAACGTTTCTAACCTAAACACATGGGTTCGTAAATAAATCTACATCACGCAATCAATACAAATAAAAACTACTCCATAATAAAATACATCAGATCTACAAATAAAGATTGCATAATTGAATAGTCATACCCTCGAAGACGAGAGTGACTCCCACTCTTTAATGCGCTCCAAAATCGGAGAATCCGATGAATCCACAATGAACGAACATAAAGGAAATAAAACTAAAGACTTAAAAGCTAAAATTGTATGAATTGTTTTTGTGTTGTAGTGGTGTGTCTTTCTCAGCATCGTGGCTGCTGTTTATATAGGAGTTGTAGCCGACATAGGGAGAATCCAGAAGATTGACATGCATTTATCACATTAGGCTCGGGTGACCGAACCTACACGCTCGGTCGACCGAATGGCATGGCTCGGTCGACCGAGCCTCCTTCTTTACGTGTTTTCGATTTTGCTTCGTCTGACTTGCTGCCCACTCCATGCTTTTGAATTGATCTGATTAATCTTTTCTTCAATGCTCCGATTTTCTTCTCTTTTATCTTGAGACTTCTCGATTGCGTGATAATTTTCTTCCCGATTTATCATGATCTGCAAAATCAGCATTTATCACCCAATTAATTGCTCTTTTATAATAAAAATAGCTAAATACCAATTATCATATTAATAATCACTTATCATTAAATAATAAATATAAACACGTGATTAAATATGAAATATATATAATTAACACCGATTTAAGGTTATAATTGATGACATAAATGGGTATATTTTAACTGTCATCAAAATGACCCCCACTTAAACTTTGCTTCGTCCCGAACAAAGCATCAACAAGTTATTCCCCAAGACAACATTTTCTGTGGTCAACTCATACTTACACAAGAAACCCGAGTCAACTCATACCGATCATGCTCATAAGATAAGCATTATTCACTACTCGCTATGAATCGAAGTGATTGTGTGCATGTGCATTGGTTTTATTTAAATGTAGCAAGATTAGAGTTTATGCATACTTCATATCTAAATTCACCAACATCAGCATTCATACTTCTTATGCCTCGCAATGGTTAAAGCACTAGAACAATAAGCAAGAGCGTATCTATAGGGTTTTTGGACTTGGAGACCGAGTACTACTCGAAGCCTCTAAAAATTCAAAAAATTTTCAATTTTTTGCATATTTTTCGAATACTACTAATCTCAAGGAAGAAAACTTTTCATAGAGTATCCCCCTATCTTAGATTAAGCATAGCATCGAATATTACCACAAGCGCGGGGCTACTTTGGTAATGATACTACAAGCCCAGTGTTTTAATGCGTTGTCAAAACACAGGTACGTCCCAAGCTTATTACTCCGCTTTTGTTGGCTAGAAGATCAGAATACATCAGTCGACAAATATCGACATTAGGTCCTCATAACCAATTATCTAAGCAATGTACACATACTTCTTTCAATTATTATAACTCATACGGTACTAAGCGATTCACATGTTGAGTAATTGAGCAATACCTAACTACTTGCAACTGTTGGCATGAATATCCTTAAGTCTACTAACAATTTATCGCAAAAGTATAATATGACCACGTACTCACGCAACTTGGTTCATTTCCTATTAATTCTAAGTATAAGAACTTCACAAGTTTAAGGGTACGAGTTAAACAACTTGGCATTTATCCATAAAAGTTTTAAATTTGGCTCAATATTGTCTCAGTATTCCGTTCCCCTTGACTTTTTCAACATATAGCACAATATATGGCTAAGTCCCCTGCCCCCCACTTAAGCATGGCATTGTCCTCAATGACAAAAATAAATGAGAGTTCAAGATGAAAGACTTAGCTCTGGAAACGGCTCCCAAGTAAAGGAACATTATCGGAGTAATCATCGGCACAGCGTGGAGAGACGGACACATCCCGTATAAACAAACAAGCTCCACGAAATCGTCAAATACCATGTCTATGGAAGTTATAAAATAACGTGGCAGTAATTAGATATAGATATCTAAAAACAGTTTAAGCCACTTTATTTTATACTGCCATGGACAAGACCAAAAGGGATTTAAACCTAAATAAAAACGCACATGACGGCTATCAAGGAAAAAACCTCGTTTATTCCGAACTTAGACTCGGAACATGGCGAGATGAAAAAAAAACCGTGATAGGCGCATGCTACTTTATTAAAAAGAAAAACGAAAAAAGATAGTTATAGGTAGTAGTTCTAAGTTTATAGTCGCTAGCTCGACTCAGCTCAAGATGGTTTATTCATAGACAGGGTCATCGAGGTACAAAACCTCCTCCTCAGCAGCAGGCGGAAGCCCGTGATAATGCTTAATACGATGTCCATTGACCACGAATCTGGACTCGTCTTTGAAATTGAATAGCTCCACCGCTCCAGAAGGAAAGACTTGTTGTACTTGAAATAGGCCATACCATCTTGATTTCAACTTACCCTGGAAGAGTCTTAAGCGCGAATTGTACAAGAGAACCGGATCACCCTCTTGAAAGGTCCTCTCCGAATCTTTTTGTCATGAAACTTCTTCGTGCGCTCCTTGAAAATCTTGGCATTCTCGTATGCCTCTAAACGAAACTCCTCCAGGCGAGTTAATTCTAACATCCTTTTCTCACCGGCCAACGTCTCATCAAAATTTAGCATCCTTGTTGCCCACATGGCCCGGTGCTCCGGTTCTACAAAGCGCAGATGACATGTCTTTCCAAAAACAATCCTATATGGTGACATTCCAATCGAGGTTTTATATGCGAGTCCTATAAGCCCATAAAGCGTCGTCTAAACGTAACGACCAATCCTTCCTAGTCGTATTAACGCTTTTTCCAGGATACGCTTTATCTCTCGATTGGTGACTTCTACCCGGCCACCGGTCCAGGGGGTGATATGCAGTTGCTAGCTTATGTCGAACCCCATACTTAATCATCAGCCGTTCAAAAGGTTTATTACAAAAATGACTACCATTGTCGCTTATAATCGCCCTAGGCGTCCCAAACCTTGTAAAAATGTTCTTCTTCAAGAATCTAACCACAACCCTAGCATCGTTAGTTGGGGAAGCAATGGCCTCAACCCATTTGGATACATAATCAACAGCAACTAAGATATATCGGTTAGATAATGATGAAGTGAAAGGTCCAACAAAATCTATCCCCCAAATGTCAAAAAGCTCCACTTCTAAGATGCTCTTGAGTGGCATCTCATTCCTCCTTGAAATATTACCTGTCATTTGACAAGCATGACATGCCTTTGCATATTGGTGTGCATCCTTAAACAATGTCGGTGTTTAAGACTAATTTTATGGTTTTTATCGAGTTGTTTCGTAACATTATCTCCCGTGTTTTAGTGATTTTTATAGAAAATCACTCGCCAAAAGGATAAACTGAGCAAATGAGTTTTAAAGATAATAAATTGCAAAAGTGGCTGATTTATGTGTTCTTATCGTTGGTTTTATGTTTATTTGGATGTTGTTACACTTTGCAATATTTTGGATATCTTGTAGATGCATATCTTCGGTCTAAAAGAGGTGTTTAGAGGGTTAGAAGAAGATGCCACAAGTTTACGAGTTCAACGGAGCAAATTTTCCTAAGTACTTAAATCGTTATATATTTTCGACGGAGATTTGACCCAGCTTAGAGGCATTTTCAGGGGAGGACTTCTGCATGAAAATTGTAGATCTTTGGAAGAGCTTTCCAACGCACTTTGAATTACGTCAATCGGACTTCTACAACTCAAATGGTGGTCAAGTGGGTAATCAATTTGGGTAAGTGGAAAATCCCGAAATATACTCGTAATACGATGGGCTAATCAAAAAGGCGTTTTCTGAAGAAGAGTCCTTAATGAAAGTTGTAGAGTTTTCCGAGAGCTTTTTTATGACATTCGGATCATAATTTTTAGAGGTCTACAACTCAAGATATGAATTTTAGAAGTTTTATTCCAATAAATATCTAATCGAGCGTCCGGCCACGGCACTGTAGCAACCGACTTAAACTCTTGATGCAGCCGACTTACTCCTCTTATAAATACAGCATGCATACAAACCCTAATTTCACAATTATTATCCAGCCGCAAATCACGGCGAATAGGCGGCAACTTGAGAGCTTGAGGCCGGTCACCCGAGCCTTGTGCTCGGGTGATCCGGGTTAGATTAGGATGTCGTTTTTCTTCCGTTTTCGATTCATGGATTCAATCATGTACCAAACTACGTGAGTTTATTTATTTAATTTATTCAGTCCTTATTCGTTTTTTATGATCTTTAATTGATGTTGTATCGTTCTATGATTATGATGCTATGTGTGAACTTTATCGAGAGATTGGTTTGCGATTGATAGTTACAACATACGAAAGTTGCGTAAACTAGATCACCATAGAAAGATAGGATCTTTAATCATTAATTATGTGACAAATTAATTGGTTAATTATCTAGGTTGTTAGATTCTAAAATACGAGAGTTAACTTTGAATCTACACCGAGTTTTGTTTGGTAAATCGATCTCAACATTCGGAAGATGAGAGATTGATAAATTGGACTCACTAAGGAATTAGGAATCCATAGCTTGAGATTAAATTCACTAAGGAATTAGGGATTTGTATCTCGTGTAAAGGTGAAACCACAATTTGAATTAAAATCATGAGATGAACTAGGATTGAAATCACTTGGTTTGTGCAATTGTTTGATCCCATGTATCTTTAGTTTAGTTTAGGTTGTGTTATTTTATTTCGTAGGTTAGATTTATTTTAATTGCTCTTTCGTTTATTTTATTTGTTCTTTCGTTTATTCGTTTTTCCTAAGTAACAATTGAAAGGAATTAGTGAAATTAGATTCAACATCCCAATTCCCTGTGGATCGACCCTGTACTTACCCTACTATGCTATCAACTACCCGATATTTGGTCGGTTAGGAGTTAGTTTGCATGTTAAGTATAGGTTTATAAATTTTCTTTTGTTTTTATGATGCAAAATCCTCCCAACAAAAGTGGCGCCGTTGCCGGGGAATCGGTGTTTTGTTGAATTTAGTTGAATTAATTTTTCGATTTTGTTACGGTTTATTTTTCGTTTCAATAAAAGTAGCGTTGAATAAATCGAGAGTTTTTTTTTTATTTTTGCCGTGTTTCGATGACCGTTAGGTTAAGAATGTGCAAAGAGTTTTTTACTCGATTTGTGAGACGTGAATTATATGTTGTTGCAATCTAGTCTAACCCTCTGTGCTTTAATTTGATGAGGTTGCGATGCTGTGGTTGTTTTGATTTGATGAACTGTTAGGATAATTAGGGTTTTTCTGTGTTGTTCCTGCGTTTCTGTGCATATTCGTTGTTTGGACGAGCGTTCGGGTAAGTGAACGCCCGTCCGATTCATAATCTGAGGGGACGCCCGTTTGACTTGTCGAACGAGCGTCCAAGGCTAAAAATCCAGGTGAACGCCCGTCTGCTTTGTTGAACGCACGTCCAGGTTCCAGAATTTCTCTTAACTTGATTTTTAATGCTTTATTTGATATGGATACTTTAAATTGAGCTTATGTGGCTAATTGTTTTTACGTAGATGTTCTGAACTTGCATGTTTACATCTTTCCATCTACGAATCCATGTTAAATAACTCGCTTAACTTTTATATACATGCTTCATCTAGGCATGTTATAGTTCTTGTCGGTTCTCGTATGCTATAGTCTGTTCTTATTGTTATTTAGTAGCTAATGTCGGTTTCCGTGTGCTACATATCGTTATGATGAATCTTGTGAGCCTTGAGACTTATGTGCTTCCTTGATGTTTATGTAACTTATATGGGTAGCTACTGTCGGTTTTCGTAATGCTACCATCTTGGGCTTATGAGTTATATCTGTTTAGTATAGCTAACTGTTGGTTTCCATAATGCTATCACTTTCAACGAGTCTTAAAGTGCGTCTACACTGCATGTAATGAACAGCACTGTCGTTTATCGTAACCTGTCATTATTTGGTAGACGTTTATTATATACATGTCATGCTGCAAATGAGTGGGCTAGTTTTCTTTCTTTTATTTTCTTTTATTTTTGCATATCATATAGATGCACATCATTTAGCTGCATATCATCTAGTTGCATTGTTTTTCTAATTTTCTTTTATTTTTCTTGAGTGTAGTTAACTGTCGGTTTCCGTAATACTACCTCGTTTTTATTTTAGTTTCGCATAGGCCGTAGTCACCGAGTTGTCGTGGGTCAACTTGCTCAAATTTCGAGCTTTGTCGAATTTATTTTTTTATTTATTTTATTTTTAGGATTGCATATCATGTAGATTGCATTGTAGTATATTTTCATATAGTTGCACCTAGCCTACTACTTTGTAATATTTCATGTATATGTATTCCATCTTTATATGAGCTTAAATTTGAAATATCTCTATATCTCCTTTTCCATGTGCTTTATATATGTAATATTTTCTTTTTCCCCGTAGACTCTTTTTGCACTGATCAAGTCTGCAGGATATTTTTGATAGCTATTTTGCACTTTAAAGATGTATTCAGTTGTCCTGTGATGCTCCACAGTCTACTGAGCTATGCAAGAAATCCTGGTTCTTGTTGGTTCCTCCAGAATTGCCAGCATCCAATCAGCTAAGTTCTCTAATTTATTATTTCTGTATAATTTGAGGACAAGTTGCAATCTAAGTGTGGGGGAAGGGATAGATGATTTATGTGTCTACTTTCGTTTGCTCATATTTTTAGTATTTCTATGAAAAGTGCTTAATTTTCAAATTTTTTGTTATATCCCGAGTAGACAAAGGCATATCTTTGCTTGAGTTTATATCATTTTTGCTATATTCTGTATATTTAGTAATTTTAGTTGTTTCACCCGACACTCTTTTTCACATGCCATAGTAGATGATGAGCTATGTTTTAAAGCTATGCCCATTTGATTAGAGATTTTTGATGATTATCGCATGATTCTTTGCTTCCATAAGAATTTTGAAAATTTTAATAGTTTGTGTTTAGAGTTAAAGTATGACATACTGTGAATATCTGAAGGTTTGAATGTGATAAGTGAAACGTAACTATAGTGCTTTTAAAAAGTAGTGAATAAATGAAGTTGTTTTAAATAGTTAATTGTGTGTGTCGGAAGCTGGTTGATGATTTGGGTGAGGTAGGGTATACCACGTATGTCCTATTCCACTATGATGACCAAAAGCTCACGATAGTCAGGAAAAGCTGCCTTATGATTTGAGTAAGGTAGGGGATTATCTCGAAATGTCCTATTCTACTATGAGGGCAATAGCTCATTCTGATGTGCGTATAAATGAGAAATAGTTAAATCAACTTGCATAAGAAGTGGTATGAATTAAATGAAGGACTTAGTTATCGTCAACCTTATCCCAAGTATAAACTGAAAGATATGTTGTAGGGACTATCCTCTAAGTATGTCGGAAATATTTTAAATGCTCCATATTATTTTTTTCGGGGTTTGTATGTTTTGTGAGGTGCATGTTATAATCGTTTTTATATGTCTAATTTAAATGGGATGTTGGCTAGTTTTGGTTTGAATAACTTTCAAATTGTGGAACTTAGTGGAAGTTTATTATGGCTATGCACACACTACACGGGTGAACTACTAAGTTATTGAATATACTTCATATTTGTATAGATGTTTATTTGTCTCGAGCTTGACTTTGTTTTGTTTTGCTCGGGACGAGCAAAAGTCTAAGTCCTGGGGGAGTTGTTTACGACTAATTTTATGGTTTTTATCGAGTTGTTTCGTAACATTATCTCCCGTGTTTTAGTGATTTTTATAGAAAATCACTCGCCAAAAGGATAAACTGAGCAAATGAGTTTTAAAGATAATAAATTGCAAAAGTGGTCGATTTATGTGTTTTTATCGTTGGTTTTATGTTTATTTGGATGTTGTTACACTTTGCAATATTTTGGATATCTTGTAGATTCATATCTTCGGTCTAAAAGAGGTGTTTAGAGGGTTAGAAGAAGATGCCACAAGTTTACGAGTTCAACGGAGCAAATTTTCCTAAGTACTTAAATCGTTATATATTTTCGACGGAGATTTGACCCAGCTTAGAGGCATTTTCAGGGGAGGACTTCTTCATGAAAATTGTAGATCTTTGAAAGAGATTTCCAACGCACTTTGAATTACGTCAATCGGACTTCTACAACTCAAATGGTGGTCAAGTGGGTAATCAATTTGGGTAAGTGGAAAATCCCGAAATATACTCGTAATACGACGGGCTAATCAAAAAGGCGTTTTCTGAAGAAGAGTCCTTAATGAAAGTTGTAGAGTTTTCCGAGAGCTTTTTTATGACATTCGGATCATAATTTTTGGAGGTCTACAACTCAAGATATGAATTTTAGAAGTTTTATTCCAATAAATATCTAATCGAGCGTCCGGCCACGGCACTGTAGCAACCGACTTAAACTCTTGATGCAGCCGACTTACTCCTCTTATAAATACAGCATGCATACAAACCCTAATTTCACAATTATTATCCAGCCGCAAATCACAAAGCAAACGAGGGGCGGCAACTTGAGAGCTATAGGCCGGTCACCCGAGCCTTGTGCTCGGGTGATCCGGGTTAGATTAGGATGTCGTTTTTCTTCCGTTTTCGATTCATGGATTCAATCATGTACCAAACTACGTGAGTTTATTTATTTAATTTATTCAGTCCTTATTCGTTTTTTATGATCTTTAATTGATGTTGTATCGTTCTATGATTATGATGCTATGTGTGAACTTTATCGAGAGATTGGTTTGCGATTGATAGTTACAACATACGAAAGTTGCGTAAACTAGATCACCATAGAAAGATAGGATCTTTAATCATTAATTATGTGAAAAATTAATTGGTTAATTATCTAGGTTGTTAGATTCTAAAATACGAGAGTTAACCTGAATCTACACCGAGTTTTGTTTGGTAAATCGATCTCAACATTCGGAAGATGAGAGATTGATAAATTGGACTCACTAAGGAATTAGGAATCCATAGCTTGAGATTAAATTCACTAAGGAATTAGGGATTTGTATCTCGTGTAAAGGTGAAACCACAATTTGAATTAAAATCATGAGATGAACTAGGATTGAAATCACTTGGTTTGTGCCTTTGTTTGATCCCATGTATCTTTAGTTTAGTTTAGGTTGTGTTATTTTATTTCGTAGGTTAGATTTATTTTAATTGCTCTTTCGTTTATTTTATTTGTTCTTTCGTTTATTCGTTTTTCCTAAGTAACAATTGAAAGGAATTAGTGAAATTAGATTCAACATCCCAATTCCCTGTGGATCGACCCTGTACTTACCCTACTATGCTATCAACTACCCGATATTTGGTCGGTTAGGAGTTAGTTTGCATGTTAAGTATAGGTTTATAAATTTTCTTTTGTTTTTATGATGCAAAATCCTCCCAACAAAAGTGGCGCCGTTGCCGGGGAATCGGTGTTTTGTTGAATTTAGTTGAATTAATTTTTCGATTTTGTTACGGTTTATTTTTCGTTTCAATAAAAGTAGCGTTGAATAAATCGAGAGTTTTTTTTTATTTTTGCCGTGTTTCGATGACCGTTAGGTTAAGAATGTGCAAAGAGTTTTTTACTCGATTTGTGAGACGTGAATTATATGTTGTTGCAATCTAGTCTAACCCTCTGTGCTTTAATTTGATGAGGTTGCGATGCTGTGGTTGTTTTGATTTGATGAACTGTTAGGATAATTAGGGTTTTTATGTGTTGTTCCTGCGTTTCTGTGCATATTCGTTGTTTGGACGAGCGTTCAGGTAAGTGAACGCCCGTCCAGTTCATAATCTGCAGGTGGACGCCCGTTTGACTTGTCGAACGAGCGTCCAGGGCTAAAAATCCAGGTGAACGCCCGTCTGCTTTGTTGAACGCACGTCCAGGTTCCAGAATTTCTCTTAACTTGATTTTTAATGCTTTATTTGATATGGATACTTTAAATTGAGCTTATGTGGCTAATTGTTTTTACGTAGATGTTCTGAACTTGCATGTTTACATCTTTCCATCTACGAATCCATGTTAAATAACTGCTTAACTTTTATATACATGCTTCATCTAGGCATGTTATAGTTACTGTCGGTTCTCGTATGCTATAGCTGTTCTTATTGTTATTTAGTAGCTAATGTCGGTTTCCGTGTGCTACATATCGTTATGATGAATCTTGTGAGCCTTGAGACTTATGTGCTTCCTTGATGTTTATGTAACTTATATGGGTAGCTACTGTCGGTTTTCCGTAATGCTACCATCTTGGGCTTATGAGTTATATCTGTTTAGTATAGCTAACTGTTGGTTTCCATAATGCTATCACTTTCAACGAGTCTTAAAGCGCGTCTACACTGCATGTAATGAACAACACTGTCGTTTATCGTAACCTGGTCATTATTTGGTAGACGTTTATTATATACATGTCATGCTGCAAATGAGTGGGCTAGTTTTCTTTCTTTTATTTTCTTTTATTTTTGCATATCATATAGATGCATATCATTTAGCTGCATATCATCTAGTTGCATTGTTTTTCTATTTTTCTTTTATTTTTCTTGAGTGTAGTTAACTGTCGGTTTCCGTAATACTACCTCGTTTTTATTTTAGTTTCTGCATAGGCCGTAGTCACTGTAGAGTTGTCAGGGGTCAACTTGCTCAGCCTGAGCCTGTCAGAATTTATTTTTTTATTTATTTTATTTTTAGGATTGCATATCATGTAAATTGCATTGTAGTATATTTTCATATAGTTGCACCTAGCCTACTACTTTGTAATATTTCATGTATATGTATTCCATCTTTATATGAGCTTAAATTTGAAATATCTCTATATCTCCTTTTCCATGTGCTTTATATATGTAATCTTTTCTTTTTCCCCGTAGACTCTTTTTGCACTGATCAAGTCTGTAGGATATTTTTGATAGCTATTGTGCACTTTAAAGATGTATTCAGTTGTCCTGTGATGCTCCACAGTCTACTGAGCTATGCAAGCAATCCTGGTTCTTGTTGGTTCCTCCAGAATTGCCAGCATCCAATCAGCTAAGTTCTCTAATTTATTATTTCTGTATAACTTGAGGACAAGTTGCAATCTAAGTGTGGGGGAAGGGATAGATGATTTATGTGTCTACTTTCGTTTGCTCATATTTTTAGTATTTCTATGAAAAGTGCTTAATTTTCAAATTTTTTGTTATATCCCGAGTAGACAAAGGCATATCTTTGCTTGAGTTTATATCATTTTTGCTATATTCGTATATTTAGTAATTTTAGTTGTTTCACCCGACACTCTTTTTCACATGCCATAGTAGATGATGAGCTATGTTTTAAAGCTATGCCCATTTGATTAGAGATTTTTGATGATTATCGCATGATTCTTTGCTTCCATACGAATTTTGAAAATTTTAATAGTTTGTGTTTAGAGTTAAAGTATGACATACTGTGAATATCTGAAGGTTTGAATGTGATAAGTGAAACGTAACTATAGTGCTTTTAAAAAGTAGTGAATAAATGAAGTTGTTTTAAATAGTTAATTGTGTGTGTCGGAAGCTGGTTGATGATTTGGGTGAGGTAGGGTATACCACGTATGTCCTATTCCACTATGATGACCAAAAGCTCACGACGGTCGGGAAAAGCTTGCCTTATGATTTGAGTAAGGTAGGGGATTATCTCGAAATGTCCTATTCTACTATGAGGGCAATAGCTCATTCGATGTGCGTATAAATGAGAAATAGTTAAATCAACTTTTGCATAAGAAGTGGTATGAATTAAATGAAGGACTTAGTTATCGTCAACCTTATCCCCAGTATAAACTGAAAGATATGTTGTAGGGACTATCCTCTAAGTATGTCGGAAATATTTTAAATGCTCCCTATTATTTTTTTCGGGGTTTGTATGTTTTGTGAGGTGCATGTTATAATCGTTTTTATATGTCTAATTTAAATGGGATGTTGGCTAGTTTTGGTTTGAATAACTTTCAAATTGTGGAACTTAGTGGAAGTTTATTATGGCTATGCACACACTACACGGGTGAACTACTAAGTTATTGAATATACTTCATATTTGTATAGATGTTTATTTGTCTCGAGCTTGACTTTGTTTTGTTTTGCTCGGGACGAGCAAAAGTCTAAGTGTGGGGGAGTTGTTTACGACTAATTTTATGGTTTTTATCGAGTTGTTTCGTAACATTATCTCCCGTGTTTTAGTGATTTTTATAGAAAATCACTCGCCAAAAGGATAAACTGAGCAAATGAGTTTTAAAGATAATAAATTGCAAAAGTGGCTGATTTATGTGTTTTTATCGTTGGTTTTATGTTTATTTGGATGTTGTTACACTTTGCAATATTTTGGATATCTTGTAGATGCATATCTTCGGTCTAAAAGAGGTGTTTAGAGGGTTAGAAGAAGATGCCACAAGTTTACGAGTTCAACGGAGCAAATTTTCCTAAGTACTTAAATCGTTATATATTTTCGACGGAGATTTGACCCAGTTTAGAGGCATTTTCAGGGGAGGACTTCTTCATGAAAATTGTAGATCTTTGAAAGAGCTTTCCAACGCACTTTGAATTACGTCAATCGGACTTCTACAACTCAAATGGTGGTCAAGTGGGTAATCAATTTGGGTAAGTGGAAAATCCCGAAATATACTCGTAATACGACGGGCTAATCAAAAAGGCGTTTTCTAAAGAAGAGTCCTGAATGAAAGTTGTAGAGTTTTCCGAGAGCTTTTTTATGACATTCGGATCATAATTTTTGGAGGTCTACAACTCAAGATATGAATTCTAGAAGTTTTATTCCAATAAATATCTAATCGAGCGTCCGGCCACGGCACTGTAGCAACCGACTTAAACTCTTGATGCAGCCGACTTACTCCTCTTATAAATACAGCATGCATACAAACCCTAATTTCACAATTATTATCCAGCCGCAAATCACAGCAGCAGGGCGGCAACTTGAGAGCTTCAAGGCCGGTCACCCGAGCCTTGTGCTCGGGTGATCCGGGTTAGATTAGGATGTCGTTTTTCTTCCGTTTTCGATTCATGGATTCAATCATGTACCAAACTACGTGAGTTTATTTATTTAATTTATTCAGTCCTTATTCGTTTTTTATGATCTTTAATTGATGTTGTATCGTTCTATGATTATGATGCTATGTGTGAACTTTATCGAGAGATTGGTTTGCGATTGATAGTTACAACATACGAAAGTTGCGTAAACTAGATCACCATAGAAAGATAGGATCTTTAATCATTAATTATGTGACAAATTAATTGGTTAATTATCTAGGTTGTTAGATTCTAAAATACGAGAGTTAACCTGAATCTACACCGAGTTTTGTTTGGTAAATCGATCTCAACATTCGGAAGATGAGAGATTGATAAATTGGACTCACTAAGGAATTAGGAATCCATAACTTGAGATTAAATTCACTAAGGAATTAGGGATTTGTATCTCGTGTAAAGGTGAAACCACAATTTGAATTAAAATCATGAGATGAACTAGGATTGAAATCACTTGGTTTGTGTACTGTTTGATCCCATGTATCTTTAGTTTAGTTTAGGTTGTGTTATTTTATTTCGTAGGTTAGATTTATTTTAATTGCTCTTTCGTTTATTTTATTTGTTCTTTCGTTTATTCGTTTTTCCTAAGTAACAATTGAAAGGAATTAGTGAAATTAGATTCAACATCCCAATTCCCTGTGGATCGACCCCGTACTTACCCTACTATGCTATCAACTACCCGATATTTGGTCGGTTAGGAGTTAGTTTGCATGTTAAGTATAGGTTTATAAATTTTCTTTTGTTTTTATGATGCAAAATCCTCCCAACAGTCGGCCAATAAAAACCGCATTGGAGGACTTTGGCCGCAGTTTTATCTCCCCCGTAATGTCCTCCAACTTCATAAGAATGACAATGCTTCAGGATATTATTATACTCTTCCTCTGGCACACACCTTCGAAAAACATTATCAGATCCTAGCTTAAACAAGTACGGTTCATCCCAATAATAATGTCTAAGATCTTTAAAGAACTTTTTCCTTTCTTGGACAGTGAGATTTGGTGGCAGGTACTTTGCGGATAGATAATTGACAAACAAACTAAACCATGGTTGCTTCTTCTCCTTCACAACCTCTATTCGCGAAGAAACTGCAGCACAATCATTATGTCCCCTGATGGTGGTGATGGAGAAAAGTTGTTCATCAGGAAAAGATTCTCCTATCTCAGGTAATTCCTCAACATCCTCTAATTGTAAGCGCGATAGATGATCGGCCATCACGTTCTCACTTCCTTTCTTATCTCGGATTTCTACGTCAAATTCTTGCAACAGTAGAATCCATCTCAACAGTCTCGGCTTTGAATCTTGCTTTGCTAGGAGATACTTAAGAGCCGCATGGTCAGTCCACACAGTGACTATAGATCCCACTAAGTAAGATCTAAACTTGTCAAAAGCAAAGATAACGGCCAAAAGTTCCTTCTCCGTTGTGGCGTAATTTCTTTGGGCAGCATTCAAAGTCCGACTTGCATAATAAATGGGCCTAAAAATCTTATCTTTTCTCTGACCCAAAGCGGTGCCTACAGCAGTATCACTTGCATCACACATCAGTTCAAACGGAAGATCCCAATCCGGTGCGACCAGAACGGGTGCGATAATCGATCTACTTTTTATTTCGTTGAAAGCTTTTATGCACTCATTAGAAAACACGAATGGCACATCCTTGGCCAATAATTCGGTAAGAGGTCTAGAGATTAAGGAAAAGTCCTTGATAAACCTACGATAAAATCCGGCGTGGCCTAAAAAACCTCGCAAAGTTTTAAGATTAGTAGGTGGAGGTAATTTCTCGATCACCTCGACTTTAGCTCTATCCACCTCTATACCGTTCTTTGATATGCGGTGGCCCAAGATACTATACCTTCCGTAACCATCAAATGACACTTCTCCCGATTAAGCACAAGATTAGTCTCTTCACATCTCTTCAATACTCGTGCTAGATGTGTGAGACATGAATCGAAATCGTCTCCAAACACGGAGAAATCATCCATAAAGATTTCCAAGAAGTCTTCCACCATATCCGCAAATAATGACATCATACACCGTTGAAATGTTGCGGGGGCGTTGCACAATCCAAATGGCATTCGATTGTACGCAAATGTCCCATATGGGCATGTAAATGTTGTTTTCTCACGATCTTCAGGTGAGATGTGGATTTGATAGTATCCCGAATATCCGTCGAGAAAACAATAGAAAGCATGCCCGCTCAGTCTCTCGAGCATTTGATCGATGAAGGGAAGAGGAAAATGGTCCTTACGAGTTGCATCATTTAGTTTCCTAAAGTCTATGCATACTCGATGACCGGTGATTAGCCTCACAGGAATTAACTCATTCAACTCATTGGCTTGCACCGTCAATCCTCCCTTTTGGGAACTACGTGGATAGGGCTTACCCATTCGCTATCGCAATTGGAAATATAATTCCCATTTCTAGCATTTTTATAACCTCATCCCTAACCACGTCCTTTAATTGTGGGGTTAGACGCCTTTGAGGTTGTGCAACCGCTTTCTTTTCAGGGTCCACGGAGATCTTGTGCATACATACGCTAGGACTAATGCCCTTAACGTCAGCTATGGTCCATCCAAATGCTCCGCGGTACTCTCTCAGAACTCTCATTAGTTTCTCCTCTTGTAAGTCCGTCAAGGATGAAGATATAATTAGCGGCAAAGTCTCATCTTGAAGAAATACATACTTCAAATTCGCAGGAAGAGGTTTTAAAGTCAAATTTGTGGGAGGTTCTTCCAAAGAGGTCTTCAACTTCTGACCAGTGAGTTTGATTTCGAAGTGCTTATGCCACGTTGGTCTATCATAGAATCTTTCAATCTCCGCAGCACTTACTTCCTCTACAGGCCTTGGGGTCCCTCTACTACATCCCGGCCATATCATCTTCTCCTCCTCACTACTCACGTACTTGACTTCATCTTCTTCTTCTAAGACAAAGATCCAAAAAATCCTTGATACTTTCATGTTGTTGAAATTCTTGAATGATCCTATCAATGGAATCCAACATGAAACATGCATCCTCTCCATCATCAGGTTGCTTCATAGTGTCGAAGACATTGAATGCAACTCTCTCTTCGTTCACTCTTAACACCAACTCGCCTTTGTAAACATCAATTAGCGTTCTACTAGTGGCCATGAAAGGTCTCCCTAATATCAATGGTACTTCGTAGTTAGCTTCCATATCTAATACCACAAAGTCGACAGGGAATACAAACTTTTCAACTCTTACTAGCACATCCTCAACCACTCCACACGGTTCCTTGACAGAACGGTCAGCTAATTGCAATGTGATTGAGGTCTTCTTTAGATCTTTCATGCCTAGCTTCCGAAAAATAGATAGTGGCATCAGGTTCACACTAGCTCCTAGATCACACAAAGCTTTGTTCAGACATACGTTACCTATGGTGTAGGGAATGAGAAAGCTTCCCGGATCTTTGCATTTTGGGGGTAACTTATGTTGAAGAATGGCTGAGCACTCCTCATTAAGGCATATGGTATCTAGATCTAGAAGTTTCCTTTTAGTTGAGACGGCGTCTTTTAAAAACTTGGTGTACTCAGGCATTTCAGCTAGTGCTTCAACTAGGGGTATATTGATTTGTAACTTACTAAACATATCCACGAACTTCTTATACCTCTTATTATCAAACTTAGGCTTCGGTTTTGGTGGAGGATAAGGTAGAGTTGAAGGATCGACATCAGTGAAAATTGGATACTTGTTGTTGTAAAGTTCAACTCTAGGGCCAGCAGGTTCTTTATACGTTCTTTGCTCAGGCAAAGTCTCGGAAGTATTAGTCTCATTGCTTGGCTCACCATCCTTATTCTTTGCGGCTTTCTCTTGCAGGGATGGTGGAGTTACCTCTTTTCCACTTCTTGTCATGATCGCATTCAGATCCTTAGGGTTTTTCTCAGTGTTGCTTGGCAACCCTCCAGGAGGTCTAGTTGAGACTTGCTCAGCTAGTTGTCCTACCTGGTGCGTGAGATTTTGGACTAGAGCTTCCTGATTGGTTACCTTGGCATCTGTCTTCTGACAATATTGGCTAAAGTTAGTGGCTAATTCAGCCATAGATTTTGAAAGTTGTCCCATATTGTCAGTGACGACATTACTCAGTTTTTCTATCGCAGCTTCCCAACCAAAAGTTTTAGTCTCGCGTGGTACATAAGGGGTAGACGGTTTAGGCCTCTCTCCCCGCATTAATGTCACTATATCGGAATCCGGATGGTTGTGATTAGGCCTGTACCCTCCCCCGACATAATTGGCTTCTTCAGTACCAGCATTCTCACTTTGAGGTGCTACCTCGATTCCAGCCCCTTTCTCTACTCTTGTCATCCTCTCTTGCATCCCATCTACCTTATTGTTGATAACAGAAAGTTGTTCTAAGATTTTGGTAGATGCACTATCATCAAATATGTCAGCGGCCATCTTCACAGTAGCTATGTCATTGCCTCCCCATTGGCTATTCATCGCTATTTGCTCCATCTTCCCTTGTGCCTCCTCAGGAGATAAAAGAACAAACGCTCCATTGCTTGGGAGACGTCTACTCTAATTTTCTCAGTCTCTCTCAACCCATGGTAAAAAGTTTGCATTAAAAGCCAAAGAGAGATGTCATGATGAGGACACTTCCTCATAGCTTCCTTGAAACGCTCCCAAGCTTGATCAAAACTCTCCCCAGGGTGTTGCTTAAATCCTAGGATGTCTTGGCGTAACTTAAAAGTTTTTCCTAAGGGAAAATACTTATTCATAAATTTTTGCAACAATTGTTCCCAAGTAGTGATAGATCCAGCCTCTAAAGAGAGAAGCCATTGCTTAGCTTTATCTTTCAAAGTGAAAGGAAAAAGCTTAAGACGAATGTTCCCCTCCGGGATTAATTCTGGTTTCACTGTGCTGACGATTTCCAAGAAATTCGTCACGTGAACACCAGGATCCTCGTTTTGGACTCCATGAAAGGTAGAATAATTTGTCACCATTTGAATTACATTAGGCCTAGGGTGATAGACTTCCGCAGCATCTTGCGGTGCTACGATAGCGGGAATGAATTGTTCAATTGGGCGTTGCATAACTTTGCAAAGTGCGCCTCGCTCCTTGAACTAGGGCTTGGTTCTCATTATTAGCATTTGCATTCATATTATTGGCATTATTGATAACAGGATTAATAACAGGATTAGGTACCTGGTTTGGATTGACTGGATTCCTTCCATTTCTGCTTCAGATTCAGAATGTTCAGAATGATCGGTTGTATGCCCTTCTTCCACTCCTTGCTCGCTTTCCTCAAGATTTGGATCCTCTTCTCCTTGCTTAGCCAATTCCCTAGCTAACTTCCTATTCCTTCTCGCAAAATTTTCTATCTCAGGATTATATGGCTCAAGCGGTTCCTTCGATTTCCGAGTAGCGTACTATAAAATAATAAACAACAATAAAACAATTAATCACTAGTAAAGGCTAGGCCTTTAACTAACTAAATAAAACAAACTCGAAATAAGTTTGAGAAAAGAAAACGTAAATAAAACAGAAGCAGAATGTTTTAAAACTAAGACAGAATCAGAAACAGAAAAGAAAATAAATTCTCGGTCGACCGAGAGCTGTGGTTCGGTCGACCGAACGCTCTTTTTTTTTTTTTTTTTTTTTTTTTTTTTTATTTATGACACTGTTTAATATACATACTCTTATTCACAGAATATTCACGAATCCAGTTCTAACAAAATAAGCTATATCTTAATTTAATGACTCGAGTCCCCGGCAACGGCGCCAAAAACTTGATGGAGGTCAAGTTAAATTATTAACTCGATGCCTACTAACACACTAGCAAGAGAACTAGGTTCAATTGTAGTATAGCCGATAGAGTCGAGGTCGATCCCACGTAGACTCGGCACAAATAAAACACAACTCTATCCTATTAGAACTAAATTGAAAGGGCGGTCTACGACCAACTAAATGCAGAAAATAAAATAGTGACAACCACAAGACACAAAAGACCACAAAGACAAACTAAAGACTACTAAAACACGATAATACGGTTGATATTATCTAAACAAATAGTATTGATTTCGCTAGTAGATTATAACTCCCCCATGTGAATTAGGATGATAACGAGATAAAACAAACGTTAAAGGTTAATTATTATGACTACGGGAGTCATCCCCTAAGGTAGATTTAGCTCCAGTTAGGTCATCTAAATCATCGTGCCTCCATTACGTGACTTCGCCTTTTAATGCCTCCATCTCATATAACTTCGACACAATTACGAGACTAGGGATGCCGGTATAAACCGTAACCTCATCTAAGCAACATTCCTAGGGTAAGGCGTACTTCTTAGATGCCGATTCAATCTATATCCTAAGTAACAATCACTTTTTGGGTTTCATGTTAAATTATGATGACGAATAATTAAGTTGATCAGGTTTAATTACTCGTTTTAATTCCAAATCAGAGAATCTGACGTAGTCGAAGCCGATCATAATATTGCCCTACACATTACCACACTCGGTCGACCGAACGACAGCACTCGGGCGACCGAGTGACACGTCTAGGTCGACCGAACACAGTTCTGTGTCGGAACAAATCATGATTACTTCTTAACGTTTCTAACCTAAACACATGGGTTCGTAAATAAATCTACATCACGCAATCAATACAAATAAAAACTACTCCATAATAAAATACATCAGATCTAAAAATAAAGATTGCATAATTGAATAGTCATACCCTCGAAGACGAGAGTGACTCCCACTCTTTAATGCGCTCCCTAATCGGAGAATCCGATGAATCCACAATGAACGAACATAAAGGAAATAAAACTAAAGACTTAAAAGCTAAAATTGTATGAATTGTTTTTGTGTTGTAGTGGTGTGTCTTTCTCAGCATCGTGGCTGTTGTTTATATAGGAGTTGTAGCCGACATAGGGAGAATCCAGAAGATTGACATGCATTTATCACATTAGGCTCGGGTGACCGAACCTACACGCTCGGTCGACCGAATGGCATGGCTCGGTCGACCGAGCCTCCTTCTTTACGTGTTTTCGATTTTGCTTCGTCTGACTTGCTCCCCACTCCATGCTTTTGAATTGATCTGATTAATCTTTTCTTCAATGCTCCGATTTTCTTCTCTTTTATCTTGAGACTTCTCGATTGCGTGATAATTATCTTCCCGATTTATCATGATCTGCAAAATCAGCATTTATCACCCAATTAATTGCTCTTTTATAATAAAAATAGCTAAATACCAATTATCATATTAATAATCACTTATCATTAAATAATAAATATAAACACGTGATTAAATATGAAATATATATAATTAACTCCGATTTAAGGTTATAATTGATGACATAAATGGGTATATTTTAACTGTCATCATATACTCAACCCATAGAGTGAATAAGCGTCCATTGATATAATCACTACACATGGATTAACCCTCCATATACTGTCCATTCTGAGTAGGAAGTCTCCGTGAACCCGACTCAGAATATCTTATCCTTATTTACCATTAACCCCCTGATGATCAATTAGTTCACATATCTGACTAGTGATCAATTAGTCTAATATGAACTCGGCCGATCGATCACTTTCTTAGGGCTAACAAACAATGGGGCTGTCTCTCTACTTCCCGCAGGAAGGAATGGATTCCATGTCTGTGAAAATCAGAACTACTCACTCATCAGGAGATAGTGCCAATGAGAAGTGGCTTGGAACACATATTTAAGTGAACCGTAACTAACACATCAAACACTACCCCGAGACAAGCAGCACCCTATGATCACCTCAGGATTAAGGTTGATCCATATATGATCATCTAATGATTTAATAAGATTCCTCGATTACGGAATTATATCGAGAAATTCAGATTAAATCGGTCCAGTCCTATATGAATTCCATCATATATAAATGCCCCACGTAGGTACACTCTACCGATAGTCCGGATAAGACTATCACACCCTAAGGTGTTCTAGGCGCATTATTGGTGTTTTAATCAAGAGACCCTAAACCCTGATTAAGTTCACCATGGACTAAAAGTTTAAGTATATCACCACTATATAAATCCTCACGTGCATGCCATACACTGAGTTAAGCGGTTACATACTGATATACTTAGGGTTTGCAGCAGTGTATTACTTACAAGCACAAAGCAAGTAATAAGGTGAGATAAATTCTGTCATAAAAAACAATTACACAAATTGTCTTTCGGGCACCACACCTAACAACCAATCCAATAAAAGACAGAGAATGTCAGGGGAAGTGACCTATGGTCCGAAGGATGATCTACCATTGGTAATAAACAATGAAGGTTTGGTAATAGAAGCGGTGATCAGCAAGAATTGAATAAAACGAATATGTGTGACACAGGCAGTGCCGTGAACGTCCTCTATTACAATGTGTTCAAAGCAATGAAGTTGAGGGATGCCGATCTCACTCCCGTTTCAGCTCCTCTGTTCGTCTTCGCCGGACCTCCGGTTCATCCACTGGGTGTGATTAAACTCCTTACTACTTTCGGAGAAGGAACAAAAGGCCCTGATGGTTGACTATGTTGTGGTAAAGGTTCCATCAACTTACAATGTGATTATAGGAAGACTAGCACTTATTGATCTCCGAGCAGTAATTTCACCAGCTCATGTCAGTATGAAGTTCCCTACGGAGGAAGGCTCTGTAGAATTCAAGGGCGATGTGGAAACAGTCAGGGGTTGTTACACAGCAACAGTGAACATGAAGATGATGGTGCAACATGTGAGCATTGAAGAACTACTTCCGGAAGATGAAGAAAACTGGTCGTCTGAAGATCAGACATAGGTTGTTTATCTATGGGACGAACATGAAGACTCAACAATTAGTGTGGGAGCATGGATTCCAGCCTCATACAAGGAATCTTTAATAAACATCTTAAATGAATTTAGAGATGTGTTCGCATGGGAGGCAGAGGATATGCCCGGATTATCTCCAGAGCTGGCAGTTCACAGGTTGAACATAGACCCGAACAGGAAGCCTATTCGTCCAAAGAAGAGGCACTTCGCCTCTGAACGCATCTCGAGTAATCAATCAGGAGGTGACGAAGTTGTTGCAGGCCAACATAATCAAAGAAGTTATATACCCTGAGTGGTTAGCAAACCCTGTACTGGTCAAGAAACCAGATAATAGCTGGAGGATGTGCGTGGATTTCACAGATCTCAACAAAGCATGTCCAAAGGATTGTTATGCCCTCCTAAAGATTGATCGTCTAGTGGACTCAACGGTTGGATTTGAAGTGTTTGCATTCTTAGATGTGTAGAAGGGTTACCATCAGATCTTAATGGATTCTGAAGATGCAGAAAAGACTGCTTTCATAACAGACTTTAGGATGTAAGGCTACGTCACTATGCCCTTTGGGCTGAAGAACGCCGGGGCAACATATCAAAGAGTTGTAAATGCCATATTTGCCAAACAAATCGGGAGATGTATTGAGGTGTACGTAGACGACCTCTTGATCAAGAGAAGGTCTCTTGATCAATATTTGAATGATGTCGCAAGGGAAGTATTTGGAGTTCTGAGGAAAACTCAAATGAAGCTCAACCCCAAGAAATGAACGTTCGGGGTCAGATCGGGAAAGTTCTTAAGGTACATGATATCCAAAGATGGTATTAGAGCAAATCCACATAAGATCGATGCCTTGAAGACAATGTCCCCGCCGAAAAACATCAAAGAAGTACAGCGGTTAACCGGGCGAATAGCGGCCTTGAACAGGTTTCTATTCGATCGGCACAACGTGCTTTGCCATTTTTCAAGATTTTTAGAAGAGCAAGTCCTTTTCAGTGGGATGAAGAAAGTCAGAAGGCCTTTGAAGAACTAAAATCATACTTGGCCAAACTGCCTACCTTAACAGCTCTCCTAAGGTAGGAGAACCTTTGTTCTTTTACTTGGCGTTGTGTGAAGAATGCGCTATCTGGTTAAAGAACAAGACGGATAACAGATACCGGTTTTCTTTGTGAGCAAAGTTCTTCATGGACTAGAGGTCAGATACTCGAATGCAGAAAAGTTAGCACTAGCCTTAGTGCATTCCTCAAGGAAGCTAAGACCCTACTTCCAGGCACATCCAATCACAGTAATCACCGATAAGCCGTTACGGCAAATCCTTGGATGACCATAAACCTCTGAAGGTTGGCAAATGGGTCGTCGAGCTGGCAGAATATGATATTGATTTTCGTCCTCGAACTGCCATCAAAGCACAGGCTTTAGCGGACTTCCTAGCCGAAGGCATAGCGTTCGCCTAGAGGGCGATCAACCCAAATAGGAAGAAAATAGATGGAACTTGTATGTTGACGGTGCAGCAAGCAAAGAAGGAGCAGGGGCAGGCCTCCTGCTCGTCAGTCCAAAAGGGGAAGAATTCCCTAATGCGCTAATGTTTGGGTTTAAAGCTACTAACGACGAAGCTGAATACAAAGCCCTAATTACAGGACTCAAGTTAGCAAACAAGCTTGGGGAAGATAGTCTCCAGGTTTACAACGACTCACAACTCGTTGTAAACCATATAAATGGAGAATATGAGGCAAAAGAAGAGCCCATGAAGAAGTACTTGACAGTGGCTCGAACTCTGTTAAAGAAATTTCAACAGGTCCAAGTCGACCAAATACCCCGAACTGAGAACAGAAGAGCAGGTGCCTTGTCAAAATTGGCATCAAACTTTGTATCAGAGAAGAAAGTGTTAGTGGAGCTCTTAAAAGAGAGAAGTTACGATCAACAAGTTGTTCAGCCGATTAGGCAGGCCAGTACCTGGATGGACCTCTTGTGTCATATCGATAACATCTTACCTCAAGACAGGGTTCAAGCTAGAAAGATGAAGCTATTAACGACCAGATATTCGCTATTCGAGAATGTGCTCTATCGCATGTCGTATATTACACCATGGCTTAGATGTGTAACAAGTGAAGAAGGGAACTACCTTCTCAGAGAGATACACTTGGGAATCTATGGAAATCACCCTGGGGCTCAGACCTTAGTAGGGAAATGCAGTATGTTCGGCTACTATTGTCCAACAATGTTAGGGAAAAGTGCAAATTAGATCATCGCCATCCCAAAACATGGTTCCAGGTTGAGGGGTAGATCTAGTGGGGCCACTCCCGTGAGCCCCCGGAAATGTTCGATTTCTGATTGTAGCGGTGGACTATTTTCACCAAATGGGTTGAAGCCGTACCGCTGACTACCATACCAGGGAAACAAATACAAAAATTTATGTGGAAGAATATAGTGTGCATGTATGGAATAACGAAGACACTAATCTCAGACAATGGAACCCAATTTGAAGATAGAATTGTCAAAGAATGGTGTGCCGAACTGCACATAACTCAGCATTTTACTTCTGTTGGCTATCCCCAAGCTAATGTCTGGTCGAACAGACCAACATGCAGATCAAAACTGGGCTAAATAAATGCCTAGAGGAAGAAGGATAAAGTTGGACCGAGCATTTGCCTAATATCTTATGGGCGTACAGAAAAACACTAACTCGGCCACATGAGAAACTCCGTTCAGCTTAGCCTATGGGTGTGAAGCAGTAATTCCGGTTGAGATTGGCCCATCATCGCCACGAGCAATCCTCTACTCGGAAGATCAGTAGTTAGACGAACTCAGACACTCCAAAGACGACCTGAAAAGGCTCAAAATATGTCCTTCATACGAATGGCTAAGTATAAACAGTGAATTTCTCAGTACTTCAACTCCCGAGTTAAACACTCATATTTCAAAGAGGGAGACCTTGTGCTCAGAAAGAATGAGGTCATCAAGCAAGGACCTCAAGGAAAACTTGATCCGAACTGGAAAGGCCCGTACAAAGTGGTCAAGGTACATGGAAAAGAAGCAAATCAGTTGGCTAATGCAAATGACAGGACCATACAACGCAGCTTGGAATGCTACCAACCTCAGGAAAGTTTTTGTCTAGGACAGGTTCCAGACTTTACTTATGCAGTATTTACTTTTGTAAGTGTTTATGTTCCAATAACATGTATTCAAACATCAGTTATTAAATAAACAGTTCTTTTGCATTTGTGTATTATTCATTATGTATGATCGATCATAACAGAGCTGCAGGTCGGACTCAAAAGTTTGCCAAGGACAAACTCAAATAGTCAGCAGGACAGACCCAACGAACTGAGCCGCGGGTCGGTCTCAGAAAAAGTTTGCAAAGGACAAACTCAAATAGTCTGCAGGACAGACCCAACAAACTGAGCCTTATGTCGGTCTTAGAAAATTTTTGCAAAAGACAAACTCTATTAGTCTACAGGACAGACCATATGAACTGAGCCGTAGGCCGGACTTGCAACATACACTTTATTAGTCTGCAAGACAGACCATGCGAACTGAGCTGCAAGGCAGACATTAAAAATCATAGAAATTTTGAAGTATTCCAAACTCTCCAAGTCTACGGGACGGATAGTACGATCGAGCCCGCTAAAACTAAAAACACCGTTCAAAATACCATTCAAGTCGGGACGGACGATCGAGAGCTCCTACAAACACAATACTTAGTAAGTTTGAAATAATCAAACTCTCCAAGTCTGCAGGAAAGATGATCAGCGCTGATGTACGCTTATCAAGACTAATACTTGGAAACTTGAAAAAACTCAAACTTTCCAAGTCTGCAGGACAGACGGTCAGCGTTTACACTAAAGTACATCATTCAAAAAGCAAAGCTTTGTAGAGGATGTACCTCAGGAGGGTAAAGGACCCTAAGTTGTGCTTGAAACAAAAGCAAAGGCAAAAACAAAAGCCAAAAAATAGCAGTAAGTGGCTGAACGCACAAATTGATTACAAAACAAGTGCTAAAAAAGGCACAAAATGTCAAGAACAAAAATAACAAAAGTTGGAAATTATTACAAAATTTTCAACAAGTTTTTTAACAAAATAACAAAGGCATGATCCTAAGAATTGGCAGCAAAATCCTATTGTTGATGCTTTGGTCGGTTAGCGCGGGAGAGAGCCAATGGGTCAAGACGAACTGGCTTGCTGTGCGGCAGGTCTACGTCCATACTTCACAGCCAGATCTTCACTAGCTTGAAACTCCTTAAGCCTGGCCTCGTAGAGCTGATTGCCACCTGGCTTGCAGAGCCTACCATGTTAAAGATCCGAAATGATCAGCTGAAGGCACTACTCTTTGGTTTGATTCACGCCTAATGTGTACCCATGGCTTAATATGGAGCCAAGTAAAACCTTCAAGGCCTCAATGAAATGGGAAGAGCTTTTGTATTCATGAATAGCCCGAGACCCGCGCAGGCATCGTGGCCTCAAGCCCCTTATGATCAGCATGGAGTTTGTCTAGGGCCTCCTCCCGTTCAGCATTGGCAGCTCACAGCTCCCTTAACTCAGCCTGCTGGGCATGCATGATCTTCTCCAGATCAGCGATCTGGGCATCTTTGGACAAAGACTCATCCTTGTGCTTGTTGCGGCTGGCCGAGAGGTTAGCAATCCGCTTCTCCAAAGAAGCCTTCGGGAGGAGAAGCTGTCAAGCTTGTTCAAAATATCCTTCCCAGCCCGGACGACCGATAAAAGATAAACATAGGTCAGTACGGTGAAAAATAGTAAAGAAGAAAGCAAGTATGGAAATATGAAATAACATACCATTGAGGCCATATCCTTGTCTGGCATCTCGGACATAAAGTCATTTTGAGGAATAGATCCCACCTCAGAAATGTCCTGATCATCTCGATCAGCCTTGCCTCTCTTTCTCCCATCTCGGGAGCGTGATTGGAGTTGTCTCCTAGGATCGGGACCATCCAAGATGATCAGGTTAGCATCTTGTTGCTCAACAAGCCGCGTAGTAGCAACCAAGTCCTCTTGTTGAAGACCCTCCTCATTATGGGGATCTTCGGGGTTGATCTTCGGGTTAGCTAAACCAGTTTCCGGCTCAACACCAACCCCATGAGCCTCTGGGTTCAGACCTTGCTCGTCGGGCTCAGGCACAACCTCCTCCTCTTCGAAAGCCTGTTCAAAAACATCAGCAAAGTCGGCCACTGAAAAAGGAAAATACAATGTCAACATAAGCAAAGAAAGACAAAAGCAGGCAAAGTTGAAAGAATAAAGGCAAGATAAAAGCCCCATACAAGTGTTGTACTCTTCTTGGGAAAGCCTCACATAAGGCTCAAGTCCGGAATCAGTGAGGCGAGCTACCTCGATCAGTTCGGTAGTCCACTGATCTTGTTCCAGATAAATACCAGAACTGGCAATGTTTTCCAGCAATCCCTCATCGACCCATTGGGGCACACATCGGCCGGAAGTTGAAAATAATTCCAACCGCTCAGCTCAGGATTTCCCCATGGCGGATGAAGAAGAAATGATTCTTCCACTCATGAATAGAGGACTTCCCTTTAGACAATATGGATGCCCCGTCGATGGTCTGTGCGGCGGGGAAAGTAATACCACCCGTTGTGGTTCCTAACCTTCTTGTGTTGGAAGAACGTCCTAAAGAGTTCTATGAAAAACTCAATGTCCATTAACCTACAGAAGATGGCAAAGCCAATAATCGCCATAACTCCGTTAGGGGCGATCCGAGCAGAACTCGGATGGTAGTGCCTCAGAACGGCCAGGAAAGCCGGGCAGAACGGGACCCTAAGTCCGCGGATGAATTGCTCTTTGTACATATTACAATAAACCTCAGGGGGCTGATGAGCGTACAGATACACTCCCCCAGGCACTCGGGAGCGTATTGGTCCATATCGATGTGGAATTGGTTACGGATGTGCATGAAATCTTCCTGGAAAAGTTTGGATTTGACCCCAAAACAACCTACAGCTGACCTAGCAGTCATATGAGCTTTAAGGCTTTGATTTAAAGAGGTAAATCCGAAAGAATCACAAGGTCGGGATGGATTAGTAGGTTGTGGATCTACAACGAACTACTCAAAATTACTACGAGCAGCAACTGTGTTAAGTGCAAGGGGATGTCTTATTGGACCACCGGGTTGAATAATTTCGGGTTCGGACTCAGAATGGGACTCAAATTCCTTCTCAATTGAACTGCTAAATGAAGTGCTCGCCCTCATTAACTGGGAAAAATCGAAGCCAAACAAAAAAGGAATAAGAACTCAGAAAAATAGAGAAGACTAGAAATGCTTACTTGGAGAAAATGCAGAGTCTTGAAATGGCGGAAATCTTTGATTTAATAGCAAATGGAGAGAAGTGGGAAAGCCTGATTTGAAAGGACGGGTTATAACCCCCTCAGGACGTGTAAACGACGTCAGTTATGGGAAGAAGAGAAAACCGCCTCGTATCCCGTAAAAGTAATGATAACCTATTTAATAGCCTGCCACCTGGCAGTTAGCAATTCAAAACGCGAGATCGGATACGGTCGGCCGAACCGCCAAATAGAGCAGATCTGACCAACTAAAAGTAAGGTCAAATCTGGGGGCTTATGATGATAGCCGATCCGAACTACGCCACGTGTCACCCAAAAGAGGCGTGTAATAAATGATCAGTCCGTAAAACATAAGGCAATAGGGGCCAGGAGCCCGAGATACCTAACTAAGGGCAGGTCCCTTACCTCAGGTGAGAGATCGGCTGTAGCTCTTCCTCCACCCACCGCAGGTCGGTTAAGGCATGGCGAAGAGGAGCTGACCGGTTCGGCCATAGTGGCCAAGGGGGCTGAACGCAGGACGCTCAGCACAACCCCGCTGTTATTCCACGTGCGGGATAGATAAATATAAATGAGGAAAGAATCCTTCGTTATAAAGATTGTAATCTTGACATTAAATATGTCCATAATTATCCCTAAATTATAGGGATTAATGCGTGTATATCCTTAGGGAATAATAATAAATCATAATACTTGCAGAGCAAGAAGTAGGGCGAGATGCCTCATATATAAACAACCCTAAGGAACTACGAAAGACTTGATTCCAATTAAGCTATTGGATACGTAGGCAACTCGGGAGAAATAACTCACGAGCTCGACGATTTCCATCGAAAATCTATACACAATACAAAACACGCCCCATGGTGACCTCTCACTTCACGAATTAGGGTTCTTTTTGAGGGTTTAAGATCACAATTTCATCACAAAAAAATAAAACAAAAAAAGTTCCAAAGAATTCACGACCCGTATTGATTCTCGACTACAACATCATTGCAAGAGTTCTTATTTATAATCTCCTCAACACGCCCCCGCAATCCCGTGGGAAGTGGTTGAACACGGAGATTGGACTTTAAACTGGCAAAACGAGGCTGAGCCAACGGTTTGGTGAGGACGTCGGCTAACGGATCCTTCGATGAAATAAATGAGATGTCGAGTTTGCGAGCGGCAACTAATTCACGAACATGGTGGAAGTCGATCTCTATGTGCTTTGTGTGGGCATGAAACACCGGATTGTGAGCAAGGTAGGTGGCGCCAATATTATCACACCAAAGAGTTGCCGGGGAAGACAACGGAACTTGCATCTCACAAAGAAGACTGGAAAGCCATTGGAGCTCGGCGGCGGTGTTGGAAAGAGTTTTGTACTCGGCCTCAGTGCTACTCTTAGAAACCGTCAAGTGTTGTTTACTACGCCAACTAATTAAATTATCACCAAGGAAGACACAATATGCCTCAACAGAATGGCGATTGTCGGTATCAGCGGCCCAATCAGAATCAGAATAAGCCCGGAGCGAAATAGAGGACCGGCGAGAAAAGAAAAGGCCATCGGAGATAGTGTGCTTAAGACACCGAAGAATACATTTAACGGCAACCCAACGAGCTTCGGTATGTGAATGCATATACTTACTAACCTTGTGGACCGCGAACACAATATCAGGGCGAGTGAAACTGAGATACTAGAGCCCGCCAATATTAGTGCGGTAAAGCGACGGATCGGCACAGGGAGGGCCGGCGTCAAGTGTAAGACGAGTGGAGGCCGACATAGGTGTCTGACAAGGCTTGGCTTTGTCCAGAGAGGCACGTCGTACAAGCTGAAAGATATACTTGCGTTGAGTGAGAAATAACCCATCGGAGGTAGGAAGCACCTCAATGCCAAGAAAATAGGACAGAGAACCAAGGTCCTTAACCGGAAAGTGCCGACCAAGATAAGAGATAACCTGCTCAACAACAGAAGACGACGAGCCAGTAATAATAATCTCATCCACATAAATCAAAACATAAACACGAGCACCATCACGAGAATAATTATATAAGGAGGTGTCGGCTTTGGAGCCGACAAAACCAAATTGAGTCAAGACATCAGTGAAGCGAGAGAACCAAGCACGAGGAGCCTGACGAAGGCCATAAAGGCTGTGGCGAAGAAGGCAAACATAATCTGGATAATCAGGGTGAACAAATCCCTGGGGCTGCTGCATATAAACGGGCTCAGATAAATGCCCATGGAGGAAAGCATTCTGAATATCCACCTAGCGAAGAGCCAACCCTGCGAAACAGCAAGAGATAGAAGAATATGAATAGTGACCGGTTTAACGACCGGACTACATATGTCAGTGAAATCAACTCCTTCGGCCTGATGAAAACATTTGGCCACAAGGCGAGCCTTGTGATGCTCAAAACAGCCATTGGCATGACGTTTAGTGCGATAAACCCATTTATTTCCAACAATATTCATACGAGGATGCAGAGGCACATATCCCAGGTATGGTTGCGCAAAAACGCGTCAATTTCCTCTCTCATAGCATTACGCCAATTCGGGTGTTTGGAAGCTTCGGTATAGGAAGTATGGTCCCTGGAGTTGGTAGAAGCAACAAGAGCTTTCGGAAGTGGATAACGGATAAAGTCAGACCGAGAGATAGGTTTAAGAGAATTGGTTTTGGTTCGAGTAACCATGGTATGGGTGGGAGCAGGTTGTTCCGGAGACGAAGTTGGAGAGGCCGAGGCCGAAGTGGACGCAGGAGAAGCGGGTGGCGAGGGCTCCGGAGGATGAGCCGCAGGGGGTGATACCGGGTTGGAAGAGGCCGGCATGGGAGGTGGATTTTGCAGAGGTGCTGGTAGGAAGACAAGCAGCGGGACAGTGAGAGTATCAAGTGTGGGTTTGGAGGGAGAAGGCATATAAGGGAAGATGGATTCATCCAAAACAACGTGTCGAGCAATATAGATACGACCAGAGGCAAGGTCGAGACATTTTTAACCATGGTGAGAAGGACTATATCCAAGGAAGATGCAAGTTTTGGATCGAAAATCAGTCTTATGATGGTTGTAGGGACGGAGATAGGGCCAACACACACACCCAAAGACTCGAAGGAAAGCATAGTCAGGAGGCCAATGGTGGACCATTTCGTAGGGAGACTTATCATGAAGAACTTTGGTGGGAAGACGATTGATGATATAAGTGGCGGTGATAAATGCATCTTCCCAATAGGGAAGCGGAAGGTTGGATTAGGCAAGAAGGGATAAGCCGACCTCGATAATTTGACGGTGGCGACGCTCATTGGCACCAACTTGTTCTCGGTGTGGGGACATGAAAGACGATGACGGATGCCAAGAGAGGAAAGAAGAGTGGAAACACGACGATACTCACCACCCCAATCAGTTTGGATAGATTTGAGTTTGGTGTTAAACTGGCGTTCAATCATAGCAAGAAAGTCATGAAAGATCGTTTCAACATCAGATTTATGTTATAGTGGGTAGAGCCATAAATATTTGGTAAAGTCATCCAGAAAACTAACATAATAACGGGAACCATAAATTGAGGGCTCGATACAGGGGCCAAACATCAGAGTAAATCAGGTCTAAATGAGCAGTAGAAGTAAAATCAGAGGTTTATAATGGGAAGCGGTGACTTTTTGCTAACTGACACGGGGCACAAACAGAAGGTGGTGCCTTAGTTGGAGTAAAGGTGGGAAGGCTTTTTAAGGCTTGACGGAGTACAGAATAAGAACAGTGACCGAGACGCTGATGCCACGTGATAGAGGAGGTGAGGGAAGAGGCCAGAGCCTGAGCAGGAGCAGGGGGAGGGTGAAGTTGAGTGGAGAAGTGATATAGGCCATCTTTTACAAAACCCCTAAGGTGGGTGTGACCGGAGTAATCTTTTACAAGAAAGTTGGACCCATGAAATTCAAAATACACGAAATTATCCGAAGCAAATTTATGTACTGACAAAAGGTTTCTAGTGATGGAAGGCGTAACAAGAATATTAGATAAAGAAAATGACTGGGAAGGGGAATTTACAGAAGACGAGCCGTAATGAGTAATAGGTAAACATGTACCGTCGCCTACGTGCACTTTGTCGGGCCCGGCATAAGGTGCAGATGAGAGGGTGAGATTGCGACGGTCATGAGTAAGATGATGAGTAGCACCAGTATCCGCAATCCAATTAGATCCGGGATAAGTGGAGCGAGAAGCGACGTATGTCTGTGGCGGTGTCCGAAGGGGCGGTGACTGAGAATGATCATAGCGGTAGGGGCAGGACGGGGCAACATGGCCCACTTGAGAGCAAATTTGGTAAGAGAGATTCATAACACCATAATTTTGTCTAGAGTAGAAAGGGAGGGGATGACCGAATCCTTTATTGCGACCTCGTTCTCGAAAAGAAGGTAAGCCGCGCTCCATGCCAGTGAAGCAATACGCGTAAATAGATAGTGTTGTTGTTGTTGTTGTTGTTTTTTTTTTTTTTTTTTTTTTTTGAACAAATCAAAAGAAAAAGTAAGGCAAAGGGGTCAAAGTCAAAAGTTGGGATCGAAGTCGGCTCAGGTCACATATACATGTGACTGGATAAACAAGAAGAGTTTAGGGTCGGCTGCCATTAGAGGTTTTTTTTTTTTTTTTTTTTTTTTTTTTGAGATAAATTGCCGAATCCCTATGCCACAAAGAGGATGGAGGAATGATCTACTCCGCTCTCTCTCTTCTTTCTCTTTCTAAAGAAAAGCTCCCCATCCTAGTTCGAGCCTTCAGCTGATAGTCCTTCCGGCGCCGGCGGTGTTGCTGCCGGTGCCCGTCCTGTAAGTCTGGTTTTTCCTCTGTTTTAGTTGATCTTGTTCTATGAATCTCCGGCGTTTTGCGACCGCCCTGTTTACCTCGCCGGTGATGGTTCCAATCTAGATCTGGTCCAGATCGTGGCGGTGGTTTGCGGGTTCTGCGGTTGCTGTTTTGTCTTCCGTGGAGCTTCATAGATCGGTGGAGAAGACAACCCGGTGGAGGATGGCATAGCCTTCCCTACTCATTTTTTGCGCCTTTTCTCCGCTCCGGTGGTGGTTCTGGCCACCGGTTGTTTGTATTTTTCTGTGTTTGTGTCGTGCGGCATAACTGTCTCCCTTGTCGGTTGGTGGTGCTATCCATTGCTGCGTGGCTCTCATAATTCCGTTAAGGCTCCGGGCTCTTAATTGACGGTTATGGTAGTCGTTTTCTTGACGGAGGCGTTAGTCATCTCTTACGGGCTTCTCTCTCCGCCTGGAGGCATCGGTCGGCGGCGATGGGCTCCGGTGGCGTCCATCTTGGGTCATGGTTTCAGTTTTGTTTCGTTTATTAGTCTTGTTTTTTTGTTAGTATTAGCTGGTTTTTCTCTGTATTTGTTATTTAGTTCTACGTTTGTGTTTGTCGAATAACAGGTTGCCTAGAGGATCCCACGTGTCTGAATGCCTCCTTTCGGAAAAAAATTATTTCCATCTGTTCAGCACCCTCGACCCGATCTATTATTCGGCTTTGTTGTAATGTTGTTGTTTGTTGTGCGGCTAGGCCGCGTTGTAGTGAGGCTTTTGGTCGCGTTGTAGTGCGGTCTTTGTCCGCGTTGTAAGTACTGTTTATCCGTTTTTAATAAAGTTTTCGTCCTTGGGAAAAGAAAAAAAAACAAAGAGGATGGAGGATTTATATAAGCTCCAATCCAAAGTTAAAGACGATGGCATTAAGTGCAATCAGAATAGGAAAAACGCAAGGCTGATTTGTGGGTTGTTTCTTGAGGAGATATCGAAATCGAAAACGGAATCGAGAAAGAGAGGAAAAAAAAAACTGCGTGGTATATGGCTTGGTTTTATTGTTGATGGCCGATGTAATTCGGAATTTGCGGTGGTAGTTTAAGCTTGCGTGAAGGGAAGCAGAAAACTTGAGAAGAAGATTATGGCGGCAAGAATCAGGAAATAGAATAGCTCCGGAAAGAAAACAGGACGGCAAGTAGTCGGATATGGCCACCGGAGAAAGAGGAAGCTGCGGCCTTTTCTCTTTTTTTTTTTTTTTTTTTTTGAGAAGAAAGGGGTTAGGGTTTAGAGAAAAATAAGCTCAATGAAAGAGAGAAAATTGACTTGCTCTGATACCATATCAAAATTAGAATAATTGTATTTCATTGAATAATATTCAGAATACAATTGTTCTTATATAGAAATTATCTAACTTAGCCACAACAGTTACTGTGTACATGTTTATTCGAGGAGTTCAATTTTAGTTCCCATTTTATTGAGGATTGTGGATATAGTTTTACACCTGCTTTCACTATATAAGGTTTTGGTTAATTTGGCCGTGAAAAAAATTGGATTTTGAGGGTATACATTGGAAAATTACGTGAAATGGTTATGTTTGGGACAACTAAAAGGGACTAAAGCTAATTGCTAAAGATGATTCAAATGTTTAGGAGTCCGACTGCTCAAAACTCTGAATGTAATGACGAGCTATTTTTTTGTTCACAAATAAACTTCGTTATTTCCCTAGTCATGAAACAAATTTTGTTGTTGCAATCGGTTTCTTACTATTTTTGTTAGAAGAGGAAATTTTAAGGCTAAATCTGTAGTTCTTCTTTTGTAGATTGTTTGCAGGTTCATCATAATCTGTAGTATTATCACTAGCTATCTATTGCTACCGTGTGTCAACTGAACTAGCCAAAATCGAAAAAAGGATTTGATAAGAAGATGAATAGCATGCAATGGATGCATTCAAGAAGGCGCTGCACATAAGGTGTTCTTTAGTTTGTCTAATGAATGAATATTGTAATTCTATTGGTGTGGTGAATAGCTTTCTTCTTGCTATTTGACGATACAGGGTTTCACTCCCTCCATGTGTCGTCTATCGGTTGGTCATCACATTATGAATGAGCTACAACATACTCATGTCGAGACCCAGGACCGAGGCTAGGGCCATCTAACCGGCTCCAGGTTACGACTATCGACTACCGAGCAGTGTGAGATGGCAAGTCCATAAGGATAGAGTCCACACCAGCTAGCAGCGTAGGACAATGAGTCTAGGGTCGATCACCGTAAGTCGGCAGTATCGACACCGAGGACAGAGTCCACGCCAGCTGTCCAGGCCCACCCACAGCGATAGCTTGGGCAAGGGTCAAGGCCCATTTAAGGGTAAAGATGACAATAATACAAGCCGACTTAACCTTAGGGTTTAGGCAAGTATTGTCATTATAAATACCCCAATCCAGGAACTACATAAGGCTTGATTCCTGGAACATAACAGGATACGTAGGCAATCAAAGATACAGTCTTGGACTCAGCCGCATACATAAAATCCATCCCCTCATTCCTTTTTGGCATTAGGGTTCTTGTGTGTTCATCACTAGATTAAATTAGGGCTCAAATCACTAAGGTGGCATAATTTGTCATCGTCATTGGCGCTAGAAGGAGGGCCCTCTATTGATTAAATACGCAAGGACACGATGCCTCCCAAAAAAGCTGCATCCAAAACTGCATCCAAAGCGGTTGATCAGGGCTCCCAGATGAACGAGCCGATCGATCCTGATACGCAAGGAGAGGAAGATCCCGCCTTGGATCTTATTCAGCACGATCCTCAGCTGAAACAGGGGGAAAAGATCTAGCTTTGAACCTTATCCAGGAGACCCACCAACCAGAAAAGCAAGCTCTTGCTCCAGAATATCGGGCGCTTGCGGATCGGTTGGCGGGGGCGATCTGGGAGGTAATGTCCCGGATAATAGCCGAGGCGATTACGGCGCGAAGGCGGCGGATGCCGCCCGTAAAGAAGCTATGGCGAGAGGCGGTCGAAAGATGTAGTGGACAAGCCTAAACAGATTCCTGGGGACGAAATAAGCGCGTCATCAAGCTCAGTGGAAAGGAAGAGGCGTGAGATCCACCAAAAACACCAGAGAGGGGATGATGATAGCGCCAGGGAAGAGCTGAATGCAATTTTGGGAAAGAACCAGGTTTCGTTGTGGCTCGAGTCTCCCTTCACGAAGGAGATCGAGAGCTTTCCTAAACCCAAGGGGTTTAAGATACCAAAAATAGAACATTATGATGGCACCACCGACCCGGAGGACCATCTCCATAGGTATCTATCTCAAATGAGGTTGGATGGAGCACCCGATGCAATGCGCTGTCAGGCGTTCGAGACGCTACTCGTAGGTCGAGCAAGAGAATGGTTCACGAAGTTACGACCAGGGTCGATTTCCAGTTTTGCCGTACTCACTCGAAAATTCCGAGATGCGTTTATAGTCAATAAGAAGTTTCATCTGAGTGCCACGCACCTCATGAATGTGAGGCAGCAAAAGGATGAAACAGTGATGGAATATTTGAAGAGGTTTAATCTCGAGGCCATGCAGCTCAAGGACGCGGATGACCGACTTCTGATCACGTCGTTCGTAGGGGGGCTGCGTAATACTAAGTTATACATGAAGTTGAGCAGAGATGTTCCCCATACCATGGACGAATGTGTCAATGTGGTGCATAGATTCTGTCAAGGGGAAGAGGCAGTGCGGCGGCACACCCAATCCGACTGGATGGACCCCAAGAAAGACACCCGAGGACCGAACAGGAATCAGTCTAAGAGGCAGGATATCGAAAGCAAGCCATCGGTTTGGGACCGTATCGACACGTCCACCTCAGACCGTGGGGGCAAGAAGGGACCCTCACGTGATAAGGACTTTATCCCGCTCAATCGACCTCGATCCGAGGTGTTGTCGATTATGCTATCAAAAAACTTGGCGAGGAAACCGCCACCGTTGAAGAAACCTCGAGAAAAGAGGAATGCAAGCAAATACTGTGATTTTCACGAAGACATAGGCCATACAACAGAGGATTGTATCGACCTGAAGAGAGACATCGACGTACGCATTCGGAAGGAAAGCTAGACGAAGTTGTTGACAGATCTCGGTATGATGGGCCCAGAGGGCGTGGGGAATTTAAGAGGAAAAACTCGATCAAGACGAAACCGAGGTCGAGATGCCCAGAGACGAAGGGATCGGTCACCTCGTAGGAATCGATCCCCGAGGTCGGGAAGGAAACAACGAGAGATAACTTTGGTCGGGACGGATACGAAGAAAATCGACCAGAAACTATGTCAATACGATCTTTGGTCCGGATGAAAGTGATAAGGATCGGACCGGTGAAGAGCCGACTAGTAGCTCGAGAGAGCGCAAGCGGCCTCGGATTCACGACGAAGTCGGATAAGGCCCTCGAGATGATATCCCCAAGTCGAGGAGTCATAGCGAAGGGTTAGTTATTGAGGCAGTTATTAGCCGAGCCCGTGTGTCGAGAGTCTGTATCGATAACGGGAGTGCAGTGAACATCATATATCACTCGGCGTTTCAAGCGATGAAGTTGAAAGAGAAGGATCTAGCCCCCATAGCGTCTCCCCTATTCGGATTCACAGGGCAAGCAGTCCATCCCATGGGCTCGATAAAGTTACTCACGACAGTTGGGGACGGTGAGAAGGGAAGGACACTTGAATTAAGTTATGTGGTGGTCAAGGCCCCCTCAGCATATAATGTTATACTGGGACGACCAGCACTCTTCGATCTTCGAGCTATAATTTCGACTTTTCATAATAGCATGAAATTTCCTACCAGGAGCGGTTCCCATGAAGTAAAAGGAGACGTTGAAGTCGCTCGGAGTTGTAACTCTGTTGTCATGAATGGGAAGATGGCGGTTCAACAAGTCTTAGTCGAGGAATTGATTCCAGAGGAAGAAGAGGAGAAGAGTTGGGTCTCCAGTGACGCAGTCGAAAATGTCCGACTCTGGGAGGGAGAGGACGATCAATGTGTGCAAGTTGGGATTTGGATCTAGAAAAAGAAAAACAGCTACTGGTCGAGCTCTTAATCGAGTTCAGGGACATCTTTGCCTGGAAAGCCACCGACATGCCAGGACTGTCCACCGACATCGCGGTTCATAAGCTCGAGATTGACCAGGCCAAAAAGCCAGTCAAACAGAAGAAGAGAAATTTTGCGTCGGATCGACTTGAGGCCATCGAGTTGGAAGTCGGCAAGCTACTAGCAGCCAAGATAGTGAAAGAGGTATTCTATCCCGAATGGCTAGCTAACCCGCATTAGTCAAGAAGCTCGATGGGAGTTGGCGCATGTGTGTAGACTTCACGAGATCTAAACAAAGCCCGCCCAAAAGACTCATATCCATTGCCTAAAATCGACAGTTAGTAGATTCGACCATCGACTTTGAAGTTTTTGGTTTTTTAGATGCATATAAAGGATACCATCAGATTCGAATGGATCCTCGAGACGCAGAGAAAACATCTTTATCACTGAATTTGGCACCTTCTGCTATGTGACCATGCCATTCGGATTAAAGAATGCTGGGGCAACATACCAGAGGGCAGTCAATAAAATTTTTGCAAGACAAATTGGTAGATGTATGGAAGTCTATGTAGATGACCTGCTTATCAAGAGTCGATCTATGAGACAATACCTGGTCGATGCTCGAGAGGTTTTCGAAGCGTTGAGAGAAACGCAGATGAGATTAAACCCGAAGAAGTGCACTTTTGGAGTCAGGTCGGGTAAGTTCTTGGGCTATATGATTTCGAAGGACGGGATTCGAGCGAACCCGGATAAAATTGATACATTGAAGAACATGCCCGCACCACGAAATATCAAGGAAGTACAAAGGCTCACGGGTCGAATGGCGGCTCTCAACGATTTCTATCGAGATCGGCACAAATAGTGCACTACCATTTTTCAAGATACTCCGAAAGGCCGGTCCTTTTCATTGGGATGATGAATGTCGACGACCTTTGAAGAGTTGAAGACTTATTTATCGTAATTACCTACCCTCACTTCTCCTCGAGAAGGGGAAAAGTTGTTGGTTTATCTGGCCGTGTGTGAGGAAGCGGTAAGTGCGGTTCTGGAACGAGAAGGGGTACATGGCCAGGTGCCAATATACTTTGTTAGTAAAGCATTACATGGCCCCGAGATCCGGTACTCACCAGCTGAGAAGTTAGCATTATGCCTGGTTCATGCCTCGAGGAAGTTGAGGCCATATTTTCAAGCTCATCCTATTGTGGTTGTTACAGACCAACCACTGAAGCAAATTTTGGCAAAGCCTTATACTTCAGGTCGATTGGCGAAATGGGTAATAGAAATGGCTCAGTACGACATCGAGTTCGTACCTCGAACTGCGATCAAAGCACAGGCCTTGGCGGATTTTTTGGCTGAATGGATCTCCGTCCAACTCGATCAGGAAAAACAAAGTCCAGAGGAAAAATGGACTCTCCAAGTCGATGGAGCATCGAGTAAGGAGGGGGCAGGAGCAGGACTCCTTCTGGTAAGCCCGAAAGGCGAGGAATTCCCATACACCCTTCGATTCGACTTTAAGGCGACGAACAACGAGGCCGAGTATGAGGCCATGATTACTGGTTTAAAGCTCGCGTTGAAGCTGGGTGTCGAAGATCTGACGGTTTACAGTGACTCGCAGTTAGTGGTCAATCATGTGAAGGGAGAGTATGAGGCTAAGGAAGAAACCATGAAGAATTACTTAGCAGTTTGTCCAAAGCCTCATACCAAAATTCAAAACAATTCAATTCGAGCAAGTCCCCCGAAGTCAGAACAAGAGAGCCGATGCGCTCTCCAAGTTGGCATCAAACTTCATGTCAAGCAAGAAGGTTCTGGTCGAGTTACTGACCGATAGGAGTTACATCGAGACGGAGGCCCAGCCGATTACTCAGCAGGCCATGTGGATGGACTCGATCGCTCTATACCTTAAGAACGGAATATTACCACCTGATAAGGTTCAATCAAGAAAAATTCGACTCCAGTCCACTCGATATGCGTTCTTCGACGACATCCTTTATCGAAAATCTTTTGTAAGTCCATGGTTAAGATGTGTCTCTGAAAATGAAGGCGAATATCTCTTGGAAGAAATTCATAGGGGAGCATGTGGAAATCACTGCGGGGCTAGAATGTTAGCTCGAAAATGCAAGTTAGCTGGGTATTTTTGGCCGTCGATGCAGCGAGATGCGAATAATCTTGTCCAGAAATGCAACGCTTGTCAGATCCATGATAATATCTCTCATCAACAAGCACAAGATATGAACGTCATCTCGTCAGCATGGCCGTTTGATCGGTGGGGGTCGATATTGTCGGACCTTTGCCCCGAGCTCCGGGAAATCTCGGATTCGTGGTCGTCGCAAAGTGGACTACTTCACAAAATGGGTAGAAGCTAAGGCTTTGCCCGACATCCGAGCCGCAACCATTAAAAAGTTCTTGTGGGTCGACATTCTATGTAGGTACGGAATTCCAAAGGCTTTGATCTCGGATAACGGTACCCGGTTTGAAGATCGAAAAGTTAGAGAATGGTGCGGCGAGTACCAAATCGACCGGCGATTCACCTCGGTGGCTCACCCCCGTGCAAACGGTCAAGTCGAACGTACTAACCGACGGATCAAGTTCGGGGTTAAAGAAGAGGCTAGAGCGAAGGTCGAGATTGGGCAATTCAACTTCCGAGCATCCTATGGTCATATAGGACAGCTCCTAATTCGTCGACGGGGGAAACCCCTTTTTCTTTAGTGTATTGGTGTGAAGCGGTGATACCCGCAGAGATCGGGGTCCCCTCTCCTCGAGTTCTGGCCTACAATGTTGAGACAAATGATCCCGAACTCCGACAGGAAAGGGACAATGTCGAGGAACGAAGAGAGATAGCCTCAGCCCGAATGGCAAGGTACAAACAGAAGATCTCTCGGTATTACAACTCGAGGGTAAGACACGGATACTTCAAGGTTGGCGATCCGGTTCTAAGGAAGAATGAAGCAAGTCGACGGGAGGCGGTTGGAAAGTTGGCCCCGAATTGGGAAGGACCATATCAGATTCTGAAAGTCCACCCTAAAGGGTCGTATCAACTTGGGCGAGCAGATGGGACCACAGTTCCTCGACACTGGCACGCCAACAATCTGAGAAAATATTATGTCTAAGATAAGCTTCAACAAACATGTTTACATTTCACTTTTAAACCTTGTAATAAATCCATGTGGCAATTTTATAAGTGTTCTAATAAAAATGTGCTTTCTCGAGATGTTTTTTATGTTGATAGGATTCACAGCCAAAACATTACAAGTCGAATGCGATATAAAAAGTTAAAGGCAAAACAATCAACAACGAATTGAGAAATCCGCAGGTCGGACATCTCGATAAAGCCAAAGCAAAGTTAGCCTAATGGGCGACGAATGCAAAGGCATAGAGACGGTTCGCAGGGTCGGGCCAAAAGTCCAAGCTAAAGCCGAACGAGCCCGAGTGGCGAACAAGGTTAAAGCAAAGGACGGTTCGCATAGTCGGGCCACCTGTCCCAGTCGAAAGCCAAATGAGCCCGAGAGGCGAAAAAGGTCTAGACAAAGGACGGTTCGCATAGTCGGGCCACCTGTCCCAGTCGATGGTCGAAATAGCCTAAGTGGTAAAAAAAGACCGCGGCCAGGGACAGTTTACACTAAAAAGCTCAGCCTAAGGTCAAATAAGCCTAAGGGGCGAAAGACTAAGGCAAGCAAGTCGATCTCAAGTGCAATAAGAACCAAAGGTTCATAATACACTTGGGGGGCAACACAATATCAACAACAAGTATAGCAAATAAAGCGAGTAGCGAGTATCGAGAAGACACCAAGAAGACGAGCAAAGCAATAAGATAAAAAAGATAAGAAAAAGATGGCAAAATCAAATCAAAATTCAGAGTAAAGTTGTCACAAGACAAGGCCAGGTCGAAAAGACCAGCCAAAGTTAAAATAAGTGTTGTTACAAATCAGAAGTTCAAATATCAAAAGAAGAATTAAAAAGACAACGATCAGGGGTCAGCTTCAGGGGGTCGGCTCAGAATTAGCAGAGGTCGGATCGATAGCGGTTGGATCGCCAGCGGGGCGAGCTAGAGGCACTATATTTGATGGCCAAAGACTCTCCTCGCCGAAACTCTTCGAAGTATCGATCGTAAATCTTCTCCGAATCGGGGTTATAAAACATAGGCGTCTCGAGGGATGATACGTCGAATCTCGATACGACGGCCTTCACCCGATCGACGGCCGGTGTGTATCCACCCATCATTGAGGCACGCATGATCACTTCCAGGTCGTCTTCAAGGTTGCTCGACTTACGATACTCCCTGATCGTATCGGTCGAGGCAGTCTCGAGATGCGCGCGCTTGGTCCAATTCAACTTGAAGTGCATCTCGGTCCTGTCGAGCTTTCGCCACGTCCTCCAGGGAAGCCTTGTACCATGTCTGAACCTTCTCGAATTCATGGGTCACCTTGAGTAGCTCCCTATCCTGATCTTGCCTCTCAGTCCGCAGTCGAGTTAGCTCCTTCTCGGCAGATATCAGATTTGCCTCAGCCGCAGCCAGTTTATCTTCCAATTTTTGGCACTCGGCGACCGACTCGCACTTCAACGAATTATATTGTTTTTCAACGGCAGAGAGGGCAGCACTCTTTGCGACATTATCTTGGAGCAGCCTGCCATTCTCCTTCTTGATTTCGTCCGCCGACTCCCCAGTCTTGGCTAGCCGTCGGGCAGCCTCCCGACCAACAAGGGTATTCTACAAAACATAAAAAGTATATCAAAAAATGGACAAGGCATAGGCCTCGAGAAAAGCTAATATAAAAAGAAGAATCGACTTACGAGGCGATTCAACTTCCGAAGCACATGAGACAGTCCTTGTCATCTACACCGCCGTAGTCGTCGAAGACCCGGTCACACCGATCCCGACTCGGTAGAGGTCTCAGCAACCTTCTTCCTTTTCGCCTCTCGGAGCTGCTCCTTCACCACCTCGGCAACGGTTGGCCTTTTCTTTGTCCGCGTCGCATGCTCCTCGACATTAATCTCGACATTCGAGGTCAAATCGACAAGCTCCTCCTCGTCTTCATCTCAAAGAGAACCAAATCGAACAGTTAAGTTACCAGCGGTCGGAGGTAGCTCGGTCGATCCAGCCGCGGCAGCCGGTTCGATGGCAGCAGGATTTGTGTCAGGTTGAAGAGCACCCCCCTCTCGGGAAGAAGAAGGCACCCTGGTCTCAGCCACTGGCAAATCGGGAGTGGCCTGACCCTCGAGAGGTGGAGCATCTATGACCGTCGACTCGGGGATACGCTTGGGGTTGGTAACCTTGGAGAACTTGCCCACTGCAAAATGAGAAGAGAACAAGTTAGTACTAACCGACAAACAACAAGTTATCAACTCAACAAATAATAAGCATGTAAAAACAAGCAAACAAGGAGTATCCTACGATTCTCGTGATCAGGGACGCAGAGGCCCACGTATGGCATCGGCCCAGCTCCCTCCAAGTGGGCCAGGTGATACAAGAGACTCAGGTCTCGAGTACACACCTCGAAGTTGTGTCCACTCAGGAGTCGAGCCTCGTGAGGAGCCGGTTCCTTTCCAAGTTTGTCTTGTTTCCCCTCTCTCGACCTCCACTGACCAATGTAGGGGTTATCTAGGCCGTGACGGAGAAAGAAAAATCGAGGCTTCCACTCTCCGTGGGAAGAGGGCCCCCTCGTTATAAACTCATGGCGATTTGCTCTCCTCTGGAAGGAATACCATAACTTGTCGGGCGTGGCAGCAATCTTGTAGTAGTATCAAAACACGGGCACCGAAAAACAGACTTGAGCCACTCGACATGCTATGAGGAACCCCATCAGAGTTCTGACGCCATTCGGGGCAAGTTGGGAAACGCTAATCTCATAGTGGTGCAGAATCGCAAGGATGGCCGGGCAGAGTGGAAACCTTAATCCGCTCGTGAGCTGATTCTCGTAGACAGCACAAAATCCTTCCGGGGGCTCATCGGCAAACATGTGATTACCAGAAGGAAGTCGAGATTCGAACGGAGGACTAACAATATTATACTTCCTGCAGATTTCAACAATGTCCTCTGGAGAGAGTGTACTAAGACATCCTTTTGCCCCCTTTCCATCCATCCTAGTTACTAGTTTTTTAGGCTGGTTAGGGACAGGAGGAGGGGAAGCAGCAGGTTCACCGGAGTCTCCCCGGAGAGGAGGATCGGGAACAACAGGTGCCGGAGATTGGCTATGAACGGGCATTTCACTACCCCTATCTGATTCAGTTGCGCTACTACTACTAGACATGAACAAAATCACAGAAAAGATGAATGATAAGGAAAAGAAGGAGTCTTACTTGGTGTTTTGGATTTTGGAGATGGTGATAAGAAATAGCAAGCAAGTTTGCAGCGGCGTCTATCCTCTCTCCTTTTATATGCTAGTGAAGAAGTTACAAATGATTTGAGGAGACGTGGGTAATGGGGGTTATAACCCCTGGAAATCGCGGCAATCAAGGCAGTGACGTTTCTTTTGTGGGATTCGAAGCGTTTCATATGCTAGATACCGTTCCACGTGGCTATAAGGCAGTTAGGGTTGTGAAAAGGCGGGTTTTCTCCCGCCCAAAGAAAAACCCAACTCGATGACGATTCAAGTGACAGACTCGACCTCGGATAACGGGAGTCACCTCTCTCAAGTCTGGGGGGCTTATGACGATACAGGGTTTCACTCCCTCCACGTGTCGTCTATCGGTTGGTCATCACATTATGAATGAGCTACAACATACTCATGTCGAGACCCAGGACCGAGGCTAGGGCCATCTAACCGGCTCCAGGTTACGACTATCGACTACCGAGCAGTGTGAGATGGCAAGTCCATAAGGATAGAGTCCACACCGGCTAGCGGCGTAGGACAATGAGTCTAGGGTCGATCACCGTAAGTCGGCAGTATCGACACCGAGGACAGAGTCCACGCCAGCTGTCCAGGCCCACCCACAGCGATAGCTTGGGCAAGGGTCAAGGCCCATTTAAGGGTAAAGATGACAATAATACAAGCCGACTTAACCTTAGGGTTTAGGCAAGTATTGTCATTATAAATACCCCAATCCAGGAACTACGTAAGGCTTGATTCCTGAAACATAACAGGATACGTAGGCAATCTAAGATACAGTCTTGGACTCAGCCGCATACATAAAATCCATCCCCTCATTCCTTTTTGGCATTAGGGTTCTTGTGTGTTCATCACTAGATTAAATTAGGGCTCAAATCACTAAGGTGGCATAATTTGTCATCGTCACTATTGTTTATTTAGTTGCAGGGTTGGGGACGGATTTTTTAATTTGTTGTTTTAAGGTGCTGATAAGTTAGGGCGTGCAAGGTTAGAGATAAGTTTGGATGAATGAAGCGGGGATTTAGGGGATAAATAAATGAGGTGGGTGGATGGGTGAGGCAATTTTTGATTCTTTTTTCTTTCGAAAAATGAATCGAGGGGGTTGGGGTGGGCGTGAGGGTGGCGGGTGCATCCCTATATATGCTACTTTTCTTTTGAATCAAAAGTAAAACTTTTATCTATTGATTTTTCATTTAATCGAGAGGGTTTGGGTGGGCGTGAGTGTGGCAGGTGCATCCCAACATATGCTACTTTTTTTTTGGATTAAAACTAAAACTTTTATCTATTGGCTTATTATTTAAACTTCGATAAATAGAAGTAACACACACCATCTTGAAAAAGCTATTATAGCAGATAAATATTCTATTCTATACCATCACTGCATTTTTACTTAATATTATTTTTATTAGTATAAATTATATATTAATTTTTTTTTATTTTATCCGTGCATAGCACGGGTCGTTAGCAAGTTATTTTATATTCTTCTGTGATTACCTCATTAGCATTAGGTTGGATTTCTTTTCCTTGCAAATGGGTGCGTCCCAGGTCTAGGAGACGTTTGTTTGTTTCTTTTCTTTTTATCCGAGAAAAAGAAATTATTTATAAAAAGAAAAATATAGAAAGAAAGAAATAAAAAAAAAATGCAAATGGTAGTAACCTGTGTTTAGATATTCATGCCATGTTATAATATAATATAAAACCTATGTGGTCTATAGTAAAGTTAAACGTACGTGTTCTAATAGTTTTGGCTCCGTACCGTGTCTTACGGGAGTATTGGAACACTCTACATTTAGCCTTACGTGATGTCGATTTGAGATTCAGTATCGTACTTGTAATATGACGAAGTTAAGGGATCAGTTTCTGGTGTATTCGGCTTAGCACCTTGTGAAGACCCTTTGCGGGAAGATACTCGGGATCACCGGAAACCTTACTTCTTAGCCTTGTGCGTATTGGATTAGAATCTAATAGAGTCTGTCTAAGGTCTAGTGGTCTTACGAAGCCATTTATGTGTAATGAACTTAAGTGGTTAGTTTAAACGCTTAAATACGTACTTGTTGGTCCCTTGAAAAGGCTTTGGTTAAGTTTAGAGGGGGGGTGAATAAACTTAACACTTAAAACTTTGGAGTTAACAAATTCAAAGAACTTCAAAGCACTGCCGAAGTTCAATAGTCTCGTCGATGCCTCGGTAGCTCTGGCGATAAACGATAATCTACCGACGCTTCGCCATCGAATTTGTGCAAATGGAATTATATCAAAATTAAGCCTTAATACTTGTTGTTAAATATGATACTAAGTATTAGATACTCGGTAGTGTATGTATGTGATTTCGCTTGCTTGATTCGGTTGATTGATGTAAAAGATAAACTAAGTGCAGAATGTAAATGCTGAAAGTAAGTAGGCGATTTTATAGATAGTGGTTCCGGTGGTGTAATCCCGTCGGTCCACTCTTCTCCTGTGATGTTGGAGGTAAATCACTAGAGATCTTTGATGTTGCGATTACAAAGATTCCTAAGGTTGCTTGTCCTTCACCAATAACTATGGCTTCACAAACCGAAAACGGGAACAGTAGGATTGTTGCTCCCGAGTCTTCCACGGTCCTTGAAGGGTAGGATTGCCTCTTCACCAGCTCCCACCACAAACAACATGCTTTCACACAACCGTGCTTCACTCGTTTTCGGCAGATTCTTTATAAAATAAAGATTGAATCAAATGAATGATTCAATTGCAAAGGCTTGATTAGGATGATATAATCGCAGCTTGCAGTCTTCAAGTGTGTATACTTGATGTAGCTTGAATACATAATTCACTTGAAGAATCTTTTTGGATCAGTAGCTTTAAGTTCAACAGGTTCAGCAGGGTGTTTTTAAGCTCAGAATAGTCTCTTATATTTTTCACTTAAAGTTTATCAATCATCATCTTTTTCTGAGTTGAAGGTCCTCTATTTATAGGTAAAAATGCATGTGACTTGTATTTGAAATTCAAATGTAACCGTTCCTTGTTTTTGTCCCATCTGATTTGCTTTCTGTCACTATTCATAGGACTGACACTGTCAGAATTCCTTTTTGACAAGTGCGAGGTCCGTCCACCCTTTGACTTATAACCATTGGATAAAAATCTGAATCATCCCAACGTTCTTTTAATCTCAGCCTTTGATTTGTTTGATAAGTCAGAGGTAGTTGGCTGTCCTTATCCATGTAATCTTTCAATATAATCTTGAATTAATCGAGGTATATTATCAGCAGGTTCATCAGTCTGCTGAGATACCAATCAGTCTGCTGAACAGCAATTTGCTGTGTATAAAATAAAATGCATCTGATTTCTTTTATCTAACTTTTATCTGTGAAGTTAGATTACACATTTTTTAATTATAACCAAGTTCCAAGCATCATCCAACTTATGGAACTTAGACCTTGTACACAAGGTATATGTAATCAGTTTAGGTCATCACAAACTTGCCTAAATTCTGATTCCATATCCTTGACTTTAATTACTAAGTTTGATCCCTTAGCCTTCATTAACTGAGTTTGACCCCTCAGCCTTCAGTCTTCAGCAGGGTTCCGGAAAAGTCTACTGACCTAACTACCCTACTGATATTGACCAGTCTGCTGATATAAATCAGCTGACCATTACAGTGCTTGTTTGATCAAAACTATTCATAAATCAAACTCTAATAAACCTATACATTTGATCTAGACATCTTTTTGCCTTTGCACTATAACAGCTAGTCTGGCACTCATCATCAAAACTAAGAAATAAGGACAATGATTCCTTAACCATTGTGGATTCTAGTTAGTTTGATTATCAGGAACCTCATCTTCAGTAGGGTCTGCTGTAGCTTCTTCAACAATAGGGGGTTCAGCAGATCCTTGAATTGCTTCAGTTGTTGCATCAGTAATATCACCAAATAGGTGTTCGGCGAGGCGATATCGAAACTTTTAAGTCATTGAATCTTTCCAAAACTTCAACACAATCTGGATCAGTGACTTGTTGATTCTCAGCAGGTTCACAATCTTCATCTTCCATACCAGTGAACTTAGGTTCATCAAACACAACATGGATTGTTTCTTCATGTTTCAGTGACCTCTTGTTCGGTACTCTGAATGCCTTGCTGACTGAAGAATATCCCAAGAAAATTCCTTCATCTGACTTTGGTTGGAATGTCTTCAAATGAACCTTATGATTTAGAATAAAACACTTGCTTCCAAATGGATGGAAATAGGATATATTTGGTTTCGTTCCATTCCAAATCTCATAAGGTGTCTTCAGCAGCTTCTTGTTCACTGATGTTCTGTTTTGTGTATAGCATGTTGTATTAACTCGCTTCAAATTTCAAGATCTTTCAGGTAGGAATGCTTCACAAATCATTGTCCTTCCTGCTTCCTTTAAAGTCATGTTTCTTCTTTTAGCAACCCCATTTTGCTGAGGTGTACCAACAGCAGCAAGTTGATGTAGTACACCATTCTGTTCACAGTATTCTCTTATAACTTTGTTGAGAAATTCAGTACCCTGATCTGATCTTATTTTTACTACTGTTAAACTTTTCTCATTTTGTAATCTCTTTAAAAGATTAGGCATGCTTTTTAGTGTTTCACTTTTCTTGTTCATAAATATCACCCAAGTGTACCTTGAATAATCATCCACAACCACTAAGGTGTATTTCTTTCCTGTTACACTTGTTGGAGTTATTGGTCCAAAAAGATCCATATGCATCAGCTCCAACACTCTATTAGTTGATTGTTTAGTTTTTGACATGAAGCTTGACTTTATCTCGTTTACCTTGCGACAAGCATCACATATAGCATCCTTTTTTAATGTGATCTCGTGTAAACCAATCACCAGCTTCTTCTTCACCAACCGATTGATATCATCAAAGTTCAAATGATTCAACTTCTTGTGCCATAACCAATTGAGTTCGGACTTGGTATGCACAATCGTGTGAGTTCGGAACTCATAGTAGACCAATCCACAACATACATGTGTTGTCTTCTACCAGCCAGTACAACTTGATCACCTCTTTCACTAATGACAATGCAGTTGTTTTTGTCAAAAGTGACCTTGTATCCCATATCACAGAATTGTCCAGTGCTCAGCAAGTTGTAGTCCAGTCCTTCCACATATGCAACATTCTTGATTGTAAGTCCATTTCTCACAAGTGTGCCATATCCTCTTGTATATCCAGGTGTATTCTTGTTGCCAAAATTCACCCTTGGACCATCCTTTGCCACAAAGTTTGACAAACAGTGCTTATTCTTTGTCATATGTCTGGAACATCCACTGTCAAAGTACCAGACACCCTACAAAACAAAGTTAATACATTTTAGGTACCCAAACCTCGTTTGGGTCCATAGTGGTCAGTAGTAAGCATGACCTTTGGTAAGTTTTCATAAGGTCTTCTCCTAAAGGTGTCATACTTTGGTTCATACATGTATTCCACACATCTATAAGTTCTAACAGTTGGTTGTGTAGGATTCACATATGTTTTCTGGCCTTTTGGTTTATAATGCTGTTTGAAGTGACTTTTGGTGTTAGAAGCATTAGAATAACCATTTGTTTGTTGTCTGTTAGGAATGCCTCGTAGTGTGAGTCTCGCCGAGGTCCCCGCCGAGGCCTTTTATAAGTCCTCTACTGATTCCATTGCTTAGGTTTTACCCTAGCAGCATGGTTATACTGGTTGTTTCTATCAGCAGGTACAGGAATATTCCAATCATCATCAGTAGGGAACAATCTACCTTTCCCCCTGAGATAAGTATCCCTTGAATGATTATTATTTTTAGATTTAGGATTCTTATCCTTGGAATATTTCTGACCTTTAGCTTTTTGTGGTCCAGCAGACTTGGTAGCAGGTCTGCTATCAGTAGGTCTAGAAGGCACAGCAGTCCTGTTTTTGGATTTTTTTCTTTTTGTCAGGAGCTGTTGACTTCTTTGACTTCTGATTTTGCTTCCTTGAAGTATTTTCAGTAGGTTTTACTGCCTCAGCAACCTTACTTGGGGTTGGATCTTGTGTAGGTACAAACTTAAGACCAATTCTGGTACTAGGTTCAGTGACCTTGCTGGATCCACTCTTGTTAGATTGTTGAGTTCCAAATCCGAGCCTTGTTCTATCACCATAAGGCTTTCCAGATTTGTATGCAGTAGAGGAGCAAGATGGTTCAAATAGATTCGTAGGCTGCCGGATGATCGACGAGCTTACACCGATTCTCGTCCAACATCTTTTTCCTTACCTTTGAGAACTCTTAATTCAGGCTTTCAATCTTCCAACATCTAATTCAAGAGCTTCTTTTTCAGCCTTCACAATCTCATAACCAGATTGTATTATCCTCAGTTAATTAAGGATGGCATCCAAAGTCTCATTATTGTCAGAATTTCTAGGATTTGAACCACAAGTTGATTCATAATCACTTCCAGCAGGAGTATTGATAGATACAGTATTGTATACCTCCTCTGTTTCATCCATATTACCCATCAAAGCATAATCTTCCATATCAGCAACCAGTGCTGTGTCATCTGATTCATTTCCCTTTTCAGATTCCACTTCATACCCCGATTCATCTTCAAAACCATAGCCTTCTTGCCATGTCTTCTTTGTTGACTCTTGGTCTTCGCAGGTCCGGACAATCGTGTCTAAAGTGTCCAGGCTTCTTGCGGTTGAAGCACGGATAATCGTGTTCCTTACTTTGTTTTAACTCGGGACGATCGGGTTTGAAGTGTCCTGGTTTCTTGCAATGAAAGCACGGATAGTCATTATCTTTCTTTGATTCTTCTTTCTTTCTTTCGGTAGGCCTTTTTGTGAAATTTCTTGCGGGGGCCTTTCCCGTCTTCATCATCCCGATTTTCTTGCTCGGGAGGGCAATGCCGCTCCCCGCATTTCATCCAACAGATCATCTTGTCCTCCTAATGTTTCTTCTTGATGTGAAGCAGCCAATGCAGTGGTCTTTGGCTCTTCTTTTTCAGTCTCAGGTACAAGCTTTTTGCTAAATTCATAAGCCTTGAGATCTGAAAACAACTTGAAGGTGTCTTCTTCATGTAGCTTTCTCATTTCCTCTATTGCAGTCACCTTCATTTTCCAAACATCTTTTGCAGGTAGAGCCTCCAGGATTTTTGTGTTAATTTCTTCTTTTGAATAACTTACACTCAGTAGGGTAAGTTCATCCAGAATAGCATAAAATCTTGATTCCATCTGCTCAATAGTTTCATTTGGTAGCATTTTGAACTTTTGAAACCACTTTTTGACCACACTGATTTTATTCTTCTTTATTGCATCAGTGCCTTCACAGATCAACTGTATCTTGTCCCAAAGTTCCTTTGCAGTTTTGTAATCTTTAACCTTCATGTACATATTGCTATCCAAGGTTCTATAAATGATATCAATAGCAATATTGTTGAGGTTTGCTCTCTTTCTATCTTCTCGCATTCCATTCTCTTTTTGGTTTTGGAATGTACTGTAGTATCACCCACTTTATTCTTGCCTTGGTAATCTCCAAAGTGGTCCATCTATTAGTACATCCATCATCTCATCATGAGTTGCGCAAGGTAAGCCTCGCATTCGACGTTTATATTCATCAAATCTATCTACGTAACACATCGCATAGTTCTAGCATACTGGGTGTTATCCATGATGCAAGTTTTTGAAAATCAGTAACTTGAAAAAGTTTCAAAGTATTTTCACAAGCACAACAAGTAGGATTTCTTTAGAACAGAAGCAATGCTCTGATACCAATTGTTGGTCCCTTGAAAAGGCTTTGGTTAAGTTTAGAGGGGGGTGAATAAACTTAACACTTAAAACTTTGGAGTTAAACAATTCAGCAACTTCGCAGCGGCTTCTTTGAAGTTCGATAGTCCGTCGATGCCTCGGCAGCCCGCCGATAAACGATAGTCTACCGACGCCGCCATCTTGAATTTGTGCAGCGGAATTATATCAAAATTAAGCCTTAATACTTGTTGTTAAATATGATACTAAGTATTAGATACTCAGTAGTGTATGTATGTGATTTCAGTTGCTTGATTCAGTTGATTGATGTAAAAGATAAACTAAGTGCAGAATGTAAATGCTGAAAGTAAGTAGGCGATTTTATAGTGGTTTCGTGTGGTGTAATCTGTCGATCCACTCTTCTCCCCCGTGATGTTGGAGGTAAATCACTAGAGATCTTTGATGTTGCGCTTACAAAGATTCCTAAGGTTGCTTGTCCTTCAATAACTATGGCTTCACAAACCGAAAACTCGGGAACAGTAGGATTTCTCGCTCCCGAGTCTTCCACTCGGTCCTTGAAGGGTAGGATTGCCTCTTCACCACTCCACCACAAACAACAAGCTCTTTCACACAACCGTGCTTCACTCGTCTTCGAGCCTTCTTTATAAAATAAAGATTGAATCAAATGAATGATTCATTGCGGCGACTTGATTAGGATGATATAATCAATAGCTTGCGCCTTCAAGTGTGTATACTTGATGTAGCTTGAATACAGAATTCACTTGAAGAATCTTTCTGGATCAGCAGCTTTAAGTTCAGCAGGTTTAGCAGGGTGTTTTTCAGCTCAGAATAGTCTCTTATATTTTTCACTTAAGTTTATCAATCATCATCTTTTTCTGAGTTGAAGGTCCTCTATTTATAGGTAAAAATGCATGTGACTTGTATTTGAAATTCAAATGTAACCGTTCCTTGTTTTTGTCCCATCTGATTTGCTTTATGTCACTATTCATAGGACTGACACTGTCAGAATTCCTTTTTGACAGTGCATTCTGTCCACCCTTTGACTTATAACCATTGGATAAAAATCTGAATCATCCCAACGTTCTTTTAATCTCAGCCTTTGATTTGTTTGATAAGTCGAGGTAGTTGGCTGTCCTTATCCATGTAATCTTTCAATATAATCTTGAATTAATCGAGGTATATTATCGCAGTTGATCGGTCTGTCGAGATACCAATCGATCTATTTGAACGAAGAATTTGCTGTGTATAAAATAAAATGCATCTGATTTCTTTTATCTAACTTTTATCTGTGAAGTTAGATTACACCTTTTTTAATTATAACCAAGTTCCAAGCATCATCCAACTTATGGAACTTAGACCTTGTACACAAGGTATATGTAATCAGTTTAGGTCATCACAAACTTGCCTAAATTCTGATTCCATATCCTTGACTTTAATTACTAAGTTTGATCCCTTAGCCTTCATTAACGAGTTTGACCCCTCGACCTTTTCTTCGGCGGGTTCCAGAAAAGTCTACTGACCTAACTACCCTACTGATATTGACTAGTCTGCTGATATAAATCAGCTGACCATTACAGTGCTTGTTTGATCAAACCTATTCATAAATCAAACTCTAATAAACCTATACATTTGATCTAGACATCTTTTTCCCTTTGCACTATAACAGCTAGTCTGGCACTCATCATCAAAACTAAGAAATAAGTCCAACAGTACTTGACTTGTCTAAAAGCTAAAACATGTTAGTCCTTGGTGAGACGCGTTTTTGTAATGCAACATGGAACTATTACACCTCCACACTTTCCAGATTCTGTTGTGGACTCGTGTAATATTCCACATGTTTTAGATACTTGTGCCATATGAAGTGCTAAATGTGTCGTGGTGCAGTCTTCACCATGCGATGTGTCCTTGGATTAATATGTAACAAATGTCTTATGGGGTTGAGTCAACTAGTGAGAGTACTAGCATAGTGTAGTGAGCGAGTGAAACATACATGTAACCATGATTGTTTGACTTGCCCTGTGATATTATTAGTATTGTTATTATTGCTGGATATACAGAAACCAGAATCCGGATCCGATCCATAATTAGATGGTCAGATCTAATTCTCAGCACCGATCGACACACTCGATCTAACACAGCGGAAGCTACGAATTAAATTCGCATGCGATTTTACCACGATTTTAATTCACATAATTAATTAACAATCCACAAGAATGTTAGTAGATTTACCTCAACGGAAAGAGATGCGAAATTCGACAAAATAGAGAAGCCACAATCTTCTGGATTGTATCTCCTAGCGACGACTGGTGGACGTTGATCCTGGCCGTAGAACCTCCTCGAATATTCATAAGAAAAACCCTAGGTTTTTCTCCTATTAATGACTAAGGCATGAGACTAATTTTTCTTCATTTTATTTACTATGTGGCGCCAATTGTGTAGTGTAAATTATGTTAGGATGAACTCTCTTTATATAGGAAAATAACTAGTCAAGAGAGAGTTATCATTTTCACACCACAATTACCTATTCCCAAAAGGAAAATATATTTTTGCTACAAAAATAAGAGATAATTCCCAAAAAAACCAATCTCTTAATTTTTCCATTAATTATCCAACAAATAGATTATTAATTTTTTTTAAACGATCTTTTATTATAAATCCAAAATGGAAGGTCCACGATTTACAAAGAAATAAAGAAAACACTAGAGCTTATTACATCATGTAGCGTTTACTCTAAAAAAAACTCCAACCTTCATAAATAGCGCTTCTTACTTCCAGAAACACAATAAGTCCTTCAAATAGATTATTAATTAATTACACATGTGACATAATCTAGAAAAATTTCTTTTCCTAATTATTTATCACATGTGGCGCCACTTTTAATATCATTTTAATAGAAAATGTCTTTTCTATTTTACATATTATTTACCAAATAAATAATATTGCATATTCATTAAATAGACCAACTATTTAATTTATTCTCGAGGTTCCATAAAACGAGAAAACACTCGCGTGATAGGAGCCAACCCGGGGACCATGGACCTATAACCAGTAGCTACAATAAATTGAATAAAACATTCATCGAACAAAATATTTCCACTCAACTTATTAATTCCGGAATTACGCCACCATAAATCCGAAACTGAACTCTATCGATTATATATATAACTTATTATCAAAACGTCGAGTCGAGTCGATAAATGTCCATTGATATAATCATTACATATAAACTAACCCTTCATAGACTATCCGTAATGAAGCAGGATTATTTCCGTAAACCTTCTTCAATACATCTTATCCTTATTTACCATTAACCCACTAGTGACCAATTAGTTCATAACCAATACGAACTCCGCGGATCGATCAGTTTCTTGGATCAACAAATAAGGGGATTGTCTTTCTACTTCCCGCAGGAAGGAATGAATTCCATACATGTGAGACACACACTACTCACTCATCCCAGAATAGTACCAACATGAAAGTGATTCGGACCGCGCCTCTTAGTGATCCTTAACGAACACATCAAACCCTATCTTGAAACCAGTAGGAGTATGCAATCACTTCAGGATTAAGGTTAATCCATATATGATCATCTTGTGATTTAATAAGATTTCTCAATCACGGAATTATATGAGAAACGCAGATTAAATCGGTCCAGCCCTATATGAATCTCATCATATATAAATGCCCCACTTAGACAACCAATGTCGACGGTCCGGATAAGACGGTCACACCATAAAGTGTTCTGGGCGCATTAATGGTGGTTTAATCAATAGACCCCATACTTTGATTAACTTCACCACGGACTAAAATTTCTAGTGTATCACCATAAACTTAATCCTCCAGTGTGACACACACTAAGTTATATGGCTACATATGATACGACTTGGGGTTTTCAACAGTGTATTACTTACAAGCATGAAGCAAGTAATAAGATGAGAATAATCTGTCATTTATTAATACTAAAACCAATTACATAAATTGTCTTTCGGGCGCTACTTCCAACAATTTCCCACTTGCCCGTAAGGACAAGCAACAATTGTCTTTCAAGCACCCTATATCTAACAATCTCCCGCTTGCTCGTAAAGACAAGCAATGATTCTATATCTAACAATCTCTTACTTGCCTGTAAAGACAAGCAATGATTGTTTTTAGAGCACCACACCCTTATTATTTCTATCCACAACATTCTCCCACTTGCTCTAAAGCAGATGAGACATATCTCCCAATTTCATACCCGCCAAGCGCTTATCAGTGACACTAGATGCCACACGACTTGGTAAACTGATCAGCTTGGTTGTCGGCTCAAGGCGATCTTTTAGGACCGAAACGTCGCCTCTTTGCACGATATGTCTGACCAGGTGGTATTAACTTTCAATATGCTTTTGACCTCTTGTGATGGCGAAGAACATTTGCATGAGCTACCTCTCAACTGTTTTCATAGAAAAATGGTATCGGCTCATCGAGACCTGGAATCACTTCCCGATCCAACAAAGAACTTCTCAAGCCATACTACCTCTTTAGGTGCTCCGAAAGCTGCTATGTATTCTACTAACATAGTCAAATTGGCAGTGCTGAATTGCTTTAGACTATAGCTCCATCACTATGAGTAAACACTGAGCCTGAGAACGATTCACGATCATCTTTAATCCGACAAAAAATCCGAATCAGTGTAGTCAACGACACTCAGGTTCGCACCCGAAAGGACAAGCATACGATTCCTCGTTCTCACAAGATACTTGAGGATGCACTATACTTCTTTCAACATCCGAATCCAAGACTCGACTTTTATTGACTTTTAATAATCTGACATTCTCTATCCAAAAGAGAATTTATCCCATTTTCTCTATATCCGAAGATTGAGAGAATTATTCCATAAGGGGTTGGGTTGGAAACCTCTCGTTGAATATCGCATACTAATGTGCATTTTTATCTTAGCCAATAAGAAGGATGTGATACGGCCAACAACTTGTTCTCATGAATTCGACCGAATCGATTCAAAGAATATAGTCCACTTCTCTGATTCAGAGAAGCTTTGGCTTCAGTTCTTTACTTCAGATAACACACTCAACTTGTTCCCAACCGTTGCAGTGTAATCTTTATAAACACTAACGTCTACTACTTTACCAATATTTATTCTCTGGTCTACAAAAGACTCATCAATATTCTGGTCAAGCCCACACATTTCAAACATGTGACTTTTAATGACTTAGAGGTTTGCTTAATCCACCAATCGATATAAGCATAGGCAGACAATCTGCCATTGGAGTTAAAACCCTTATGTTCCGAATGAATCTAAGCTCTATTGTTGGGTAAGAAAGTTTCAGGGCATCACCCCTGGTAATCTTTCTACTTTCCATGGAGTCAAGCAAGGCTGAATGGTGAGAGAGTTCAGGGCATCACCCATATTGAACTATCTACTTCTCAGGGAATTACCCCCAAGACCACTTGGCTTGGTTAGAAAGTTAAACTTTCCCATTCATTTAACTCTTTTCCATGTAGATCCAATTACTCCCACTGGACCTAAGATGATCAGGTGGTTCTATAAGACTATGAACAGAACTGGAGTACCAAAAGTCCATATACAGGTTTATGGCTTTAAACCAGCCTCCTATTGTCATAATCCTATACAGTCTTCCCTAAAAGACCATAGGTTATCAATAACCCCTAGCAGACTGTAAACACTGCATATTCACAGTGGGTCAATGGTTAAACCATACTCCCACCGCATTTGGGTGGATTCATGTTCTGATCTAGTTCAGTAGTATTTATCAGTGTTATCCTCCAACAACCAATGTTGGATGTGGTTTGATTAAATCAGATAGTAACTCCTTGAGTAATTGTATTTCAAGGTCTAAGGTTGTTATCTAAACAATCTTTTAGAAAAGATGTAACAGTGTAACTGTCACTATCCGATCTTAAGAATTTTATAACCAACCATTACTCATTGCATTAAGATATTTCACGAACAGTCACCATCTAAACGTGTATGTAAAATCCCCAGTCCTACCTTCAAGCCATAAGTGCTAAACACCTCTATTTGCGGAAGTGAGGTAAATGTAATTCATTCCTTGTCCACAAATTCACAAACATCTTCTAGGTAGACTTCTCGGTATTTCATAATAATGTAAACCATTATTTTGCAATCAATATCTTAATTGAGTTAAGCAGTGTAGTGTAGCATATCAATAACTATATAAGACAATACATGATTTATCCTTTCAGTGAAATCGTTTCACCCGGAGGTAGGCCAAGCATCAGTGCCAAATACTATGCTCTGGCCTATATCTGAGCATGGAATACTCCTTTCTCTGGTAATATCAGAGATTCCTCCAAATATTTAGATGAACTATTCGGCGTTTCGAGTAGTCTTTAGACAAAAATGTTTATTACTCAAAAACTCCCACTAGCTTGTATCCTTCATAAGACCCCAAAGGTCAATATGAACAAACTATGATACTTCTTTAGCTCTATTAACCTTTTCCTAATTGAAAGCTTACTTAGTCATTTTTCCTTTGAGATAGTGTTCTTAGACTTGGAGTTAGGAATCACCCTTAGCCAGTCTTCAGATCTTATCTCTAGGATATATGCACTAATAAATAGATGCTGAAGAATCGTTTATCTAAATACGGAAACCATTTGTCTTAATAGTTTATGATGTGTTACATACACCTTTTCAGCATTACTTAGTCGTTTTGACATTATCAGACAAAAGTCCGAGTATCAGAATCGTATACAAATGTCATATTCACTTTCTTTAAGGCAACTTTATTATCGGTTTGAATGTGAATCCATTTGTTCCAACGAATCTGAAAACAGAAATTAAATTTCTGCGATATTGAATGATTTAACTCCGAAATTTGTTTCCTTATATCACTCCCACTATCTTAGCTGAAATAACTGCCCGTTGTCTACTCTTCATCATGAATTCCCAGCTACCTTGTTCTTACAAAAGAACTTTAGCTTCTGAGTCAAATTACTCGGTTAAGAAAGTCTCTAAGGATTCATAGGTTAGTGATCCGAAATCACTTTCTTTATCCTTTACTTTCTTTTATTAATATTTCGGTTTAGCCTTTAACTTATTTAGTTTAGACGACTTACACTTGTAGACATTTACCTTCCCATTCTTGGCTTTCTTTAAAGTAAATGGCCGTGAACTAGCAGTTCATTTGAGTAGACACTACTCGTGAACCGTGGGATGTCTAGTGAGATTGATACCAAATCATTCTCGTCATCTTTGAACTAATTTTGTTTTGTCTCTCGCTCAGCATGAGTGACAGCAGTCATATTAATGTCACTTAAGTTTGTAGACTCAAGAGGAACATCCTCTTCTGAAGAATTAATTTGCATTCTCGATTATGGAGTTCAACGTTCTTGTTACATTTCCACTTTTACGAAGTCATCATCAGTCAATTTATCATGTTTAGCAATTTAGATACCATGATATGATATGTAGTTGTAAAAATAAATTATGACAGAAATATAAATCAAATCATACACCACTACTGTTGGTCCCTTGAAAAGGCTTTGGTTAAGTTTAGAGAGGGGGGGTGAATAAACTTAACACTTAAAACTTTTGGAGTTAACAAACTTAGCAACTTCAAAGACAATGCTGATACTTCGATGAGTCCGTCGACACCTCGCAGCCTGGCGATACACGTAGTCTACTGACAGTTGAGTTTACTGAATTTGTGCAGCGGAATTATATCAAAAATTAAGCCTTATTACTTGTTGTTAAATATGATACTAAGTATTGGATACTCAGTAGTGTATGTGTGTGAGTTCAGTTGCTAGATTCAGTAGGATGATGTGTATAATAAACTAAATGCAGAATATAAGTGCAGAAAGTAAGTAGGCAGATTTTATAGTGGTTCCAGGTGGTGTAATCTGTCAGTCCACTCTTCTCCTGTGATGTTGGAGATAATTCACTAGAGATCTTTGATGTAGCTGTTACAAAGATTCCTAAGGTTGCTTGTCCTTCACCAATGACTATGGCTTCAAAAACTGAAAACTTAGAACAGGTAGGATTGCTACTCCAAAGTCTTTCACTGGTCCTTGAAGGGTAGGATTGCCTCTTCACCAGCTCCACCACGAACAACAGTCTTTCACACAAAAGTGCTTCACTGTCTTCAGCAGGTTCTTTGTAAAATAAATAATGAATCAAGTAAATGATTCGGTTGCAAAGTGCCTTGATTAGGATGAAATAATCGGCGAACTTGCGGTCTTCAAGTGTGTAAACTTGATGTAGCTTGAATACGTAATACACTTGAAGATTTTCTCTGGATCGCATATCCTTAAGCTCGGTAAGTTCGGCGGGTGCTTTTCCAAATTCGAATTATCACTTGTATTTTTCTCTTAAAATTCATCATCATTTTCTGAGTTGGAAGTCCTCTATTTATAGGTAGGAGTCAATGTGACTTGTATTTGAAATTCAAATATGACCGTTCTTGGTTTTGTCCCATTTGCCTTGCTTTCTGTCACTATTCATAGGACTGACACTGTCAGAATCCTTTTTGACAGAGTGCAGTCTGTCCACCCTTTGACTTGTAACCATTGGATTGTTAGGTGTAGTGCCCGAAAGACAATTATATAATTGTTTTAGGACAGAATTAATAATTCATCTTATTATATGCATGTATGCTAATAAATAAGACACTACCGAAAACCCTAAGTACCTCATTTATGTAATCACATAACTCGGTGTATGGCTATGCACAAGAGGATTGAGTTAGTGAGATGTACTTAAAATTAACTTAGTCCATAGCGTTGATTAATCGAGTACGGGTCTCATGATTAATATGCTAATAATGCGCCCGAATACTTTAAGTGTGACAGCCTTATCCGGACCGTCGCAATAGGGTACCTAGTGGGGCATTTATATATGATGATAATCATATAGGTTTGGACCGATTTGATTTGAGTTCTCGATATAATTCCGTGATCGAGAAGTCTTATCGAATCACAAGATGATCATATATGGATTAATCTCAATCCTGAGGTGATCACAGACAACTGCTTTGACTAGGGTAGAGTTTGATGTGTTAGTAAGGATCACTTCGAAGTATGTGGTCCAACACTTCTCGTTGGCTCTATTCTGGAATGAATGAGTAGTCTGTGCTATCATAGATATGGAATCCATTCCTTCCATCGGGAAGTAGACAGACAGTTCCCTTATTTGTTAATCCTGGAAACTGATCGATCCGCGGAGTTCATGTTAGACTAATTAGCTACTAGTCTGGTATGTGAACTAATTGATCACTAGGGGTTAATGGTAAATAAGGATAATATGTTTCGAGAAGGGTTTACGGAAATATCCCGACTCGAAATGAACGATCTATGGAGGATTTATCCATATGTAATGATTATATCGTTGGACACCTTATCAACTCATGGTTGAGTGTAAGTTATCTATATTCGGCGAGTTCGGTTTCGGGTTTATGGTGGTGTAATCCCGGAATTAATAGATTGGATATAATTATTCGTCCGATGAATAATTTTATTTAATTTATTGGAGCTACTGGTTATAAGTCCATGGTCCCCGACGCGGCTCCTAATATAGCATATATGTTTTCCCGTCGTCACACCTCGATTATAATTAAATAGTAGCATTGCACTGTTTAATTGATATGTGGATTAATTGTTTAGTTGGACTAAATGATTAAAAACATGGAAAAAAACATTTTTTTATGGACTCGACCCGGTTTGGTGAATTTCGGCCCATGACCTATTTAATTAGGTATTGACGCCAATATGTATATATTATTAACAAGGAATTTGTTTTCTTGTGTTATTATATGACATGTGCTTAATTATTTATTGGTTAAATAATTACTATATTAGATAATGATCTTTTATTTATCCTAATTTGTTTGGGAAAATATTAGATTTATCTTTTATGAAAAATGATTTATTTGATTGATTATCCATTAATTAAATTAAATCCTTGTGGAACAAGGATCTCTCTCCTATATAAGAAGAGTTCTCATTGTACCAAAAAATCACTATTCACGTCACTATTTACAAGAGAAATTGGCTGAAAATTTCGGCCTCTATTCTTAGGGTTCGAGTTGGAAATATCTTCGGGATTTTTTTGGTAGCATATCGGGGAGGTCCGGCGGCGTGAAACACCATCCACTTGGTGTTGCTTGAAGATACGCGTTGGAAGATTATGGCTTCTCAACCGGCGCATCTACAAGGATTGTTCATGGAGTTTATTCACAATAAACAAGTAAGCAATCTATCCTTCTCGTAGATTAGATCTATTATATTTATGTGTTTTGGTTGACTAGATCTAGATCTTGTAGTTTCCGCTGTGTAATCGAGTGGATCTTTGATCCATCCGGAGATATTACATCCTATAAGTGGTATCAGAGCCTTTGATCTATCAATCAAAGTATGTGAATTTTAGATCTAGGAGTGGAAATTACATGTTTAGATTGCATTGTTTTTTTTCTTTCCAAAATCATGATGATGAATGCTTTGATATGTTGTGGTTGAAGAGATGGATTGGGGTTGGTATTGTTTACTCGTTAGATTTATTGTAAACTCATATAAATTCGTTTATATGAGTATAGGAAATTTTGTAATTTTAATTTCCTAGAAGTAGATCTGTTTTGTTTCTGTTCCGTTTTTTATTTTTTCCCGGAGTTTGAGCCATTGGAACGACAATCCCTCCGGTCATAATGAAGAATAAAAGCTGAAGAACATTCCCTCAAAATTTTGTGACGATCGGAGTCGATCTCGATGTCCGATCGCTGCTATAAAGTTGCTGCTGTAACAGAAAAGCACAGCAGGCATTAAAACCCTAGCTGTGAGTTCGTCGAATTTCTCGAAGAGATTGGCCCGTTGAAACGAAGATCCGACCGTTCAGATCGACTACCATGGAGTTATGAACAAGTCCTAAAGATTTCAGGTCGATCGGGATTCGTCTCGATGCCCGATCGTCCCCGGGAAGACACTGCTTTGCCGCAGTTATAAACAGATGCAGCAGTTGGATCGGCGGCTTGCTGGGATCAATTAGACCGTCAAAACTCAGATCCAACCGTCCATATTCAATTAGGAGGAGTGAAGAACAGGTCAATAATGTTTCGTGACGATCAAAGTTCGCTTGGATGTCCGATCATCGACAAAACGCAGCAGCAGCAGATCAGAAAATTGTAAACCCTAGTTAGGGTTTGTTTGTTTTTTTTATAGGTTAGATACGGGGGTACCAACGATCCATCTCGGTGTTTAATTTTTCCATTTATTTTTTCGTGTATGATCGAAATTATGTGATAGAAACCGGAAAATTGCCATGACATGCATCATATCATGATTCCACTCCAATGCATACATGTAGCTAGTTTATTTCGAATAAATTAGGCATGTATAACTCGTATAATTAGTTTAAAGCTTATTTAATTAATATGTGGTAGTTAATTAATTAAGTAACTAATTATTAAAATCGAGGAACCGGGTTTTTGTCAATCGTTACGATTTTAGTGATGGATTCTCGGTGAATCCCACTTGGATAAATCGTTGAGCTTTTCGGTGATGGCTTCTCAGTGAACCCACCTTAAACAGAAACGAGATTACGCTTTGGGTGACAATTTAGAAATCGGAGAATCTTAGTACATGGGTTCGGAAATGGTCTAACCATGGTTGGGCGAGTTCAACCGAGCTTCGGCTCAATCGACTCCCATCCACGTGTGATGTACGTTACAGCAGTTCGACAGGACTTAGCATAGCCGATAAGCCTTCGGGATAAACGGGGCTTCTCTTGCCGGATTGGCCTGAACTGTCACATATGTTCCAACGAATAAGACGGTGTAGGCTTGCCTACATAACCGACCCTGTTCGGAGTACTTTGATTTATTGTTTCTTATTGTCAAGACCGATACCGTAATTTATAAACCCACCACTTTTTTAAAATCTTGAGTGGGAGCGGGGAAGGCGACAGCCGACCCCACGGCCTCTACTATAGGTGCAAGCACGTGAGAGAATGGTGGCGCCTCGTGCCGCTTTGATTTCGCCCCCCTTCGGATGGTGTTCACCGCTATCAAAATTCAAGGCTTGGTCTTCGAAAGGATAGGATTTCGGGTACTCGTCGGGTCACTGACCTGCCCCTCGTAGGCATACTCGGGGCGTACTCTGAGATATGATATAGTAGGTCACACTCATTAAGGATATTTTAGAAATATCTTGGCTAGAAAAGGAAGGTAATCAATGATTAAAGTCCGGGATGTCTGATTCTCGTGGGATGTTCGATTCCCAATGTTTAATCATTGAGAGAGATTGTCTCAGTTTAACCGTCATAGTGCTGATATCGACCCTCTCGGACAGTACTATGCGAGGTTAAATCCTTGGAATGGTAGGATAAACTTTTTATAGTTTATTATTCCTAAAATAAAAATCTAGTAGTGAAAATTTATTTTTGAATTTAATTTTCTATCATTTTATTTACAACTAAATCTCTAGGCTACTAAACTGTTAGTAATAGGACTTCATTAAAAATGTGGAGAGTAACAAGTACGTTGTAATTATCAATAAATGCAGTTAATTTTTCGGAAGAGATTTTTCCCTTGAGCCTTTAAAAACTTATGTGACATAGTATAGGTATGTCTCGGGTGTCACTCGTGTTGAACGAGACATGACCATACTTAGTTTACAAAAGATGATATAGGACTATCAGACAAATTCATTTAGTGAATTTTAAAAGTGTAATTACACAACAAATTTCTAAATTGAAAAATTGGAAAATCATATACATAAGGCATTGCTAGTTAGACGGTATTTGGAACCGATAAACTAGTGGGAGCCTTAGTCTTATGATTTGTTGTTTTTCTGAATCATTAGAAATGTGTAATGGACGGAACAAGAGTTTCTCCATTTATTGGAAAAACAAGAATAAGGCGTTACTAGTTAGATAGTATTTGGAACTGATAAACTAGTGTGAGCTTAGTTCTAGAGATTTTATAATCTTTGAAACATCATGAACACAGCATTGCTAGTTAGACAGTATTTGGAACTGATAAACTAGTGGGAGCTTAGTTCTAGGTGATGTTCTAATCTTTGAAAAATCATAAATACAAAGTATTGCTAGTTAGACGGTATTTGGAACCGATAAACTAGTGGGAGCTTTGGTCTTATGATTTGACGATTAGAAAAATCGATAGTCCAAGCAAGTAACACTGAACATCCCACAGTTCAAGAGTAGTGTCTACTCAGACAAACTGCTAGTTCAAGACTGTTTCCATCTAAGGAAATTCGAGAATGGGAAAGAACGTTTATACGTGTTAGTCGTCTAAACTAAGTAGTTTTAAGGCTAAACCGAAAAATTAATAAATTGGAAATCAGAGGATAAGGAAAGTGATTTCGGATCACTGACCAATGCATCCTTAGCAATTTTCTCGAAAGCTAAAGTTGTTTGGAAGAACTAGGTAGCTTTGCATTAAACGATAAATAAAATAGACAACGGGCAGTTATTTCAGATAGACTAGTGGGAGTGATATAAGGAAATGAATCTCGGATTCACTTCTTGAGTATCACAGAAAATTCATTTTCTGTTTTCGGGTTCGTTGGAACGAACGTATTCATTTTCAATAGGATAATTTGTTTGTCTTATTGACGATAAATATAACATTCGTAGCACGAACCCAAGACTCGGACTTTTGTTTCATAAAGTCAGAACCTCTAACAAATGCTGAATAGGTATATGTAACATAATATAAACGCGAATGGTTTCCGTATTTAGATAAACGCTTCTTTCCATTCTATTAATTAGTGCATATTCACTAACGACAAGATCTGAAGACTGGCTTAGGGTGATACCTATCTCCCAGTCAAGGGAACCCTGTCTCAAAGGAACAATGCCTAAGTTTCATTTCAATCGGGAAAAGGGTAATAGATTTAAAGAAGTTACATAGCTTGTTCATATCGACCTTCGGGGTCATATGAAAGATACAAGCTAGTGGGAGCTTCTGAGTAGTGACATATTGTCTGATAACTACTCAAAACTCCGATAAGTTTATCCAAAATATTTGGAGGAAATCTCTGATTTCACCAGAGATAGAGTATTCCTTACTCAGAAATAGGTTCTTGCATAGTCTTCGTGACTGATGCTCGGCCTGCCTCACAGTGAAATGTTTTCACTAAAGGATACACCATAAACTTGCCTTATATAGTCATTGGTGTGCTACGATACGATGCTGAACTCATTTAAGATATTAGTTGCAAAATAACGGTTTACGTTGTGATGAAAAACCGAGAAGTCTACCTAAAAGATGTCTACGCATTTGTGGATAAGGAGTGAATTCGGTTCACCCCACTTCCATAAATATAGATATTTAGCATTTAGTGCTTGAAGGTAGGACTGGAATTTTGCATACACGTTCAGGTCGTGAAATATCTTAATGCATTGAGTAAAGGTTGGTTATCAAACTCGTAAAACCAGAGAATGACGGTTATACTGTCAAACTCGGTCTAATAGAGTCTATAAATAACAACCTTAGATCTTGAAGTATTTGTACTCAAGATGTTACTAACTGATTTGTTCAGTCCACATCCAACACTGGCAGTTGGTGATAACACTAAAAAGAACTACTAAACTAGATCAATATATGAATCCACCCCGAACGCAGTGAGAGTATGGTTTGTCCATTACAGGGCCTTACGGTCTATAGGGTAGATTGATGACCTATAGTCCTTCGTGGACTGTATAGGATCCTGATCATAGAGGTTGGTTTAAAAGCCATGACCCTGTGAATGGAGTTTGATACTCCAGTTCTGTTGAAACTCTTGTAGAACAACCTGAGTATCTCAGGCCCAGTGGGAGTAATTGGAACTACACGGAGAAGAGTCGAATGAATCGGAAAGTTTAACTTTCAACGCAAAGCTGAGTTATTTAGGGGTGATTCCGTAAAAGGTAGAGAGTTAACCAGACCGTGATCTCTCATACCACTCAGTCTTCCTTGATTTCGTCAGAAAGCAGGAAATAGGGGTGATTCCCTAAGACTTCCTCGCCGAACAACGGAATCTGAATTCATTCAGAACAGAAGGGTTTTAGCTAAGAACAAATGGAGGATTCGTTACAAAGCAGAAAATAGGGGTGATTCCCTAAGACCTTTTGCGAGACTAACGGCATCTTCATTTATTCGGAATGAACTTTTGGGGATTAAAGCAAACCTCTCGGTCATTTCAAAGTCAGATAGTTTAATATATGGACTTGACCAGAATATTGATAAGTCTTTCGTAGATCGGGCTTCGATATTAGTAAAGTAGTATGTAGATTAGTGTTTGTGAATGGTAACACTGAAACAGTTGGGAACAACATGGGTGTGTTATCTGAAGTCAGAATCTGACATGCCATCGGGATTCATTCTAAAGGATTTGATTCGCTCAAATTCTCGAGAATCGATCATTGGCAATCCTATCCATTCACTTGGTTAAGATATTCTTGCATTTATGCAACATTCAACGATGTAGTCTACCCTACCTCTCAGGAATGGTTATCTAAACCTGCAGATGAATATGAAATGGGATGTTTAGTCAATCCACAAGTCTCTTCGGGAGAATGAGGAATAATATGCAAATATATTCGGGTGCGAACAAGAATATAAGTGATGACACTGATTCTGACTTTAGGTCAGATTAAGGATGATCGTTAAGTCGATTTTGTCCTCAGTGTTGAATCAAAGGCATATTGCAATCGTACCACCGGATTAGATGGAAAGGCGACGTTTCGATCCAAAAGATTGACCCAAGCCGCCAACCTACCTGATCAGTGTACCGAGTCACATGGTGTTCGGATTCTAAGTACGCGCCGGGTCACTGATCTACCCTACGGCGGCACACTCCGGTCGTGCTTGGAAGGATGAAGTACTAAGATGTGCTTGGAGGGTACGGATTTGAGAGATACGTCTCACTTGTTTTGAGCAAGTGGGAGAATGTTGTAGATATAGATAAATAAGGGTGTGCTCTAAAACAATTAATCCACTTGCCTTTCGTGCAAGTGGGAGATTGTTAGGTGTAGTGCCCGAAAGGCAATTATGTAATTGTTTTAGGACAGAATTAATAATTCATCTTATTATATGCATGTATGCTAATAAATAAGACACTACTGAAAACCCTAAGTACCTCGTTTAAGTAATCACATAACTCAGTGTATGGCTATGCACAAGAGGATTGAGTTAGTGAGATGTACTTAAAATTAACTTAGTCCATAGCGTTGATTAATCTGAGTACAGGTCTCATGATTAATATGCTAATAATGCGCCCGAACACTTTAGGTGTGACGGTCTTATCCGGATCGTCGGTAATAGGGTACCTAGTGGGGCATTTATATATGATGATAATCATATAGGGCTGGACCGATTTGATTTCAGTTCTCAATATAATTCCATGATCGAGAAGTCTTATCGAATCACAAGATGATCATATATGGATTAATCTCAATCCTGAGGTGATCACAGACAACTACTTAGACTAGGTTAGAGTTTGATGTGTTAGTAAGGATCACTTCGAAGTATGTGGTCCAACACTTCTCGTTGGCTCTATTCTGGAATGAGTGAGTAGTCTGTGCTATCACAGATATGGAATCCATTCATTCCCTCGGGAGTTCATGTTAGACTAATTAGCTACTAGTCTGGTATGTGAACTAATTGATCACTAGGGGGTTAATGGTAAATAAGGATAATATGTTTCGAGAAGGGTTTACCGAAATATCCCGACTCAAAATGAACAGTCTATGGAGGATTTATCTGTATGTAATGATTATATCAGTGGACACCATATCAACTCATGGTTGAGTGTAAGTTATCTATATTCGGCAGAGTTCAGTTTCGGGTTTATGGTGGTGTAATCCCGGAATTAATAGATCCGATATAATTATTCTGTCCGATGAATAATTTTATTTAATTTATTGGAGCTACTGGTTATAGGTCCATGGTCCCCGACGCGGATCCTAATATAGCATATATGTTTTCCCGTCGTCACACCTCAATTATAATTAAATAGTAGCATTGCACTGTTTAATTGATATGTGGATTAATTGTTTAGTTGGACTAAATGATTAAAAACATGGAAAAGACATTTTTTTATGGAATCGACCCGGTTTGGTGAATTTCGGCCCATGACCTATTTAATTAGGCATTGGCGCCAATATGTATATATTATTAACAAAGAATTTGTTTTCTTGTGTTATTATATGACATGTGCTTAATTATTTATTGGTTAAATAATTAAAATATTAGATAATGATCTTTTATTTATCCTAATTTGTTTGGGAAAATATGAGATTTATCTTTTATGAAAAAGGATTTATTTGATTGATTATCCATTAATTAAATTAAATCCTTGTGGAACAAGGATCTCTCTCCTATATAAGAAGAGTTCTCCATTGTACCAAAAAATCACTATTCACGTCACTATTCACAAGAGAAATTGGCTGAAAATTTCGGCCTCTATTCTTAGGGATCGAGTTGGAAAAATCTTCGGGATTTTTCTGGTAGCATATCAGGGAGGTCCGGCGGCGTGAAACACCATCCACTTGGTGTTGCTTGGAGATACGCGTTGGAAGATTATGGCTTCTCAACCGGCGCATCTACAAGGATTGTTCATGGAGTTTATTCACAATAAACAAGTAAGCAATCTATCCTTCTCGTAGATTAGATCTATTATATTTATGTATTTTGGTTGACTAGATCTAGATCTCTTAGTTTCCGCTGCGTAATCGGGTGGATCTTTGATCCATCCGGAGATATTACATCCATGGATAAAGTCCTGAATCATCCCAACGTCTTTTTAATCTCAGCCATTGATTTGTTTGATAAATCAGAGGTAGTTGGCTGTCCTTATCCATGTAATCTTCCGATGTAATCTTGAATTAATCGAGGTATGTATATCAGCAGGTTCATCAGTCTGCTAAAATACCTATCAGTCGGCTGAACTGAAATTTGCTGTGTTTAAAACACAATGCAGCAGACTTCTTTTATCTAAATTTTATTTGTGAAGTTAGATTACACCTTTTTGCAAATAACTAAGTTCCAATCACCATCCAACTTAGGGAACTTAGACCTTGTACACAAGATATATGTAATCGCTTTAGGTCATCACGGACTTGCCTAAATTCGATTCCATATCCTTGACTTTAATTACTAAGTTTGATCCCTTAGCCTTCATTAACTGAGTTTGAGCCCTCAGCCTTCAGTCTTCAGCAGGTTCCTGATTAGTCTACTGACCTATCTACCCTACTGACCTAGACCAGTCTGTTGATATAAATCAGCTGACCTTTACAGTGCTTGTTTGATCAAACCTATTCAAAGATCAAACTCTAATAAACCTATACATTTGATCTAGACATCTTTTTGCCTTTGCACTATAACAGTTAGTCTGGCACTAATCACTAAAACATAGAAATAAGTCCAACAATTTCCCCCTTTTTGGTGATGATGCCACTACCCTCACCTAACAGCAAAGCAAAAAGATTAAAATAAAAACAGAGCAAATTCCAGTCATTTCTCATTATAAGCACTTGATCAAAGTATTACAGTCTAGATACAGCAAAGATAAAACAGATTAAGTGTGCTAATCTACTGTCTTCTTTCTTTATCTTGTCTAGCCTTCTCCACTTGCTCTTGGTAGGCTCTTATCTCTTCTATCATCTCTCTCATCCATTCATTTTCAATCAGAGTGAAGTCAATATAGGAATTCACTTCTTTCCACCACTTCCATGCTTCAGGTAGGATGAGATTGATTTGATTGACTCTGAATCCCAGTTTCATGTAGAGTTCTTTGAATTCATTAAGTGAGTCCTTAGCTTTGGTGATAGGCAAACTCCTTTCACCTCTACCACTTCTTCCACCTCTTCCACCTCTTCCACCTCTGTAACTTGCCCTCAAGGCTTTAACTCTTGCTTCCCAAAACTTTAGGCCCAAAAATGAGTTCAAACCTTCATGAAATCCCTTGTCATGATAAGGTTTCCTTATGTTGTAATACTCATTCTTGTATTATTTAAGAAGATCATCAGTAAGTGGAATTCTGCCAGGTGCAGGTTCCCTGAACGCATTAGTGTCATTCTCCCATTTTTTCTTAGCAAAAATCCTTGCAGCCTCTTTTGCTACTGCTGTTTGGCCCTCTACCCCCTTAGTGACATCATCAACAAAACGGGAAAGCAGGCCATGAACACTCTCATGTGTGATAACCAGATTACTTAGTTGTCCTTCCATAATTTCAGTTCTTGTATCAACTGCAGTAATCCTTGATTGCAAAGTTTGCTCCGGTAGATTGATCCTCTCAGTACGCTTAGGATCCAATCCAGCAGATTGAGATGTTCCAGCAGCCTCGGCAGGCTTAGGTGCCTCAGCAAGTTTATCAAGTTTTTTATGGATAGATGCAAGTTGGTCATTCAAAAACTTTTCCTTCGGTGTATTTCCTTGCTTGATTCCCCTCACATCTAGAATAAGATTATTAACAGCATTTTGAGTAGATGTGAAATTTGAAGCAACTGTTTCAGTAGACTGTCTGTTGTTATCCACTAGATTCATCAGTTCTTCAAATCTTTGTTCTGTCTCGTCAAGTTGAGTCCTTAATCTGTGTTATGTCATTTCGACGCCCTCAACTCTTCCATAACGTGTTCTGGTACACTACCAGTCATTTCTTCAAAAGACGGCCTCCATCGTTGCTCTTCTACATTATATTGTGGCCTATGTCTACTGATAACCACTACAAAACTCATATCCAATCCAGCAGGGTTAGGTCCTTGATATTCCTCCAGAATAGGATCAAGAGTTGGTTCTTCAAGAATAGGTACAAATGCCTGTTGAGGTTCATCATCAACATTTTCTTCTTCAGGCATTTGAAATTCCTCATCACTATAGTCATAGTCCAGCAGCTGCTCATTCTTATCAACAACAGCAGCCTGCTGACTATCTTTCCCTATAGTGGCCTTGTCTCCAACAGGCTCCACTACAGCTGCCTCTTCAACAACAGCAAGGGTTTCCTCCAAACCCAAATCTGGTTTCAACCTTTGTCCAGGTGCTGTTTGTAACTCAGCAGCCTGTACCTCCTGTTCCAACCTCGTGTTCGTGTCTTTGTTTGTATCCCAAAGACTCCGTACCTCCTCTTCAGTTCTTTGTTCTGGTACAATTTGTCCCACAACAACTTGATCAGGGAATATGTCCATGTTTTCTTTTTGAAATTCCCCCATATCAGTGATCCTCCTTAGATAATTAGCAGTTTTGACTAAGGCATCTTCAGTGTCAATCCAGTCTTGATATTGAATTGATTCCTCTGAACTGGCACTAGGTTCACTGATATCAATTACTCTTTCTTCATCCAAATCTGCATTTTGCTGATCTTCAGCAGACTTTCCAAAGATCGAGGTTCATCTTCCGCACCATCGCAGATCATTGACCGGTGGCTTCATCGCTTGTTCCTCTAGCCACTCCACCGGTCTCCCCAAATAACATGGGGATCATCATCGAATCGGATGAATCAGCGTCGGTGTGTACTTTGGATCTCTCGAACATAATTGCTCCACTTTTCTTTCCTTCATCCAACGGATCCATCAGCCTAGATTGCAGCATGGTTGTATCTATTAAGTCCAATAGGCTGTCCACACCCAGCTGATCAAATGCCCATTCTTCAAATCCACTCATTGGATCAGCAGCTGGTTTCTGTTTCTTGTAGAATCCAAACTTCCATTGGAAATATTTTTGAACTTTTCTGAAGTTAGGATCTACTTTGCCCTTCTTAGGTGCCTTCTCATATGGCATTGTTGGCCTTCTGGGGGCAGATTCAAGACCTTGCTGACCTCCAAAGGTCTCTACAAGTAGATTCAAGGTTTTTTCCACAGATGCTTCTAGGTCAGTAGGTTTCTCAGGTTGGATATTAGTCCCTACTACCTCCATCTGTATAACACTTGGTTCCCCCTGACTTATATGCTCATCGCCAGGGGTCGGCAGACGACGCTTCTTCCCCCGAACTATTGCAGAATTGCGGGGTCTTGTACAAGTGTTTCGCTTACCACGGAGGTGCGGACTCGGTAGTCCGCTCCGGTTCTTCAATAAGTTGCTCAACAACAACTTGGGCAGATTCAGAAGACTCGGCGGCCTTAGCAGATGAGGATTCTCTAACTTCAATAGCAGGTTCAGTTTCTGTAGTCTCCTGTGACTCTCCAGCAGGTTGCTCAATAACAACCTCTGCATCCTCATTAGGCTTGATAATTGTTATAGGTTCAGCATCAATAGTATCTCCAACTTCTGCTTCTTCTTTTTCTTCCTTTTGAGCCTCCAAAATTTTTAATTCCTTTCCTTTGCCATGTTTCTTCTTTTTCTTGGCAATATCCTTCATTCTTTCGGAGAGTGGATCATCTTCAATATTCATAACTTTCCTTTTTCTTCTTGCTTCTTTCTGTTGCTCCTTCATAATTTTAGCAACAGTCTTCTTCTCAACTACAGCAGGGTCAGTAGCTTCAACATCACTTGGACCCTCAGCAGACTCAGCAGTCTGTGCTGTTTGCTTCCTTGTTCTTTTAGGCTTTAACATTTCTGTTATCTTCCTTGTGTCAGTAGCCTTTCTTTTCTCAGTAGCCTTCTTTGATGCAGCAGGCTTAACAACTTTCTTGACCTGCTCACCACCAGCATCACCATATCCTCCATCATCTGCATCACTCTCAGTGGCCTCATTATCCACTTCTTCATCATCATCCAAACCAGGGATAGGATAATCAATCTCTTTCTTGTATCTGGACTGGTTTATCTTCTCAGGTGCAACATCAGGAATTTCCAAATGATTCAAATAGGCTCGAACCATTAATCCTAAGGGTAAGGCCTTGGATTTCCTTTTTCCTTCTCTCTCTTCTTTTGCAACTTTCTTCATGTAGTGGATAAAGTATCCACCCAATCAAATTTCATACTTCGCAAATAATCATCGACAGCTCTATCTTGGGTCCCGATAGAGTATCCATACTTCCAACGAGGCCTAGGATGTTCTTGGCAATGATTTTGCTCAAGCGAGTTGTACTCAAATCCAATGTGTTTTACATTGATTCCTCGGAATTGATTTGGTGGCTTCATTGGTCTTGATTTTGTCAACAAAATCCATCTTGGACAATCCCATTTCCTCAGGATTTACTGGAGCATCTAATACTTCTTCAAAACCAAAAACTTCCCTCAGTAGGTTTGATGAAATTTCGATTTCTTGAGCATTCACAGCGTTGTTTTGAATGCTTCTCTTCCTTCCTTTATCACAATATTTTTCCAGAAGCTAACAACATTTGTGTAAGATATTGTTTCCAATCTTAAGTTAAGTACATTCTCCAAGCCTTCATATCTCCTTATTCTTCTACCAATGTTGATTGCTAGTTCTGTTCAGTTAGCATCAACAACAAAGCCTCTTACACTTTGGCTTGTTCCAATCTGGACATCAACATTTTCCGCCATTGATATAAGAAAAAGATAAAGAAAGGAGCTTCTTAAATCTGTGTTCACACAGTGTAAATGCAGAGAACATCGATCTGAGATTTTGTAGTAGCCTCTGTGTAATAGTCTGTGTATATATAGGTAAATGCAGTTGAAACTGTCAGAACGTGTACTGTGCATTTAACCATGATTAATTTGAGTGAATGCTAATTTGACACGTGGACCATTACTTTCTCCATAACGTTTGTAACTGTTGGATCGTGTAACTGCGGTTATAAAGGATATAATAAATATCCCGCCAATCTGCTTTTTGACTTAAGTAAATTTGACTGAATAACGTATCCTTCAGCAGACTTGTTATCAGCAGGGTTGGCTCGTTGTACCTCGATAAAGGTGCTTCAAGAAATTGCTGTGACCGTGTCACTTTGCTGATCTTTGATTCCTTCTTGTTTTGTCCAATTCATAATACAAGACGAAGTTTAATACCAATGACTGATCTGTCAAGTGAGCTCACCCAACATGACAAAGACCAATCCCCTTGGCAACCTCATTTGCTCAATTGTCCAAACATAAGTACATGGAATTGTTGATACCAATGACTAATCTGCTAAGTGACCTCACCCAACATAGCAAAGACTAATCCCCTTGGTGAATTCTAGTATATTGCTGATTATCAGTCGACTTTAATAATTCCAAGTTCAGTCCTTAGTTTAGCAAATCTTTCACTATCAAGTGGTTTAGTGAAAATGTCAGCAAGTTGATCTTCAGTAGGGATATAAAGAACCACCACATCCTTCTTTTCAACATGATCTCTTATAAAATGATGTCTCACATCAATGTGCTTGGTCCTTGAGCGCAAAACAGGATTTGTAGTGATTGCAATTGCACTTGTGTTGTCACACATAATTGGAATTTCTTTCTCCTCAATTCCATAATCCCTTAATTGTTGTCTTAGCCATAGTACTTGTGCACAGCAACTTCCAAAGAAGAATGTATTCAAATTCAAAGAGTGGAAGTTGATATAGAATTTCGTTTCTTGTCGAACCAGAAACCGCCTATTTCCCATTAACTCGACAGGTTCACGTGGTGCTTTTTCTATCAATCTTGCATCCAGCATAATCAGAATCTGAGTAGGATATAACTTTGAAACTTCCATCCTTGGAATACCATATCCCTACTCCCAAAGTCTCTTTAAGATATTTGAGAACTCTTTTGACCGCACCTAAATGACTTTCTTTAGGTTTAGATTGAAATCTTGCACAAACACCTACAAAGAAAGGATATATCAGTCCGTCTGGTAAGGAGGAGGTACAAAGAGATCGCCTAGCATCCTTCTCGTATAAGGTCCGATCAACATCTTTGCCTTCTTTATCTTCATCCAAATCGATATTTGTACTCATAGGAGTTGATATCTTGGTGCTATTTTCCATGCCAAACTTCTTCAGCAGCTCCTTGGTGTACTTGGTTTGATGAATGAAGATTCCATCTTTCATCTGTTTAACTTGCAATCCCAAAAAGTAGTTCATTTCTCCCATCATGCTCATTCGGAATTTGCTTTTCATTAGATTTGCAAACTTTTCACATAGCAATTCATTTTCAGAACCAAAGATTATGTCATCAACATAAATCAGTACAAATAGGTGTCCGTCCTTCTCATTGATTCTGAAAAGAGTCTTATCAATGGTGCCTTTTGTAAAACCATTGTCCACCAAGAATTGAGATAGAGTCTCATACCATGCTCTTGGTGCTTGTTTCAAACCATAAAGTGCTTTGTTTAGTCTATACACTTTATCTTCTTGATCTTTAACTTCAAATCCAGGAGGTTGTTGAACATACACTTCCTCCTCTAGAATGCCATTCAAAAATGCACTTTTGACATCCATTTGATATACCTTGAAGTTTTTATATGCAGCATGTGCCAAGAATAACCTGATAGCTTCCAATCTTGCAACAGGTGCAGAAGTTTCATCAAAGTCTATTCCTTTAACTTGAGAATATCCGTTTGCAATGATATTTGCATGACTTGGCCTTTCAACTAGTGTCCAAACTTGATTTATTTCAAATTCATTTAATTCTTCTTGCATAGCAATTATCCAATCTGGATCTGAAATAGCTTCTTCAACAACTTTAGGTTCAACTTGAGATAGAAAACAAGTAAACATTGCTTCTAATTGTCTTCTAGTCCTCACACATTGCTGTACATTTCCAATAACTTGTTCAGCAGGGTGATTCCTTAACCATTGTGGATTCTGGTTAGATTGATTCTCAGGAAACTCATCTTCAGTAGGGTCTGCTGTTGCTTCTTCAATAGGGGGTTCAGCAGATCCTTGAACTGCTTCAGTTGTTGCATCAGTAGTATCATCAGCAGGGTGTTCAGCAGGGCCAGAATCTGAAACTTTTATGTCATTAAACCTTTCCAAAACCTCAACACAATCTGGATCAGTGACTTGTAGATTCTCAGCAGGTTCACAAGCTTCATCTTCCATACCAGTGAACTTAGGTTCATCAAACACAACATGGATTGTTTCTTCATGTTTCAGTGACCTTTTGTTCGCACTCGAATGCCTTGCTGACTGAAGAATATCCTAAGAAAATTCCTTCATCCGACTTTGGTTGGAATGTCTTCAAATGCTCCTTATGATTTAAGATAAAACATTTACTTCCAAATGGATGGAAATAGGATATATTAGGTTTCCTTCCATTCCAAATCTCATAAGGTGTCTTCAAAGACCTTCTTGTTCACCGAGGTTCGCTTTTGTGTATAGCATGTTGTATTAACTCGCTTCAAATTTCAATATCTTTCGGTAGCAATGCTTCACAAATCATTGTCCTTCCCGCTTCTTTCAAAGTCCTGTTTCTTCTTTCAGCAACCCCATTTTGCTGAGGTGTACCAGCAGCAGCAAGTTGATGCAGTACACCATTTTGTTCATAGTATTCTCTTATAACTTTGTTGAGGAACACAGTACCCTTGTCTGATCTGATTTTTACTATTGTCAAACTTTTCTCATTCTGTAATCTCTTCAAGAGATCAGGCATCTTTTTGAGTGTCTCACTTTTCTTGTTCATAAATATCACCCAAGTGTACCTTGAATAATCATCCAGCACCACTAAGGTGTATTTCTTTCCTGTAACACTTGTTGGTGTAACTGGTCCAAAAAGATCCATATGCATCAGCTCCAAGACTCTATTAGTAGATTTCTTAGTCTTTGATTTGAAGCTTGATTTAGTCTCGTTTACCTTGCCGACAAGCATCACATATAGTATCTTTCTTGAATGTGATCTCGTGTAAACCAATCACCGCTTTCTTCTTCACCAACCGATTGATATCATCAAAATTTAAGTGATTTAATTTCTTGTGCCATAACCAAATTGAGTTCGCATTTGGTATGCACAATCGGGCGGTGTTTCGGAACCGCAGAGACCAATCCACAATGTACATGTTTTGTTGTCATCTACCAGCCAGTACAACTTGATCACTTCTTTCACTAATGACAATGCAGTTGTTTTTGTCAAAAGTGACCTTGTATCCCATGTCACAGAATTGTCCAAAGGTGCTCGGCAAGTTGTAGTCCAAATTCCTTCCACATATGCAACATTCTTGATTGTAAGTCCATTCCTCACAAGTGTGCCATATCCTCTTGTGTAACCAGTGTATTTTTGTTGCCAAAATTCACCCTTGGACCATCCTTTGTCACAAAATTTGACAAACAGTGCTTATTCTTTGTCATATGTCTGGAACATCCACTGTCAAAGTACCAGACACCCTACAAAACAAAGTTAATACATTTTAGGTACCCAAACCTGTTTGGGTCCATAATGGTCAGTGGTAAGCATGACCCATGGGATGTTTCCATAAGGTCTTCTCCTAAAAGTGTCATACTTTGGTTCATACATGTATTCCACACATCCATAAGTTCTAACAGTTGGTTGTGTAGGATTCACATATGTTTTCTGGCCTTTTGGTTTATAATGATGTTTGAAGTGATTTTTGTTGTTAGAAGCATTAGTATATGTCACGGATTTTATTAACAAAGCAAGCAAGTAATAAATATTTATAAATCCGGTTTCCCTCAAGTATAAGGATCGTAGTATAGAGGTTGATACCGGGTCGATCTTACGGGGAATTGGCGATTGCTAACCCTAGTTTTTGTCTAACTAAATTATGTCACGAAAAACTAATCTAAACAGCGGATAAAACTAAACTAAACTGGAAATAAACTTAACTAAAACGTAAAACTGGACAGAAGATATGATCTAAAGCCAGGAAAGATACGGGTTGCGAACTATTAAACTAAACCTAGAATGCAATAAAGGAAATTGATTAACTAAACAATTCGAGTTCTAAGGGATTATTCAAATTATAACGAGCAATTGATCCACCTATCCTATCAACATTCAATTCCAATTCAGATTATTTCGTGATTTCTAACCAAGTTGTGATTCACCTAACCAAGGTAAGAACTCCTAATTTCTTAGACAAGTTCTCCTATCAATCTTTTATCTTTCGATCTAAAGATTAATGCTTTCAAATCAAGGTGTGAAATCTCTCAATTTCTAACCTAGAAATCTAACCTAATAACTCTCGTTAATTAGATTTAAGATCTATTCTTTATCATGGTGATCAATAGTTTAACATGATTTTCATCAAAATAAACAATCAACAAGCAACGATCTTTCGATATGAATTGCAATAAACATCATAAACATGATAAAAGAAACAACTTGAATTAAATACTCACAAAATAATCAAGAACGGAACTGAATTGTTGAGTCAGACGGCTTCACAACGCTCGTTCAAGGCTTTTAGCCTCTAAGCATCCTCTTGAAACTGGGAATTGTTTGAATAAAAGTGCATAAAAGAATCTAAAGAAAAACTGTTTGTAAACTAAGGAAAATCGTAGCCTAAAGCCGCCCCTAGGATTAGGGTTTTTAGTATTGTGTAATTGGTATCTCATATGTGGAGAAAACAGCTGCTATATATAGAGTTTAAAGTCGGTTTCACTAAGTCGGCCGCTGGACGCCCGTCCAGCCTTGTGAACGCCCGTCCAGATAGATCTGGACTTGTTTCAGACGCCTGTTCATACCGCGTCCAAACTCTCTGTATCAAAATCACACCTCCGGGCGCTCGTTCACTCTATCAAACGCCCGTCCAAACTAGACGGGACCTGGACGCTCGTCCAATGTGATCGAATTTTGATTTCTTGATCTTTATCTCTTTTTTCTCTATCCCATTCCTTCATTATCTCTTTTATCATCAATTAGCTCGAACTTAATCAACTTTTGATCATCTTTTGAGCCTCAAACATGTATCTATAACACATAAAAACATCGCAAAATGTAATAATGTCCAATTAAATATAAATTCATCAATAAAACGCATAAATTGACTAATTTTGCGATTAACTTATTAAAAACACCACATGCTCGATATTTCCATCTAAACACCTATTTCTTATGCAAATAATACAAATACAGGGGAAATTATCATAAAATATAGCCTTATAAAACATATAAATTCACCCTTAACAGTATAACCATTAGTTTGCTGTCTGTTAGGGACAGCCCTGTAGTATGGTGTCTGCTGAGGTCTTGTATAAGTCCTCTGCCGAGCCCTTGGATGATTCCATTGCTTAGGTTTTACTCTAGCAGCATGGTTATACTTGCTATTTCTAGCATTAGATGCAGGAATATTCCAATAATCATCAGTAGGGAACAATCTACATTTCCCCCTGAGATAAGTATCCCTAGAATGATTAACATTTTTGGGTTTAGGATTCTTATCCTTGGAATATTTCTTATTCTTTCCTTTTTGTGATCCAACAGACTTGGTAGCGGTCTCTTACTATCGCAGGTCTAAAGGCACAGCAGTCCTATTTTTAGATTTGTTCTTTTTATTAGGAGCTGTTGACTTCTTTGACTTCTGATTTTTCTTTCTTGAAGCATTCTCAGTGGGTTTTACTGCCTCAGTAACCTTACTGGGAGTTGGATCTTATGCAGTACAAACTTAGGACCAATTCGGTACTAGGTTCGAACCTTACTAGATCCACTCTTTGTGGATTGTTGAGTTCCAAATCCAAGCCCCGTTCTATCACCATAAGGCTTTCCAGATTTGTATGCAGTAGAGGAACAGGATGGTTCAGCAGATTCAGAAGCTACTGGATGTTCAGCAGTCTTATACTGATTATGTCCAACATCCTTTTCTTTACCTTTGAGAACCCTTAATTCAGCATTCAATCTTTCAACTTCTAATTGAAGAGCTTCTTTTTCAGCCTTCACAATCTCATAACCAGATTGTATTATCCTCAGTTGATTAAGGATGGCATCCAAAGTCTCATCATTGTCAGAGTTTCTAGTATTTGAACCACAAGTTGTTTCACAATCACTTCCAGCAGGAGTATTGATAGATACAGTATTGTATACCTCCTATGTTTCATCCATATTAGCCATTAATGCATAATCTTCCATTTCAGCAACCAATAATGTGTCATCAGATTCATTTCCCTTTTCTGACTCAACTTCATACCCTGATTCATCTTCAGCAACCATAGCCTTCTTTCCATGTCTTCTTTGTTGGCTCTTGGTCTTCAGTAGGTCTGGACAATCAGGTCTAAAATGTCCAGGCTTTTTGCAATTAAAGAAAAGATAATCAGGTTCCTTTTTCTGATTTAACTCAGGACAGTCACGTTTGAAGTGTCCTGGTTTCTTGCATTGAAAGCACAAATAATCATTGTCTTTCTTTGGTTCTTCTCTCTTCTTTTCACTGAATCTCTTTGTGAAATTTCTTGAAGGACCCTTTCCAGTCTTCACCATCCAGATCTTTTTGCTCAGTAGGGCAATCTACTCTTGCATTTCATCCAGCAGATCATCTTGAGCTCCTGATGTCTCCTCTTGATGCTTAGCAGCCAATGCAGTTGTCTTTGGTTCCTCCTTTTCAGTGGTAGGGACCAATCTCTTGCCGAATTCATAAGCTTTAAGATCTGAGAATAATTTGAAGGTATCCTCTTCATGTAGCTTTCTCATTTCTTCTATTGCAGTGACTTTCATCTCCCAAACTTCTTTGTCAGGTAATGCTTCCAAATATTTTGAGTTTATTTCTTCTTTTGAATAACTTACACTCAGTAGGGTAAGTTCATCTAGGATAGCATTGAATCTTGACTCCATTTGCTCAATGGTTTCATTTGGTAGCATTTTGAACTTTTGAAACCTCTTTTTGGCCACACTGATTTTATTCTTCTTGATTGCATCAGTGCCTTCACAGATCAACTGTATCTTGTCTCAAAGTTCCTTTTGCAGTTTTGCAATCTTTAACCTTCATGTACATATTGCTATCCAAGGTTCTATAAATGATATCAATAGCAATATTGTTGAGGTTTGCTCTCTTTCTGGTCTTCGCATTCCATTCTCTTTTTGGTTTTGGAATGTACCGTGTCTCATCTCCTATCATATCGCTTTGGTAATCTCCGTGGTCCATCCGTCAAGACATCCATCATTTCATCATGAGTTGCGCAAGGTAAGCCCGAATTCGACGTTTATATTCATCAAATCTATCTAGAGAACACATCGATAGTTCTAGCATACTTGGTTGTTATCCATGATGCAAAGCTTTGAAAATCGCAACTTGAAAAAGTTTCAAAGTATTTTCTCAAGCACAACAAGTAGGATTACTTTAGAACGTGCAATCGCTCCGATACCAATTGTTGGTCCCTTGAAAAGGCTTTGGTTAAGTTTAGAGGGGGTGAATAAACTTAACACTTAAAACTTTTGGAGTTAACAAACTCAAGAACTTCGCGATCCCGCGATACTTCGAGTCCGTCGACACCTCGCAGCCTCGATATACACGTAGTCTACCGACCGTTGAGTTTACCGAATTTGTGCAAATGAATTATATCAAAAATTAAGCCTTATTACTTGTTGTTAAATATGATACTAAGTATTGGATACTCGTAGTGTATGTGTGTGAGTTCGCTTTGCTAGATTCAAGTAGGATGATGTGTATAATAAACTAAATGCGTAATATAAGTGCGTAAAGTAAGTAGGCAGATTTTATAGTGGTTCCTGGTGGTGTAATACTGTCAGTCCACTCTTCTCCTGTGATGTTGAAGGTAATTTACTAGAGATCTTTGATGTAGCTGTTACAAAGATTCCTAAGGTTGCTTGTCCTTCACCAATGACTATGGCTTCACAAACTGAAAACTTAGAACATGTAGGATTGCTGCTCCAAAGTCTTCCACTGGTCCTTGAAGGGTAGGATTGCCTCTTCACCAACTCCACCACAAACAACAGTCTTTCACACAAAAGTGCTTCACTGTCTTCAGCGGGTTCTTTGTAAAATAACGAATGAATCAAGTAAATGATTCAGTTGCAGCAACTTGATTAGGATGAAATAATCAGCAGCTTGCAGTCTTCAAGTGTGTAAACTTGATGTAGCTTGAATACAGAATACACTTGAAGATTTTCTCTGGATCGGTAGCCTTAAGCTCGCAAGTTCAACGGGTGCTTTTTCAAATTTCGAATTATCACTTGTATTTTTCTCTTAAAATTCATCATCATTTTCTCGAATTGGAAGTCCTCTATTTATAGGTAGGAGTCCATGTGACTTGTATTTGAAATTCAAATATGACCGTTCCCGGTTTTGTCCCATTTGACTTGCTTTCTCGTCACTATTCATAGGACGACACTTGTCGAAATCCTTTTGACAGAGTGCGGTCCGTCCACCCTTTGACTTGTAACCATTGGATAAAGTCCTGAATCATCCCAACGTCTTTTTAATCTCAGCCATTGATTTGTTTGATAAATCAGGGGTAGTTGGCTGTCCTTATCCATGTAATCTTCCAATGTAATCTTGAATTAATCGAGGTATGTATATCACCAGGTTCATCAGTCTGCTGAAATACCTATCAGTCTCCTGAACTGAAATTTGCTGTGTTTAAAACACAATGCAGCAGACTTCTTTTATCTAACTTTTATTTGTGAAGTTAGATTACACCTTTTTGCAAATAACTAAGTTCCAATCACCATCCAACTTAGGGAACTTAGACCTTGTACACAAGATATATGTAATCAGTTTAGGTCATCACAGACTTGCCTAAATTCTGATTCCATATCCTTGACTTTAATTACTAAGTTTGATCCCTTAGCCTTTATTAACTGAGTTTGAGCCCTCAGCCTTCAGTCTTCAGCAGGTTCCTGATTAGTCTACTGACCTATCTACCCTACTGACCTGGACCAGTCTGCTAATATAAATCAGCTGACCTTTACAGTGCTTGTTTGATCAAACCTATTCAAATATCAAACTCTAATAAACCTATACATTTGATCTAGACATCTTTTTGCCTTTGCACTATAACAGTTAGTCTGGACTCATCACTAAAACTTAGAAATAAGTCCAACAACTACAAATAATAAATTTAGGATTATAAACGTGATGTCATTCATGCAGTTTATCCTACCATTCCAAGGATTTAATCTCACATCTGCAGTGCCGCCTCAGGGTAGGTCAAAGAGGTGACGATTAAATTGAGACAATCTCTCTCAACAACTAACTGAGAATCGGACTTCTCTATTTAATTGTTGATTACCTTCCTTTTTCAGCCAAGATGTTTCTTAAAATATCCTTTAGAGTGTTACCTACAGTTTCAGATCTCAAAGTACGCCCCGAGTATGCCACCTCAGGGTCGGTCAGTGACTCGACGAGTACCCAAAATCCTATCCTCGGAGACCAAGCCTTGAATTTTGTTAGTGGTGAAAGCCACCCTCAGGGGGCCGAAATCAAAGCGGCATGAGGCGTCACCATTCTCTCACGTGCTTGTGTCAACAGTAGAGGCCGTGGGGTCGGTTGTCACCTTCCCCTCTCCCACTCGTTATTTTGAAAAATACGTAGTCTTTTAGGATTTTCAGAATTTCTTAATCATCCGAAAAACAATAAATTATGAATATTTAAATTAATCCTCCCACTAGTTCATCGGTTCCAAATACCGTCTAACTAGTGCCATTTATTCACGACTTTCCAATTTCACGGATTTATAAAATCTTTGTGTAGACACTACACAATTTAAAATTCAACATGAATTTTACAATCCTAATATATTAGGACTTATGAATTTTCCACCAAATCGAAAAACAGTAAATCACAAATTTAAAGCTCCCACTAGTTTATCGGTTCCAAATACCGTCTAACTAGTGACACTATATTCACTAAAAGAATTTTATAGTCCTAATATTGTCATGATAAAATTTTAGCATCGTAGAATTTTATCTCAATAATTTAAAAACAATAAATCTTGAAAAGAAATTACCAACTTATAGGTATTAAACCATGGGTGAGCTTTAACCGAGTTCACCAAATGGTGTCGGGATTGGCTAAGCCGGCCCGTCCTCTTCGTTGGTTCAAATACGACTGCTGGATGAATCGGGCTAAGGCTGCCCTATTGAGCCGAAACTCGCCGGATAGCTTGACCTTGCCGGACCCCCGACGCTAACGTCGCACGTGTGCGGGTGCTGGGTTGAAAATCGGGCTAAGGTTGCCCATTGAGCCTCAGCTCACCGGATAGCTTGACCTTGCCGGACCCCCGTGGCTAACCCCGCACTTGGACGGACAAGTCGAGTCCAGCCGAAGCTCTATTGACCGCCCGAACCAATTTTCGAACCTTTTGCTCAGTTGGTGTCCAACTTTTCTGGATTTTCCAAATTTTCAATTATTAAAATTCTTTTATGTAGTCTCTACATAATAAAAATCCATGAATGATTTTTAGTTCCCAAAATTAAATTTACCGAGTAAATTTTATTTTATCATGTGAATTTTATATCCCGATAAAATTCCGTTAGTTTTAATTAATTACCTAAATTAATCTAAATTAATTACGTCTCATACATGCCTAATTAATATCACGATTAATTATCTACATGTATGCATATGCTAGGAGTGGAATTCATGAATATGATGCATGTCATGGCATGGTTATTTCACATCAATTATCAAACATGAAAATAAATGCGTAAAAGTAAACCACTGAGATGGACCGTTGGTACCCCAGTATTTAATCTATAAATAAATAAATAAACCCTAAGTTCAAAAAAGTTTACTAATTTTCTAAACAAAACCCTTGCAGCCGCTGCTTCTATTTAATTCTGATCTGTTTCTTGAACAAAGATCTTGTAGCTAAGTTGGTAACTGTGTCTTGCACCTACTGCAGCAGCGGGGGTTTGAATCCTGGCTGCTGCACCTTTTTTTTCCTTTTATTAAAACCGCATCTGTTCCAAAAAAAACGTGATGATAAAACTTGATTATTCCGCGTCGAAGGAGAATCAAACTCTTGATGCGTCATTCTGAAACTAAAGCCTCAACCACTTCGCTGCCGCCTCGCTTTGTTATTGTTCTTCGAACAAATTAAATAAATGCAACATTGCCGCAGTCAATATAATTTTTCTAACTATTAGGAAATTAAATTACAACACATAAATTACATAATTTCCTATACCCGGAAAATTCGGGTTTACATTAGATCTAACGGTAAACAAGTACCAACCCCAATCCATATCGTCAACCAAAACATTCAATCGCATAAATTAAATAAAAGATGCAATTTTTATTCTATTCCACTCCTTATTAATTAATTATGCAATCACGATCGCAAAATCGCTTTAACCTATCTCCGATACCACATGCTGGATATACAAAAATCGATCCATAATTGGATCGTTAGATCTGATTCTCAGCACCGATCGAGACACTCAATCTAACACAGCGGAAGCTACGAATTAAATTCGCGTGCGATTTTACCACGATTTTAATCCACATAATTAATTAACAATCTACAAGAAGGTTAGTAGATTTACCTCAACGGAAAGATATGAGAAATTCGACAAAAATGAGAAGCCACAATCTTCCGGATTGTATCTCCTAGCGACGACTGGTGGACGTCGATCCTCACCGTAGAACCTCTTCGAATATGCATAAGAAAAACCCTAGGTTTTTCTTTTATTAATGACTAAGGCAAAAACTAATTTTTCTTCCTTTTATTTACCATGTGGCGCCAATTGTGTAGTGTAAATTGTGTTAGGAGGAACTCTCTTTATATAGGAAAATAACTAGTCAAGAGAGAGTTATTATTTTCACACTTCAATTACCTATTCCCAAAAAGAAAAAATATTTTTGCTACAAAAATAAGAGATAATTTCCAAAAAATCAATCTCTAAATTTTCCCATTAATTATCCAACAAATAGAGAATTAATTAATTACACATGTGTCATAATCTAGAAAAATTTCTTTTCCTAATTATTTATCACATGGGGCGCCACTTTTAATATCATTTTAATAGAAAATGTCTTTTCTATTTTATATATTATTTACCAAATAAATAATATTACATATTCATTAAATAGACCAACTATTTAATTTATTCTCGAGGTTTCATAAAATGAGAAAACACTCGTGTGTTAGGAGCCAACCCGGGGACCATGGACCTATAACCAGTAGCTACAATAAATTGAATAAAACAATCATCGAACAGAATATTTCCACTCAACTTATTAATTCCGGAATTATGCCACCATAAATCCGAAACTGAACTCTATCGATTATAGATATAACTTATTCCAAAACGTCGAGTCGAGTCGATAAGTGTCCATTGATATAATCATTACATATAAACTAACCCTCCATAGACTATCCGTAATGAAGCAAGATTATTTCCGTAAACCATCTTCAATACATCTTATCCTTATTTACCATTAACCCACTAGTGATCAATTAGTTCATAACCAATACGAACTCCGCGGATCGATCAGTTTCTAGGATCAACAAATAAGGGGATTGTCTTTCTACTTCCCGTAGGAAGGAATGAATTCCATATCTGTGAGACAAACACTACTCACTCATCCCAAAATAGTGCCAACGTGAAAGTGATTCAGACCGCACCTCTTTGCGATCCTTAACGAACACATCAAACCCTATCCTGAAACCAGTAGGAGTATGCAATCACTTCAGGATTATAGTTAATCCATAAATGATCATCTTGTGATTTAATAAGATTTCTCAATCACGGAATTATATGAGAAATGCAGATTAAATCGGTCTAGTCCTATATGACTCTCATCATATATAAATGCCACTTAGACAACCAATGTCGACGGTCCGGATAAGACGGTCACACCATAAAGTGTTCTGGTCGCATTAATGGTGGTTTAATCAATAGACCCTATACTTTGATTAACTTCACCACGGACTAACATTTCAAGTGTATCATCCTCCAGTGTGACACACACTAAGTTATATGGCTACATATGATACGACTTGGGGTTTTCAGCAGTGTATTACTTACAAGCACGACGCAAGTAATAAGATGAGAAAAATATGTCATTTATTAATACTAAAACCAATTACATAAATTGTCTTTCGGGCGCTACTTCCAACAATCTCCCACTTGCCCGTAAGAAGCAACAATTGTCTTTCGAGCACACTATATCTAACAATTATTGCTAATCATTGTGTTATAGTTGGTGTAAATTCGGTGCTTCTACCCTTTACTAAGTACGTTTGTACTTACCTTTTATCATGCTGTTGTCCCCATCCCAAGTAAGTGGTTTTGTTGTAGGTTGAGTTCGAGATCGCTTAAGAGTGGTTTCCGGAGTTTCAGCTATTGAAGTCTATCTTTCTTTTCTGTTGTAATAATGATATAGAATCTTCCTTTTCTTTTGTATTAAATTAAGGCAGTTGTACTTTTGGTTTGTAATAATTGAATAGATATTCAACCTTGTGTATTTTTCTTGGGATTTTGGTTTTAGTTGCAGCCTCGTGTTACTTGTTGATCGTTGTACTGATCATTTAAAGTTTTCCCCGAGTCTTTGTTTTCCTTTTCCATTTGTTCTTTGTTATTGATAATATCATACTTACGTATATAATTGATTTGTTTTAATTATATATGTGCCGTGCGTCCTTTTCCGGTTAAAGACTCAGTATCCGGATCAGGGTCGTCACAGTTAGTATCAGAGAATGAAGTAACACCGCTGCATAAGTTTAAATGTCTTAAGATGTGATCTTATCATGTTTAGACCTTTAAGTTGTAGATTTTGAGGTTAGACTTTTCAAGTGTTAACCTCCTAAGTTAGATCTTTTAAGTGTTAGAACTCGTAAGATTAGAATCCCTCAGCTTGGGTAGTGTGACCTTAAGCTAAGTGTGTGTCTTTTTAAGTAAACCTTCTTAAGGTAGGAATTTCAAGCCTACGTCTTAAGGTGGTGAACCTTCAAGTTGGGCTTCGTTAAAATACCTTTAATGGAACCTCTCGGTTTTCTTCAAACTTTACGGATCTTTTCTTCCATCAATGTTCCTTATGTTTGATTCATCATTTTTGAAGGATTCCGGCTTACTAATTTTCATTCAAACTTTTATTTTGATCATGTCGTTGCATTGTCATTTGCACTTGAGCCCTTCAAGCTTTTTCATTCATAAGGCGACCTCTTAATTCAAAATGTTCAATAATAAATGCTTATGCCTATATCATGGGCGCCCCTGAGGGGGGGCCAAGGGGGCCATGGCCCGGAGCCCCCGGAAAGCAATGAATTTAAGGGCCCCACAAAATTTCGACCTAATATATATATATATATATATATATATATATATATATATATATATATATATATATATATATATATATATATATATATATATATATATATATATATATATATATATAATGAACAGGAATGTACCTTAATAGTTAGCACTCTAATGTACTAGATATGAGACTCGGTTTCGAATCTTGCTGGCTACAATAATTTTTGTTTTTTTAAACTAGGACTAGGAGTCAAATAATCAGGGTTTTTTTTTTCATTCCAAACCCATGACTATCTCACGCAGCTTTTTTGTTTTATTTTTTTATATATAATTTGGTTACTGTTTTATTTCGAAGGGCGAGGGCCTAAATTTTTTTTTGGCCCCGAGCCTAAATTTGGACAGGGACGCCCCTGGCCTATATCATACAATTTTCTCATCTTTTGTAACTTCACCCTAAGCACCACAACCACATGGTTTGATTTGCATGTTCGTTTTCGGTGTGCAACCGTTTTCCTTACCCCATAAGATTTGAAAGTTTTACTGCTCAAGGAAAGTTTCATTTTCTATAAGTTCTCTTTTTACATCTCTATAACTTTTCAAAAGAGTACACTAATGAATTTCAAACAACATTGAAAGTTATATTTGAACAAGAAATAGTGTTGACCATCTTTCCTTAATCCGTTTTTAATAATTCATACGTATTCAAATGATTTAATCCTTGGATATGTTATGACCAACACTATGACCTACATTCTCCCTTTCGACCCAAGTTCAATTCATTTTAGATTTGATCACAATTTATAACCTAAGTTAGTGTTTACTGACTTGGAAAAGAATTTGATAAACGTTTCTTTTTCACAAAGATAGTTGCATTTGACTAGTCCCTTCATGTTCAAAGACATTCCGATTTTTAGTTATCGTTTGGCAAACTCCAAAATCTATAATCCTCATCCTTCTTCAATCTCAAAATCATTTTCATTTGAGTTACACATGTCTTTAATTTTCAATCACATTGCACGATGTACTTTCGATTTCTCATCTGCATAATCTGAATTGGTAATCCCCACCATATGGTTGTAGGGTTGTGGTTTAGATCTTTTTTTTTTTTGTTGTGTTCAGAAGAATAGTTTTAAGGAGTCGTTTCTCTAAGTTTAAGTTCTTCATAGTCTTAGAAGTCTAGTAGGAAGTTTGTGTGGGTTGTCGTTTTAACGCTTTCCGTTCGTGAGTAAACAAGCAGTTACCTTTCAACACACCACATACGTTCTTGCTTCCTTTTGACCTTCACCAACAAAGTTTCCTTTCGAATACTTTGCACCCAGTTAAAACTTACCGCCTTTTTGCCTTGCTGTGACTATAAAGTATTTTACCTTGTGCTTTCTTTTATGAAGGGGTTCTCAATGTTTTATCATTTTAAATGAGAAACAAGTTTCCTTTTAGTTTTGTAATTGTTGTGTTGGATTTTCAACTTATTTCTTAAATCAAGTCTGACAAAATATTTTTGGTTTACTTGTGTGCGTCCTTAACTTTAAAAAGTGTTTTGATACGGTTTACCTTTTTTGTTATCAATAGTAATTCTCTTAAGTGTGTATCTTTGTGTTTAGTCAGATCTTTAACTTTTTGTAATAATCTCTTTTGGGTATATCAACAGTCAGTTTGGTATGAACTTGTAAACTCTCGTTTCAATAAAAATATAGTTGTTTACCGAGTTACTTTCTAAGAACTCCAGCTAATCTCAGCTTCTATCAAGTTGGCACTCTCAAGATCTTGGCAATTTGTCCCTTGTTTTAATTATTATACTCATGGGATTCTTCGATGCAATCTTTCTTCTAAGTCTTTGACCTTCATTTTGTATCCACATGAAGATTTTCAGTAACTTCTTTTGCATCACTTCAAGATTAATTGGATTCTTGATTTTAAACCGAAGAGCCCTTTCATGGTGAAAACTTTTATCATTTTCTTTTGTTTCTCTCAAGCTGTTAGACTGCTCTCTTCAACCAATGTTGTTAAGCAATCTTTTTCAAAATTCCCGTGGCGAAATTCTTTTGACAATCTAACCTATAATAAAGTTATAAATGATCGTTTTCAAGTCCAAACAAGTTTCTCCGTTTTGGATGTTCCTAAGATCGGTGTTTGATACCTTCTGTTTTTAGTTTTAACCTTCAAATACTCTTGTAAATAATCATTACATTTTCTTTCAAGCGACAAGAGTACTTCACAAACCGCATTGTTTTACAAGATGTTTTTAAAAAAAAAAAAAAAAAAAAAAAAAAAAAAAGAGAATGTGTTTTCTAAATTTTGATACTCATCTTTAGCATTTTGATTCAATGCCCCCATTTTTTAATTTTGAATAAACTTTGAAACTCTTCTCTTCCCGAGTGCTAATTGAACAAGTTCATGCTGATGTGCCAATCAATCACCTATCCTTTTCAGAGTAAGGAAATTTTACCCAATCTGGGAACCTTCTGTTTGGCGTTCAGTGACATCATGCACCTTACTTTAAGTTTACCTTTTCCTGGTTTCAACTCAGACACATTATTTGTTGTAAGAGTTTTTATACTCTCTTTCTAGTGTGCCTAGTAGTGTTATTTCACTATTGCACAACTTTTCACCTTTCAATTCTTGTGACCAAACAATCCTTGTTGCTAATCTTTTTAGAATTTGGTTATCTTAAACCCAGTTCATCAAAAGTTTGTTTCGTTTTTGCCCCTCATTCAAAATCAATTATCATTTCTTTCTTTCGATTTGAAATCTTCCAAGCTCAGTAAATATGTTATACTTTGAGGCCCCTACTTCAAACAGTGTGTGGATGTTGTTCCTTTCTTTAAAACTGGTAAAAGATTTTTCATAAAGTACCTCACCGTGTCTTTTGTGCTTTGAAGTAATTTCATTTAAAGCTCTATGTTATAGCTGAAAGAATCAAAAGTTGTTTTCAGATCTTTGAAGATTTTCACATCTACGCTTAATTTAAAATTTTATTCAAGAATAAAATTTTATGCTTTAGTATTGATACGAAAGTGTTTTGTTCTTCCCTTGGAGTTTGGACTCGCAACCTGCAGTTGCCCTTAGTTTTAGAGCAGGCCTTTTAAGTCCGAGTGTAGGCCTGTAAGTGAGCCTTAAAGTTCGATTCGATTCGGCGTGTTCGGCTCGAAAAAGTTCGGTTCGGGGCTCGGCTCGTATCATCAAACGTAGAATAGGGCCTTGGAAATTGGTATTCGGACAAACGAGCCGAACATGTTCGGCTCGAAGAGTTGCAGTGTATTTTTGGACATGTTATGTTATAATTTGGAATAGGACCTTGAACATTTTGGACATGTTATGTTATATTTTGGGACATGTAATGTATTATTTTGGTTTTGGGCATGTATTATTGAACTAGAATTATTTATTGGGTATTTTTGAATTTTAGGACCGAACATGTTCGAACTATTCGAACTGTTCGAGCCGAATAATACTGAATTTTTTACCTTTTTTTAAGTTCGAGCCGAACCGAATCCTGATATTTTAGGCTCGAAAATTTCGAGCCGAATCAAGCCATGTATTCGAATTTGTTCGAGCCAAACCGAACTACTCCAGGGTTCGGTAGGGTTCGGCTCATTTACAGGCCTATCCGAGTGTAAGTTCCGTTTTCCCTAGTTAGACGATTATCGGCGTAGGAAGTAATTGGTTGTTGGAATAGTTCTTGGAAGACTTGCTTAAGCGTTAGTATTAGATTGAAGGATGAATGGTTTCATCAAAGATTTGGACCGGGATGTGGCTTTGATGATATAACGAATTTTTGGCGAGGTTGTCAAGTTTGTTGTGGTCAAGTGTTGTTGAATCATGGAGTACCTCTTGGGGTGTAAGGTGAATGGTGTAAGACTATGATATTTTGGTCTTAGGTATGGATAATTCTTGTTGGTGGGCTAGGTTGAGAAAAAGCCCTAGTAGGCTCGAAAGCCGATCCTTCTTGTGTGTTGTTTCTCTTTAATTGGAGTTGTTTTTTTTTAAAGAGGTTGGAATTAGATGTGAAGTGCAGTTGGACTAAACCGTAAGTGTTTTGTAAGGGATAATGCGAGCTAAGTTGAACTGTCATGTTGGCTTATGAAGATATCTTGATGTAAGAAAAGGTGTTTGATGAAGAAAAGTTTAATCTGGATCTTAGAATCTTTTGGAGACCTAAAGGAGTGTAGCACTAAGTTTGAAAAGTTTTCAAGAAAGGCCGAGTAGTATCTAAGTTGGGTGTGAGTGGGACCGTAGAGGTGAATCGTGAGTAGTTCAGAAGTTGGTAGCTTAAGATTTGAAATGCAAGTTGGTTTGAAGCGTTAATTAGTTTGGGGGGGGGGGGGGGGGGGTGGGGGGGAAGCAGTTTTCATGAGTTTCGAGGACGAAACTCATATAAGGGGGTTAAGAATGTGATACCATGTATCTCCGTAAAGGGTGTAAAAGTCTTTTTTACAATTTTGTGTGTCTCGATAATTTTTAATGGATTATGTTTTATTAAATAAATAGAGTCAAGATAATAGTTAAAGGGTATTTACGGTATTTTAAATGTGCAACTTTATTAAGGGTAAAAATGTAAATGTGCCGACCCCTATTTAAACCCAACATACCCCAAAACCCTATCATTTCATCCCCAATTCTTTTTCTGCGGCTGTGGATAGGGAAATAGAGAAAAGGAAGAAACAAAAAGAAAAGAGACGAGGGAGGGACCTTTCCACTTTCCGATCAATACGACTATCGAAATCACAAACCAATTACACCAAAATACTTTTCTTGATGAGAGCTTAATTTTGATACAAGTTTTACTCCGATCGGGTAAAAGTTTCGGAAACCCATTTTCTAGATCTAGATGTGTTTTTGAGTTTTTTTTTAGTTTTTTAATGTTTTAAAAGTTGTAATAATCGTAGAGTTTTGTTTTGGTTGTAGATTCGAAGTGGGTTGTTTGTGGATCTATAAGTTCTTGAAGATTCAAGTTGAATATCATATTTTCTTTAAAAGATTTGAGGTAAATGGAGTGTTCTAACCGAGATGTTGTTTATTGTGTACCGTACATAAATTTAATGATGCACGTCGAAGCCGAACTAATAGTTTACGTCGGCCTTAGTGTAGCTAGTGACCTGGTTGTTTAGTATGGTTGTTTAGTAATATGCAGTATTGGCTTTTGTTTTAGTCATTTGCTGTATTGATATATTATTTTATATTCTTTTGTGATACCTCATTAGCATTAGGTTGGATTTCTTTTCCTTGCAGAGGTCGAGGGAAAAAAAAAGAGACGTTTGTTTCTTTCTTTTCTTTTTATCCGAGAAGAAGAAATTACTTATAAAAAGAAAAATATAGAAAGAAGAAATAAAAAAATGCAAATGGTAGTAACATGTGTTTAGATATTGATGCCATGTGATAATATAATATAAAACCTTATGTGGTCTATAGTAAAGTTAAACGTACGTGTTCTAGTGACTTTGACTCCGCACCGTGTCTCATGGGAGCAATAAAACACTCTACATTTAAACTTACGTGATGTTGACTTGAGATTCAATATCGTATGTAATGTGACGAAGTTAAGGGTTCGGTTTCTGGTGTATTTGGCTCAACACCTCGTGGAGATCCCCTGCGGGAAGATACCCGGGATACTCGTGCCTTATGAGGCACGTTTTTGTTACGCAATATGAAACTATTACACCTCCACAATTTCCAGATCCTGTTGTGGACTCGTGTAATATTCCACATGTTTTAGATACTCGTGCCATATGAGGTGCTAAATGTGTCGTGGTGTAGTTTTTACTGTGCGACGTGTCATTGGATTAATATGTAACAAATGTCTTATGTGGTACTGTAGAGTGTAGTGAGCGAGTGAAACATATGTGTAACCATGATTGTTTGACTTGCCCTGTGATATTATTAGTATTGCTATTATTGCTAATCCTTGTGTTATAGTAGGTGTAAATTCGGTGCTTCTACCCTTCACTAAGTACGTTTGTACTTACCCTTTAGAATGTTGTTGTCCCCACCCCGAAAATGTGGTTTTGTTGTAGGTTTAGTTCGAGATTGCTTAAGAGTGGTTTCCGGAGTTTCCGTTGTTGAAGTCTATCTTTCTTTTTTGTTGTAATAATGGTATAAAATCTTTCTTTCTTTCGTATTAAAATAAGACAGTGGTTTGTAATAATTGAATGGATATTCAATCTTGTGTATTTTTCTTGGGATTTTGGTTTTAGTTGCAGCCCTGTGTAACTTGTTGATCGTTGTACTGATCTTTTAAAGTTTTTCCCGAGTCTTTGTTTTCCTTTTCCGCTTGTTCTTTATTATTGATGATATCAGGCTTACGTATATAATTGATTTATTTTAATTATATACGTGTCGGGCGTCCTTTTTCGGTTAAGGACTCGGTATCCGAATCAGGGTCGTCACAGATATAAGCATTGATTCTTCCATCTGCTATGTGGAACAAGGTCTTAATGCCAATGTCTGTAGAGATTTTGTTGGTTTTGTGTTGCAGGATATATAATTTTTTGAATTTGCTACTGTAGCTGACCCTGATATTCGATTACTGAAAACGTTTAAGTATGAAACACTATCAGCTGTAGAATTCTTTGCTTCAGGAGGTTTGTTATGTTTCATTTTGTAGCATAAGAAGAAACATGGAAGCAAAAGATGACGGTGGAGTTATATCTGCGAATGGAAGGGCTGAAGACAACAGAATCAGGATATACGTTGGTGGATTGGGAGAAAGTGTAACTGAATTCGATTTGAGGAAGACATTTTCGTCAACACAAATGGGTTTGGTCGATTCCGTTGAGATCGTTCGATCTAAAGGCCGCAGCTTTTGCTTATCTTGATTTTGTTCCTTTTTCTGATAAAGGTCTCTCCACATTGTTCAGCAAGGTATTCTCCCTATTTAAACTTATATTTTCTGATTTTCCGAATTTGGTGAGAGCCTTTTTTTAATTATAAAATGGAGGGAATGTTTTCTTATGTCTGTATTTTTCTATTCTATGGCCTGGTCACCGTATTGTTCGAATACAGAGCTTATAATTGTGCTTTGTGATTATACGTTTTTGCACATTGAATTGGTTCTCAGTAGCTTTTAATGGGCACTTTGAGGTGCTAAATTCGGGAATCGCTATAGGAACTTAATCAACTTATGCTTACCTAGAATATCACAAAGAAAGGGAAATTTAAGCTCAGTTACATGTCAGTATTTCAAACATGACCAGCTACTGTGATGTGAAAAGAGACCGGATGTTTTTGGCAGAAGTTTGAGCTATCATACGGATTTCAAATGCCAACCGCTTTAGCTGATAGGGACACTTTTACCATGAAATAAAATTGAAGTCGCACTCTGCAATTAGACTTGATGCCTTCATTTTTTGATATTAACATGCCCTATAATACCAATTTTGAGGAATTAAACAGAATAAAATGAAACTAATTTTTTTTTTCTAAAATATGAAGTAAAGTTTCAACTCATTAAACCACTCAGCTTGAGAAAAATGAAAAGTACGGGCCGACCTCACAAATTTAGCCATGATCAATATATAAGTGATATAAAATGCTTCAACTATAAAAACTCTAACTCATTAAAATCATCAGTATTTGATCACATTACAATAATTATAAGTTCATTTATTCTTACAAAATATTGCAATACTTAATAAATGATAGAACCGTAGGAAAATCGAAATAAAAGGCACTATATTTTTTGTTAACTGTATTAAAGAATCTATAATAAATTATAAGGTATCTTACAATTGATTATAATAAATTATAAGGTATCTCATTTATAAATTATAAGGTGTCTTATTTACTATATCCAATGTAGGCATGACAAGACACTGTATTTTATTTATTTTTTGACTGTATTAAAGAATCTACAATTAATTAATAAATTATAATGTATCTTATTTACTATCATGAAACGTAGGCATGACAAGTGTCATAGGACATTTTTATCTAATTAGGTTTGATACATGCATCCAATGATCAAGTAACACATAATAATTTGGCTTGATATACATGCATCCAATGATCAAGTAACAAGTGTAACACCTAATTATCTAGTTTATTTGTGCTCAAGTATACACTTACGAAAAAAAATTATTTGATCCAACTAATCTTGATTATTTTCCTTTAATCAAAGTTAATTTCATAATTTCTATCTCGCATGACTTACCCTTTTGAAAGTCCTTAATATATATGCTACTAGAAAATATTATATATATTTGCTCCTAAATTTTATATATATATATATATATATTGTGGTTTAAACGATAGTTTGTTCTTAATAATAATCATTAAGTAAGTTTAATATACTATTTAACTTAAAATTTTGACTTATGTATTAGTGTCATTTTTTTAATCCATGTATAATCTTACAAATATAATATTAATTATGAAACATCACATAGAGAGAAAAAGTGAACACTAAATTACAAAAACAAACAGAACATTGTGCCGTCTGAATTTGCCCTTCTAATGCAAACACTCAATTGGATTCCTATAAATGGTACTTGTTTGGACAAATTAGTCCTTACATAAGCAATAAACAAAAAGAATCACTACAGCGATCACAATTCATAACATACAAAATATTTATACTTTCTAGATATAAATGATATAGGTAGTATGATTGTACGTATTTTATTAGATTCAAAGACATTTTTGTATAAAAAAAATTATATGAGTTTCTCTTTTTAGAGGTAATATTATGAGTAATGCTATATGAATAACACTTGTGCTATAACGGGCGACACACTACATGTTTGTATCATTAATCATAGTTAACCTATATTGCGATTTAAGTGTCGAAAATTCGATTTTCTATCTGTAGAGTGATTCTAGATTATACTTCTACTTTCATTCCATCGATGAAAAATCGATTAAGAATCAATTGTCACTACGGTGTCAATAATGATAGATTTGACGTGGAATCACAATTAAAAAAGGAAAGAAAAAAAAGAAAAAGTAAAACAACCTAATTATAAATGCCACTCAAATTTTTTCTAGAGATAAATGTCACTTAATTATCACATGCATTGTTTTGCTCTACATTGTTATATATATATGTGTGTGTGTGTTTAAGACACTTGTCATCTTTACATTAATTAATTATCAGGGAGGGGAGGGGCTGGGTAAAAAGTAAAAAACATGTATATCCCAAAGTGAATTTTTTAGAGTTGGGTAGGTAAAATTTACTCAAACCGTATGTCTGCATGCATGTCGCGTAATGTCCTAGTTTAACTCTTTTTCCGTGCTGCCTAACCAAGAATACTAGCATGTGGGTTTTTTTTAAACGTATGTGGGTATATAATAATGTTTTTAAAAAATACGTGCAATTAATTAAAACAAATAAGACAATGTCTTCTGATAAATATACATGGTACATTTTTTCTTGTTATGTTTTTGAATTAATACAAATCAAGGCTGAAACACTTTTGTAGAATTAATGACACGTGATAAACAACTTTAAGATTTGTAGTTTTAGTAATAAATGACTTTAAGATTCGTGAGTATATCTCGTACATAGTCAAACGTTACATGTATAAGAATAACTCGGGTTTTAATAAAATAACTATTCAATCGTGTGTATATTATATACACGAAACTGCATCGACAAATTTTAATGACACATGTTATATATTGTGGTCAAAAGAAATGTTTCATTCTATTTTTGCATGGGAAAAGTTTTTTACTTAGATAAATCAGATAAAAACATATACACTAATTATGGAATGAAATGATTAGATTACTACTATAAACGTGAGTGAGATTTGTCAACCCACACGAGACACTAATCAAGCCTCACGAGGTCACGTCATCAAGACTTATATTCGACGTGGTACAGGTCACCCTTGGTCCATTATAGCCGACTCCATTATAGCCGACGTGCATAGTTCAGTTCACTCTCGGTCCGTTATAGGCAACGTGATCCATGTGACCATGTCAACCTCGGTCCCTATAGGCGACGTGATGAATGTCAACCTTGGTCCATTACAACGGACGTGGTGCATGTCACCCACGGTCCATTATACCCGACGTGGTGCAATTCACCATCGGTCCCTTATAGCCAACGAATGTGATGCAATATTCACCTTCGGTCTCTTAAGGCATCATGGTGCATGTCATCACCGGTCCTTTAAACAACAGTTAGGCCTCATTAAATGAGTATCCGGACATTACGCCACGATGTGTAACTGTTCTATAATCCACGCTCCATATATTATGGCACGAGTTATAACTGCTCCATGATAGTCACCTCAACCATTAAACGTATGGTAACATCTTACCCGCTCCCTTAATGCGCAATCTCACGATGAAACACCATATGAAAGAGTCATCATTCTCATTTACAATATACTTTCATACATCCACACCTTTATAATCTAGCTCACATACCGACTTAAAAATCAGAATAAATATCCTTCCGGATCTGGAACCTCTTATGCTTTGTTTGTTTTGTAACCTCATTCTAAATGCTTCTCGATCATCAATCAAATGTCTAATTATCCAAATTAACACTCGGTTTATACGCAAACGATACTTGATATATATATATCGTCATTAATTCTACAAAAAGTGTTACAACCTTGATTTGTATTAATTCAAAAACATAACAAGAAAAAATGTACCATGTATATTTATTAGACATTGTATTGCATGTCAGGCAACATGGAAAAAAAGTTAAAGCCAGGACACTATGCGACGTGCATGCAGACATACGATTTGAGTAATTTTTACCCATCCAACACTAAAAAACCACCTTGGATATCCATGTTTTTCACTTTTTACCCGATCATTTCCCTCCCTGATAAATAAATAATTATTGGAAAAATAATCATTGGTGATTAGTGAGTGACATTTATCTTTAGATTAAACATGAGTGACATTTATAATTAGGTTGGTTTACCTTTTTTTTTTTTTTTCTTTTCTTTCCTTTTTTTTTTTTTTGATTCTACGTCAAATCTATCGTTATTGATACCGTTGTGACAATTGATTCTTAATTGACTTTTCGTCAAATTAAAAGTAGATCGGATAAAAGTATAATCTAGAATCGCTTTAGAGATCGAAAATCGAATTTTCGACACTTAAATGTTAACGATTTGGTGTCGCGATATAGGTAAACTATAATTAATGATAAAAACGTGAGTTGTGTTGCCCGTTATAACACAAGTGATATGCATATAGCATTACTCATATCATTATCTGTAAAAAGAGAAACACATAATAGAAACCAAGTGCAATATTATTATTCCCAATATGAATAATCTTTTCTTATACGAAAAAAATATTTGAATCTAGAAAAATACGTACAATCATACTACCTATATCATACTTAGGAGTATACTTATTAAAGTTACATCCATTTTCGTCGTCCGTTTTTTGCGACGTTTATTTTTTTTTTTCCATTCTAACATAAAACGACGTCGTCAAGCTGCATCTTTTCTTTCGTCGTCCTCTTCCTTTTTTTTTCCCCTTTTTTTTTCCGACAACTCAAAAGTTTTTCTACACGTGTTATTCTCCGATGCATCCACCGCCTAGCAGGACGGCCACCGCTTCTTCTTCACCGCCTTCTTCTGCTGAAGAACACTAAAATCTGTTCTATTTCATTTCCAAAATGCATCTTCTGCTTTTGCCTTCATCATGTTCTATCCTCCCCTTTGATTCCTTATGCTTTCTCCAACCCAAGCTTTCATCTTCTTCGCAATTCAACAACAACAACAACAAGAAGAAGAATGGCATCTTCTTAATCTCGGCTACATCGGCGAAAATCTCGGCTTCTTCAACAAAGACAAACCCCTAATAAACCCAACTCAATAACCCGAATAATAAGGACGATGATGATTATCACGCTACTCGAAGGCCCTTAATTCCAAAGGTCGGTTTCCCCGTAAATCACTTGGCCAAGTAAGTAATATTGCTCCGACTTTCTTGATTAGTTTATGTTTTTTTAATTCGCTAATGGGATTTAGCCCATTTAGTTATCTTGAATCTTTGATACCGCTTTATAGCACCGTAGGCACTACACTTTCCATGGTTTGCATTCGATTCTTGCATTTGGTTATTACAATTTGCATCAATTGCATTTATCTCATTGTGATGACTAATTGTTCATCATCGGTCAAGCCATAATTTTGCCATTACCTTTGTTTTTTCTGGTGAGTTCTTCATTTCGTCGTTCTTATTTTCTTCTCTTTTCGTTCTGGGTTTTGTTGGTTTAAAATTGTTGTGATTTTTCTGCAAATTTGTCAGATTTGGTTGCCTCCCCTCACCTCAGCCTGCCTCCGGTTGCTTGTTGATTAGTATTAGACATTATAGAGCATATTAGATGTAAACATCATCGATTTCATATGTTTCTTGCATTTATTGCCTCATGATTTTGTGTTTTTGACAGCTTTTGAAGCATTCTGGTGGGATTTGAGGCAATTCCTGCTACTTTAGAAGCACCGGATGTCACCAGGACCGTCTAATGATGAAGCAACCTTTTGTATTAGCAGAGAACAGGACAGCTAGGCCCGATATTCTTTCCGGTTTCCGGAAGTATCAAGGCGGATGGGACATTTCTAATAAGCATTATTGGGCTGTAAGTTTAATTCTCCTCAATTGCGGTTTTTAAATTAATGCATGCTCGGACATGATTTCTTTGCCTTATTTTCTGATTATGATTGTTTCTTGTTCGGTGTTTTAGTCCGTTGGATTTACGGGTGCTGCTGGTTTCATTCTCGGTGTGCTCTGGTTTCTCTTTTTCGGTTTTGCGCTTGTTATTTACGGTTGCTGCGGTTGGAGAATCGACATAAACGGGAGAAAATCAAACTTGTCACGTAAACTTTGCTTGATATTGCTCATTATATTCACATGTGCTTTGTAGTGTAAGCAATTATTGTGTACACTTCTACACTTTTCGGCTCTTTTACGCATACGTATAAGAAAGTGTAACGTCGTTTTGATAATATCGGGATTGGCGGCATTCTCGCTTTCGGTTGGACAAGTTAAATTCCATAATGAAGCGTCTCAAACGTTAAAGTTCATTGTAAATCGGTCGAAATATACCGTACGTACGCCGAGAAATGTTACCGAGTATATGTCACTTGCCGAATCAATGTCGGTGTAGCCCAAGTTTTCCTTCTTTCGGATGTGAGCAGAATTGCACAAATAGCTGCTTTTCCGGTCTAAGATGTGGCATTACCAGACGTGAATCAGAAGGTTAGAATGAATAAGCTGTTTTTTGATTTCCATTTGTTTTGCTTTTAGTGTTATCTTTTACATTAGTTAGTCTTCTCTGTTTGTGGAATTAAACAGGCTATTATTGTCCGATTTTATTGGGTATAGCTGAATTTAGTTTATTGATTGCACATTGGTAGAACTGTAAATCCTAAGTTAGTTTTTTGAGGAAACCAGATAGTACTTAGTTATAGAGACTAATCACAGTGTTATACATGTTTAAGCTTGGGGAAAACTAGAACCAATCACTCAACTAACCAGATAGTAGGAAAATCAGAAGTTAATTCATTGTTTAACAACACGATTTACAAGAGATACGGCCGCATTTACATTGAACATCATGCTAGCCATATGAAGAAGATAGGACGGAATATGAATGGTCTAAAATATTAGGAAAGAATCAAGCCGAGGAGGAGCTTTGCATACCGATGATAATGGCTTCATTTAGTTAGTGAGCTCAATGACTAACCTTTACCTCTAAGTGTTCGATCATGGTCTCACTGAACTTCCAGCTCAAGTCTGCTGCACTTTCTCCTGAGTTATGTGCTGCAACAAAGATAACCAGTTTCCACTGACATGCTTTCTAATTACTTTAGTGAACAACCTAAATTTTATCGTTTGTGTTATTTGGCATGGTAATTGAGATCAAAGTCTACGGTTTCGATCCCTTGTTTTACTGGGAAAAAAAAATATTTCAGATTCCTGTTTCCTGCCTTGGGAGGTCTACTTTTTGGCTATGACATCGGTGCTACCTCGGTGCCACCATCTCATTGCAGGTAATCTTCATTTTCACACCGAATCTTTTTATGCTCCCGCCCGTATTGAGATTCTACTTCTAATTCACTTCATTCAGTCTTTTCTGCATCGAGTGTGCAGTCGCCAGTTCTTAGCGGTACAACTTGGTTCGATCTTTCTGCTGTTCAACTTGGTCAGCTACATATGTAATCATCTTTTCGTTTTGTTCTATTTTTTTGGCATTATATTGAATGAGGAGGCATGGAATAACGATGATGAGCTCTACAGACCTGTAATGACTTGTGAATATGATCGCATAAATAAATAACATCTAAGGGACTGAGTTTTTCTTAAAGCCTCCTACTTAAAAGTGCTTGTGCATGTTTTCTAGATTTGGTTTGTAGTAATGGGATATAAAATGGATTATTTTTTAGCTAAATTGGGCATTTTCTGTCTAATTTAATAGGCTTCTTTATCTGGTTGGCTGGATGTTTTGGTTTCTGTCAACTCGTTCCCTTGAAGCCATAGTATGTGTGATGTTCTTTTATTACAACTCTTCTTGGACAATCTTACTGTCTGTGGAGAACACTTGGACAGGACAGCTATACATGTAATCATTGTTTTGTTTTGTAATTCTATATTGTTGTGCATTATATTATACAAGGAGGCAATGAATAGCCATGATGAGTTCTCAAGTTGTAAAATGGTTGTTATTTGTTCATACATCTGATAATGGTAATCCTCTGTGATACTATTAAAAATTACAATGGGATGTATGCCTGTAACTTTTGGATCTTTGATGCTCCTGACAAGTCTCTTGGTACAGCTTGGTATAGTTTGCAGCCCAAGAACAAGAAGGACAAAAACAAGGAAATGAAGGAATGTGGTACGTTTTTTTTGAACTTCACTTTGTTATCTTCAAATGCCATTTGACTATAGTGAATGCTATTTAAAGATTTGCATGATAAAAGAATGATCATAGCTGTCTACCCTTGCCAAGCCCGGCTGCAATGGGTGGAGCATAGCCACAAATAAATACAACTAAGATACATATAAAAAAAAACACAAATACCCATCTAAGGGCCCAAAACGCGCATCGCGCGTTTACCGATAACTAGTTATATCTAGTAAGTATAAATATTTTGTATGTTATGACTTGTGATCACTGTAGTGATTCTTTTTGCTTTATTACTTATGTAAGGGCTTTTGCTTTATTACTTATGCAAGGGCTAATTTGTTCAAAGACAAACAAGTTTGTAAGTACCATTTATAGGAATGCAATTGAGTGTTTGCATTAGAAGGACAAATTCAGGCGGCGCAATGTTCTGTTTGTTTTTGTAATTTAGCGTTCACTCTTTCTCTCTACGTGATATTTCATAATTAATATTAGATTTCTAAGATTATACATGAATTAATAAAGTGACACTAATACATAAGTCAAAAATTTAAGTTAAATAATATATTAAACTTGCTTAATGATTATCATTAAGAACAAACTATCGTTTCAACAAAGGAAAATAATCAAGATTAGTGGGATCAATTTTTGTTTTTGTTTTTGCGTAATTGTAAACTTGAGCACAAAGAAACTAATTACTGATCATTGGATGCATGTATATCAAGCCTACATTGCATGATAGTAAATAAGATATATTATAATTTATTTATTAATTATAGATTTTTAATACAGTTAACAAAAGATACAATGCCTTTTATTTCGATCTTTCTAAGGTTCTATCATTTACTAAGTATTGTATTAAATTAGACACAATAATTTGCAAGAACAAATGAACTTATAATTATTGTAATGTGATTAAATATTGATGCTTTTAATGAGTTTGAGTTTTTATATTTGTTTGAAGCATTTTATATCACTTATATTGATATGGCCAAATTTGTGAGGTTCGGCCCCGTACTTTTCATTTTTCTCAAACCGAGTGGTTTAACGAGTTAAAACTTTACTTTTATATTTTAGAAAAAAGAAAACTGTTTATTATTATTCTGTTTAATTTGAAGGGAGTTTTTTTAATGCAAGTGTGTGAACCTTAATTATATCGTGAGGTCTCGAGAATTTGTTTTTTCTATTTTGGGCTTCTGAAGTAAGTTTTTTTCTATTTTTGGCTTCGAATGTAAGTTTTAACTCAATATACCACTCATTTTATCGAGTTTTTCAATTATGATTGATGCCGCTTGTTGTAGTTGTAAAAAATCCTCGCGTACTATAAGAAAAGTGTAAGGTACGCGATATCGAGTTAAGAAGATCCTATATACTCTTCATATAGTACACGAGGATTTTCTTACTGCTACATGTAAGGCTGCACCATTCACAAGTTAATTGAGGCCTTATGAGCAGAATTACCCTACCCATGACCCCGAGTTGGCACTGGTGGTCTTTACTTTGATCAAAGATCTCGAGATAACACTTATATGGAGTTATTTGAGATCTTCACATATCAAAATAATGTGTCAGAATCAAGGATTTTACGATATTGACAACATACGACGTTCTAGTGGTTGTGCAGTACACTTCGATAGCAGGAAAATTGTCTCTGAAGGCAATTGGCTCCACGCCCCCGGTGGTGTTTCTTTCTGTGGATAGTGTTTGTATGTTCAATCTTTGTTATAGTTATTTAATTTTCCGTTCTGTTGTGTCTCTTCCCTGTTGCAAATTTAACACACCTTTCTTTATGTTGTTCATTTATCTATGTATGCATGATATGAAAGTTAATTACATAAACTTACGTGCTCAGTTATCACGAGCCGGACACGTGACAAACAAAACTTTTCTATTTAATTTGTGGAGCAGAGGTAGTTACAAGCAGTTTTATTGATAAACTACGATGATATTCGTGATTATGTCTCGTACGTACTTAGCCACCGCTACGTGTAATTAAAAAAAGAACCTCAGGTTTTTTGATCCAGACATTACATAACTTTTTTTTTGAGTGGACATTACATAACTAACTGTCCATTTTTTAAAATCAAGAAAAATTAACCTATACAAAATTTTCATGTATTTTGGATGTTGCTTGATGTTTACCTTTAAAAAGAATGAATTCAAACTTTTCCTGGTTTTTCAACTAAGAAACATATTACGCGGACTGTGGAGATGAATCATCATAGAAGACAGCGGACGAGGCAAACTAATTAGGTAGTCTTTTTATTGGGTTTTTTCACAGAATATTTTTTATGCTTTTATTTATGTACTATTTTATTACTGGAAATTGAATATGACTAATGGCCATGGTACTTTTTGCTTCATTTTTTTCATCAGCAGGTGATTTGGCTCCATCGATGTTCAGTTGACGTTTTCTCTCATTGTCACTCATCCACACATGCAACCGTCGTTGTGCTCCATAACAACTTATATAAGATTTTCTGATCGGGGAAGGAGGAGGTTTATCAAAGTTGGATTCCGTAGGTTAAACAATGTCAACTTTTTATCGAAATAATAAACGACGTCTGCCGCTGATAAATAAGTTTAATTCATGTGTGTTTATGGGTTTATTTATTTATTTTTTATTTCTTTCCCATCAAATTTCAACCTTTCCCTTCTGTGTATTGTTCATAAATTTTGGCTTCTAATCTTCATCAGGTCGACTTTCTTGATTTTATTTATGCTCTGTCTTTTTTTTTTAACCCTTAAGGCTTAAATTGTTAATGGGGTTCAATTTTTTCTTCTACTACATGAAAGGTTTGATCAATGAAGCTTATTCACTATATATACATTAAATATAACAATATCATTCACGTTTAAAGCTTATTTTTTCATTTTACGTTGTCCCGTGCATTGCATGAGGGTTTTCCTACTAGTATATATATATATATATATAAACTCCGAAAAAAAAATACAACGATTTCAATAGTTTGAAAATGGCATCCCTTAGGCGATTTCCAGGCGGAAACCTTCCCACACCTCAGCAATGGCGATTTTAGGGATTCAAATCCACAATTTTCTTCTGCGATTGGAGTTTCTTTCTTCTAGTCCATGGCTGCTCCTACTTCCAACACAGCAACATCAGAATCACCGCCCCTTTTCAATCAATCACGCAACAATTTAGTGGTAAATTGACACCATCAATTTTGGTGAATCCACATTAGTCCTATCACAATACCTTCAAAGGTGAGCCTGCAATCACTATTCCAGAGAAATTGAAACAACGCTTGCTGCGTGGAGTCAATTCATAAATTTTTATCTTAGCAAAACTTCAAAGGTATGGTCACTGAGGGTCTTTTAGATAACAAACATGTTCTTCGTTTTGCTTTAAATGAGGATTATGTGCGGATCTTCTCTAGACCAAATTGAAGAGTGGATGGTAAATCTATGAGGATCCTTAAATGGATTCCTGAGTTTCAAATAGATAAGGAGCCGTCAATTATTCCAGTGTGGATATCCTTGCCTAGCTTACCTGTTCATTTGATTAATCATGGTTTCATCTTCTAGTTAGCGTCCTCTTTTAGCAAGCCTCTTCGAATTGATACAACCACGGAAAACCTCAAACGGCCTTCGGTTGCACGGGTACAGCTCTACTTAATTTGATACTCTCAAAATGAAGAGGGAAAAGGTTTTTGGCAAACAATTACTATGGAATGAACTTTACCATCTTATCGCAGCTTTTGCAAACCATGAGCACTCGGTATGGTAAAGCAATTACGAATTTCTCTCACAGGGGTCAGAATACAGGAAACCAAAGCTTAATTAAGGATGAAAAATTAGAGGTTCCTCTGCAAGATGGAGAAATTAAGCTGCACATTTAAACCATCAGATTTTGATGCTTCAACATCTCTTGTGCAAAAGGTTCCTGCCCATGAAGTCTTGTTATCACCTGCAAAACTTCATTCCTCCTCCCAATTTGAAACTTCTAAGGAAAATGATGTCATGGAGATTGATGTTGCGATGATTGGATTTCCATTTAAAGAGGAAGAGGTTAATGTCATGTTTCCTAATGCAGACATAATAAATAAGGATAGGAAAATACCTCCCGTTATAGAGGATGGTACTACATGGAAGTCATTGAGCTTGACCCGGGCAGGGCACAACAATCCGGAAACTCTCTTTTTGCAAATAGACAGAGCAGGGCAAAAAGACCAAGTTGCAGCTCCGCTAGTGCAGCCAAATGCACAAAAAGGCTCTACAATGGGTGAAGATAGTGCCTTAGAGATTTTGGAAAGCAAGGGATTAAGTTCAAGTACACATGATGGCACCCAAAAAATTGATGTTGCAGCAAGCCAAAGTGGAAAAAAAAAAAAAAAGGGAAGAAGAATGTCCATGGAATAGGCATAGTCAATAAGTCGGATCTCGGCTGCACACTCTTATGGCCAAGTAATTGGGACTTCAGCAGCATTAGCTACAAGAAATTCTTTTGATATACTCTATAAGTTGGAGACTGAGCACTCGACTCAGTTAAATGATAGTATCCAGGCCGAGCTCAAATATATGAGTTTAGACCCAAAAACTCAGCTGGGTGATTACATTTCGGATAAGGTTTTTGAAGAGAAGTCTACCCCGGCTCCGAAGATTACTCGAACTCGAAAGAAAAAGCAAATCTTTGATCTTTAGTTTTTTTGTTTTTTTTTCCTCCCAAAAAACTAGAAACCCGACTTTGTGAGTTTCAAAACGTTTCTATGAAATAAAATCTAAAACAAAAAAACTAATAATAAATACAATATATATATATATATATATATATATATATATATATATATATATATATATATATACTACACACACAAAATTTACACACACAACCCTGTGAAAAAAAATATATATATATATATATATATATATATATATATATATATATATATATATATATATATATATATATATATATATATATCAAAAATATTTTTAAGGTATCGTATGTTGATGAGCGTTATAAAAAATTTAACGAATTTGATTAGACTTTCTTTCCCTAATTTGACTATAAATTTGGGTCCTTCAAAAAAATTTGGGTCTTACCGGTTTTTTTAACTTGAGTAAAAAATAAAAATTGACATAAAATACAATTCTATAACATGAAGACGGACCCTAAAATTCCCAACTTTCGGCGTGAGCCCTAGGCCGCGCGCCGTTGTTAGCCTGCCCCCTCTCTCTCTCTCTCTCTCTCTAAATATATATATATATATATATATATATATATATATATATATATATATATATATATATTTGTTTTGTGTGTGTGATTAGGGTCAAATCTTTCTAATTCTATTTTTGCTTGGAAAATATTTTTTTACCGGGGATAAATGGAAGGATGTACACTCTATTTATAGCATGCATCTCCTACAACTAATTGATTAACATCTAAAACAATCAACTTGCAATTTGTTTTATATTTTCCATGTTTTAATTTTTACAAATATGTAAAGATATTTGTTTTCTTAGGGTCAAATCTTTCTAATTCTATTTTCGCATGGAAAATATTTTTTTACCCGGGATAAATGGAAGGATGTGCACTCTATTTATAGCATGCATCTCCTATAGCCTACAACTAATTGATTAACATCTAAAACAATCAACTTGCAATTTGTTTTATATTTTCCATGTTTTAATTTTTACAACATATGTAAAGCTACTCCGCTATGGAATATTTTGGCAGATTTTTGCGCAATTTCAGGGCAGAAGATCAGCATACACAAATCTTTGTTTCTTGTTTCAGACAATGTCAACATGCAACTGATGCAATCGATTGGTCAGAAATTGAAGATGCAACACACTTCTGATATGGGTAAATGTTTAGGGGTCCCATTGATTCATTCACGTACCAAAACGAAGACGTATGGCTTCCTGCTATATAAAATGCGAAAGAAGTTAGCATCGTGGAAAACAAAACTCTCTCCAAGGCGGGTAAGTCCATTTTGATCAATACATCTCTCTCTACGCTTTCTTGCTACACGATGCAAACAAACAAAGGGAATTTTGGATGAGATAGAAAAGTTATGTCGGCAATTTTTTTGGGACGAGTTAGATGGCAATAGACATTGTCATTACATATCGTGGCATAACATTTGTAAGTGTAAGGAGATGGGTGGCTTAAATCTTAAACGTCTTGAGGAAATGAATTTTTCTTTTTTAAGCAAATTGGTGTGGCAACTACTTACGGATGATCGAACCCCGTGGGTCACTATTTTGATTGAGAAATACGGGAATCCTTTTGATAGAGCAAAGCCCAGCGTTTCATTTTTGTGGAGAAACATCTACGCCACTGCTAAGGTCCTTGAACCGGGACTTACGGTAGAAAACGAAGATATTAAGTGGACCCCCGCGGCTGATAATAAGTATTCAGTGCGGAGCGCTTATGGATTGGAACCGCATATGGAGTCTTAAAGGCCCACAGAGATATAACTTCCTCCTATGGCTTGATGGTAAACAGTTTCTTGGCTCATCGCCAAATTGCTAGCTCCCCGATTTGCTACATTTGTCATCAGCAGGAAGAAACCCAACTCCATGCTTTGCGTGATTGCAAATGGCCACAACGCATTTGGAAACAAGCGGTCCAACCCCCCCCCCCCCCCCCCGGGAGACTTTATTTTCTTCTTCAAGCATCCAAGATTGGGTCCTAGACAACTTGGCACAAGTGACGAGATCCTCACCGACAGGCAGACATTGGCCCTACCTTTTTAGAGAGATTGTGTATGGGATTTGGCTCTGGAGAAACAAAAGTGTTCATTCTCCTGATTGTGTTCGCCCACCAACTCACGTTTTCCTTTCGAAAGCTATCAAACGGTCTAAAAATTTACGACTAGCTTGGACATTGATGTAGAATAATCTCCTTTGATTTGCTTGATTGGTCTGTAAATTGTTCCACTTATGAAGTGTTACTATACTTATTTGGAATAAAAAGATCTTCTTTCAAAAAAAAAAAAAAATAAAAAAATGTAACCTCATCAATTTGCACGATGATTAATTCTTGCTTTTACTCTAAAAAAATTTGCATGTTTGCATAAAATCTATTAGTGCTCATTTGAACTACTCCCTCCATTCTTAATTCTTATTTAATTGTCGCGGTTGTAAAAAATACTCATATTAAGGAGAATAGTTAAAACTTTGATTTAACATCAAAATGATAATAACACCTATTAAATATAATTAATGCAATATTGTTTTCAGTCCCCCAACCCTTAATAAATAATGGTAGATGTAAAAATGAGGACAGTGGAATTTCTTTCGGGTAAAAATGACATGTCATTATTCCACCGTAATAGTGAAATATTAGATTTGAGGTCAGTTCCACTGCAGAAAACAATGGATTTGGGGTTATGAACAGTGGATCTGTCTTTATCACCCATTTTATATTTCCACAGTCCTGATTTCTATTTTTCTTCTATTTTTTGTCCTTTTAAACCACTGCCCCAAAATATAATAAATAATGCTTTATAAATATAACTACGACGGATAAAAATAAATTTTTATTTTTAACAACTACAACAGTTAAATAGGACCGGAGAGAGTATATATAGCGCTTAAAAATAAAAGTAAAAACACATGATATGTGAACGTACCATACCTTATTTATCACTACTTTCTCTATCTCTATATAAAATAAATTGATTTTTCATCTATTTGTCATAAAACAAACAGACAATATTCAAAAGAGCAACATGCAAACAAACATACAATATTCAAAAGAGCAACATGCAAAGAGAGATTTAACCCGACATGACAGTACCTTAAGAGAACCAAAAAATTAAAAAAATAAAATTAATCTGAACTTAAACGATGTACAAAATTTTACAATAAATCAACAAGCTAGAAACCCTTGTAAGAGTTATGCATTTATGTTAGTAATTTGCATTTATGGATTACGGTGATAATACATCTATTACGGATGTGTATTGCATCTTTCACGATACACTTTTATCACTGTTAATGACTCGTGCATTTAATCAATGATAAGATCCTATGTTGTGATATATATTACGACATAATGTGTAATGTACGTATCGTTACCCTGTCGATTGTTATGAATTGTTTGTAATGTTATAATAGTTGTATATATAGAAGTAGAAGATTTCCTTAATTAAAAAGAAAAAAGAAGAAGAAGTTTGACGAAAATGTAATTCATTCAATTAGCGTGTATCCCTATGTGCATCATAATTTTTGGAAGAAACGCATTTAGAAAACCAGAGATCTGTAACACTCAATTGATTGAAACTAAAAAAGAAAACATGGTTGAACCCCAAACGTAAAACTTCGTGGACAGTGTAGATCGAATGTTATGCTTTAGTTATCCAGTTTTAAACGCTGTTTGTACACCTCTGATCAGTGATAGAAGTCGATCATTTATATAATCGAACCCCTCATCCCATATAAAAAACAAGACTGTCACTACAACATTGAATTGTGTTTCTCGGGGCTATTCATGACTACCAGTATTTAACTCGTAAAATAATTTGACTCGATTCAGTTTTTTTTTCAAGTTTAAATTCGAGTCAAACTATTCGAACAATTAACCGAGCCAATCTCAAGATTCATCAAGTAGTTCTTAAGTTAATGGAACTTTAATTAAAAGTGAAGTTGAGTATTAGACGTATCGAATTTGATCTTCTCACATTCTTTAAAAATTAAATGAATTTTCAAAAAATAATCAAGCTTACAAGCCGAGTTGAGCTGTATTGAATACTTAACGAGTCGAGTTTGATTTTGCTTTTAAATAACTCGATCGAGCTCAATCGAGTTTTGAATCCAAGTTTTTTTAGTTAAACCGAGTTCTAGCTTGATAGAGTATCGACTCGACTCGCTCGGTTAAACCTTTTTTTTTTTTTATTACAATTGAAAAGAAGAATAGTATAACTATTTACAACCACAGTAGTGGACTAGCCCACCACATAACGTGGGAACAACTTTCCTAAAGAAGAAAGCTCTAGCCAATTGAGGTAGACTCGGTTAAACCTATTATTAATTTAATCATTTCAGCCTATTATCTAACGAAAAAACGAACATCGGGAGATAAACACTCTCCCCAGACCGACGTGACGGCGAACGGAAGAGCAGCTCGGAGGCCGGGCCTCGACAGTCTTCTTCATAGTAATCGGTAAGAATCCCTAGGTTCTTGGTTAAATTTTAATGGTTGTACAACGGAACTAAAAGAGATATATCCCCTTTTAAAATCCGTTTTGTTTCAAGCCATGTTTAATGACTAGTTCTGTATAGATAGAAATTGTTATAAGCATTGATTCTTCCTTCTGTTGTGTGGAACAAGGTCTTAATGCCAATGTCTGTAGAGATTTGTTGGTGTTTGCATGATATATAGTTTTTTGAATTGGCTACTATAGCTGACCATGATATTCGATTACGTTTAAGTATGAATCACTATCAGCCTGTATAATCCTTTGCTTCTAAAGCTTTGTTATGTTGCATTTTGTAGCATATGACTTATAATTAGTTATTTTTGTTGTTTGATAGTTGCCTTCTTGGCTTCTTGGTTAGCAAGCTGTTTGTAGCATGTTTGATTCCATGTGTCGGTTTTGATTGAATGAAAGCAGATAGGAAACTGTAGAAATTTCCCCTATTTTTTTGTCCATGTTTTTTCTAGCTGATGCATTCATTCATCTCGATCTCTGCTAACTATAACTAAACGACCATGCATTTTCAGAACGCCTTTAATTAAACAAAGGCGAGGAACCAAAGGAGGGCGGTTTGGAGTCGTCTAGGCTAAAAGGCGAACAAGCAAAAGATGCATAAAGAAAATTGACTTTCACATATGTGATGCCGTAATAAAAATTCTAAAATTAGTAAAAGTTATCGCGGTGCTTCAATAGATCTGCAGTGGCAAGTGTTGTGTCCCTGGTTTGCAGGAGACACCGCAATTTGCAGAAGACACCGCAATTTGCAGAAACTAAAGAGCACTATTCTATGCGCTTGAAGCGTGAATGGGCAGAAGACACCGCAATTTGCAGAAACTCCGAGCTAGGTTCATAATGACAACAACAACGAGGAACATTCCACACCTAAAAATTTGATGAAGACCAGTGACATAGAAAATATATATATCTGCAACCTGCTACCATAATTCAGGCTATAAATGTTGTACTGTCCATGTTAACATTTCACTTTTTCATGTTTGGTTTTAGTCATGCATAAAGCCTGAGAGCCAGAATATACATTATGAGGTCCAAGACTGGGTATTTTACATGGTCTCTGCATTTATGTGGCAGATAAAACAAATACCTTTTAAAGGAACCGGAAAGCATAAATACAGCTTCCAACACATTGCGGTTCCTACCCTTCCAAGTCATTTTTGTGATTGTGAAAAGCATAGTAGTAGTCCATCTAAACTGCCCTGCCATAAAGCATCATCTATGCAAACCAGTGGCGGATCCAGAAATCTTTTCCAGTGAGGTCACCGGACCGTAAAACTATATTTTTTATTCAAAAAAATATTTCAGTGGGGCCACAAGAGCTTAAAACTACATTTTTTATCAATAAAATGACATTTTTTAACAACAAAACTACATCGTTTTAATACTAAAAAAATTTCTTCGGATCTCAGTGGGGTCACGTGACCCACCCTTGGTACACACAGATCCGCCACTGATGCAAACGACAAAGAAGGTGTTGTTGGGATGAACAAAGAAGAGCTTGACACAATGAATTCGGTTTTGAGCAAGATTTTGGCAAGGGAACACAACAAGGGTGATGTTAGTATGGAAAAAATGCTAAAGAAGCTTTGAGCCGAGCTGGCCACAAAGACTTGGGTCTTTAAAGATGTAAAGATTCTAAAGAATCAGTAATTTCCTGTTAACAAATTCTGATGCAGTGAGTTTTAAAGGAACCTTGGAACGGTAAGATTCTACAAGTGCTCTTACAAACCTTCAAGATCTTAATAATATAAAACAAAAATGTTCTATTGCAATGTGCACAAGATTTCAAAAAAGTTTAATTGCAATGAAAACTCAAACAAACTACAACCAATGAGTAACAATACATAACAAGTAATTTCCTGTTACAAAATTTACTCCCCTCTATACTTTTGAACTGCCTCCATGGACTTTCTCAACATGTTCCACAAGATCAACAGGATCACGAAAACCTTTACTACATTTAGGACAAACGTCGAGTGTAACCTTTATTACACCGTTCTTTTCATGAACTTTCTCCACATGATTCACTAGATCCGTGATTGACGAGAATCTTAATCTACATTGTGGGCATTGTTCCACTTGCTTAGTCGTGTTCCCGTTATGACTACTACTGCTACTGTTACTGTTACTGCTCTGCCTCTGTAATGCTTGATTGACATCACTGGTCACTCTTGTTAATCCAGCTTCAGCTGCCTTCAAGAAACCAGATGCCCAACTAGTGTACGATGATGAACTGGGTCGAGCTTGCTTCGTGTTGCTTCTACTTAAAAAGCTCGTAATGAGGGAAGGGGGTTCTGTTTTCTTAGGTCCAGGACATCTGTGGTCAGGTCCAAATCTGTGTTTCAAGCAATGTTCTATTGTACAATCCCTACATTTAACTGTGTTTGAGAATGTGAGCAACTCATGGCAGCGAGGGACGGGGCATTTTTTCTTTTTCGTCACTTTTTCGTAGTTTGATGGATCACATTCAGTGTTCACATGGGACTCCCAAGTGATATTTGGATCTTCATGAGGAATTAGGCGAACCCCTTTAGCGCAGAGTGGACAGATTGCAACAGTCACGTCGTTTTGATTTGCTTTTGGACATCGATGTCTATTGTAACTCCGGTGCTCCAGACAAAACACCTACATATAATCACGCATAAAGGTCAGGGAGTGGAATACGCACAATCAATCAACAAGTACCGAGAACAAAGAAGAAGACGTTACGAAGCATTGATTCAACCAAAAAGTGACCAAGAGCTGCATTTCTAGCCAAATATATATGATCAGTCAATATATAGTGACAAGTTAGGTGGAGATGCAACAAGAACAAAATCCTATGCCTCGTATGAAAAAGGCGAAAGCTTGGAATTGTGTGCTGTGAAACTCAGATTCCATTGAATTATGATACAATTAAAGCAATGCAATGTATTGTTCAATGGCCCCCCTGCTATGGTTTAGTGAATTAACGCATAATATATAAGAACAGGTAAAATCAATCTATTATAGAAGTTGTCCTTTCATATTGAATTTGTTCAGGTTTTACAGCAACTCGAATCAAACCGTTCTTTTTTTGCTTAAAAATAGCTTACTTTATACTCCTTGCCTAAAGACCAACAAAATTTGCAACTAGATAAAAAAATTTCATCTTTTGTAACTTCCCCCCAAAGAATTCAAGATCTTTGAACTTTGTTGGAAAAAGAAATCACTTGCCTATGATCTAAATTTATGGTTCTACGGTGTATGTGATTTTGAAAACCTTATCCATCCTTGCACTAAAAGAGTATAAATCTTGAGCTAAAAGCAAATCTAAACCAGTATTCCAACACCCAAAAAAGCTCATAACATGCCAATTCATCATATACTCAGGAAAAAAAAACGATTGAAGCATATGAGCTAACAACATTAATCCTGGGGATAAAATTGCCCTGTCCAATTTGACTTATCCATAAAAATGCAACTCACACATTAATCTAGGTATTTCTCGAAAAAAATAAAAATTAATCCAGGTAAAAAAATATAAAGAGAATTTTTTTTTTCTTATAACAAGAGGAAAGAGGAAAAATAAAGAGGTGGGTTGACCAGATTACAAGAATCGCAAGTGAAAGGCAAGAAATCGATCTGACGGCAATCTTCGACGCTGCAATGCTTTCCCAGATCGGGGAAAGCAGGGGTTCCCATTTCCTTAAGAAGAATCCCAACCGACGGCTAAATCAAAAGAAAGAATCTGCAGAAGAGGAAAAAAAAATAAAGGGAGGGAAAGAGGAGGATAGAGGAAAAGGGTGCAACCAGAAAGAAATGCTTTTGACTTTTTTTTTTTTTTTTGGAACAATTTTGATGCCTAGTTGGACTCGGTTGTACTCCGCGTTGGCGTTGGAGATGGTTGGTAGATTTCTTTATTTTATTTTATTTTTAATTTTTTAAGAGTTTTTTTATTTGAGGGGTTAATTTTTTAAGTTACGAGGACAAAATCTATGTGAATAACAACATTGCATCGGCCTAGCGGCAACTGCTGTGGTTATTAATCCGGACGTTTTGGGTTTGAGTTCTATTGGGGACATAAGTGCATGTGTGCGTGTGTTTTTTTAGTTTCAGTAAAAAAAAAAAAAACAACCCTTATGCTACATAGTGTAAATCCTTTGATTAATAGAGTATAAAATGACTAAATTGTCCTTTGATTTTTTTAATGTATGCAACCCAATAAATGTTGATTATTTCTTGTCGACTGGAGTAGTAGTATATTGGAAATGTGTATATGTTACAGTATACAAGCTGAAGGGAATACGAGTGCGATCAACTCTGCGACAAGATATAAGGACGAGAACCGTTTGAATTACTGACAGGATGAGGATAGCAGCCTGTTGATCAACTCAGTATGATGTAATCCAGAAAACGGTTATTCACTTGTAGTATGTAGAAACCGTTTGTAACTAGCTTCTAACTGATTCATGACGTGTATGAAGTTATACATACCCTATGATCAGCTACATTGTAAACTTAACTTGTAACATTTACCTCATTAATAATAATTCCGCATTTTATTTTGTGTTTGTAATTCGACAAACTTCATCATGGTATCATAGCAGAAATTTGAGAATTTCTAAATGCTTTCCTGCGTTTTCTTTCCAATCTTTGAAGAATCTTGAGAGTGTTCTTCACCTTTTCTAAGATTTCAGTTTCTTGAGAGTAAACTGTCATTATTTTCCTATTTTTTGATCAGTTCTTGATCGGTTTTTTCACTTTCATTATTGATTTGTGATCAATTCTTGGAGTTTTTCATAGCCATGGCAGCTATGAAACAAGAAATAAGTCCCCCCCAGTCCATTCTATTTTAATCCTAATGAGAATTCTTCTCTAGTTCTTGTTCAGCCATTGATGAATGACAATAACTATAATCAATGGAAAATGTCCATGGAGATGGTGCTGATCACCAAGAACAAAATTTGCTTCGTAGACGGCACAATTAAAAAGCTAGAAGCAAATTCATCAGACACCATGCATTGAGACACTGTGATACAATGGTCAGATCATAGATCTTAAATTCTGTTGAAAACACCATTGCACAAAGTTTGATGTATTTCAAGAATGCACATGCAGTTTGGAAGAATCTTGCAGCAAGATTTTTAAATGTTGATGCCTTAAGACTTTCAGATCTTCTTGAATAAATGCATCTGCTGAAGCAAGGCACATATTTTGTCAATCAATATTTCACAAAGTTAATGATTCTTTGGGAAGAAATCAAAACCATCAGGCCTGTAATAGTCTGTTCTTGTGATCCTCAATGTCACTGCAATGGAATTAGCAATCTGATGGATCATATGGAGGTTGAACATGTCATGAAATTCCTTGGTTTGAGGGATGAATTTGAGCCAATGGTTTCACAGACAATGCTGATGGTGACCTTTCCAGAAATTCATGATGCCTTTGCAATGGCAATCAAGTTTGAAAGACAGAAGTTGTATGTGGCTAACAAGGCCAATAATCAAGATTCCATGATTCTCCTGTCATAGAACAATGGACTTCAACAAAATCAGATTGTCAGCAGACCTAACTCTGTTGCAAATCCCAGACCTAAAAATCCCAAGAAGATGCAATGTAGTTTTTGTGGATTTAATGGCCATACTAAGGAGACCTATTACAAGAAGCATGGTTTTTAACCTGGTTTCAAGTGAAAAAGAGCCAATATGGCAGAAGAAGAACAATCAGCAGAAGAAGATCAGGCACCAAGTAGGTCTGCTGGACCGGGGTTTCCCAATCTTACTGCACAACAACTTGACAAGTTGATGGCTCTGCTGAATGATCCTTCTAGACATGCAGGATTTGCTGTTGGTCAACCTGCTGATATTGTCACACACTACTCACCTGCTACAGAACAGGTGATCTAAATTTAGTAACATCAATACAATGGATCTTGGACTCTGGTGCCACATATCACATTGCAGGATCATTAGATCTATTAAGCAATCCCAAACCTTCATCTGGTATAAAAATGGGACTGCCTAATGGAAATAATGCCTCTGTCACTCATATAGGACAAGTAAAGGTGAACCCTCAATTGGTCCTACATGATGTGTTTTGCATCCCTAGTTTTAAATATAATCTTTTATCCTTACCCTCTTTTATTAATCATACAAAAGGTGCAGCTGTCTTTTCTACTAACAAGTGTGTTTTGCAAGATTAAAACAAGAAAATGATTGGTTCAGCTGAGTTACATAGAGGACTTTATGTCATGGATCAACCAATAAGACTTTTTGTTACCAATGCTGTAGAAAATCACACCTTATCTGATAGATTAGTTGATGCACTTTTATGGCACTACAAACTTGGGCACTTGCCAGATAAAAGACTGCAAGTCATTAGTTCACAGTCTGCTGATGTCAAGTTTTGTTATCATGATCTTTGTTATGTCTGCCGTATGGCTAAACTGAAGAAAAATCATTTTCCTTCAAGTACTACTGCTGTAAATGCTATTTTTGACCTTGTTCATATGGATTATTTAGGGTCCTTTGAGACAACATACTATGAATGGCAACAATATTTTCTTACTGTTGTAGATGATTTTTCTCGATTTACTTGGGTTTTTCTTATGAGACACAAATCTGAAGCCTCTGACCTTGTAAAATCTTTCCTCAAATTTGTTTCTACTCAGTTTCATAAGATTATCAAAGTAATTAGATCTGACAATGGTGCAGAATTTCAACCTACTGGCTTTTATGCTCAGCAAGGTATCATACATCAGACGTCCTATGTAAGTACACCTAAGCAAAATGGTATTTTTGAAAGGAAACATCAACATCTGCTGAATGTTGCAAGAGGTTTGAGGTTTCAAAGTAACCTACCCATTGAATATTGGGGTTTCTGTCTTTTACATGCTGTAAAGTTGATTAATGCTACACCTACACCACTGCTGAAAGAAAGTACTCCACATGAAGTGCTTTATGGCACTAAACCAGACTATTATGTGTTTAAAGTTTTGGTTGCTTAGTCTTTTCTTGCACACTTCAGCAGTATAGGACAAAATTTGACTCAAGATGTAGGACTTGTGTCTATCTTGGGAATTCAAATACATCTAAGGGTGCTATTCTCTTAGACATTACCAACAAGGATATCTTTGTTGCTAGAAATACTCAATTTCATGAGACTTATTTTCCTTTATTTCAACAGGTGTTGGGAAATGCTAGATATCTTACTGACATGCCCGTTCCTTTACCAATAATGGACACTTTTGATGATCTCTGAATGAATCAGCAGACCAGCCAGACATAGGGTCAGCTGCAGCGAGGCATCTAATGAAGCGCATGCACCAGTACACCTGAACCTACACAACTAAGAAGATCCATCAGAACAATAAAATCACCAACCTTTTATCAAGGGGGTGGTCACACTGTTCAGCAGAATGCTAAGTGTGAAATGGTGTCCTAAACCCAATCAGGTTGGACCGGATCCGACCGGGTCGGATCATTTCTACTATTTCTTTATGTTTATACATATGATAAATGACTTTTCTGTTGTCATATATTTGTTTTTTTAAAGAACTAATTATGAATTGTTATATGATAACGTCCTTAGTATTAAACTGTGATAGAGAAACCATGATAGGCGATTATGGTTGATGAAATCTCTAATCACTTTAATAAGTTTGATACTTAAATGTCTTTAGGCTGATGTACTATTAAACAGGGCATTGATAGTACAAATAGGCTAGCATGTATTAGATGTCTTCTATATTTAAGGGCATGGATAGATCTCGTCTATCAAAGTGTAGAGACACTTGGACTGTACGTGGACGTGTATTAGAGAATGCGTACGTTAGACTGACCCACTTACACTGTTAAGTGTCACACTATGAGGCGGTTGTGTAATTATCCTTAGGACCGGAGTCTACATGACATCAATGTGTGGATTGTCATGCTTTGACACTATTGAGGTTTCACCTAGCCAAGGGGCGATCATGCGGTAGTGATTGGGTGTGATACTAAAGCATGAGGAGTATACATGTTTGGTCGTCCGGAAATCGGGTACCCTATTAGTAGGGATGAATATCCGAAAGGGCCTTCTTATGAGGAATGTCTTACTCTCGTGAATCTTTGCAAAGTGGGAGTAAATGAGTTACTTTGAGAAAGAATGATATCCGGATTATAAGATACGATCGTTGATGTTTGGCACTCGACGTACGACCGTATGGATATTATTACAGCGATAGGATTCTATTTACACAATAACTGTTTCACATGAAAGGTATTAGTCATTGCATTTGACTCTTCCGATGATTGGGGGTCACGGTGTGTTGCTAGACGCTATCCCGTGATCGTTGGGTATGAAGGGCATTTTTGTAATTTGCACTTTGTGTCAACGGCCGACATATTCAGAAGGCTAACGGGTCACACACATATGAACATCAAGTCGGATTAAAATATGGTTATAGCTGATAACCAAATAAAGAAAGAATTTATCTCATACTATAAAGGTTATAGTGGTAAATTAATATGGTGGTATTTATTTATTATGAATAAATTAAATACAAGATATTAATTATGTTGATTAGTTAAATATATATATTTAATATATACAAGGCATATAAATGATGTGTATATGATACTTTGAAAATTAATTAATCATGATATTATATTATCTAGTATTAATATTAGATATTAATATATAAATATATATAGTCACATACGTGACTTTGCACATATGATGTGCATGTGCACATTTGTTTCCAAAAAATATATATATGGATTTATATGTGTAATAAATATATATGTGATATATACACATATGTAAATTGATTTATGATAATATAATAAAGATATATTCAATATAAGATATTGTCAATATATATCTTGGAAAATATTTGATATAAGATATTGAATATTAATGAAATAAATCTAGAATATCTATTTTCCTTATTTTATTGGAAATTGGTTTTCTTTCTTCTTTATCCATTAGGAAGCTTTTCCCAATCAAATTTGGTTGTGCATGTGGCGCAAGCAATTTTGTATCACAACAACAAGTCTTATTTTCTACTAGAAAATTAAGAGAGCTTCTTCTAGAGAGATTTTGAGAGAGGGAAAAAGTCGGTCGAGCAACCGAGTTTTTCTGGTAGCAATCCATGATGGGATTCCGGCGAACTGTTCGTATGGATCACCGGTACAGGCTGAACACTTGGGCGGCTTCGTACAGAAACTAACTACAACCGTAGACAAAGCGTCGATCCAATTGGATCAACCAAGGTATTCTTTGTCTACTTCTTTTATGCTTGTTGCTTAAACGAAGTTGATCCTGGTTAAAAGGAAATAAAATTTTAAATTCCGCTGCGTTCCCGCATAGATTTCCTAACACTAAGTGCAGTCATGAGTCTGGACAATCTCTCAGCAGACTATGCCAGATTCATTAATGCCATTGATGCTGTTAAAGAGCCTAAAACATACAATCGGCCATCAAGCATGATGAATGGAAGCAAGCAAATGCAACAAGAGTTTGAAGCTCTACAAAAGACTCATACATAGGAAATAGTTGATCTGCCCCAGACAAGAAACCCATTGGGTGTAAATGGGTGTACAGAATCAAACACAACCCTGATGGTTCAGTAGAAAGATACAAAGCTAGATTAGTAGCAAAAGGCTACACTCAAACATATGGGATTGATTATCAAGAAACCTTTTCCCCTATTGTCAAAATCACAACAGTTAGAACCTTACTTGCAGCAGCAGTAGCCAAATATTGGCATCTACATCAAATGGATGTCAACACTACCTTTCGACATGGAGATTTACATGAAGAAGTATATATGCACTTACCCCCAGGTTGTGCATCAACCAACCAAATCAAGTTTGCAGACTTATTAAGTCATTATATGGCCTCAAGCAAGCCAGCAGACAATGGAACTGCAAGTTAACTGAATCTTTAGAGGCTCAAGGATTCATTCAATCCAAAAATGATCACAACCTCTTCACATAAGGATCAGGACAATCTTTCATTGCCTTATTGGTATATGTGGATGACATCATAGCTGCTAGTCCTGGTGAAGAGTTGATTCAACAAGTCAAGGATGCTCTACATCAGCAGTTCACCATCAAAGATCTTGGAAAATTGAGGTATTTCCTAGGCATTGAGGCTGCTAGATGTCCAAAAGATATATCTATTTCACAAAGGAAATACACACTTAATCTCCTAGAAAAATATGAATTTTTGGGAGCCAAACCTGCTAAGACACGTATGGAGTCTAAGCAGACTTTACAACATGGTGATTCACAACTTCTAGAAGACAACACCGCATACAGATCACTAGTGGGCAAATTGATTTACCTCACTTTTACCAGACCAGATATTGCTTTTACAGTATAATAACTAAGTCAATTTCTGGACACTCCTACTGAAAATCATATGAAGGCAGCTTACAGGCTGCTGAGGTATTTGAAGACTAACCCTGGTCAAGGAATCCTATTCTCAGTAGACAACAACCTTGTGCTTATAGGTTTTACAGATAGTGATTGGGCCAGTTGTCCTGAAACAAGAAGATCAGTATCAGGTTATATGATGTTCCTAGGAGATGCTCCAATCTCTTGAAAGGCCAAGAAACAAACAATTATAGCTAGAAGCTCATCGGAGGCTGAGTACAAGGCTATGGCAAATGCAGTTTGTGAAATTCAGTGGCTGATTTATATACTACAAGATTTGCAGGTTCCAGTTCAGTTGCTTGCTGTGTTGTTTTGTGACAATGCCAGTGCAATGCACATTGTTCATAACCCAGTTTTTCATGAAAGAACAAAACATATTGAAACTGAATGCTGAGTGCAAGTTGTTGATGTACCACTCTCAGTTTGAGGGGGTGTTACGAAGATACATGTCGAAGGGAATGCCGAATGCGGCCACTCTGGCCGACAAGATAAGGACAACGGCCCCTGCCGAATTACGACGACAGGATAATGACAGCAGTAGTATATTGGAAACGTGTATATGTATGTATAATAATGCAGCAAATGACTTTTGGGGTTTTATCATTGAGAAATGTTATTTTTCATTGGAGATGTAAATAATTTCTTTATATATTATGGTTAAATTGATGGGTAAAGGTGAAAAAAAAAAATAAATACTGCATTGGAATTGTAAAATGACAGATAAATAAAAACAAGATAAATTCAGAAAAATGAAAGTAAAAAAAACGGAGGGAGTAGTTGATAGTGTCTTTTTTACTTTAACATACATATTGCGTAAAATTTACTTTACATCCTTCACATTTATTCACATTCTATAAATTTGACTTATACCGCATTATGTGAAATAGAGAATCTGATTCATTTTATCTTTGATAGAGATTCTGTAACCCAGAAAAATCCGCGTTTAAAACTGTAAAATAGAGAATTTGTTTGAAAAATTTGATGCAGGTGTTCTAAGATAAATTGTTGGCTTATGAATCGATTTTTTATACAACGGTTGTACGAATGTTGTAGTAAGTGACACACAATAAACTTTTTAATTTTACTCTTTTTCACATAATAAAATTTTATTTTGTGTGAAAAATTAAAAATAAAAATGGTGCAATATATATCACTTTGTATAACATTAATACAACGATTCTATTGTAAATTTTTGCGAGGACATGAAAAATTTAACAATATGTCACTCAAAATACAAGGGTCAACCAAAAAAAATTCTTAATTTTAATTGGTTGGAAACCACCAGATCAGATTTGGTCCTGGACAAATGTAAAATCAATGTTCAAAACATGGCTTTTAATTTTTCAACAATATGACATCTGAATAACATAAGTGAAAAATAATAAATAATATCAAATATCATTAGATGATGTAAATGAAGGTTATGTTGTGGAATTGTCCAGGAGTGAGGAATCCCTTTATAGTTTCTCAATTGCGAGAGTTGAGAAAAACTCATTCCCTGGATTGATATTTTTATCTGAAACAATGATAGGTACACCTAGATTTTAGAATTTAGCATCTCATTTGCATATTAATAATTACTCCATCCGTTCCTATTTAACTGTCGCAATGGCCAAAACACATATTAAGGATAGTAGTTAATGAGTTAATGCTTTCACAGTTAAAAAAAAGAATTTTTATTTTTGAAAACTACGACAGTTAAATAGAAACAAAGGGAGTATGTGCATGTTCTTTCTTATAATCATGGTGGTGGAATTGGTTTATTATGGAATGATATGCTCTCTCTAGTGAATATAAAACAAATTTAGTCTGGTTTGTTTTCTGAACCTTCCAGGGGGGTTTATCGGTATCTATGCTAGCACAAACCCATCACTTCGGCGCCAACAATTGAATTATTTAATGAATCAACAATCTGTCTGTAGTGACCATTTTCTCTTAATGTGTGATTTTAATGACATCAGTAGCGGATCTACATACAACTAAGTGAGGCCAAGTGCCCCATTGATTCGAAAAAAAATACACTAATGTATGTAGTATGCATTCAGTTTGCCTCATTAATTTTTTTATTTGCCTTTAAAAAATTTATTGCCCTCCTTACCCGAGATCTTGCTTCCACCACTAAATGTTATAACCTCAATGGATAAAAATGGGGTGGTGTGAGCAAGGATTGTCTCAATTACTTAAGGGTCAAATACATTTGTTTTTACACATTATCATCAAAACGACGTCGTTTTGAAAAAAATAAATCGACAGTTAGATTATTTCACATTTTGGGTATGTGGTTAGATCACTTATACTTGACAGAACCTTTCCTCAATTACTTGAGAGGATCCTGTTAGGGTGTAGATATAGTGTCTCAGACATTCAATGACTTTACAGCTTTTATTGCTTCCTCCCAGTTGATGGATATGGGTTGGGTAGGAGAATGGTGGACTTGGATTCACAAATTTATTAAAGGGAAAATAATCAAAGAACGTTTGGACCGTGGTTTATGTAGTATGACACGGTGAGTACTTTTTGATAAAGCCATTATTGTTGATCTACCATCTCTTCTGAAAGAGTAGATAATTAACATTTTATATATTCAACACGCCCCCTCAAGTGTGGGCCTATTATATTTTTTTTATATTGGTCCACTGACGATGCCGAGTACCGTCGATGTGATAATCCGGGCCGATTTATTCTAGAGACAATTATTCAAGATCCAAAAGCCAACAGAAAAATGTGAAACCGGGCGGGGTTTGTGTATGGACTTAGATTGAGCCTGAGAATGTTCTTCTCAAGCTGCCTATGTATCCTGGGATTATTCAGGAATCAAGTCTGCCATAGTTCTAAGGATCATTTATATAGGGAACGTGTTTGCCCTAGGCTGTCATCGTGCCGTGTCCTCCAAGGCCTCCTGTTTGTAACTGATTATGGATTTGTACGTGTTAATCTCCGTGATTCTAGGAGATAATCATGCTAGTTTGAATGACAGGATTATAGTTGTAACTGTCAAGGATTCTTTCCATGTCTATCATTTTTATTACCCACATAGGATAAGACCGTGATTAGCTCTATCCGACCTACGGAGAGCTTCAAGCGATGTCATGGACCGAGCTGTGCTACTCTGGCTCTACGGTGCCCTAACCGACCTGCGGTGGGCTACATGTGGTGCTCGGTAGACTAGATAGACCTCCATTTTGGGGGCAAATGTCTTTATAACTAAGTATTAGTTAGGGTTACTAGGCCCTAAATGCTTTCATTCTCTCTCCTTACTTATTGTTTATTCGTCTATGGGGTGATACGTGGCCGAGTCTTACCCCGACCTCCGTTATTATCCCCCCATAGTTGGCCTAAACTTTCCAAGCTGGTCGGCTATGTCCTTGTGGAGCTCGGCCTCTGTCATTAAGAACTATAAGGATTTAAGCGCCCTGTGTGCCAGGTGGCAAAACTCCATTATGACACAACTATAATGTTTCCGGATACCGAGGCGTCTCCCGCTCATGTTTGTTTAAGGGGAGCGGTTTCCAAGAACGGGTTGGGGTTTATAACCTGAACCACGTCAAACGTCTAACACTTGTCTTTTCAACATCCTTTTTGCAAATTAAACTCAAAGGGTCTTTTTTCACATCCTATTTCACAAGTAAGTTCCTTTCTCCTACTCCTACTCGCGGGTAATCGTTCTTTTTTTTCATATTCATGGTACTAAGGGCTTCAACCCCTTTCAGTTCTTCTGTAGAAGAATTCTTCAAGTCCGAATCTGATTCTGAAATTGAAAGAACTAAGGTCAACCCAGATCTGGCCTATTCTTCTTGTCCTTCTTCTGGGACTTTTGACCCTGCCCTTAGGCATAAAATTTTTATGGAGACCCAGAGGCTTATAGGGTGCTATGGGAAGGAGTCTGTTCTTTCCAATAGTAGCCTTGATTACATCTGTCAGGAGTATAAGATAGATAGATGTGTGTTCTTCCCTATGCTTCCTAATGACCCTCGGCCTTATGCCTTCCGTCCTTCAGATGGTTTTTTTACAGTTTATGAGGGACAAATTAAAGGCGGATTAAGGTTACCTTGGTGCCCTGCCTTTGTAGAAGTGTTAAGGCACTACGGCATAGGTGCCGCTCAAGTTGCTCCTAACAGAGTTAAGAGCATCGTAGGGTTTTCCTTTCTATGTCAAATGGCCGGGGTGTGCTTCTCCGTGAACCTCTTCAGAGGTTTTCATCAAATCCGAAAGAACCCTAGGGCCGCAGGGTGGTACCGATTTCCTCGTAGGTTGGGAGTCAAGGCTTACATGGTGGATGGACCTTCACCGTCCACAGGATGGCGGGCCCGTTTCTTCTTCGTCTGAAATGAGGGAAGAACAGAGTTGAATCGGTGGAGGTCAGACGATGTTCGTAAGGACAATTCCTCAGACAATACAGATTTTAGCGAGGTTCAGGCCATTCTCGATTCGGGCATCTTCATTAATGTGAAGGAACTACGTTCTCAAATGCTTGAGGCAGCTCGGATTGGGGAGGCTGGACCCAACCCTTATGTGCCGCTTAGTGCTGAGGACCGAGCTACCCGTAGGTTTACTATTTGTAGTATCATTTTCTTTCTCTTTATTTTGCAACTTGAAATAATCCCGCTTTGCTTGCTCTTCTGGCAGTGACATCATTTGCCAATTTGCTGGTTGCCGCAGGCGACGAGCAACGTGATACAAGTGTCTCAACTGATAGGACGTGTGCTGAGGAGCTTATCATGGCCCGTGCTGGAAACGTGTCCCTAAACGAAGGCAGGGCCCAACCGATGTCCGAGCAATAGGCTGTTACAACGCCACGCTCTTCTGCTCCAAGAGTGGACCTAACCACTCTTACCATTAAGATTCCAGATGATGATGGGGAGGATGATGAAGGGACTCCTCTTTTGCGGAGAGGTCAATCTGGAGTTGTCGTGGAGGCTCGAGGGAGCAGGTCGAGAAAGAGGGGTCGATCCACAGCTTCACTGGATCACACTCCTGAGCCCATCGAGCAGGACGAGGAGGAGGGGTTTGAGGGAGAGCTTCAGCCTGATCCAATTTTGGAAATGACTGATACAGAATTGGCTGATGCGGGTTTTCAGGCCATTGACTAAGTAAGTGGCTTTATTGGCCTTTTCTTGCTTTATGTTTGCCTTTCTTTCCGCTAATGGCTTACCCTTTTACCGATGTAGGGGTATCGAGTTGGTCAGAAGACCTTTAAGAGGCTAGGTGCCGCTTTTGCTTGCATAGAGAAGCCGAGGGAAAAGATCTCTACCCTTGAGAAAGAATCTTTTGAGTGCGGGTAGCTCAACGAGCAACCGCAGTTCAAGAAAACGAAGCCCTCAAGGAGGAGCTCCAAGCTCAAATGGCTAAGCTACAAAACTAGGAGATGAAGCACACAAAGGCTATCCAGACCCTGACAAATGAGCATCTTGGGGTTAGGACCGAGTTGGAACATGCCAATGCTAAGCTCCAAGCAGAAAAGAATGCTTTGGCGTCTCAACTTAATGAGGTCCTAGCACGCATAATTAAGGAGTACAAGGCTTCTTTAGACTTTGCTCAGGCCTTGAATCTGCTGCTTACTCCTGCAGCGAGTGGGACTTACCCCATGGGCGTGGATGATGCCCGGATTACGTTTCCTTACTTGGACGTTGGATGTCTCACGAACACCGGTATGTACAAGGCAGGGATGGACCAGGTCTACAACGATCGCCTGAAGGAGTTTCAAAGGGGTGAAGATATAGTGGCTAAGCACGCAACTTGGCGTGCTTCCCGCCAAGCATTTGGGCCGGAGCCTTCTTCTTCTGTTCCTTCTGCTCTTCCTACTGCAACTGAGCAACAAAATCGATCTCATGATTCTTAGACTCCCCCCTTTTTATGAAAAACTTTCAATGTAACTCAATGTAATTTTTATATTTTGCTAGGCTGTTTGGCCTTAACCTATTATGGGCATCCATTTGGAATGATTTTTAACGTGAGTAGTATTACGAGGTATTCTACCCCTAGTATGCCATGCTTGAACTTGTAGTTCTTTGATGGAATACTTGACTTGTCTTTTATTTTTTCTCGAGTATGATTCACGCATACTATAGGGTCCAACCTACAACTTTTCATTAATTCGTCCAGCAACATTTTTATGAGTTTGCCCATTTCGAATTTTAACTTGGACGGGCTTGAGCCACGGGTCTTGGTTAGTTCGTCCCGTGAACTTTAATAAGTTGATCCTTTGTCAACTTTATTATTGGCTAAGTCCGACCCGCGGATCTTAGTTAGTCCATCCTGTGAACTTTAATGAGTTGATCATTTGTCAACTTTATTTTTGGCTAAGTCCGACTTGCGGATCTTAGTTAGTCCGTCTTGTGAACTTTAATGAGTTGATCCTTTGTCAACTTTATTTTTGGCTATGTCTGACCTGCGGATCATAGTTAGTCCGTCATGTGAACTTTAATGGGTTGGTCCTTTGCCAACTTGATTATTTTGGCTGAATCCGGCCATCGGACCTTAGCAAGTTCGTCCTATGAACTTTAATGGGTTGGTCCTTTGCCAGCTTGATTATTTTGGCTGAGTCCGGCCTGCGGAGCTTAGCAAGTTCGTTCGTCCTATGAATTTAATGGGTTGTACCTTTGCCAACTTGATTATTTTAGCCGAGTCCGGCATGCGGAGCTCAACAAGTTTGTCCTGTGAACTTTAGCTAGTTTATTGCAAACTTTTTATGACACCATACAAGGTGGAAAATATGAGGATAACATAAATGCGACACTCACTGAGTGTAATTATTCCAGCATGTCTAAGCAAAAGTAAAAAGGAGTGACTGTATTAAAGTTGCACGAACATAAATTTTTGGAAATAATTATGGATTTTTAGAAACTATTTTGTGTCTTGGGCTTTTAAGCCTAAATTGCACCCTTCCTATTAATCGTGCTGGCATAGCAGCTTCTAGAAGCTTTCATATCTCCCCTGATTTCCACGGACCCTTCTATAGTTGGAAGTTTCAGGCTGGCATAGGCTAAGGATATCATTGCTCGGAGTTCAATCAGGGCTGGCCTTCCTAGTATGATGTTGTACGCAGACAGAGCTCTGACCACCACATAGTTGACCATCAAGGTCTTTCTCCTTGCCCCTTGGCTGAATGTTGTTACTAGCCTTATCATTCCCATAGGGTGGAATAGGGGTCCTGCGAACCAAAATAGTGGAGTGGAAACTGGTGTTAGCTCTGAGTCTTTCAAGCCCATTGACTACAACACCGTGTGATAAAGGTCATTGACAATTCTTACCGTATCTACACAAATCCTTTTGACAAGATTTTTATGCACCACAACTTCTATAACTAGTCCTTCATTGTTGGCCACCATAGGTAAGGGGTCTCTTGGACCATAGACCACCTCACTTAGTCTCTTCTGATATTCGCATCGTATTTGTGGCTCTCTATATCGATCACCCGGCTTGGTTGTCCCCTCAAATGTCTGACTTGGGCCCTCAATAATTGTGTTAATAGTGTTGATAGGACGGTTATCGAGCTGCCGATCTAGGTTTGGTGATCGGTCTCTTCTTCTTTGGAGCTCGTCCTGCCCGCCCCGACCTTGATTATAATTATGACGTCTGAAATCTCTGCGACCCCATGGCTCGGGGTTCTGAGATCGGTCAACAACCTCATCCAACATTCCTTCCATAATAGTGGCATCAATATCTCTACTCAAGTCTCTGCAGCTCTCAGAATCATGCCCTACATCCTTATGATAGGAGCAGTACTTGCTTTGGTCCCTCCTTTTGGGAGGGCCTCTCATTGGGGGCATAATATGCGCCAGACCTTTCCTTTCCATGATACCGACCTGCTCACGTGTCTGATTAAAGGGGATATAATACCATTCTTGCATAGCTCCTCTCTTCCCAAACCAATCGGTGACTAGGGCTGACATCCGATCCCAGACCAACTTCCTCTTTCTGTAAGACCGGTCTTCAGTCTTATCCTTTTTAGAATGCCCTTTATCTTGCTCTCTCTTTAACCTATTGGCCTCTTCACCTTGGCAGTGTTTGTAGGATTTTCTATATGCATTCCTCCATGGATTTGGGGAGCTTGCTATTGAGCTTCACATGTAATCACCCCTCTCGTAGCCCTTCCACGAATGATGCAATCAGAAGGTGGTCGTCTATGACTCCCATTGAACCTTTTAATGTATTGGAGAACAGTTTCCTCTCGCCTTTGTTTGATTGTGAGGAGATGAGTCGCATTCATCTTGAATGCTCTACCTAAAGCCTCAAAACTTGAGACTGACCTCGGCGGTAGCTTTATGAACCATTCCCGTGCTCTTCCAGTAAGGAGCGTTGGAAATGTTAGGAAATCTACGCGGGAACGCAGCGGAATTCAAAAATTTATTTCCTTTGACCAGGATCGACTTCGTTTAAGCAACAAACATATAAAGCTAGTAGACGGTGGTTACCTTGCTTGATCTAAAATATCGACGCTTTGACCGTCTAAGGAGAGTACCGATGCACGGAGCCGCCCAAGCGTTTGGCCTCTACCTCTAGTCCACACGAACAACCCGCCGGAATCCACCAATGGATTGCTACTAGAAAAACCCGGTTGCTAGATCGACCTTTTCTCTCTCTAAATCTCTCCCTAAGAATCTCTCTATTTTTCACAAGAACTATTGGCTCTTGGAATTGTTATGTGCAAAAGAGCTAGTCAAGCCCTCCTATTTATAGGAGTAACCTGCGCCCCTCTCTAGTCCCAATCTGATTGGGAGAAGCTTCCTAGTAGATTGAGGATAAAGAAAACATTTTCCCAATAAAATAAGGAAAATATATTTGATTGATTTATCTCAATTAATTTAATATCCTATATTAAATATTTCCAAGATATTGTCAATATCTTATATTGACTATATTTATCTTATTAACATAAATCTATTTTTTCAAAATTAATTAATATTTAAAATTAATATTATGGTAATCTTATTATTAAATTGCACAATTCAAATGTATCCTATACACTCAAAATATGCGCCCTTTTTGCCAAAGATTTGGCATCCGGAATATTCTTTAGATAATATAATACTATGATTAATTAATTCACAAAATACATGTATATATATATATATATATATATAAATATATATATATATATATATATATATATATATATATATATATATATATATCGAAATTATATGTATCAATATACATATTTGATATACCCGGGTCAGAACGGGGCCCTGTTCATCCCTATTGGGCCTATACTCTTGGCCCATCAACATATGAAAATGGGCTTTACTCTCCTCTGGCCGCTGCCACAGCCATCTCTTACCCGCTAGCTACAAGCCGGGACCTGTCCGCCAACCGTAAGCCGGATCTTGTCCGCCAGTTCAATGTCGGATCCATCTTCTCAATGTGATTTCTACCCATATAATCAAGGCACAAATGAGTCCGCTGCTCGTCATTCTTATCAATAATCGATGGTCGTTACTCGCCGCGGCATATCGCTGTCCGCTGTCCGTCGTCCTTATCAATCCAGCTGGATGTAACAGCTGGCCAATCGTGACACCGGCTAGGACACTTGTAATGCATACGTAGTTAACTTAGCTATGTACTCTCAGTTGTCTTGTCAATGAACAGTAGACCGATTTACTTTTTAGCCTATAAATATGGGATCACATTGTAATAGAAGAAGGCTAATCAATCTCTCAAGCTTCAAGCTATAATATATTACAAGCAGAAACTCTGCCAATTTGTCGACTAATTCACTTGTTCTTCATAAACACTTAAACCGCCACCACTGTTCTTGATCACCACCGTGTCCTCACCGTCGAAATCACTCATCACAGCCTCATATCCACAGGATAAACACTGCTACCGCAAATCTGGTGTTCAACGCAACATCAGTTGGCTCCGTTACCGGGAAACCGATCATCATTCAGCTTTTGGAGATCATTTACTCCACCACAAGGACGATATCACGGTGTTTCAGACGAGGTTATCATCATCACCATCCATCGGTCATTGAAGCTTTGACTTTTTGGGATAATACAGCCCAGGAAACCGCTTGCTCTCCTCATCTTAACAAGGAGATCACCAACTTCACCGCATACTCACGCTTGAGTCCATCTTTAATGCCCAGGTTGGTTTATACACCCTTTTGTCGGTTTCGCATCTTCAAGTAAGGAAAGTTTGATTATTTAGCCGCGTACCACTCGTAGAGCACAACATCTCCTCACCTTCATATTCTCGCATCCGGAAGAACACCCACTAAAATCATAAGTCATGGTCGGCGGGAAAAACTTGAACCCAAAGAACACCGACTAAACCATTAAATCAACGCCCGACACGTGGGACAAGCGCGTTGCGGGGAGAGGCTAGCCGCAGGGGTTATGTCGGATGGGGGCGTACGTCAACCCTGCCCTCACAACCGACATGCGAGCATACATACGAGAAAGAGCTAAAGCCCGCGAAATAGATGGGAAGCGGTTAGAAAAAACAAAGGAAAGGGAATTGTTGGGACATCCAATCCAAATAACGAGCAAGAGGTCAAGCTCGGCAGGGGAGCTTCCCCACAAAGCAAGATGCTTATAGAATAGCTCTACAAGCACATATGGAATACGTAGAGGAAATGCGAATGGGAAATACATTACGATTGCCGAAGGATTACCACCCCAACCTATCCGCAAATTCAACCCCCTCAACCCGCACAAACGAGAGTTACAAGCCAACTTTCATTCCTCCAAAGACCGTACAAACTCAACGGTCGGAAATGGAAGAAAGCAGCCATGCAACGTCCCAACCAAGAGGAGATAGGAGATCAGCACTTGGTCGACTGGGGCCCGTGGTCGATGACCGCGGTGCAGCCCCAGGGCGACCACGGAATCCTCGACAGGTCCGCACTCGCACGGAGGGACATGGGGACTCGCAAGATCAGGGAGGGCATATGGCGTTCCCGCCAATTCCCCAAACTCAAGTGGAATTGGGCATCATGAAAAAACAGATAGAAGAGCTGCAGAAGGGTACAAAGGGTGTTAAAGTGGTTCCGACTTGGGGAACGAGTGTGCTCCATCCGAGAATATTGAAAGCGGCACCAAGAGGCGGGACTCACTACCCCAACTTCATTAACTACCATGGAGCTACAGATCCTCTGGATTGGCTGTCAGCTTTCCAAAGCAGAATCAGTTTGTGTACGTCAAGCGACGAGGCTTGGTGTATAGCATTTGTGGGATCAATGCAGGATCGGGCAGCATCGTGGATCCGCAGTCTTCCACCGGGCTCGATTTTATCTTGGGATGATCTGATCAACAAATTTATAGCTGAATTTAGGTCGGTAGGAGGACCTAAGAAGACACACATTGACCTACATGAGGTCCGACAGGGCGATAATGAGGCTACCCGCAGCTATTATGAACGATTTTATAAAGTGTACGAGCTAACCAGGGGCATAGCAGATAACGTCGTCATGACTAGCTTTGAAACAGGGTTGAAGCCGGGGTATTTGAAATCTTATTTCGCTTTGTCACCACCAGCGAACCTACAAGAGATGTTGAGTTCGACCAGGAAGTACATTGCAACTGCGGGAAACGAAGGAGCGTCTTCGTTCAACAAAGACAAACAGAGGGCTGAGCGTAGCCCGCCAAGAGATACCCGTAGAGGGGCAGATCGAGAAATTAAGAAACCTGAAAGATTTAAGGAGGAGCATTTCACGCCGCTCAGAATTTTCTATTCTCAAGTATTGAATGAGATAAGAGACGAGATACCTGAGCCATATCCGATGGTACCAGATACACGCCGCGATGCATCAAAATACTGCGGCTATCATAGAGACAAGGGACATACTACTGATGAATGCATTCAGTTCAAACGGGCAATTGAGAAGTTACTCGCTCGCGGACACCATGATCACCTCAAACTAGATCATGGTGATAAGAGGAATCAACAAGCTCGTCGCCCGACAGAACATTAGAATGATAACTGAGCCTCCTCCCAGTAACAATCAGATTAAGAATCGTATCGGCTCCATCAACAAACATGTGGAGAAGCCTATAGTTTTGCGGGGAAATGAGCAACCTCTGGCCTTTACTCGAAGTGAGCTTGTGACTTCGATCAATACAGAAGATATGTGCCTTTGCATTTCAGTGGTCGTCAATCGGGCCTGTGTCAATAGAGTGATGGTTGATACAGGAGCTTGCCGCGATATTTTATACTACAACTGCTTCAAAGAATTGGGGTTCAGCGACTCCAATCTGAGGCCGCACAATGGCACCCTTGAGGGATTCACAAATCACAAAATACAGGTCAAGGGGGCCATCGACTTAGATGTACGGATGGGAGATCACGCGCCATTTCGCACGGAAAAGGTGACATTTTTGGTAGTCGATCTTCGGTCAATTATAACATGATAATTGGGACACCCGCCTTGAAACAATTTCAAATGGTAACTTCCATTCCACATCAACGGGCAAAGTTTTATGTGGGGGACAGGATCGGAACGTCGATCGGCGAGCTCCGCAATGTTGTCCTAACATACATACATGAGATGAGAACAGGGAACATGAGAGCACGAATTGAGCAGCCCCCGCACATGGAAAACATCGACATGATCGTGGTCGCCGCCGAACATGCGACGCTTAAAGTGGAATGCGAAACATTGCAAGTCGTGGACGAGCCTGATTTTACAAAGCGAGAGGATGAGTTAATCGAGGTAATCATCAACGATGAATACCCCGATCGAAAGTCAAAATTGGGGCTCGGCTGAGTTCCCTTGAAAGGGAAAATTTGGTACAATTACTTAAAGAGAATCTGAGCGCCTTCGCCTGGGTGGTCAAGGACATGCGAGGAGTCGAGGTTGACGTCGCTCTTCATCATCTTAACTTCGACTCTACTTTCAAGCCAATACAACAGCGAGCCCGCCAATTTTCAACAGAAAAGGAAGCGGCGGTGAAAGTAGAGGTCGGAAAGCTTCTACAAGCAAGAATCATAAAGGAGCTTGCCTACCCTACTTGGTTAGCAAATGTGGTTATGGTAAAGAAGCAGAATGGTAAGTGGAGAATGTGCGTCGACTTCACAGACATCAACAAAGCATGTCCGAAGGATCCTTATCAGCTTCCACGAATCGATCGGCTAGTCGACTCTATTTCTGGCTTTGAAGTTTTAAGTTTCTTGGATGCATATTCTGGGTATCACCAAGTGCGGATGGCTGAATCCGACAAAGAGAAAACGGCTTTCAGAGCCTCTGGAGGTCTATTTTATTACGAGATGATGCCATTTGGGTTGAAGAACGCGGGTTCGACCTATCGCCGAATGGTCAACAAGGTCTTCGCCACGATAGGCGTAAATGTGGAAGCTTATATTGACGACATGGTTGTTAAATCCGCTGTGGACGGTCACGCCGCTGACCTTCAGGAAACCTTCAACAATGTCCGAAAACACTCGATGAAGCTCAATCCGGCCAAATGTACTTTTGGTGTCCAGGCGGGCAAGTTTTTGGGGTTTATGGTTAGTCGTCGTGGCATTGAGGCTAACCCAGAAAAGATTCAAGCTTTAATCGATATGCAAGAGCCTACAACTATCAAAGAAGTTCAGAGGCTTAATGGCCGCATCATCGCGTTGGGTCGGTTCATATCAAAGTCAGCGGAGAAGTGTCTTCCTTTCTTCAAGATTCTTAGAGGCGATAAAGCTTTCTCATGGAACGCGGATTGTTCACAGGCATTCCAAGCTCTGAAGGAATATCTAGGAAAACCACCTCTTTTGGTTAGCCCTGTGGAGGGAGATGTTTTGTTTTTGTACTTAGCGCCTCAGACCGGGCTGTCGCCGCCGTTCTTGTCAAGGAGGCCGGAACCCTCCAAAATCCCGTCTATTATGTAAGCAAGGCTCTCAGTCCGGTGGAGAATCGCTATTTTAATATTGAAAAATTAGCCTACTCGCTTGTCATTGCTGCCCGCAAACTCAGGGCTTACTTTACTTCACATACAATTATTGTCTTAACGGATAGTCCAATGCGCCAAATACTTCATAAACCGGACCTTTCAGGCCGTCTCCTCAGATGGGCTATAGAAATTACTGAATTCGACATACAATATCAACCAAGAAAAGCTATCAAAGGTCAAGCATTACCGGATTTTATTGTAGAGACAAGTTTCAGCTCGTCACAACCTAGTTCTCCATTATCACAAGAGCCAACGGCGACCAGTGTTAAGCCCAATCAGTGCTGGCACTTATATGTTGATGGAGCATCTAATCGAAATGGTTGTGGAGCCGGAGTTATCTTGATGGAGCCCGGAACGACGGAAGAAATCGAAAAAGCTTTGAGGTTCGAATTTCCGGCCACAAATAATCAAGCCGAGTACGAAGCGCTTATAGCCGGTCTCAAACTAGCCCGGGAATTAAACGTAGAAAATGTTGAAGTATTTTGTGATTCCCAACTCATCGTCAATCAAATCTCAGGGGACTATGACACACACTGTGGTATTCTTGAGAAGTATGGTGAGATTGTTCGACGATTAAAAAGCGGTTTCAACTATTGCGAGTTCATCAGAATTCGAAGAGAGGATAATGAGCGAGCAGACTATCTCTCTAAGCTATCACTCGAAGAAGAGATTGTAGATCCCTCAATAATGATTGAGTATCTAGCCATGCCCGCCATAGAGGAAATACAGATCATGGAAATCGACACACCAGCGCCGATTACATGTTGGATTGATGAGGTACAGGCTTACATAGAAACAGGTATATTACCAGATGGGGCGGACAAAGCTCGCACACTTAAGAAAAGAGCGGTCAGGTATATCGTAAACAATGGAATACTCTACAGAAGGTCCGCGACAAGACCCCTCTTACGATGTGTTCGAGAGGAAGAGAGCAAGACAATCCTTATCGAACTTCACCAAGGAGTGTGTGGGGGCCATCCCGCTAGCCGCTCCTTGGCGCAAAAAGTTATAACCGCAGGGTATTATTGGCCAACAATTCTTAAAGATTCAGAAAAATTGGTTAGAGAATGTCCAGAGTGTCAAAAACATGCGGACATCCCTCGGATACCATCTGTCGAGCAAAGCATCGTGACCACACCATGGCCTTTCGACATGTGGGGACTCGATCTCATTGGGCCTTTTCCACCAGGAAGAGGTGGATGCAAAGTCATCATAGTGGGCCGTGGATTATTTCACAAAATGGATTGAAGCGAAACCTATGGTCAAGATAACCGCAAAGGCGGCGGGTTATTTCTTACATGATCGATTTTTTCACGCTTCGGCATCCCGCGGCGCTTGTATCGCATCACGGCCCACAATTCAGAAGGACTTCTCAAACCTTTGTGAGGAATTCAGGGTTAAACACTGGCAGTCATCCGTGGCTTATCCTCAAGGAAACGGCCAAGCTGAGGCCGGCAATAAACAAATAATCAAAATGTTGAAGAAGAGCGTGGACGACAGAGTCAAAGCAGGAGGGTGGGTTGATGAGTTACCCGATATACTTTGGGCTCTCCGCACCACGATCAAAACACCCACGAGAGAAACACCTTTTGCTCTTACTTATGGATCGGAGGCCATGACCCCCGTTGAAATGGCTCTACCAAACATCAGGGTCGCCTTGTATGACCCGGCGGATAATCTTTTAAACACGGATCGACTTGGATCTAGTGGAAGAAAAAAGATTGGCGACGTACCATCGACTTGCGAACTACAAGCAAATCGCTAAACAACAACATGACAAGCGAATCCGCAACAACTCATTCAAAGTCGGGGATTTCGTTCTTCGAAACAGGAAGGCCGCGGGTATGGAGCCTAATAGAGGGAAGCTAACAGCAAATTGGGAAGGCCCTTATCATGTCGCGAGAGAGATCAAAAAAGGGACTTATGTCCTCAGAAATCATCAAGGCTACGAGCTCAATAGACCTTGGCATGCGGACAACCTCAAAAGGTACTACATGTAATAAATCGGTTAGGGTTCTGGCTATCCTCTCGTTTACGACGTGAGTGGTTAGGCTTTCTTATTTTGCTTGTAATCTTTACTCATCTAGCGGGATGAGTCGAAATTAATAAAGCCCGATTTTACATTCTCTTTTTATATGCAAATTATTACAAGTATGCATGGGTAAGAAAGAATTGTGCTCGAAGAATTTTCAACAAAACTTCGGCTAGACTTCAGAGTTGTTAAAAATAGGGGCAATATTTGGGAAAATTTAACGCGGTCACGACTTCCTAGCGAACAAGTTATTTCATATAAGATTCAAGAGGGGCATATCTCATACACGAGTCCGCACAAGATCGACCTAGAATCTTATCTAAAACAAGGGGGCCGGATGTTGTTATCATCGGACTCAATTTAGACAAAAAATTCGAGCAAAAAGCAAGCATACATAAAAAACGGGCAGGAATAAAAGTATAAGCTGGACAAAGTACATACTAGCTATTACAGAGACAAATGTACGGACAAAAGTGCGGAAAAGGAAAAGAGTTATACATATGCGAACACAGAATAATGTTTTACAAAACAGAGCCAGAAATCTAAGAATCCTCGGGCCGCATCTCTTCATTATGGACATTCTCTTCGCGGAGAGAATGGTGCGATCCGATCGCATTGGTCTCCGACTCGCAGGCTCGTCGACTTCTCACCAGTCTGCTCGACCTCGCCCTCTTCGGCCGGCTCTCTCCCCGCCTCGTAGCCAAGCGAACACGCTCCCTCGCATTTGCTTCAATCACAGCGGGAACCATCCAATCAGGATCATACATAGGGACGTAGCGCTGAAGCTTAACATCGGAGAAAGGTATGCGGTCATGGAATTCTCTTAGATAATCAGAAAAGGGATGGGTGAGAATCAATTCTTCCAAGACGTCGAGGTCGGAGGTACCGCCATCATGAGCCAGGACGCACCTTGCGATGTGATAAAACCCTTGGTCATATCCCATCATAAAGCTATCGTCAGCAGCGGCTTTGCTAGCAACCTCAATCTGGCCTGGGATACTCGAGTTCAGATCCTTCAACTGTTTACGCAGATCTGCGCACACTGCTTTCTCGGTTTCCCAGTGAGCTTGAGCCTCAATCACCCTCTGCTTCATCTCTTCCATGGTTCGATCGACGGATTTTCCCGGCTCCACGAGTCAGAGTTAATCCTATTAGCTTCAGCGAGCTGTGCTCTTAGCTTCTCATTCTCCGCCTCAGCTGCGTTTAATCGCCCACGAAGACCGCCGGACACCGCATTTGCGGCGCCAAGAGCTTTTTTGGTCTCGACCAGCTTTTTTGCGACACTGGCACTCTCGCCTATGGTGTTTCGTAATCATAGACGAACTGCGCCAAGCCTGTGCCGACCTAAGGGAAGAAAAATAAAACAGCGGAGTCAATATTGACTTGAGAAGAATGACAAAAAAAAGAATGAAAAACGAAAGCGGAAAAAGAGGTTTACCATGCTCACCGTGGCGCCGTATAAGCCCCACAAATCATCAATATTCCCAAGAAAGGCACGGCGGGGATCGGTCTGGTCCGCCATCACAACCCTGTCCGCTATTCCGCGGCCTATCTCCAACTGAATATCATTAGGGATACCCCACCTAAAATGCCTCAGGGGAGGCACGTCGGCGATACCCCTAGAAATTGTCCGCGCCATTGGCAGGTCGAGAGGATGTTGCCGCATAAACTCTTTGTCCAACCAGGCGGCAGGACACCCTCTAGGCCCAGCAGGGATCCCAGTAAAAGGCACCACTGTTCTCATGCCCGCTGGAACAGACTCAGCGACAACAGATTTGCCTTTACTCTTTTCAGTGGCCTCTTTCCTCGGGGGATCATCTGTTCTGGTCTTTTTGTGAAGAGGGACATCCTGCTTGCCGCTGTCATCTCCTGCGAGCTCGATCTCCTCCACAGCAGCCCTCTTTTTCTTATCACCCGCGGGTGGCTTCGTCAGAGTAGTCTGCCTCATGGTTTTACTCGCCGCGGTTTTCTCTACTACGGGCGGCTGGGATGACTTCACAGCCTTATCTCCAGAGGTTCCCGCCGCGGACGTCTGTAAATTGACCATGGGGAGGGATGTTTTGATCCCCTTCAGCTCAGCAGTCCTCTTCACCTCGCCGACAGTTGTCACGGATTTTATCAATGGAAAACAACAAGTAATAAATTTATAATCCGATATACCTCAAGTGCAAGGATCGTAGTAAAGAGGTTGATACCGGAGTCGATCTCAGGGAATCGAGGTTGTTTAATCTAGTCTATTACTTCTTCTACTTTGCTACTACTAAAACAAAACTAAGAACGATAAAATAAACTGGACAGAGGATTGTCGGTCCAAAGCCAGGAAGGATAATTGCGAACCAATTTAAACTAAACTAAACCTAATATGCAATAAAAGACTAACTAAGCTAAACACTTCGAATTCAAGGGGTTTTTAATCAATAAAGTTACGAACGAACAAGCAATTGATCCACCTATCCTACAACATTCAATTTCAATTCGCATTATCTCGTGATCTTTAACCAAGTTGTGATTCACCTAACCAAGGCATGAACTCCTAATTTCTTGGAAAAGTTCGTTTCTTAATCTTCTATCTCTCGAGTAAAGATTATTATTTTCAAAGCGAAGGCGTAAGATTTCTCAATCTAGTAACCTAGAGATTCAACCTAATTAACTCTCGTTATTTTATAGGTTAAAAATCTAATCTTTATTATATTGATCTAGGGTTTAACAAGATTTTCATCAATGTAAACATCACACATGCAAGCATCTTTCGATAAAATTGCAATAAACAATGATAAACGATAATAAAGATACAACTTGAATAAAATACTCACAAGATAATCCCGAAACGAAATCGAAGTGTTGGTAGAACGGCTTCACAACGCTTGTTCTAGAGGGATTTAGCCTCTAGACATGATAAGGAACCAAGAAAGTGCTTGATTCGAAAACATGGAATAAAAAGATGATAAAATTGTATGTAAACTAAGAAAAACGCAGCTGAGCCGCCCCTAGGGTTTAGGGTTCGAATATATGATGATATTGTGTGAGAAAAACGCGACTATATATAGAGAAATAAGTCGGTTCCAAAGAAAGTCGGCCGCGGACGCCCGTCCGGCCTTCCCCGGACGCCCGTCCACCGTTTCGGACGCTAGGGAAGACGCTCGTCCATGCAACGTCCAAACTCTCTCGAATGTAAAAACTCCTCCCGGACGCCACCCACTTATTTGGACGCCGGTCCACTCGGACGGGACTTGGACGCTCGTCCAATGTGACTTGAAGGTGATTTCTCCATATTTATCTCTTTTTTTCTTCACTCCACTTGATCATTATCTCTTCCTTCAATCACTTAGCTCAAATTTCAATCTCTTTAAATCATCATTTGAGCCTCATAATTGCACCTATAACACAATGGAAAATATCGCAACTGTAATAAAGTCCATATAATCATAATTTCACCATAAAACCACATAATTATATCAATATTGCGATTAAGTCTTTAAAAACATCGTTTGCTCAATATTTCAATATAAGACCTATTTATTGTGCAAATTATACAATTAAGAGGGAAAATATCATAAAATATACTCTTGAAAACCATAGAATTTCACCCTTAACAACATTCTTTTTCTTTGACAGCTGGCTGCGTTGAGCTAATTTTTCCATGGTAAGAAAACAAAAACGAAAGAAAATAGTGGGTTGCCTCCCACCAAGCGCTTTATTTAACGTCGTCAGCCCGACGCATTGAAAGCTCAGCCTGGATCAGGCCATTTAACTTTTCTGCCAACCACTACCTCGTGTAAGCTCTCATCGCAGTGTGGCCGCGAAAAACGACGAGCGAACACAAGGGGTTAATTCTTTAATAGCTCTCCAAACACGCTTGAACTTCCCCATGGTCGATTTCTTCTTTGCCGCCTTCCTCTTAAGTTGTTGCTCTTTGAAAAACTCTTCCATATCCCAACTACCTGCTAGAACTTCTTCGATTTACCACAACCGTCATCCTCGTAAAATAAGTTGGGCGAGAACTCGTCAAACTCATCAACTTTAGGGGTGCTACACCCGAGGACATCGAGAAATCGAACAACCAAAGGCTTTACCTTGGGTTCACCAATGTAATGCTTGCATCTCCGACCATTCACTCGGAACGGCCGATCGCCATAACCGCGCGCTCTAGAACGCCTCCAGGAATGATTTGGAGAATCTCGAAAGGACCGGACCAACGTGTCCTCAACTTGCCAGGAAACAAATGCAACCCGGGAATTGTAAAGTAACACTTGCTCTCCGACTTTAAATTCTCGCTTCTTAATTTTCGCGTCGTGGAGAAGTTTCATCTTTTCCTTACTAATCCCGGCACTCTCGTAAGCCCGGAGTCTAAATTCATCAAGCTCATGCAACCGCTGCACCGGTGTTTGCCACAGGATCGGGAGTCGAAGTTCAAAAACTTGGTAGCCCAATACGCCCGTGCTCTAACTCAACCGGGCAGTGGCACGATTTACCATAAACCATTTGGTAGGGTGATGTACCCATGGGGGTCTTGTAGGCAATCTATATGCCCATAGTACATCGTCCAACTTTAGACTCCGCCTTTTCTATGACCGTTCACCGTTTTCTCCAGATCTTCTTCAAGCTCGGTTGCTTCGCTCAACCCGACCACTAGTCATCGGATGATATGGTGTGCCGCTTTGTGACGAACACCATACTTCTCGAGGACTTTTTCCAAAGGCCGGTTACAAAAGTGCGTCCCTTCATCACTAATCAGGGCACATGGACATCCAAACCTCACAAAGATATTCTTCTTTAGAAAATTCATGACCGTTTTATGATCATTGCGAGGAGTGGCTTGGGCCTCCACCCATTTAGACACGTAGTCTACGCACACTAAGATGTATTTGTTACCGCAAGATGATGGGAATGGTCCCATAAAATCGATACCCCATACATCAAAGACTTCGCATTCGAGGATGGGTTTTAAAGGCATGTCAAAACGCCTTGTCGAGTTCCGGTCCTTTGGCACCTATCACAAGCTTTACGTAAAGCTTCGTATCTTTAAAGATCGTAGGCCAATAGAAACCGGATTGAAAGATCTTAGCAACGGTTTTCCACGGACCAAAGTGACCTCCCGTGGGTCCACCGTGGCATTGCTCAATAATATCGCGTTGCTCGGATTCCGGAACACATCTCCTAAGCAACCCATCTTTACGATCTTGAAAAGATAAGGTTCATCCCAAACGAAATATTTCAAATCGAGAGAAGAACTTTTTCTTCTCCCCGATAAGACATTTCGGGATCGAGATAACGGGCATGAAGGTAGTTCACAATGGAAGAATACCACGGAACATCGGGAGGACAACCATCTATCAACATAATGTTTTCTAGAGGAAAGTAAAGATCTATATCATCTGGTTCATCCTTTTCCTCATTTAACATTCTAGAAACGTGATCCGCCACTACATTTTCACTGCCCTTTTTGTCCTTAATTTGAACGTCAAACTCTTGTAGGGTCAGTATCCAACGCAGTAGGCGCGGTTTAGCCTCTTTCTTAGTCATCAGATAACGCAAAGCAGCGTGATCAGTCCACACGATCACTTGAGCTCCTAACAAGTAACTACGAAACTTGTCCATAGCAAAGACTACGGCCAAAAGCTCCTTTTCGCAGTAGTGTAGTTAACTTGAGAGGGGTTCAATGTGTGACCGGCGTAATAGATAGGCCGGAACTTTCCCTTGATATTTTGCCCTAGAACAAGACCAACAAAGATAGTTTGATGCGTCGCACGTAAGCTCAAATGGTAGGTTCCAAATCGGCGATATAAGAATTGGAGCGTATATTAAACGATCCTTGAGCTCCTCAAACGCTTGCTTGCGCTCTCATCAAAATTAAACTCAACGTCTTCCTTTAGTAAAGTGGACAGGGGCTTGGCTATCTTGGAGAAGTTTTGAATGAACCTTCTGTAAAAACCGACATGTCCAAGAAAACCTCTCACTTCACGCACATTCTTGGGATAACTCATCTTCTCGATAGCTTCTACTTTTGCCCTGTCAACTTCTATACCTTTGGCGGAGATCTTGTGGCCAAGAACTATTCCCTCATCTACCATGAAATGGCATTTCTCCCAATTAAGTACTAAGTTCTTTTCCACACATCTGGATAACACTTGATCTAGGTTGTCAAGACAGTTCGTCAAAAGACGACCAAAGACCGAAAAATCGTCCATAAAGACTTCCATACACTTTTCTACAAGCCCGTCAAAAATAGCCAAGATACATCTTTGAAAAGTGGTCAGGCATTGCGAGACCAAATGGCATTCGCCTATAAGCGAATGTACCATAAGAAGCAGTGTAAAAGTGGTCTTTTCTTGGTCAACTGGATCGATGGGTATCCGGAAATATCCCGAATATCCATCCAGAAGCGTAGAATGCGTGCCCCGCCGTACGCTCAAGCATCCGGTCAATGAATGGAAGGGGAAAGTGATCTTTCATGGTTACCTCATTGAGCTTTCTATAATCGATACGTACTCGTAACCAAAGTGACAAGTCTCAATGCTATTTCTTCTCCCTTCTCATTCTTCTCAATTGTAATTCCACCTTTCTTGGGAACTACCCGAGTCGGGGAAACCCATTCACTATCAGCGATGGCATAGATAATTCCCATGTCCAGAAGTTTGATGATTTCTTTCTTAACTACTTCTTGCATATGAGGGTTGAGCCTCCTCTGGGGCTGTCTCACACATTTCGCACCCTCATTTGTCTTGATCTTATGCATACAGATGTCCGGAGATATCCCTCTGATATCTCCTACTTGCCATCCAAAGGCTTTTTCATTCTTCTTCAAGACGTTGATTAATTTCATCTCTTCTAGTCGAGACAAACTTGGCGGATATGATTAACGGAAGCTTGTCACCTTCTCTTAAAACACATACTTCGATGTTTAGGCAACGGCTTCGATCGCATCCGCAGGGGGGTCTTCTAAACTTGATTTAAGATCTCCACTTTTCAACTCAATATCGCTGAGTTTACTTAGCGGTCCCACTGCCAAAGTTTCTCCTCTTAATAACTCATCCTCAAAATCAGCTGCTAATTGATCTAGATTAACCACACCATGGCTATTCAGATTATCGATCAATCGCTCATATTCCGCTTCCACAGCCTTGACTTGCTCGTCCATACAGTCATTGAAGTCATTAAATGACTCCTCAATGGAAAAGCCGGTTGGAGAACCAGAGGGTACTTGAATAGATTTAGAGACACTATAGCTCACCTCCTGGTCACCAACTCGAATAGTCACTTGCCCACCATCGCAATCGATGAGGGCTCTAGCCATGGATAGGAAAGGTCTCCCAAGAATCAGGGGGACTTTCTCATCTTTTCCCATATCTAAGACGTACCAATCAACAGGAAAGGTAAATCTATCGATCTGGACTAAAATGTCTTTCAGAATCCCTGAAGCTTTCTTAGAAGATCTATCGGCGAACTGAAGGTTCATGGAAGTGGGTTCTAGAAGACTTTGTAAACCCAGCTGCTCACACACATACAATGGCATCAGGCTGATGGATGCACCCAAGTCACATAAAGAATTTGGAAAGACTAAGCCTCCCATCTGCAATGTGAGCACGAATTTTCCGGGGTCACCTCTTTTGATTGGTAAGTCTGGATAATTGATCATTGAACAATCCTCACCAATTGCCTGATCCATTTCTGCTAACTTCTTCTTCGAAGAAACAACATCCTTGATGAATTTAGTATACTTAGGCATCTCAACCAAAACTTCAGATAATGGAAGATTAACCTGAGTATTTTTCAGCAAATTAAGCACTTTTTCATATTTCTTAACTTCACTCAAGGGAATGTTGCTTCTCCTAGGTGGAAATGGAAGCTTCTTCAACTCACTCTCAGAAAATACTTTCTTTGAGGAAGCACTGACAGCTTTGTCTTCCATGTCCTTCCACCTTACAACTTTTTCGTACTTTTTATTAGTCGTGGGGATCAACCTCCCGACTTTCACTTGATTCTTCATTCCTCGTGGGAACAGCCACCTAAGGACTTACAACTTCTTCACCTCCCGGGATCGCCCACCCGAGTCTTTTCTTGCGAACGGGGGAACGTAGATGCTCAACTTCCCTCCCGCCTTATCACCGGCGGGGGGCTAGTGGTTTCCCCGGTGAGAGGGACCACTCGCTTGAGCACCGCTTCTAAGATTCATTGCACCGGCCTCTCGGTATGCCATAAGGAATCGAAGGAACTAGGTCGTTGCTTTGGCCACAATTGAAATCAATTTAGGTTACTAGGCCACCCTTCGGATTTTTCTCCATAAAACCGGGCAACCGCTCGATGGTCTAGAAGCTTGCCGGTCGCCCATCTCGCTTCTCAAGGTTCTTGATTGTGCTCATCAACATTTGGATATTATTATTTTGCTCCCTCCGGAAGTTATTGTTCTCGCTCCTTCACTCCTTCGATAGAGTCCAATCTAGCTTCAAGATCATCGACGCGAGATGGGCCTTGAGAGTTCTGAATGTTTTGAGAGAAAGTTTGGCTAGACCGACTTTGAAATGCGGGATTTGGATTGTTAGGCCAACTTTGATTTAACCCTTGATTTAGATTGGAGGAATTCAAGCTCGGGTTCTGATTAAAATTAGGGTTTCGATTGAGATTCGAGTTTTGATTGAAGCTTTGACGGAAACCCCGATTTTGAAAATTGCCCCGGCCGAGAATTGATTTCCAAACCTCTCGATTCGGCTGGCCGTTGAAGGCATTGATCTCTCGCGTTCGTCCAATCATAGGACAAAACGAGCAAGTGTGCTCCCATATCGTCACATACTTGGCATGCGACTTGATTATACCGTCCATGATTCTCGGACAACATTGACTTGATAAGGAACAGGGGAATTGAATTGACACCGGCCAACCATATGGCCGGTCCGAGAGCAATTTCGCAAGCATTTAACTTGAGAGTTCTCGTAGAAATGAAGGAGTCTGATAACTCGGATTTGGAGATGTCGTGAGAGTAGCCAGCTGCTGTTTCAGCATGGCGATTTCATTTTGCATTTTCACATCCTCGATCCTAGGAATGCCTTCAAGTGCCTGAACAGCTTGAAAGGAGGGGGCATAATTATATTTGGCAATGTCTTCGAACAATGCCCACCCCTCTTGAGGCGTTTTCCTCAGGAATGCCCCACTCGATGAACTATTGACCATGCCCTTGGTGAGCTCGGTCAACCCACCGAAAAAAGTATTGACTTGCCTCTCGCAAGTCTAACCCATGGTGGGGGCATTTACGAAGAAGAGCCCTAAATCTCTTCCATGCCTCAAAGAATGATTCTCGTTTCCGTTTGATAAAAATTGTATATTTCCCTTAAACACCGGGTCGTCTTGGCGGTGTGGAAAGTATTGGCTTAAAAATTCTTTTTCCAATGCAGCCCAAGTGGTAATGGATTCTCAGTGGGAGAGAGCTATACCACTCTTTAGCTTCTCCCTTCAAAGAGAACGGAAATAGTGTAAGTTTAATCGCATCCTCACTCACACCTTGAATGCGTGTCGTACCACATATCTCCAGAAATGCGTGTACGTGTGTGTGAGGATTTTCAGAGGGGGACCCGTGGAAAATTGATGCATGCTGCATCATCTGAATGAGACCGGGTTTGAGTTCGAAGGTCTGTGCCGTAATGGCTGGTAAGACGATAGCCGGGTTGACAGTTACTGCACCAGGCATAGCGTAGTCAGCCAACGTACGTCTATCTTCTGCAGCCATAATGATGAAGTTTCCGAATTCCTCGGCTAACCGATCCTCAAGCACACTATAACTAAAAACTAAAGGTTAAACTAAGAACGAAAGGTTAAAACCTATGAAAAGAAATTAAAATAAAATAAAATAAAATGAAAGAGGCGCGTACGGGCGTCCAAGGTCCCGGACGGACGTCCGCCCGGAGGATGAACCGGACGGGCGTCCGGATAACCCGAACGCTCGTCCGGATAAGCCGAAGAACCGGACGGACGTCCAAATTGGATGGACGCTCGTCCGACAAGTTAAAAACGATTCGAGTCGAGAAATTTAGAACGTACGGGCGTCCACCGGTCTAGACGCCCGTTTGGAAGCGTAAAAACGAAGCAGAACATAGAAAAACAAGGAAAAGATGGGGAAAAAAAACAGAAAGACGGAAAACAGATAAAAAGGAAAAACTAATCACAAGGGAACTATAAAGAGAAGACCTTAAACCCTAACTAAAACCCTAATTACCTAATTAAAATCTACCTACGAAAAATTTAAAACAGAAAAAAAAAAAAACTAAGACGGTAAAAAAAAACGTGTTGAAATCTTCTGGGGCCAAAATGGAAGGGAAAGAGCTTTCCGAATTGGGGTCCTGCGTTCCAAACGGACACTCGAGCCGAAAGTTACGGCCAAAATACTACAATGTGCCCTAACTAACCCTTTTATACAAACTTATAACAAAAAATCAGAAAAATTGATAAACTAGACAACCGTACCGATTCCCCGGCAACGGCGCCAAAAACTTGTCACGGATTTTATCAATGGAAAACAACAAGTAATAAATTTATAATCCGATATACCTCAAGTGCAAGGATCGTAGTAAAGAGGTTGATACCGGAGTCGATCTCGTGGAATCGAGGTTGTTTAATCTAGTCTATTACTTCTTCTACTTTGCTACTACTAAAACAAAACTAAGAACGATAAAATAAACTGGACAGAGGATTGTCAGTCCAAAGCCAGAAGGATAATTGCGAACCAATTTAAACTAAACTAAACCTAATATGCAATAAAAGACTAACTAAGCTAAACACTTCGAATTCAAGGGGTTTTTAATCAATAAAGTTACGAACGAACAAGCAATTGATCCACCTATCCTACAACATTCAATTTCAATTCGATTATCTCGTGATCTTTAACCAAGTTGTGATTCACCTAACCAAGGCATGAACTCCTAATTTCTTGGAAAAGTTCGTTTCTTAATCTTCTATCTCTCGAGTAAAGATTATTATTTTCAAAGCGAAGGCGTAAGATTTCTCAATCTAGTAACCTGTAGATTCAACCTAATTAACTCTCGTTATTTTATAGGTTAAAAATCTAATCTTTATTATATTGATCTAGGGTTTAACAAGATTTTCATCAATGTAAACATCACACATGCAAGCATCTTTCGATAAAATTGCAATAAACAATGATAAACGATAATAAAGATACAACTTGAATAAAATACTCACAAGATAATCCCGAAACGAAATCGAAGTGTTGGTAGAACGGCTTCACAACGCTTGTTCTGTAGGGATTTAGCCTCTAGACATGATAAGGAACCAAGAAAGTGCTTGATTCGAAAACATGGAATAAAAAGATGATAAAATTGTATGTAAACTAAGAAAAACGCAGCCGAGCCGCCCCTAGGGTTTAGGGTTCGAATATATGATGATATTGTGTGAGAAAAACGCGACTATATATAGAGAAATAAGTCGGTTCCGCAAGAAAGTCGGCCGCGGACGCCCGTCCGGCCTTCCCGGACGCCCGTCCACCGTTTCGGACGCTAGGGGAAGACGCTCGTCCATGCAACGTCCAAACTCTCTCGAATGTAAAAACTCCTCCCGGACGCCACCCACTTATTTGGACGCCACCACTCGGACGGGACTTGGACGCTCGTCCAATGTGACTTGAAGGTGATTTCTCCATATTTATCTCTTTTTTTCTTCACTCCACTTGATCATTATCTCTTCCTTCAATCACTTAGCTCGAATTTCAATCTCTTTAAATCATCATTTGAGCCTCATAATTGCACCTATAACACAATGGAAAATATCGCAACTGTAATAAAGTCCATATAATCATAATTTCACCATAAAACCACATAATTATATCAATATTGCAATTAAGTCTTTAAAAACATCGTTTGCTCAATATTTCAATATAAGACCTATTTATTGTGCAAATTATACAATTAAGAGGGAAAATATCATAAAATATACTCTTGAAAACCATAGAATTTCACCCTTAACAACATTCTTTTTCTTTGACAGCTGGCTGCGTTGAGCTAATTTGTCCATGGTATCTGCGGGGAACAAAGTTTATTAGCGATCACAAAAACAACAAGGGAACAAGTTATGAAATGAAACAAGTAAAAATCCTACTCGGTGCTCGCCTGTTAGGGTAACCGCCGCAAATTCCGCACTGCGAGGGCATAAACCTGCCGTGGTGACACTCGCCGTACCAATCTGGGTGAGTCGGCAATGAATCAACTACAACTAAAGGTTCGCCAACACTGGCTCCAGAAAGTCCGGCTTGTCTAAGGTAGGGTTGGCCGACGTCTAATAACAACCTCCAGTTAAATGCACGAGCCTGGGGTTCTTTCTTCCGGGTGTAGCCTAGGTCGTCTTTCAGCTCCGCAATGAACTCGTCATCATCGGTTTGGGTCTTTATTGCGGCCAAGTGGTCAGTCTTGACCGAGTTCACAGAAGCTTCTCAAACGGCCACCCCACTCGGGACTCTACCTTCATACATCTCTTGTCCCGTCCGCTACTTTATCGGGAAGGTCGAATAGTAAACGGGGCCGGCCATGGCTTGATCTACTCCGCGGTTGAATTTGACCACCCGCACCCTTCGTGGAAAAACCATAAAAATACGGGAGCACCGCCATGGATGGTTCACGCCCGCTTAGCCTACTAATTATAATAAAGGACATAACCACGCGGACTACCCCCAAACTAAGATCGCAGGGCATCACCCTCGCCCTCCTCCATGAACTTGACAAAAAATGGATCAAAGGGAGGTCCGAGTCCGGCCGCAAAGTGGTCATAGTGCAACCACGTATAGTCTTGTTGCTCCCGACCACAAACCCACGAAACATTGGTCGCGCCCATGCCGACAAAACGATAATCCACGCGAAACATCATACGCCCCCAACGCCGTAGAGTATAGTCTTCCCGATCTTTGAACTCCTTCCATCGGGATATAAGAGCACTATCTCGCCGCTTTTGCTCGCGAGCTCATTCTCGACTGCAGCAGACCTTTTTCTGGGCGCCCTTTTCCTTTTTGCGGGCTCGTCACCGCCGATCTTCTTCTTGGACACCACTACCTTTGGAGTTTTCCTTGGTTTCTCCGATGGATCAACGGCTTCCACGGCTTCCTTGAGCTTGCCGCTACGTTTGGCGGCTCCGATTCGAGCTTTTTCCATTCTCGCTAGTAACCCGCTCGGTGCCATCCGGTCGTCATCTTCGACCTCGACCTCGCCTACGCCCTCACCAACAAATGGGTACATCCGGGTCGATTCTATGTTAATGGGTCCAGGGTTTTGAATTTCTTCCATCTCCTCCTCATCGCCGCTGTAGCTAGCATCCTCCATGCTCACCTCCTCGACCCATAACCCGCGCGGCCCTAGCCTCTTCGTCCGATTGGGTGTGATCGATGACATTCTGGAAAAGAAAAAGGGCAAGGTGGATTAGATTATCACCCGGACATGGAAATCGGGCCGAGGTGAAAGCAATCACACCCCGACACCTCGCCCTTCCATCTTCCTTAAACAAACAAATCCCCGTAAAAACCCCAAATCCCCGTAAAAACCCTAAATTCAAACCGTAAAAGCTTCAAACAACGCGTATTCGAAATTCCACTGAACAAATTGCCAAAACCATCAATCAAACATGCATACATTTGGGGGTATATTTCTGGGAAAAAAGAGACACAAAATCGCGAAGCAACAGATTGGGCTCATGATGTTCATCAAAAAGCAAATGAAGCAAAATCACAGAGGCACAGATCAAGGCATTGTAGTCTTCCAACAAGAAATAGATGACATCAAGGCAAAATCGGATAAAAGAGCAAAGGGAATGTGCAATTTCATACCTGATTGATAATGGGAAAGATAAAATGCTGAGCTTTACTGGAATAAACACTCGCCGGAACCTGCTTGCTAATCGCCGGAGCTTTCCTTGCGTTATCGCCGGAGGAATTTATCAGAGATGAAAAGAGAGAAAAGTGTAAGAGTTGGGGGCAACTCCTCTATTTATAGAGGGAAAAAAGAGGGGAAACGACGTTTAGGATTCAAAATTCAAAAGTAATGATGGGGGGAACGGTTACCGATTTTTCCTCCGCCAATCAGAGCAAGGGACGGTTCAGTTCCAACCGCCGTGTCAGAGCACGTGACTGATGTGACGTTTCGTGTACCGATACATCCGTTTATATTTTTCAACCGTTCAAACCTCTTCTGACGGCCATCAACTTGTCCACGAATAAGCGGCCTCGACATCATTATCTCCCAACATTACTCAAGCGGCTAACATCACTCGGTGTCCGCCGTGGCTTATTCCCGACAAAACACCACCGATGGAGTATTATCACCGACTAAGCCCGACGAGCGTTGTCGGCAATTAAGCCTCGTCCGCTACAAATGCGCAGCATATAATCGGTAATTCGCTACGCGATACTAACACTGATTCAAGCATGTTCGCTGCAACGCACAGCATATAACTAGTGGTTTTCACCAACACTGGTCCAAGCCCGATAGAACAGTATCGGCGATCAAGCCTGTTCGCTGCAATGCACAGCATATAACACGGGTTCAAGCCCGCTAGAACGGTATCGGCATACCTCGGTCACGAGCGACCACAAAGGAGCTTCACCAAAAGTTCTTCAGAGTTCTACTCTCCGCCTTGGCGGGCACGCCAGGCACAGAGTAGGGGGCCATTGATATACCCGGGTCAGAACGGGGCCCCGTTCATCCCTATCGGGCCTATAACTCTGGCCCATCAACATATGAAAATGGGCTTTACTCTCCTCTGGCCGCTGCCACAGCCATCTCTTACCCGCTAGCTACAAGCCGGGACCTGTCCGCCAACCGTAAGCCGGATCTTGTCCTCCCGTTCAATGTCGGATCCATCTTCTCAATGTGATTTCTACCCATACAACCAAGGCACAAATGAGTCCGCTCGCTCGTCATTCTTATCAATAATCGATGGTCGTTACTCACCGGGCATATCGCTCGTCCGTCCGTCCGTCGTCCTTATCAATCCAGCTGGATGTAACAGCTGGCCAATCGTGACAGCTGGCTAGGACACTTGTAATGCATACGTAGTTAACTTAGCTATGTACTCTTAGTTGTCTTGTCAATGAACAGTAGACCGATTTACTTTTTAGCCTATAAATATGGGATCACATTGTAATAGAAGAAGGCTAATCAATCTCTCAAGCTTCAAGCTATAATATATTACAAGCAGAAACTCTGCCAATTTGTCGACTAATTCACTTGTTCTTCATAAACACTTAAACCGCCACCACTGTTCTTGATCACCACCGTGTCCTCACCGTCGAAATCACTCATCACAGCCTCATATCCACAGGATAAACACTGCTACCGCAAATCTGGTGTTCAACGCAACATCAATATTTAATTAATCAACATAATTAATATCTTGTATTTAATTTATTCATAATTAATAAATACCACCATATTAATTTACCACTATAACCTTTATAGTACGAGATAAATTCTTTCCTTATTTGGTTATCAAATATAACCACATTCTAATCCGGCTAGATGTTCATATGTGTGTGACCCGATAAGCTTCTGAAAATGTTGGCCGTAGGCACAAAGTGCAAATTACAAAAATGCCCTTCATACCTAACGATCACAGGATAGCGTCTAGCAACACACCGTGACCCCTAATCATCGGAAGAGTCAAATGCAATGACTACTACCTTTCATGTGAAACAGTTACCGTGTAACTTACAATCCTATCGCTGTAATAATATCCATACGATCGTATCTCGAGTGTCAATACATTAACGATCGTATCTTATAATCTGGATATCATGCTCTCTAGGAATAACACATTTACTCCCACTTTGCCAAGATTCACGAGAGCTAGATATTCCTTATAATTAAGAAGGCAATTTCGGATATTCGATCCCAATCATAGGATACGTGATTCCCGGACGAACTAACTTGTATACTCCTCATGATTCAGTATCACACCCAATCACTACCGCATAGTCGTCCCATGGCTAGGGGAAACCTCAATAGCGTCAAAGCATGACAGTCCACACCGTGATGCCATGTAGACTCCGGTCCTAAGGATAGTTACACCACTGCCACATAGTGCGACACTTAATATAAGTGGGCCAGTCTAACGTACGCATTCTCTAATACACGTCCACGTACAGTCCAAGTGTCTCTACACTTCGATAGATGAGATCTATCCCTGCCCTTAAAGACATAAGACATCTAATACGTGCTAGCCTGTTTATACTATCAATGCCCTGTTTAATAGTACATCAGCCTAGAGACATTTAAGTATCAAACTTATTAAAGTGATTAGTGATCTCATCAAGCATAATAGCCTATCATGGTTTCTCTATCACAGTTTAATACTAAGGACGTTATCATATAACAATTCATAATTGGTTCCTTAAAAGAACAGGTATATGACAACAGAAAAGCCATTTAATATATGTATAAACATAAAGAAATAGTAGAAATGATCTGACCCGGTCGGATCCGGTCCAACCCGATTGGGTTTAGGAGACTATTTCAACAATCTCCCACTTGGTCTAAAACCCATCACTCGCACACACAAGACCAAGTTGAAACACAAGAATCTCATGCAATACTCGCAACCAGCCTTAGCCGTGAACGGATCACTATCCGTGAAGACTCAGACTATCTTCATATCATGCTCCAAATGATCAAGTCAAAGGAACCACCTCAACACACACATGAATCTCCGACGAGACCCTGGTCCTTTCTTCAAGCAATGAATACACTTACTATATCAGCTATATAGAAAAGATGGAAGAACCGCACAAGGTTCAGGAATGAACCTTCTAGATCCATGTACTGCTCCCGCTGCGCCTTTAAGGCACTACTGTGTTTTGGGTAAGTTGTAGAATTTACAGTGATCCATAGCCTAGAACATTTCCAGCTTACTGTATCACTTAATCAAAGTGACTGCAAACCCAGACTGTAGCTCCCACTCACCTTCATAAGACTCAGGATATACGTCTGTATATCTATATTTATCTGATTCCAAGTTTCAATAAACTAGGAAACCATCCTTAACTTGTTTAAGGATATTCTCGACATTCACCAGATTCACTTTCATACCTGCTCATGACTCTTCATGGACTATGAACATCTGGCATTACTTTTATGATGGTTCCTATCGCAGTAGCAAAGGAAACCTTCCATAAGTGTCATCTTTCACCTTATCTTTAGGACAAATGTCCTAACATAGATAGATCTTGAGAACACCGGCTAGCGGTATCCTCTATCGCGATCTATGCTAAACTCTTTTAGCGTCACATCTATATAGGTAAACAATAAACTAACATCAGTTAAATCTATCACTATAGATTCTTATTTCTAAAATAAGAACTGCTAATCCAAGTGCTTTCGTAAAGACCTTGAACTACCAAACATTAATTGACTATGACATGGGGTGATAATTTTCGAGAGAGATATCCAATACCTTACTCAAAAATTATAACACTCTCATACTATCCATCTTGCACATTGGGCATATCTCTTCTTTTGACTAAATCAAACTCCTTTGATTATCAAACAAAGAAATTGTCTAGAGAAACTTGTTCGAGTCCATAAATCGATCGCGTGGGCTCACATATCATGTTATCATCTATGAACATCGAGATGTTTGCCCAACGTCTTCAACACTATCATATAGTCATGATACGAAGTTATAACAACCATAGTCTGAATTGAACTAGACTAAGTTGGCGGCATAAAGATAATTACAAGGTTTACACCCCGTACCCTTCAGCCGTCACTATAGCCTTATGGTAATCTTATTACTATCCATTTCAGCCTTTCAGGGCATTCCCCTTAGGTAAGACAAACTAGGTTCACAAACTGGTTATCACTGATGGAATCTAATTCAGATATAATGGCTCCTGTCCATATCTCTCAATCTTGCCTTTCAAACATTCCTTCATAAGTCGTGAGATATTCATTCTTCAAGATGAACATACCGGCAGCCTTTTCAGGCTTAAGGTCATCCACAGACTTATAGAACTTTTGTGTGCACTGAGCAGTGTTCTACACCTCATTGCTATGCGGCGTCTGCTTATGTTCCAATGGTTGAATGTATCTTTGTGGTTCTCAAACTCTTTTGAGATCTTATTTACTCCCACTATTTCTTTTGGAAGAGATACTTCCTCTAGAAGATAGCATGTTTGGAGACAAACACCTTTTGCTCCGCGGACAAGTAAACATTATCTAGCGTATTTGCTAAGATATTTCACAAAGCTGCATATGTCGTACTAGGCTCCAAGCCTTTCTGATTTTGCCTATGACAACTTCAAATCATCGGTTAAGATGGATTCGACATTATCATCTTCCATATCTTACTTATTCAACCTTTATTCATTGGAACTCGGTTAAGTGTAAGGGCACTATCCCCAAACGGGTAAAGATACTTCGCATGGCTTGCGTCACACCTTTATTATATAAAGTGTTGTTTCCATTTTAGAAGCACAATCTGATTGCGTATCCAAAAATGGTATCCTTCAATGGGGAATCTTATTCCTTTTCAGACAACTTCTGAAACACCCTTCAGGTATTAATTACTTCAATCAAATTGAAGATTAATTCCTAAGTAGCTCATCAATCTCATATTCAATTCGTACAAGCTCAAACTTTTCAGGCTTTCCGAATTGTTGTACTTCAATAAGTACATTCAACTATTTCCAAAGAATAGTCCAAGAGAGAGATAAACAATTGTTTATGGTATAAATTGTCATAAGCCAACAAACATCAATATGTTTAGGCTCTATTCAATCTTCTAGGTTTCATAACCTTTTCTTAAAAGGGTATTTTAATCCTCTTTGGATAAGATACGTATAACCCACATGATTCATAATCATATGGTTCAGCATCATCAGAATGACGTTTGGTTACACGCTTCCCTTCCATAGAGATTGTGCCTAGAACAGCCACAAATCAAGGATAACAAACTACTAATATTTGGTTGAGATTTCATCACCTATATCAATTATATAGTGACACTAATCTAGTATGTTAGATTTGATGACTATTCAACTTTATCGGAATAACGTTTATTCCTTACAATTGAATTGGTCCATTAAATCCTAACGGATAACTGAAAGTATGTTTCTTCATAAGAACCGGAACATAATACCATTTATTTAGTTCCCTTATCAGTTTACTAGATTCAGAACAAAACCGAAAATGTCGCAACGTTTGCTTCACTCTCGCGTATCTTTGTGTATTCCGTATTTAATCCTTCTAATTTAATCATACTCGTAAGATATCATATATCTAGGAGTTGACTTGAACTTAGATAGAATAATCTCAACACACCCGCCTAGAATAGAAACTTCAATAAGTCCTCTCTTTAAGCACTTGCCCTGACTTTTCTTTTTAATCCATTAAGCATTTGTAAATATTTCTTACTTCAGTCTTCATAAGACTTAAGAAAAATCACAAGAGCTATGTCTTTGATTTCCCTTCATAAAGAAAATCTAAACTTTATCAAATAGTTCACTTAACCTTTTGAATCGTATTCAAAACATTGACTATTTAATTAAACTTTAAGAAATGATTAAAGAATTAAGTCGATACTTAAATCTTACAATTTTGAAAACAACCTTTCCAAAATTCGATGCGGTCATTCTTATTCAACGTTTGAATTAATTGTCATCGTATGACTGAATGATCATATTGGATCGTATCCAATATCACGAGCTTCCACTTTTCTTTAATAATTAAAGTCTTGGAGCACTGCATTGAATATGTAGTCTCCTTGTCTCCAACTACTATAACAGGGTTGCTCGCGTCATTGCTCATTTTATAAGGATTAAAATTTACTTAACCATTTTGAGAACGTTTCTCAAACAGTCATTATTTGATTTTATTAATCGAGAATAAAAACATAAATATAAAAATTTGCTAAAAACTAAAATATAAAAAATAAAGATAAAAAAGTGTTGTTGTTTATACACGCAAAATCAAAAATGGTCTGCGGTTTATGATTTTGCTCCCACTAGTCAACTACTCCCAATTGACTTTCAAGAATCATTCAAAATTCTTTAGTGGCCAAGATCCCTTCTGGTTACCCCGATTCCCGACGAGGGCCGATCAACCGGAATAATTCGAAAGGTATGTACACTTTACCAATCACATCTCTATGTGACTCTTGGTGGTTGACTAGTCAACTCTTTGACAATACACATCTTTATGTGGTAGTCATCCCCTTGCCTCTAGAATAAGACGGTCCTGACGAGGGCCAATCACCGCAATACTCTAGTCAAGTCATAACCCAATATTCGCAAGATCTAATACTATAATATCTCAATAACGACGATATACCCAAGGTAGGTCAACTCCCGATTAGGCCCGATCAGTTGGATCCGAACAAGGGCTCTTCACCGTCGCTATAATATTGGGAGACAATATTTCGACTTGATTTTTGTTGTGGAAGTATTTACGTAAATTAATTCACTTAATTAATTTTAATTACGGTCTCATCAAATATATATATCTATCTCTATAGACATAAATCCTACACATTTATCTAGATCGAGCCTAGTCATGCATCTATCGTATCATATAAAATAAATACAAGCACAAAATAAATAAATGCGTGAAGTAACCGGTATGATCATGGACTTTTCCTAGATGCGGTTTCGAATACAAACTGACGAAACCGCGGATCACAATCTAATGTTAGCTGCAACCGCAAAGAGGATCTTTAATGCGCAATCTCCAATAGGATCTTTATTCTTCTTTCTTTGGTCTCCATCTTCTGCTCCATTCTTGTTACATTTAATTTTATCTAATAAAATAAATACACCCGCCGCAAATGGGGGGAGCTAACGGGAATGGGATAAATGCATAAAATAAACTAGGTCACGTTCTTCATAACAGCATAGGACAATTTTAAAACCAATAGAAAAATTAAATCATTCACATTTATTATATCGGTCGAGTCCATGATCAATCGGGGTCCATATAATCATATTATATCTACTATATCTAATCCATACAATAACATCTTATGAAAAAGATAAAATTAAAAATTTAACTACTTGCGTCTTAATTAATCAATTAACGTTTAATCTATTAAATAATTTTATCCAATCAATTAACTAATTAACATATAATTAATTAAATGATTTTAATCGAAATAAAATTAACGATTAATTTTAAACCGATTTCAATTTTAATTTTAATTAATTAGAACTATTCCAAAAATAAATAAAAATTAAAATTAGGTCTCTTTTGTTTCTTTTTTCTTTTGATTCCTAATCAAAAGGGATGCCTTTGGTTTCTAAACCAAAAAGCATCTCCCTTGGCCCTTTCCAAAATCAAAATTTTGAAAAGGGCCTAGGCCTAGGCCTTTTCGAAAATCAAATATTTTGAAAATGGTCTATGCCTATTCCAAACAAAATTTGAAAAGACCAATATTTTGGTTGATATTCCTGGCTACTTTCCAAAATCAAAAATTTGAAAGTGACCAAGGCCTTTTTCCCAAATCAAATATTTGGAAAGGGCCTAGGCCTATTCCAAACAAAGTTTGGAAAGATCATTATTATTTTAATGTCATGTGGCATCTCAATGACCCAAACTATTTGAACCATTAGTTACCCATATGACACCAACTAAACAATAAAAGATTTCAATCACAACTATGAACCATATTGAATCACAAAATACAAAAAATAAAATTTGGAGATCCACCAGCTTTGACCGGTCAAACGCCGCCGGCAGCAGGCTGCCCTGCCGCCGCCGCCAGTCGGCCGAGCATCACCAAATCTCGTTTTTTTCTTTTTCTTTTCGTGTATCGTTTTGCGAATAAAAATCTTTCATCTTTTAATTATGTGATTTAAACGATAAAATTAACTACGCAAAATAACATGCTTATTGCTTAAGCTCGAAGCTCTCTCTGATACCACTGTTAGGAAATCTATGCGGGAACGTAGCGGAATTCAAAATTTTATTTCCTTTGACCAGGAACGACTTCGTTTAAGCAACAAACATATAAAGCTAGTAGACGGTGGTTACCTTGCTTGATGTAAAAGATCGACGCTTTGACCGTCTAAGGAGAGTAGCGATGCACGGAGCCGGCCAAGCGTTCGGCCTCTACCGCTAGTCCACAAGAACAACCCTCCGGAATCCACCAATGGATTTCTACTAGAAAAACCCGGTTACTAGACCGATCTTTTCTCTCTCTAAATCTCTCCCTAAGAAGCTCTCTATTTTTCACAAGAACTTGGCTCTTAGAATTGTGATTTGCAAAAGAGCTAGCCAAGCCCTCCTATTTATAGGAGTAACTTGCGCCCCTCTCTAGTCCCAATCTGATTGGGAGAAGCTTCCTAGTAGATTGAGGAGAAAGAAACCATTTTCCCAATAAAATAAGGAAAATATATTTGATTGATTTATCTCATTTAATTTAATATCCTATATTAAATATTTCCAAGATATTGTCAATATCTTATATTTACTATATTTATCTTATTACCATAAATCTATTTTTTTAAAAATCAATTAATATATAATATTAATATTATGGTAATCTTATTAATTAAATTGCACAATTCAAATGTATCATATACACTCAAAATATGCGCCCCTTTTGCCAAAGATTTGGCATCTGAAATATTCTTTAATTAATATAATACTATGATTAATTAATTCACAAAATACATGTATATCATATTTATATATATATTTCGAAATTATATGTATCAATATACATATTTAATTAATCAACATAATTAATATCTTGTATTTAATTTATTCATAATAAATAAATACTACCATATTAATTTACCACTATAACTTTATAGTACGAGATAAATTCTTTCTTTATTTGGTTATCAACTATAACCACATTTTAATCCGGCTAGATGTTCATATGTGTGTGACCCGATAGGCTTCCGAATATGTTGGCCGTAGGCATAAAGTGCAAATTACAAAAATGCCCTTCATACCTAACGATCACGGGATAGAGTCTAGCAACACACCGTTACCCCCAATCATCGGAAGAGTCAAATGGAATGACGACTACCTTTCATGTGAAACAGTTACCGTGTAACTTACAATCCTATCGCTGTAATAATATCTATACGATCGTATCTCGAGTGCCAATACATTAACGATCATATCTTATAACCTGGATATCATGCTCTCTCAGAATAACACATTTACTCCCACTTTATAAAGATTCACGAGAGCTAGACAATCCTTATAAGAAGGCCATTTCGGATATTCGATCCCAATCATAGGATATGCGATTCCCGAACGAACTAACATGTATACTCCGCATGCTTCAGTATCACACCCAATCACTTCCGCATGATCGCCCCATGGCTAGGGGAAACCTCAATAGCGTCAAAGCATGACAGTCCACACCGTGATGCCGTGTAGACTCCGGTCCTAAGGATAATTACTCAACCGCCACATAGTGCGACACTTAATGTAAGTGGGTCAGTCTAACGTACGCATTCTCTAATAGGCATCCACGTACAGTCCAAGTGTCTCTACACTTCGATAGACGAGATCTATCCCTGCCCTTAAAGACAGAAGACATCTAATACGTGCTAGCCTGTTTATACTATCAATGCCCTGTTTATTAGTACATCAGCCTAGAGACATTTATGTATCAAACTTATTAAAATGATTAGAGATCTCATCAACCATAATCGCCTATCATGGTTTCTCTATCACAGTTTAATACTAAGGATGTTATCATATAACAATTCATAATTGGTTCCTTAAAAGAACATGTATATGACAACATAAAAACCATTTAATATATGTATAAACATAAAGAAATAGTAGAAATGATCCGACCCGGTCAGATCCGGTCCAACCCGATTGGGTTTAGGACACTATTTCAACAGGAAAGACCCGGCACTTCATTTTCTCGGGGGCGTTGTACAAACTCATCTCTGTCATGTACTGAAAGAGATGGTCGGACGGATCCTTGGTTCCGTCATATGAATATATTTTGGGGACCTTGAATCCCGCAGGTCGGGGATATGCCTCTATCTGGGCCGTAAAGGGTGAAGTGAAGTGAAGGAGAACTCACTGTGCTTCTTTCCCATAATGACGTCAAACTCTACCATAGCCGATTCTAGGGCTCGCTGGTCAATCAATTTCTCCCTTGGTTCGAAGCTGATGAATGATCCTCCAGCCTGTTTCGTTTAGAATTACGGGTATTATGAGGAGTGAGACTCTTCTCTTGTGCCTCTTTTTCCTCTAAATCATGTGCAGCCACTTACAAATTAGCTTGTCGAGCCTCTGGATCCATATCCATTAATTGATCTACTACTTCTTGCCGAGCCGTATTCAAGGTGGCTCATTCACTTGTCGTGCTCTGACCTTCAACCTCCGTTCTGGTGGTTTCCTCAGGATCATTGTTTTGTCCCTCTTGGGCGTTTTCTGCAACAACCTGAGTGCGTGTTCTCACCATGGTGACGGTTGGATCTTGGAATCAAATGTCAGTAGAGACCCTCATTTTAGAGCCAATTTGACGTTGACGGGTACCGTTGATGTGACAATCCGTGCCGATTTACTCTAGAGACAATTATTCAAGATCCAAGAGCCAACATAAAAATGTGAATCCGGGAGGGGTTTGTGTGTGGACTTAGACTAAGCCTGAGAATTTTCTTCTCAAGTTGCCTACGTATCCTGGGATTATTCAGGAATCAAGTCTGCCGTATTTCTACGGATTATTTATATAGGGAACGTGTTTACCCTAGGCTGTAATTTTGCCGTGTCCTCCAAGGACTCTTGTTTGTAACTGATTATGGATTTGTACGTGTTAATCTCCGTGATTCTAGGAGATAATCACGCTAGTTTGAATGACAGGATCAGAGTTGTAACTGTCGAGGATTCTTTCCATCTCTATCATGTTTATTACCCTCAGAGCTTCAAGCGATGACATGGCCCGAGCTGCGCTACTCTCGCTCTACGGTGCCTTGACCGACCTGCGGTGGGCTACATGTGGTGCTCGGTAAACTAGATAGACCTCCCCTCTGGGGACAAAGGTCTTTATAACTGAGTATTAGCTAGGGTTACTAGGCCCTAAATGCTTTTCTTCTCTCTCCTTACTTATTGTTTATTCGTCTATGGGGTGACACATGGCTGATTCTTAACCCGACCTCTGTCACCCACACTTGTTTTTTTGTTTGTTTGGGTGACTGTGCTTGGAGCGGGGTTTGAACCCAGAACCTCTCGCTCTGATACCATGTTGAATACCATCTCTCCCCAAAGCTTAAGCTGATGGGGATTTAGATAATTAGCATTTTATATATTCAACAATTATTCAATGTATTATGTTCAAGCGTCAGATCATTATGTTCTTTTGATGGATACCGAACCTCAAACACCGAAGTACACATCACGTTTTTTATATCAAATATGTCTTTTCAAGGAGGGTTTACCTTATGAAGCACGGTCTCAATCTGTTAACTTATCTCACATGTTTAAGTTTTAGTTTAAAGTGAGGCACACAAAACTGAAAATTAAACGATGGAAGAGGGATTTTACTACAAATGCCCTTCGTCTGATTCAAACATTACAGAGTTCTATTAATGTAATCCAACAGAGTGCAGAATCGGCAACTTATTCATCTTAGACTATCCCACAACTATTCACCTTAGGAGGGAATTACAATCGGCATATTTAAAAGAGGAGATGTTTTGGGCTCAAAAATCACGTCTAAAATGGTTAAAAAGTGGTGATAAAAATACCTCCTTTTTCCATGCTTTTGTGGCTAATCGGTGGAGAAACAATGCCATTATAAGGCTCTTAAATCAATTGAGACAGGGGTGTGGCTTACGACACAAGAAGATATTGTTAAGGAGAGGACCACATACTATGATCAACGTTTTGCAGTGCTAAGGATTTGCCCCAAGTTAATGTGGTATTACAAGAAATTCCAACAGTCATTTCCTCTGAAATGAATGATCAACATTTTGGCCCCGTTTTGTTCAGCGGGGTCCGTAAATATTTAACCAAATAAATAATTTTTTTCACGGGGTCCGGAATATTTGTATATAGATTGTTAAGAAACGAAAATGAAAGTATTGGAGATATAATTAGATTTGCTCGTGTAGCTGCTGCTTTATTTCCAAGCTTGGTCTTCGCACAGCGCCGTCCGCTTGAGGGAGCGTATTAGACAATATGGACTGTGCCGTCATTTTATATTAGGGTTTTATATTTATTTTTGTATTTCCGTTTATAGCCCTTGTGGCTCTCTATATAAACATCTTGTAATAGCTATTCTCAAATCAATATCAATAAACAATGCATTATGATGTTATAATTCTGACATGGTATCAGAGCCATCGGTCCTAAACCCTAAATTTTTTTTCCGTCTTTTTTTTTTTCAGCCTCTCCTCTGCCGCCACAAATTTTTTTTTTTTTTCAGCCTTGCCGCCGCTGCCACCTTCACGCCGCCGTGATGCCTACTCCCTCCTCCCCTTCTGATTCTTCTCCTTCCCTCATTGCCGCCCTTCCTCCTAAACCCTAAATCCTTTTTTTTCCGTCTTCTTTTCTCCTCTCTTCTAGCAGCCGGCATCCATGGCTCCAGCGCCGTCCCTTGCTCCATGGCTACCGCAAATCTCTCTCTCCTGCTAACACGGGTTGATTTTATTTTCTGCACGGGTCACTCCCAAAATATTTTATTTTCTGCATGGGTATATCCCAAAATATTTTATTTTCTGCACGGGGAAAATCCCAAAATATTTTATTTTCTGTATGGGTATATCCCAAAATATTTTCTTTTCTGCACGGGTATATCCCAAAATATTTTATTTTCTGCAAGGGTATATCCCAACTACTAGACAAACCCTCGCAGCCGCCGCTGCTAGGTCTCCTGCCGCCGGATCTTCTCTTTGCCGCCGCTGCGATGACAACTCCCTCTTCATCCCAAAATATTTTGCCGCTCCGGATCTTCCCTTTTCCGCCGGCGATGATATCTCCAAAATATTTTATTTTCTCGCATGGGTATATCCCAAAATAAACTATCCCAAAATATTTTATTTTCAATATCAAAAAAAAAAAAAAAAAAATTTTTTCTCGCAAGGGTATATCCCTCCCTCCCCGTTCCCACAAAGTTGATCATCGGTTCTCTTTCGGGTATATCCCTCCCTTCGACAAACCATCAACGCCAACGTGTTTCAAGCTTCAAGTCCGCCGCGCTCCCATGTGCTTCGAGGGGGCCTATTGGAGATATAATTAGATTTGCTCGTGTAGTCGTCGCTTTATTTCCAAGCTTGGTCTTCGCCGCGCCGTCCGTCCGCTTGAGGGAGCGTATTAGACAATATGGACTGTGCCGTCATTTTATATTAGGGTTTTATATTAGGGTTTTATATTTATTTTTGTATTTCCGTTTATAGCCCTTGTGGCTCTCTCTATATAAACATCTTGTAATAGCTATTTCAAATCAATATCAATAAACAATGCATTATGATGTTATAATTCTGACAGAAAGAACAAGACTCGGATTCATAAGAATTCTGTACTTTAGATTGATGAAGAAGATGAACATTCAAAAGTAAGAAAAGGCGGGAAAATAGAGTGATACAATTCCCCAAAAATTGAACATTGTAACAATGAATTAAACTTGCTAACTAACCTCCTAGCTCCTAATTGCTATTTATAGACTAACTGGGTCATACACTTCGTAACTAACTTCCCTAACAAACTAATTGCTTTCTCAAGTTGACATGTTCGACGAAATGCCCCAAAGAAGGTGTCTTATCTCTCTGCACTCCAATCCCTCATCTGCTGTGTCCTTAGTAAATTTAACACCCCCTCAAGCTGGAAAAGGTGAAAACATGACAGCTTGCACTCCAATCACTCATCTGCTGTGTGTATGGATGTGATAGATGATGTATGATATATGTCTTTGATAGGAAACCTGGGCAATAGTCTGTGTAGAGTAGCTTTGTCCACTGGTTTGGTGAGTATACCTTCCAAATTATCTTATGTTCTTACAGGTAGTGGTTTGAACACTTTCTGTTGGTATTTCTCCCTCACAAAGTGACCGTCAATTTCTATGTGTTTTGTCCGTTCATGAAACACAAGATTCTTTACAATGTAGAGGGCACTTTTACTGTTACAAAATAGGGGTACCACTTGTGGATGATGCACCTGAAAGTCTGTTAATAAGTATATGAGCCACTGGATTTCACAAGCAGTAACAGCTAAGGCCCTATACTCAGCTTCAGATGAACTCCTACTGACTGTTTCTTGCTTCTTACATTTCCAGGATATAAATGCTTTTCCCAGAAAGAGTGTATAACCTGTCACTGATCTTATAGTTATAGTACATCTACCGCAGTCAGAATCTGAAAATGCTTTAAGGACTAGTGAACCATTTGCTGGAAACAAAATGCCTTAGCTATGAGCAGATTTAAGGTACTTGAGTAATTTGTGAGCTGCTGCCAAGTGGTTTTCTGTTGGATGATCTAAAAATTGACTTAGTTGTTGAATGGCAAAGGCAATATCAGGTCTGGTGTTCCCCAAATAATATGTTTTCCAATAAGACTTTTATAATAAGTGTTGTTGGACAGTGGAGGGGAGTCTTCTTTAGATAAAGATATGCATGGATCCATAGGAATAGAAGATGGTTTGGAACAAAGATAGCCAAATTCCTTTAGCAAGTCTAGACAATATTTTCTTTGATTCATAACAATACCATGCTTAGACCTTGCTATTTCAAACCCTAAAAAATACTTGAGTTCCCCTAAATCCTTGATAGTAAAAGCTTGATGAAGTAATGTATTTACATCTTGAATAGCCTGAATATTCAAACTTCCCATTATTATGTCATCTACATATACTAAAGGGCAATGAAGTCTTGTCCATTAACTTTAGTAAAGAGGCTATGATAATTTTTTGACTGAATATACCCTACTTTAACCAATGTGGTAGTCAACTTAGCATTCCATTGTCTACTAGTCTGCCTTAAGCCATAGACTTATTGAGTTTGCAAACTAAATTAGATCCTTGGACAATTAAATCCAGTGGTAATCTCATATATACTTCCTCATCTAAGTCTACATGATCAGAAAAGAAGTAATCTCATGTATGACATCCAATATCTATTGGTGCAAATTCCATTGTTTCAAATGCCAATGCTTCATGGCTGCTTAACTTAAGAAAAGTCTGACATTGGACATCTTTGCTACGAGTGAAAAATTTTTCAAGGAAATCAATCCCTTCTGTCTGTGTATACCCCTTTGCCACTAATATGTCTTTGTATCTATCAATGCTGCCCTCTGCTTTTCTTTTAATTCTATAAACCCACTTACACCCTATTGGGACTTTGCCTTGTGGTTAAGGAATGACTGACCATGTATTTGTTTTATGAAGGGCATTCAACTCTTCTTGCATGGCCTGCTGCCATTCTGGAAATTGAGCAGCTTTTTTATATATTGATGGCTCCTTTTCTTTATCTAGATGGTTGTAAAATCCTTATAGTGAGTAGAAAGATGATCATAGGATACAAAATTTTGTATCAGGTGAGGTGTAGTGGTAGTTTTTCCCAATGAAATGTGATAATCCTGTAAATATTGTGGGGTAGTTTTCTGTCTGGTAGATCTTTTAATTGGTTCTGCAGGTGCTGGAACAAAAGTGTCATTCAAGAACTACAATAGTGCTTGGTTGTTGTTCAACACTTGGTGCACTAGATTGAGGCATACTTGTCTCATCAACTGGTGTAGAAGCATCTTGAATAAAATATTGTGGCACAACCATTTGATCATCAACAGTGTCTATGTCTAAGAAAGGTAAGGTTGTTTCATGGAAAACTACATCCCTAGAGATAAAAAGTTGCTTGGTAGATAAATCTAGAAGGATATAACCTTAAGTATGAGCTGCATTACCAAGGTGAGCACACTTCCTACTTCTGGTGTCAAATTTTCCTCTACCCTGCAAGATAGTATTAGAAAAAAACTAGAGAACCAAATACTTTAAGATTATCATAAGCAGGAATTTTATCATAAAATAACTGGTAAGGTGATTTATCATCAAGTAATGGTGTAGGAGTGGTATTAACTAAATATGTAGCATGGAGAAGACACAAACCCCAATAAATCAGGGGTACATTGGCAAGAAATCTCAGTGCTCTTGCTGTAACAAGTAAGTGTTGGTGTTTCCTCTCAACTATGCCATTTTATTGAGGGGAGTGGACAGAAGAGGTCTCATGGATGATACCTCTTTGTGCATAGAAACTACCCATTTGAAATTCTAAACCATTGTCAGATCTAATAGTTCTAACATGAACACCAAACTGAGTATGTACCCATTCTCAAAACTGTTTCCGTAAAGGTCTAGCTTCTGATTTAGCTTTCATTAAAAAGATCCGCATATATCTAGTAAAGTCATCTACTATAGACAAGAAATAGTATTCACCATTATGTGTACAAGTCCTATTAGGGCCCTAAATATCTACATGCACAATATCAAACTTGTTATGTGTAACAAAAATGCTAGTAGGAAAAGCTATTCTCTTCTGTTTTTCCATAGGACATACATGACCTCTTGATCAGAAGGAAGAAACAAACTAGATACATCATGATGTTTTATGCATTTTAGTCTTTGTAATGAAGGATGGTCTAGTCTATAGTGCCATAGTAAAGTAGGAGAGACAACATAAGCAACAAATCTTTGATGTAATCTGTGTGAAGCTTTCAAAATGTAAAGTCCACCCACCAGATCAACTGAACCAATCATATTCTATAGTGTGTATCATGCATCACACAACTGTTAGCATTGAAAATTAAGGAATAATGTCATGTTGCTAATAACCTCCTTACAGGTGACATATTATAGGAAAAATATGGAACACAAAGAACATTAGTCAACAAAATATCCTCATTGGCCTGACTTCACCTATATGAGAAACAACAACAGCATGAGCCCTAATGGGCAAATTAACAGATAGGTTTTGAACCTTAACAAAATTTTGCATAAGCAAATGAGATTGGACCGCATGATCTGTGGCACCAGAATCAATTATCCAACTATATAAAGTACCTTACACATTAGTAGGTGCTACTTGGACATTTGAAGTCATAACAATAGGAGGCTGGGATGATTCTTGTACATCTTCCCGAATCTTGACAGTCCTTATCATGTCCATGATTGTTTCATATTAAGACCATTGACATCAGATTATTTGAACCATAATCTGATTGATGTGAAACAACATGTTGATGCTCAGCAGGCATATAAGGACCTTTCTACACTGAATCTTGATAGATACCAGCATCAAAACCTACTTGATTAGCAAGAATCTCTCCTCTTCCTCTTCCTTTGTTTGGATACCCATATTTTAGGTAACACCAGTCAATGGTGTGACACTGTTTCCCACAATAGGTGCACTGAATTGTCTTGCCATTATTATGAAAATTCTTAGTTATACCTCTGCCTTGACCTCTTCCAATACCTTGATAGGTGTTGTTTGCATACTGCCTTTGGCTAGAAAAATCTTGGTTCTGCCTTGTTTGTACTAAATTCACACTTAACACCACATTTTCTCCAGTAGTTACAACATAATTTAGTTGTCCTTCATGTTGTAATACCATGGAAAATGCAGTCCTAACATCTGGTAAAGGCCTAGACATCAAGATCTGGGACTTAAAATTGCTATAACTTTCATTCAATCCCTTTACAAACCGAATTACATAATCCATTTCATTGTATTCCCTGTAAGTCCCCAAAGCTAAACAAGTACACAGAGGTGGAGGCCTAATCACAATAAATTGATCCCAAAGTGCCTTAAGTTTTGTAAAATATGCAGTGATAGATAAGGCACCTTGTTTAATAGTAAAAATTTCTTCCTGTAGATTAGACAATCTATACACACTATCACCCCAAACCTATCATTCAAATCCAGCCAAATATCATGTTCTGTCTTCAGCCAAACACTTTGATAAATCGATGGATCAACAGAGTTAAGTATCCAAGAACTTACCAAATCATTGCATTGAGTCCATGCCTCAAAATTAGGATCAGTTTCCAAAGGTTGAGGTAAATAACCATCAACAAACTTTATTTTACCCTTAGTAGATAAAACCATACCGATTGCACGTTTCCAACAGTGATAATTTTCTGCTCCTTTCAAGACAGGCTGAACAAGTGTTGTAGAGGCGTTTTCTCAAGTATGAATGTAATAATGATCACGAACTGGAGCAGGATTGCTAATGTTCTGTGCTTGATTCGCCATTGAAACAAACTAGAGCTCAAGATAGTCAAGAAAGAAAGACGAATAACAGTAATACGAAACTAACAAGCGGAAGTATGCTTTGATACCATGTTAAGAAGCGAAAATGAAATAACAGAACTCGGATTCATACAAATTCTATGCTTTAGATTGATGAAGAAGACGAACACTCAAAAGTAAGAAAAGGTGGGAAAAGGGAGTGATACTAATTCTCTAGAAATTGAACATTGTAACAATGAATTAAACTTGCTAACTAACCTTCTAAGCTCCAAATTGCTGTTTATATAGACTAATAGGGTCATACACTTCGTAACAAAATTCCCTAACAAACTAACTGCTTTCTTAAGTGGACAGTTCGACGAAATGCCCCAAAGAGGTGTCTTATCTCTTTGCTCTCCAATCCCTCAACTGCTGTGTCCTTAGTATATTTAACATAGATAAAATGTAGAGTATTCTTATTTTTAGCAGGGTCTGTGGACCCTATTGTTGTAAAGGTAGATCCGCCTCTGTTGACAACACAGAAAGTTAAATCTATGATTTTCTCAATGGCACCAAATATTTCCCAGGCTTGGATTGTATGACTCCTTTGTTCTATCACATTTTAAAAGATGGCATTAATTCTATTGGCTTTGTCATCATATCTTAATTTGGGGCACCTTCTCAAATCATGGAATCACACCCTTGTTTCTTTTGTTCCAATGGTTATGCATCTCAGGTTTTGACACACAAATGACTGATTAGTTTATGTAACGCGGCTTACAATGTTTTGACCAAGGTCCTAAGTAATAGGATGAAACCTTTCTTACATATTTGTATGTGGATTATGTTTTTGAAATTTTACACTTCCTATGACACTTTTGGTGAAATACTTGTGGTGTCTTATGATTCATCCAAATCGATCTATTGGTATCCAAAGTGTTAAATATAAGTATTTCCACACACAGTTAAATCTGGCTACATAATGGAAAACATGTTGGCTTCGCAATCCACGTCTACATCAACCATTGAAAATTGTGTTACTTTTGAAGCTATTCCAGTTTTATTCTTTATTTGAAGATATGGCAGATTATAGCCAAACCTAAGATTTAGTTATTTTTCTGGAAAAGCTCGCACAAAGCCATACATGTTACAGTGGTATTATCACGAAGAATGTCCACCTTTTCTATGCAATGTCAACTCGATCTATGGTGATAAACCGGAAACGTTATCTCATTTATTCCACACTTGTTCAAGTTCACAACTTATCTGGTGACTTGCACCTGTACAATGGTCCTTCTTCAATTCAGGACATGTATCGCTTAACATGTTACATTATATGGATGAGAGAGTGTTGGATGCAATAGGATGTGCACACTCATATACTCAGCTCAACTGAATTGGAGCTGTCCTGAAGACTTAACACTTAACTGACTTAGAGAATTTAGATGAGACACTACACAAATGACTATGTTCTATTGTAACTTCTTTTAATTCAGTTATACTGAATATAACCGTTGTAGTGATGTATAGTCTATAAACACTTCATGATCAAGAGCGTTGTAACTTAACTTGTTAATTTTATCTTTGATCAACAAGAATTCCGCATTATATTTTCTCTTGTGTTTTTCTATTGCATCAATTTCAATGTGGTATCAGAAAGTTTTTTGCTCAGTTTGGGCTAACATTGATTTTTAGCATAAGAAACTTGAGAGTTTTCTTCAAGATTCTTGATGTTATCATAAAAACTTGAGAGTTTTCTGTGATTTTTTCTAGAGTTAGAATCCATTTCTTGATCAATTCATGATCACTCTTCTAGGTTTTCTGTGAATTTGTGTGATAATATATTGTTCATGATAAACATGGCAGCTAAGAAGCAAGAATCTGCCTCCCATTTGTTCTTGATGATAAGTTGTGTGATTAGATATTGTGTGATTATATATTGTTCTTGATGATAAGTTGTGTTCTCTTTGTGGAATGGTTAATGAATCTGCCTCCCATTTGTTCTTTCAGTGTCCTATGTCTTGTATGGTTTGGGGGAGGATCAGGCAGTGGCTTGGCCTCAGCAGGAACTTGGAAATTATGGTTAGTGCTGTTAGATGGATTAGTAGGAAGTGCACGGGTACTTCCCATGGGAATGTGGCCAGATCTGCTTGTGTTTATGTTGTTGTGTATTGGCTTTGGCACATGAGGAACATGAAGAGATTTGATGGGGTTTTAATGAAGATTTCTGATGTTCTGCATTGTATTAAAATTCATGTCTTTTATATAATGCATGTTGCTTTTCCTTTGTACACTTTTACCCTATGATGTTAGGGTTTTGTACATCTTTTGTTATATCTTTTGGTGCTTGTTGGTGGTTGTATAAGATTATTTTGTTTCTCTAGACACATGGGATAGGCTCTATGAGTTTTGCTCTCACATGACCCCATTTTGTAGTTTTTGAGTGTTGTTATGTGTTTAGTGGCTGTTGTTTCTTGTAGCACATAACCTCAGGGGTCTTATGCTGCTTGGAATCAACAAATCTAACTTCTTTTCAACACTATGTAGGTTTTATTCTAGTTTCTTTATTGTCTAGGATGTAATTTCTTGTATTTTACATACCTTGATTATATATATTTTTACATTTAACCAAAAAAAGAATCGAGTCCCTCAAGTCCATTTTATGTTCATACCAATGAGAATCCTTCATTACTATTAGTCCATCCATTGATGAATGGTAACAATTATCATCCATGGAAGATGTCCATGGAAATGATGCTGATAACAAAGAACAAGTTCAGGTTTGTTGATGGTACAATCAAGAAACCATAGGTAAATTTTTTGATTTTCAATTATGGAGGCAATGCGATACATTAGTTAGGACTTGGATCCTGAACTCAGTAGAGAACACTTTTTCTCAGAGTTAGATGTATTTCATAAGTGCCCAGGATGTGTGGAAGAACCATTCTGATTGATTTTCAAGTACGGATGCTTTCAGACTGTCTGATATTCTTGAAGAGATGAATTCACTGAAGCAAGGAGCAGATTTTGTAAATCAATTCTTCACTAAACTGATGGTTCTATTGGGAAAAGTCAATACTATCAGGCCAATTCCTGTTTGTACATGTGAGCTTCAGTGCCATTGTGATGCCATAAAACCTTTATTGGATCACATGGAAACATAACATGTGATGAAAATCTTCAAGAGAGTTAGTGATGAATTTGAGCCAAAGGTGTCTCAAGCCATGTTAATGGTTCATTTTCCTGAAATCCAAGATTCATTTGCAATGGCAATCAAGTTTGAAAGGAACAAGAACTATGTGGCTAACAAAGCAAGAAATAAGGATTCTACAATCTTGATGGATGAAAAAGCTTGACAGGTCAGAAATGACATAAATGATCAAAATAGGGCCAGATCTAGTAAGTTCAATAGAGTAGATTAGTCAAAGAATCTCCCTGCAAACAGCACTAAGGCCAAGAATCTTAAGAAAGTTCGGTGTAGTTTTTATGGTTTTAATGGTCGTACTGAAGATAACTGCTACACGAAACATGGCTATCATCCTAGTTTTAATTCCAAGAGAGCTAATATGGTAGATCATTCAGGTGAAAATCGGTTTGCCGATGAAGAAGATCATGACCTTGGGTTAGCTTGGTTAGGGTTTCAATGTCTTACTACACAACAACTAGATCGAGAAGTTGATGTTATACCCAAAGTATTACAATGCGATAATAAAAGTAAAGAACAGAAAAGATGAACAACAATTTATTATATTCTGGAACGACAACAAACAGAAAGGAAAAGCAGAAAGAAAACAACAAGGATATGTAACCGGGATGAGCTAATCTCTGTCCTTAAGACAATTATGCTCCGGCAGTACCCACGGTTTAGCACTTGTCTCCTAGGATAACCCAATTACCTATTCAAATTGAGGTACATCAGCTTCTGAACTCAACGAACTCTTGGTGCTTCAGAATCTCTTCAACTAAAAATGAAATTGTTTAAGTGATTTGTGTTGTCTTTCAATACCATTCCCATTGCAAGAGAGGACCCTATATATAGGAGGAAGGAGCAGCCTTGAAGTGTGTGAATTGATGGCCACTAAACCATCAGGTTGAAACTGCTCTTGTATTAAAGCTATATGAACTGAATCGAACTCGAACTCGAACTGAACTTGACTCATACTCTCAGCTCGAATCTGATTTATTGGACTTGGATAATATCCAGATAAAATTTGTCCAAAAAATATAATACTGCCTCAGGCCCAGAAGGCCCATTCCCCATTCCCCCAAGCCCAAGCCCAAGCCCAAGGTCAATGGTCACGGGCACGGGAACGGGCGGGCGGCGGCGGCGCGCGCGTGCGCGTGTGGCATTTTTAGTAAACACTCAGCCCACTAAAACCACTCCAAGTTCTCTCCCTTTCTAAGAGATTATACCAACAACAAAACTTCCACCACTTAAATATTGAGGAAATGTTGGCACATTTCCCAATGTGGGATTAAGAAGTTTGTCTTTTCAACTTCTTTTTCACACCTTTTCAACTACCCACTTTAAGCCTTAATTTCTCATTCACCCGACATCCGAATTGAATGATTCAAAACCTTATTTTCAACTACGTCTTACGTAATTTCCAAAGTCATCACTAACTCTTGATAATCTATATAAGAGTTATACCGAAATCGGCTCTCAAAGTGGTTTCAATAAATGATTAAAAAATCATTTTAAAATGTTATAAAATATTTTTTCCTTTTATCCTCATATATCTCCAAAAATCCCCCACATGAATGGAAATTAATGCTAGACCCATAAGAGATTCTGACAGAAAGTATTGCATCAGGAGAGGTAGCTTTTGGCTTTGAACCTGCCTTAGTGAAATACTATCGGATCTACTCGGTTAATCAGTGAACAATGTCTTGAACCGTTCAGCCTTTAATGTAAAACCAAACAATAATAATCACACAATATTTCCCTTAACACGTGTTGGTTCTCATGGTTGTGCTCATTTTGGCCATGAAACACCCTGGTTTCAGAAAGAGCGTTAGAGATTTCAAGCCACTGAATTCTCACAGAAGCGGCCCCACTTCACACTTACATAGGTGACCTCCTATCAAGAGTATTCTGCCATACCCTACTTGAATTTGATCAAGCTATAGGAATCATTAAAAGTTTTCACTTATCCTTACACACCTGACAGATAACACTTTTATTCATAGAATAGGTAAGTGTTCAATGAACCTTCATAACTTAGTTGTCCCTTTGGACCATGATCTTAGGATCTCCAGTCAACATGGTGGGGTTACGATTACAAAGTTTCTGTCGTAATTGGCTTCAGTCCCATTCCGTCTGTCAATTTTGACATTTGATCTCTAGGTAAACCTTTTGTTAGCGGATCCGCCAGATTGTCCTTCGATTTAACAAAATCGACGGAAATCATGCCGTTAGAGATCAGTTGTTTAATGGTATTATGTCTACGACGAATATGTCAAGACTTACCATTGTACATACTATTTTGTGCCCGGCTTATAGCCGACTGACTATCGCTATGTATGCTTATAGGAGCAATAGGCTTAGTCCCGCATGGAATATCCTCGAGGAAATTACGAAGCCATTCTGCTTCTTCTCCTGCCTTGTCCAATGCAATGAACTCAGCTTCCATAGTGGAACGAGCAATGCAAGTTTGCTTTGTGGATTTCCAAGACACAACAACACCAATAATTGTGAATACATATCCACTTGTGGACTTCGAATCTTTCGAGTCAGATATCCAATTTGCATCACAGCATCCTTCTAATACTGCTCGGATATCTCGTGTACCGTAATCCAAGATTCATTGTGAATTTTAAGTACCTCGACTCTATTCAATGCTTTCCAATGATCCTCACTTGGATTACTTGTAAATCTGCTCGCTTTATTTACAAAGACATGCTAAGTCCGGTCTAGTACAGTTGGTTATGTACATCAGACAGCCCTATGATTTGTGAATATTTTAACTGAGACACAGGTTCTCCTTTATTTTTGACTCAGTGGATAGTCAAGTCAATAGGATTTTTTTATCGGACTTTCATTAAAGAAGTTAAATCTTTTTAGAACGGACTCAACATAATGAAACTGTGACAATGCAAGTCCATCCGACATTCTAGAGATTTTAATCCCCAAAATTACATCTGCAACTCCCATATCCTTCATATCGAAGTTTCTTTTTAACATCTTCTTAGTATTCATGATTATATCATGAGTACTTCCCAAGATTAACATGTCATCAACATATAGACATACTATCACAAAGGAATTAGAAGTGTTATTGACATAAACACATTTATCGCACTCGTTAATTTTAAACCCATTAGATAACATCGTTTGATCAAATTTTTGGTGCCATTGTTTTGGCGCTTGCTTAAGCCCATACAATGACTTAACGAGTCGACACACTTTGTGTTCTTGACCTGGAACCACATAACCTTCGGGTTGTTCCATATAGATTTCTTCTTCCAATTCACCATTTAAGAAAGTAGTCTTTACATCCATTTGATGTATTTCTAGATTATTTACCACAACAATTGCGATAAGAACTCGTATCGACGTGATCCGAGTAACCGGTGAATATGTATCGAAGAAGTCAAGACCTTCTTTTTGACGATAACCTTTAGCTACCAGTCTGGCCTTAAATTTATCGATCGATCCATCAGCCTTGAATTTTTTCTTAAAAATCCACTTACAACCGAGAGGTTTATGTGGGATATTTACTAATTCCCAAGTATTATTTTGCATAATGAAATCGATTTCACTTTTGACTGCTTCTTTCCAGAACGGCGCTTCTGGATTTGACATAGCCTGTTCATATGTACTTGGTTCGTTTTCTACCATATAGGTGAAAAAATCAGGACCGAAAGACGTTGAAGTCCTTGCCCGTTTACTCCTACGAGGTTCGGGTTCCTCAGTTTCTAGAGTAGTTTCACTTGTTGGTTCATGTGCCCGCTTATTTAAGCTTATGTTTTCTTGACTTCTTTCTTTACATGGAAATACATCCTCAAAAAAAACAGCATTTCCTGATTCCATGATTGTATTCACATGAACATCCGGATTGTCAGATTTATGCACTAGAAATCTATGTGCACTACTGTTATTTGCATAACCGATAAATATACAATCTATCGTTGTAGGCCCAATTTTTATTTGTTTAGGTTTAGGCACATTGACCTTTGCTATACACCCCCACACTTTCAAGTATTTGTAGCTAGGCTTGTAGCCTTTCCATAACTCGTAGTGTGTTTTATCCATCTTTTTAGACAAAACCCTATTAAAAATGACATTGGCGGAAAGTATCGCTTCCCCCACAAGTTCTGAGGTAAACCCGAACTTATCAACATAGCATTCATCATTTCCTTAAGAGTACGATTTTTGCGTTCAGCAATACCGTTTGATTGAGGTGTATACGGTGCGGTCGTTTGATGGATAATGCCAGAGTCTGAACATAAATCATTAAACGGTGCATCATATTCACCACCTCTATCACTACGAACCTTCTTGATTCGTTTGCTAAGTTGATTCTCGACTTCATTCTTATAGTTTTTAAAAGCCTCAAGTGTCTCATCTTTGCTACTTAGCAAATAGACATAACAATATCTTGTACAATCATCGATAAAAGTTACAAAGTATTTTTTACCGCCTCTCGTTTGTACAAATTTTAAATCACACAAGTCTGTATGAATTAAATCTAACGGTTCGGTGTTTCTTTCCACGGAAGGAAAATGTGCCTTAGTCATTTTAGCTTCGACACATATATGGCATTTTTCATTTTTACTAAATTTTAAATTAGGTAATAAATCTAAGTTCATCATCCGTCGAATTGATTTATTATTTACGTGTCCCAATCTATTGTGCCATAAGCAAGAGGTCTCAATCAAGTAAGTAGACGAGGATGCAATTTTATTAGCCTCATCGGGCACAACAGTCTTTGGCATGATTGCCATTACATTAAGCTTAAACATACCCTGGGTGGAATAACCCTTACCGAGAAACACACCATTCTTGGTCAAAATGACCTTATCAGAACCAAAATTCAAATTGAAACCAGCCTTGTTCAATTTGTCACCAGAAATGAGATTCCTACGAATCTCAGGAACATGCAGCACATCATTCAGAGTCAGCTTCTTTCCTAAAGTCATCTTCAGAACCACTGTCCCTGATCCAACAATTGGAGAAGTTGATGAATTCCCCATCCACGCTTGTCCCCTCGTGCCAGCCTTGTAAGTTGAAAACACAGCCCGGCCAGCACAAACATGTATTGTGGCTTCAGTGTCCACAAACCATTGCCTTGGATTCCCCACAAAGTTACATTCTGACACCACAGCGTAGAACATTTCCTCATCACCATCAGTTTCAGCCAGATGTGCCCTTGGATGAATTGGCTTCTTGGAACGGCACTCAGCAGCACGGTGCCCAAACTTTCCACAGTTGTAACAGTTGCCATTGAACTTGTACACAGTCTGTGGTTTCTTGGAAGATTCAGCATTTTTCTTGAAAGATTGACCAGATTTCTTTCTTTTCTGATTATTGACCTCAGCAACATGAGCTTTGGCCTGTCCAACCTGCACAACAGATTTTCTTCCGGAGCCCTTATTGTCCTCCTCTATACGGAGTCGGACAATCAGATCCTCCATTGACATTTGCTTTCGTTTGTGTTTGAGATAACTCTCATACTCTCTCCAAGATTCAGGAAGTTTCTCAATCACACAGGCTACTTGCAAATTCTCACTTATCATCATATCTTCTTCTAAACTTTCGGATATAATGATTTGTAATTCCTCAACTTGTTTAATAATAGTTTTGGAATCGACCATCTTATAGTCCATAAATTTACCTACTATAAATTTCTTAGCGCCTGCATCTTTAGTTTTATATTTTTTCTCTAATGCAAACCAAAGTGTTTTTGCATTTTCATACATACAATAAACACCATACAGACTATTATCTACGCAATTCAAAATATAATTTTTGCATAGAAAATCACTATGCTTCCAACTCTCTAAAGCCAGCAACACCCTATGCTCAGTGTTTTCAGGAGGCACAATTGGTTTCTCTTCAGTGAGCATCCTTGCTAGTCCAAGTGTAGTGAGATTAACAACATCTTCTGCTGCCAACGCTTGAAATTTAGGCCATTGAATTTTTCTGGTTTCTCTCCATGAGAAGTATGAGAAGCACCAAAGAATGGTAACGGCGGGTTGTGTCACAAAGGACACGTAGCATCCAAAAGTGGATTCGGACTTGTGGTTGGTGTGGTTCCAATAGTAGGTGTCACAGACGCATCAGTGACTCCAGTCATTTCTGTTCAGAATAAAAACAGAAGATCAACAACACAACTGAGTCGTTTTTGCCGAAAAACGAGACAAAAAAGTAGAAAATCGTTTTTGCCAGAAAACGATAAAAAATGAAGATGGACCGGTTTTTACCAAAAACCAATACCAAAAAAAAAGGACCGATTTTACCAGAAACCAATACCAAAAAGGAAGATGGACCGGTTTTGACCAAAAAAACCAATACCAAAAAGGAAAGGACCGGTTTTACCAGAAACCGATACCAAAAAGGAGACACCGACACACTGAGTATCACAGACGATACTCAGAACGAACAGAAAAAATAAAAGGTTCAACAAGCAGACTGAAATTTATTTTTCATTTCGCAAAGATATACTTTTTAGAGCAAAGAGGCTCTGAAAAGAATTGTCTTAAGATTGTTATACCCAAAGTATTACAATGCGAAAATAAAAATAAAGAATAGAAAAGATGAAGAGCAATTTATTATATTCTGGAACGACAACAAACAGAAAGGAAAAGCAGAAAGAAAACAACAAGGATATGTAACCGGGACGAGCTAATCTCTGTCCTTAAGACAATTATGCTCCGGCAGTACCCACGGTTTAGCACTTGTCTCCCAGGATAACCCATTTACATGTTCAGAATTGAGGTACTTCATCTTCTGAACTCAACGAACTCTTGGTGCTTCAGAATCTCTTCAACTAAAAATGCAATTGTTTAAGTGATTTTTGTTGTCTTTCAATACTATTCCCATTGCAAGAGAGGACCCTATATATAGGAGGAAGGAGCAGCCTTGAAGTGTGTGAATTGATGGCCACTAAACCATCAGGTTGAAACTGCTCTTGTATTAAAGCCATATGACCTGAATCGAACTCGAACTCGAACTGAACCTGACTCATACTCTCAGCTCGAATCTGATTTATTGGACTTGGATAATATCCAGATAAACTTTGTCCAAAAAATATAATATTGCCTCCGGCCCAGAAGGCCCATTCCCCAAAGCCCAAGCCCAAGCCCAAGCCCAAGCCCAAGGTCAATGGTCACAGGCACGGGCACGGGAACGAGCGGGCGGCAGCGGCGCTCGCGCGCGTGTGGCATTTTTAGTAAACACTCAGCCCACTAAAACCACTCTGAGTTCTCTCCCTTTCTAAGAGATTATACCAACAACAAAACATCCACCACTTAAATATTGAGGAAATGTTGGCACATTTCCCAATGTGGGATTAAGAAGTTTGTCTTTTCAATTTTTTTTCACACCTTTTCAACTACCCACTTTAAGCCTTAATTTCTCATTCACCCGACATCCGAATTGAATGATTCAAAACCTTATTTTCAACTACGTCTTACGTAATTTCCAAAGTCATCACTAACTCTTGATAATCTATATAAGAGTTATACCGAAATCGGCTCTCAAAGTGGTTTCAATAAATGATTAAAAAATCATTTTAAAATGTTATAAAACATTTTTTTCCTTTTATCCTCATATATCTCCAACAGTTGACAGCCCTACTGAATTCTGATTCTTCTAGACATGCAGTTAACCAGATACATGCAATGAACCAACATTTCTCACCAGTTCAATGATCAGGTGACATTATGGTAAAACCTATCCAATGGATCTTGGACTCTGGTGTCACATATCACAATGTATATTCACTAGATTAATTAAGTAATCCCAACATGTATCTAACACAAGAGTGTGATTACCGAATGCCTACAATGTACAAGTAAAACACATACGACAAGTGATGATAAATTCTCATCTGACCTTGCACAATGTGTTGTACATTTCTGGTTTTAGATAGAATCTGATTCTTTACCAGCATTTATTAAAAATTCTTACTATGCAGCCGTCTTCACTGCCAACAAGTATGTTTTTCAGGACAACAAGAAGAAAATGATTGGTTAAGCTGAGTTGCAAACTGATTTGCCATCAATTATATAATCCTACCTCTATTGGATGCCAAGTGCGAAACAATTTGGATCCGGAAAAGCAAGAACAATAGATCTTCTAGAAAACGCATGCTAACTGTGAAACGATTCGGATCCGGAAAAGCAAGAACGATAGATGTTCTAGAAAATGCGAATCCACGTGACAATTATTTGATCTATATCATCTAGAATAATACGTGGTTGATCACCTCATAATTTTTTCTTAATTAGATTAAGAAACAGTATACCATCCTATCATCAGACCACCACATTTTCTTCTCCCCTTTTCCCTTCTCTGTTTCGGCGGCTGCACTTTTTCTTTTCTTTTTATGATCTATGAAGCACAGACACTTCAATCTGGGTGTCGTGCGCGTGTTCGACGCATTTCCGACACGACATGCGACCGACACACCTCTGACACGTGTCCGACAAGTGTCGGCTGATTCAAATAATATTATTTAATATTTTTAATATCCGACACGTTGTCGACACTCCTAAACCCTTAAGTATTCTTTAATAAAAACGTAAAAATACAAAATTTCAATCTTAATTATAATTTAGCAAATAATACGCCGCATTTAATTTATATATTTCTTGTTGATAAACAATTATTTTTACACTTTGTAATATTTTGAAAGCCAATTCACAATTTAGTTTTTTATTTTTGGCCCCGCATAAAAGTTGAATATATATTTTACATATTCGTAGAGTTTACGTATTACATATTTTATTTGTCTAGTTTTTCAGATTTTTATGAATCATTTTTTGTTATAAATTAAATCTTATCTACGTTATATATATTCTTAAAAGCCCGTAAGGACTTAAGTATCCTAATTACAATTTTGAGGTTTTACGTAGGGTATTATTAGAATTTCCCTATTAGATTCCACATGATGCAGGAGTTGTTAAAAAGTTCATGGATGGTCTAAGGAAGTGAGCTCATTTCAAATTCAAAAAAACAAAGTGAATCCTCAAAAAAGCATAATCTACAAAAAGCAATGATAGAGACACAACACAACGGATGACACAACGTGATCTCTCACCATTAATTTTGACGAGTGTATATCACAATCAATAAACAATCATCAAAATTAAGGATGAAATCACGTTCTGTCATCCGTCGTGTAATTTTAATTTTGGCTCTATCATTACTCATCTACAAAAGTGAAAAATTAAAGTATAAAGTTTGTCGAGCTATTGCACGACAGTCCCGAAATCATGGAACAACATGAACATCAATTACTGTACTAATTGCTATCAAAGTGGAAATCCAAAGCGTACGCTTTGATTTTCTTTCCCGTCTTTGCCCTTTTAATTAGAACGTTGAGCAATAAATTCCTCTAATTTTTTTTTTTTCAATCCTGACCTTTCTTTTCTCCTCCACATTGAATCTCGAACGTTAATATTGTGATCCACCAACAAGAAAGAAAAAGGCATCCCTCTGTTTTTCAACTTCTTCTCAGCAATTAACTTTAGCCCTCCATTTTTTCTCTCTATCCTTTTTTTTTCCTCTCCAAATTCAATCAATTCAATTCAAAATCTCAGCATCCACTTTTGCTAATTTCACCACCAAAACAAAGTATAATGTCCTCCGTTTCACCAGTGAAGCTGGAAAATTACCTACCACCACTAGTTGATCCACCTCCGGCGGCACCGGTTGCTATACAAAAGCAGTACTCCACAAGACAATCTTATGAGACGCTGGTGGTAGTGTTGGCAGTAATAACAATAGTGGCTGTAATTGCAGGAATGATTGCTAGGCTCTGTGGCGGCCGGCATGGGCATGGCGGTGAACGTGATATTGAAGGATGGGTGGAAATCAATTGCAGAAGCTGCATTGATGCTGGGGTTCCAACATCAACGCTTGCCGCCACCACCACCACCACTGCTACTCCGTTACCGGAAGAATCTAAGCCAGCTACGTAAGTTTGTGTGATTAAAAAGGGGATTTCGCAATGGAAATGCCTCAGACGTTATTTAGCAATCCGATCCGCTCGTAGTTGTAAACGATCTTTTCAAGGAAATTCTCTCCACTCGTAGTTATATGTTTTATTTTTTATTTTTTATTTTTTTATTTTACAAGTGAAAAATGTTTGTATAAAGATGTATATGTTTAGATATTATGTAGACTTAATTTTGAATGTGAGCATATAAATATCCTTTGATTATTCATTGATTTCTTCCTCTCTTTTTTTTTGAAAAAAATTCATTGATTTCATCAAAGAAAAAAAAAAAGAAGATTATTCATTGATTGAAATGTGTCCAACTAGAATACATTGTGTAAACTGTTAACACCAAAATTTTCCATTTACACGTTCATCAATTTTATGGTGGTCCTTGACGGAGGCCGGACCGCATTACACCACGTGTCATCCCTATATTTATTAAACATTTAATGAAACCATAACATTAAGGGCCGAAGCCCCAATGTAAGCCCAAAGGCAGGATGGAGCCTCAGGGGGAAGTCGGCCTGACTCGCTTCCTAGTCCAACGCAGGACGGTCGGGTCATAGCGACCTTGGGGGCTCGCCGGAGGTCCGCCAGAGTTACCCTTCTTATTCAGTCCACGTGCTTATAATATCAGATAAATATAGATAGAATCCTTAGTCATAAAGACTCTGATCCTAATATTCAAATTTCATGATTATCTCCTAAAATCAAGGGGGTTAACTCATAATTATACATTCCTTAAGGGAAACGAAATAGAGTCCACAACAGACAAGGCTCAAGCCTGCCTAGGGCATGCCCCTCTATATAAACGATCCCAAGAACTACGAAGAGATTTGATTCCTGACATTATACAGGATACGTAGGTGTTGGTCCTAGAGAAGGATAAAACTATAGACAGAGGGGGGTGGGGGGGGTGAATGATTATAGTGGAGTTTCAAAAACTTTTCTTATTTTTAAGGCTTTTGTGCAGTGGATAAGTCCCTTCTTAGTATGTTGTTTCAAAGTAGTTTAGACAATCACAGATATAGTTATGATATATGCAATTTAAATGAGCGCGGTAAAGTAAATTGCAGAAAGTAAGTTGACACAAGGCTTATAGTGGTTCAGGGTGGTGTAATCCGTTAATCCACTCTTCTCCTGTGATGATTGGAGGAATTCACTATTGTTTTCATAGATACAATAGTAAGATTGTCCTTGACTTCCCAAGATTCAAAATCTACAAGACTATCACTCCTTGACTGCAACAGCTTCAGTGATTCAGTCTATTTCACTGCTCCTTGAGATCAAATCCTTCAACAACTATCACAAACACAACTCCTTCTCAGATGACTTCTGATTCAGTTGCTTCAATTTGTTGTGAATAAGATTCACAAACTTGCTTGATCAATCTCAGTGCTAAATATGAATTGTTGTTCTGATGTCTGAGTTGATCATTAGATAAATCCTTGTAAGTTCAGAGAGAAGGCTTTTCAAATTGACAGAGTTTCTACTTGGTTTTTTCTTTTTCAAATTATCTCTTTTTTTTGTCTGTCAATGCCTTATATTTATAGCCTTGAATATCCTTAATTTGAAATTCCGTCCATTGGCTATATTAATGATGGAATAATCCTTGATTTTATTCTTGATTCCCCTTTAATTATATTCTCCTTGATTTCAGTGATCGGATTTTTCTTCAAACGTTTGGCAGAAAATCCGTCCTAGATTGATCCTCTATTGATTGTGCATTTAATGTATGATCCTCTGAATCTTCATCATATTTTAAATCTGATTTTGTAAGGTTTACTTCGCCGTTCCCTGAACGGTTGAGTGGTCCATCTGACTTTGCCGTTTAGATCTTCCTTCACTGTTTTGTCTTCACTCAGCCGAAAGTCAGTTAACTCTGCCAATTCACTGTTTCCTTCATCACTTCAGTTTAAGGAGAATCTTTGTACTTCACTGATCCTTGATTGGGGTGAGATCAGTGTACACCATATTTAAACAGTGAGTTCCATCACTTGAAACATATCTTAGATTTATCCAAGGTCATCACAGACTTCCTTGTTTATAAGTCAGACCATTAAGTCTTCATTGCTTCTCTGCTGGTGCTTGGATTGCTTCACTCTGCCGAATGTCTGTTTTACTTTGCCATCCTACCAACTAGTACAATACTTGTCTGACTTTAACTTATACAACATCTCAAACTCTAAGTAAAGACTTATACAGAGAATTCTAACTTATTTCAGGCTTGCTATAACAACTAGTATGGCCATCATCAAAACATAATAAAGTGTTCCTAACAATTTCCCCCTTTTTGATGATGCCAAAACCCTCATAAGCCTGAACATAAGTAAGCCAAAATTTTCATAATAATTCACAGAATAAAACTCAACAATCTTATTCATCCATTCAAGGGCAGAAAGTTCAAAATTTATTCAAGTGTTACACTACATTTTGCTTAAATCAGCCTTGTACCTTTTGAACTTTGTAGTCTGAACCTCCTCAACGTCTTTCCAATTGATTTCTGGAAACTTCCACTTTCAGTATGCCATAGCAGTGTATTCAGATACTCATTGAAAAAATCTTTTGGCAAAAAGTCTGTTAAAGTCAGGAACGGTTTCATTTGCCCTGGGCTCTCCAAAGCACTTCTCAAGTCTCTCTCTAGCTTCTGCAATGTGTGAGTCAGCAAACTTGAAATTTTTGTACAGACTCCATTGGTCTTGTTTGTTCATTTTCCCCATAGGATTGAAGAATTTTGCCATATAATTGAAGTCTTCTTGTTTTTCATTTGGCAAGTCTTCTGGTCCTTTTGCAGAGAGTGGTATGGCTGAACTTGGTCTGCTGGTTGTTTGTTTTAGAAGTGCAAATTCTCTTTTGACATCGTTGTAGAGTTTGGCCATATCAGTTCTCATTCTTTCATCCTGATAGCTTAGCCAATCAGCCCATGCTTCATCTTGCAAAGAATGAGGATAAAGTCCTTCCTGTACTCTAAAAAATTCTCTTACATGGTCTAGTACATCTGCTTCATATTCTGCTTTGCTTCGTGAGCAGTGAACGTTCTGTGCTCCCCAGTGTATCTGGAGCTGCTGCTGCCTCTGCTGGTGTTTCCTCTAGTGCTAAGTCTGTGTTAACTTGCTGATCCCCTTTGCTGACTAGATCCAGGCCTTTGCTATTTGCCGGATCTATCTCTGTCATCAACTCTTCTTTGCATAGGAAGAGGAAATCCAGTGCAGGGTTCATTTAGGGCATTTTCTCTTTCTTCTCTAGCCCTCTTTTTGCTGTTCTTCTGCTTCATTTCTGATTCTGATTTCTCTATCCCTTGCTCTCAGTTGTTCTTCAGTGAAGTTTAGGGGTCTAATAGTTGATCCTTCAGGCTTATCCTGATTTTCCCCCCTTTTGGCGGCATCATCCTTTTGCTGGAGTAAGATGCTATTTGTAGCCTCTGCTGTTCCAATCAGCGAGTCCAATTTTGACTCAATGGATGTAAACTTGTTGTCATGATCAGTCAGTTTCTTAGTGACACTGCGAAATCTAGTGCCAAATGCCAATGCCATTGAATCATTTTCTTGGGAAATATGTTGCCTGATACCTGCAAGGTTGTTAGTGATATTGATGTTGAGCTATCTCATCAGATTTCCTTATTGGTGAACAACAATATTCTGTGCATCATTGTACTCTGCAATGGCCTGGAACTTTTGCTCAATAGAGGAGCTTTTATCATTAAATGCTGAAGCCATGGATCTGAGATACATGGCTTGCTGCTCCAATCCTTCGACAATAGATTCGCCAAAGGCGGCGAGAGAGTTTGTGTCAAATGTCAGCTGGTTCTGGATCTGTTTGCTGTCCTCTGTCTTGATGTTGAGTGACATCTACACCGATTTCCAAATCTTCAAGTATTTGGGTGGATGTGTATACTGGTGTAGGTTGGGCTGCTGTTCCCCCTTTCTCTGTGCTGGGGATTTCCTTGACTGGAGTGGCAGCAGCTGAGCCAGTGTCCACTACGTTTGTGTTGTCTACCGGAGTTTCAACAGATAGTGGTTGATGTGTTGTCTTGGCTGGTGTTGTTGACTTGGTGGATGCATGTGGCTGTAGGAAAGAACTTAGAAGAATGTTATCATCAATTGCATCTGGTGTAGGAGTATCCTCTTTTCCTTGTTTGTCACGATTATCAACATGATGATCATCATTATCATTGTCATCATGATCATCTCCATCATCTGGATCAGTATTATCATCATCATCTCCACCATCCTCCGAGTCATGACTGTGTCTGACAGAGATCTGGGGCAGTTTTGCCTTTGCTGCATCAACCATGTCCAAGAGAGGGGATTCATCAAGTACACCAACCAGAGTTGTGATTCCCAGAAAGTTAAAGAGCCATGCCTCCTCAGCAAGCATGCGTTCTGAATCTAGAAGTAGATTTCTGGAATCACCTTCTTTCCATTCAAGATATTCTGCAATTTGATCATCAATATCGTTTGCAGACATTTGTGCAGGTTCTTCTGGAGATTCCTCAACATCTCCAGTGTCTCCTGTGACTTCCTCAATTTGAGGTTGTTCATTATCACTTTCATTTTCTTTTTCTTGTTGTTCTGCCTCAACATCAGAATCTTCTTCTTCTTCTTTTTCATCAATTAATTTTCCAAAGGCTGTCTTGTCCAGATTGCGTTGAACCTTTTTCTTCTTACTTTGACTGGAGGGATGAGTTGTGGTTTTCTTTCTCTTCCCTCCTCCAGCTTGCTTTTGCTGTTTAACGTAGGTAAACATGACCTTGGACTCATGCAACTTGTGAAGTTTTGCAACATGTACTTTGAGGCATTACATCAGATAGTGTAACTGAATCCCATATGACTTTTTCACCCAGAATTGTCCTTTCTTCGTCTTTCCTTCTGTTGTCCCCTTTTTGGCCGCTTTTACTTCACCTTGGATTTGTTCTTTGATTCTTAAAAAGAAGTATTTTGCCCAATTGAACTCTAGATTGTTGTAGATGATTTCCATTAGCCGCATTCTGATTTCTGTGATAGCATTATTTGCTCTCAACTTTCCTTCAATGCTTTTGCCAATTCGGGCACAGAACTCATTGAATGGTTTCTTTAAAGCGGATCTAAGACAATTGACCTTTTTAGACCCTGGGTTTTCCGTTTTGGCGATTGTCGGCCAGAAATCATCCAAGTTTTGTGGTACCAAGGTCACTTTTGCTTGACCCTTATTTGAAAGTTTAAGATGTTTTTGAATTACCTTTTCTGTAATGACCACTTCTTTGCCATTGACGGATGCAACAATCTTGTCTTCTTCCCACTCATCACCTTCTTCAGCAAGGAGCCCAGATACGTATTTTACAGATTTCCAGAAGGAGATGAGATTTTCATAGCAAAATTCGGTTATTGGAGGATTGAGAAAGGTTGATAATTTTAGGTTTTTGCATCCTGCTGCCAATCATTTTGCTTCTTCATCATTTCCGCATAGTTTTAAGTAGTGTTCTTCTTGGAAGAATGATCCAGTGGCAATCGATTTTTCATACCCAGCTTGGGTGTTTGAGGAGGATGAAGCCATTGATAGTTGATTGATGTTTAGAAAAGAACACTTCGAGTTTTCAGAGAGAATCAAAAGAAGGGTTTGTAATTTGCAAAAGAGTGTAAAGATTTATGAAAATCTTTAAGTATCGTTTATATAGGATGATTTGGGTAGTGTGAACGTGGTTTGAATATGGAAGGATTTTGTGACATAATGGCATGATTTTGTGTATGTAAATCGTGATATTCGAGTGAAATGGGGGAGTGGATTGAGGTAAGTAATGATAGAGCCCGTGAATCTAGGCGTTTGTAATTTGAATGATAATATGGTTACTTCTATGATTATAAGTTGATCTCCACGTGTGTAATCATCCTCAAAATAATCTTCCATAACTCTTTTATTCTCCACGTGTATAAAAATTGATTTTTTTCACACTTTAATTTTCCCACGATTTCAATCTTTATTTCGGTGCGGTGCCTTGGCTGGTCACTTAGCCGATGTAGTGACTTTTTCACTGTTGGACTTATTTCTAAGTTTTAGTGATGAGTGCCAGACTAACTTTTTTAGTGCAAAGGCAAAAAGATGTCTAGATCAAATATATAGGCTTATTAGAGTTTGATCTTTGATTAGGTTTGATCAAACAAGCACTGAACTGGTCAGCTGATTTATACCAGCAGACTAATCTATATCAGTAGGGTAGATAGGTCAGTAGACTAGTCAGGAACCTGCTGAAGACTGAAGGCTGAGGGCTCAAACTCAGTTAATGAAGGCTAAGGGATCAAACTTGGTAATTAAAGTCAAGGATATGGAATCAGAATTTAGGCAAGTTTGTGATGACCTAAACTGATTACATATACATTGTGTAGAAGGTCTAAGTTCCTTAAGTTGGATGGTGATTGGAACTTAGTTATTTGTAAAAAGGTGTAATCTAACTTCACAAATAAAAGTTAGATAAAAGAAGTCTGCTGCATTGTGTTTTAAACACAGCAAATTATAATTCAGCAGACTGATAGGTATTTTAGAAGACTGATGAACCTGCTGATATATATACTTCGATTAATTCAAGTTTACATTGGATGATTACATGGATAAGGACAACCAACTACCTCTGATTTATCAAACAAATCAATGGCTGAGATTAAAAAAACGTTGGGATGATTCAGAACTTTATCCAATGGTTACAAGTCAAAGGGTGGATAGACTGCATTCTGTCAAAAAGGTTTTTGACAGTGTCAGTCTTATGAATAGTGACAGAAAGCAAGTCAAATAGGACAAAACCAGGAATGGTTATATTTGAATTTCAAATACAAGTCACATGCAATCCTACCTATAAATAGAGGACTTTCAACTCAGAAAAGATGATGAACTTTAAAGAAAAATATAAGTGATAATTCTGAGCTGCAAAAACACCCTGCTGAATTTACTGAGCTTAAGGCTACTGATCCAGAGAAAATCTTCAAGTGTATTCTGTAGTCAAGCTACATCAAGTTTACACACTTGAAGACTGCAAGCTGCTGATTATATCATCCTAATCAAGCTGCTGCAACTGAATCATTTACTTGGTTCAATCTTTATTTTACAAAGAACCTGCTGAGGACAATGAAGCATCTGTTGGGTGTGAAAGACTGTTGTTTGTGGTGGAGCTAGTGAAGAGGCAATCCTACCCTTCAAGGACCAGTGGAAGACTTTGGAGCAGCAATCCTACCTGTTCCAAGTGTTCAGTTTGTGAAGCCATCGTTATTGGTGAAGGACAAGCAACTTAGGAATCTTTGTAACAGATACATCAAAGATCTCTAGTGAATTTCCTCCAACATCATAGGAGAATAGTGGACTGACAAGATTACACCACCTGGAACCACTATAAAATCTGCCTACTTACTTTCTGCACTTACATTCTGCATTTAGTTTACTATACACATCAACCTACTGAATCTAGCAACTGAAATCACACACATACACTACTGAGTATCTAATACTTAGTATCATATTTAACAAGTAATAAGGCTTAATTTTTGATATAATTCCGCTGCACAAATTCAGTAAACTTAACTGTCAGTAGACTACGTGTATCAGCAGGCTACTGAGATATCAGCAGGCTGCTGAAGTTGCTGAGTTTGTTAACTCCAAAAGTTTTAACTGTTAAGTTTATTCACCCCCCCTCTAAAATTAACTAAAGTATTTTCAAGGGACCAACAATTGGTATCGGAGCAGTGCTTCTGTTCTGAAGAAATCCTACTTGTTGTGCTTGTGAAAATACTCTGAAAACTTTTCAAATCACTGATTTTCAAAAACTTGCATCATGGATAACACTCAGTATGCTAGAACAATGCTGATGTGTTCTCTAGATAGATTTGATGAATATAAACGTCGAATGTAGGCTTACCTTGCTGCAACTCATGATGAAATGATGGATGTGTTAACTGATGGACCACTGGAGATTACCAAGGCAGTAACAGTGGGTGATGTGACTGAGTACATTCCAAAACCAAAGAGAGAATGGAATGTTGAAGATAGAAAGAGAGCAAACCTCAACAATATTGCTATTGATATCATTTATAGAACCTTGGATAGCAATATGTACATGAAGGTTAAAGATTGCAAAACTGCAAAGGAACTTTGGGACAAAATACAGTTGATCTGTGAAGGCACTGATGCTATCAAGAAGAACAAAATCAGTGTGGCCAAAAAGAGGTTTCAAAAGTTCAAAATGCTGCCAAATGAAACCATTGAGCAAATGGAGTCAAGATTCAATGCTATCCTGGATGAACTTACCCTGCTGAGTGTAAGTTATTCAAAAGAAGAAAACAAAACACAAAAATCCTGGAAGCATTACCTGACAAAGAAGTTTGGGAGATGAAAGTCACTGCAATAGAAGAAATGAGAAAGCTACATGAAGAGGATACATTCAAATTATTCTCAGATCTTAAAGCCTATGAATTCAGCAAGAGATTGGTTCCTACCACTGAAAAGGAGGAACCAAAGACTGCATTGGCTGCTAAGCATCAAGAGGAGACATCAGGAGCTCAGGATGATCTGCTGGATGAAATGCAAGAGCAGATTGCCCTACTGAGCAAGAAAATCAGGATGATGAAAGGTGGAAAGGGTTCTCCAAGGAATTTCAACAAGAAATTCAGTGAAAAGAATAAAGAAGAACCAAAGAAAGACAATGATTATCTATGCTTTCATTGAAAGAAACCAGGACACTTCAAACCTGAATGTCCTGAGTAACAAAGTAAGGAACCTGATTATCTATGCTTCAACTGCAAAAAGCCTGGACATTTCAGACCTGACTGTCCAGATCTACTGAAGACCAAAAGCCAACAAAGAAGATATTGGCAAGAAGGCTATGGTTGCTGAAGATGAATCAGGGTATGAAGTGGAATCTGAAAAGGGAAATGAATTAGATGACACAACATTGGTTGCTGAAATGGAAGATTATGCATTAATGGCTTATATGGATGAAACAGATGAGGTATACAATACTGTATCAATCAACACTCCTGCTGGAAGTGATTGTGAATCAACTTGTGGTTCAAATCCTAGAAATTCTGACAATGACGAGACTTTGGATGCCATCCTTAATCAACTGAGGATAATACAATCTGGTTATGAGATTGTGTAGGCTGAAAAAGAAGCTCTTCAATTGGAAGTTGAAAGATTGAATGCTGAACTAAGGGTTCTCAAAGGTAAAGAAAAGGATGTTGGACAGAATCAATATAAGTCTGCTGAACATCCAGTAGCTTCTGAATCTACTGAACCATCCTGTTCCTCTACTGCATACAAATTTGGAAAGCCTTATGGTGACCGAACAGGGCTTGGATTTGGAACTCAACAATCCAAAAAGAGTGGATCCAGTAAGGCTACTGAACCTAGTACCAAAACTGGTCCTAAGTTTGTACCTGCACAAGATCCAACTTCTAGTAAGGTTGCTGAGGCAGTAAAACCTACTGAGAATGCTTCAAGGAAGCAAAATCAGAAGTCAAAGAAGTCAACAGCTCCTAATAAAAAGAACAAATCCAAAAATAGGACTGCTGTGCCTTCTAGACCTACTGAAAGCAGACCTGCTGCCAAGTCTGCTGGACCAAAAAAAATGAAAGAACCAGAAATATTCCAAGGATAAGAATCCTAAATCCAAAAATGGTAATCATTCTAGGGATACTTATCTCAGGGGGGAAGGTAGATTTTTCCCTACTGATGATGATTGGAATATTCCTGCATCTAATGTTAGAAACAACAAGTATAACCATGCTGCTAGGGTAAAACCTAAGAAATGGAATCAGCAAAGGGCTCAGCAGAGGACTTATACAAGACCTCAGCAGGGACCTCAGCAGACTCCATACTACAGGGCTGTTCCTAACAGACATCAAACTAATGGTTATGCCAATGCTTCTAACAACAAGAATCACTTCAAACAACATTATAAACCAAAAGGCCAGGAAACATATGTAAATCCTACACAACCAACTGTTAGAACTTATGGATGTGTAGAATATATGTATGAACCAAAGTATGACACTTTTAGGAGAAGACCTTATGGAAACATCCCAGGGGTCATGCTTACCACTGACCATTATGGACCCAAACAGGTTTGGGTACCTAAAATGTATTAACTTTGTCTTGTAGGGTGTCTGGTACTTTTGACAAAGGGATGTTCCAGACATATGACAAAGAATAAGCACTGTTTGTCAAATTTTGTGGCAAAGGATGGTCCAAGGGTGAATTTTGGCAACAAAAATACACCTGGATATACAAGAGGATATGGCACACTTGTGAGGAATGGACTTACAATCAAGAATGTTGCATATGTGGAAGGAATGGACTACAACTTGCTGAGCACTGGACAATTATGTGACATGGGATACAAGGTCACTTTTGACAAAAACAATTGTATTGTCATTAGTGAAAGAGGTGATCAAGTTGTATTGGCTGGTAGAAGACAACAAAACATGTATGTTGTGGATTGGTCTACTGCAGAAACCTGTCTAATTGTGCATACCAAGTCAGAACTCAATTGGTTATGGCACAAAAAGTTAAATCACTTAAATTTTGAAGACATCAATCAGTTGGTGAAGAAGAAACTGGTGATTGGTTTACCCGAGATCACATTCAAGAAAGATACTATATGTGATGCATGTCGGCAAGGTAAACGACTAAATCAAGCTTCAAATCAAAGACTAAGCAATCAACTAATAGAGTCCTGGAGCTGATGCATATGGATCTATTTGGACCAGTTACACCAACAAGTGTTACAGGAAAGAAATACAACTTAGTGGTTGTGGATGATTATTCTAGATACACTTGGGTGATATTTATGAACAAGAAAAGTGAAACACTCAAGAAGATGCCTGATCTTTTGAAGAGGTTACAAAATGAGAAAAGTTTAACAGTAGTAAAAATCAGATCAGACAAGGGTACTGAGTTTCTTAATAAAGTTATAAGAGAATATTGTGAACAGAATGGTGTACTACATCAACTTGCTGCTGTTGGTACACCTCAGCAAAATGGGGTTGCTGAAAGAAGAAACAGGACTTTAAAAGAAGCAGGAAGGACAATGATTTGTGAAGCTTTGCTACCTGAAAGGTATTGGGTCAAGCGCATTAATACGAAGATGCTATACACAAAACAAACCTCGGTGAACAAGAAGGCGCCGAAGACACCTTATGAGATTTGGAATGGAAGGAAACCTAATATATCTTATTTCCATCCATTTGGAAGTAAATGTTTTATCTTAAATCATAAGGAACATCTGAAGACATTCCAACCAAATTCAGATGAAGGAATTTTCTTGGGATATTCTTCAGTCAGCAAGGCATTCAGGGTACTGAACAAAAGGTCATTGAAACATGAAGAAACTATCCATGTTGTGTTTGATGAACCTAAGTTCACTGGTATGGAAGATGAAGGTTGTGAACCTACTGAGAACTTACAAGTCACTGATCCAGATTGTATTGAAGTTTTGGAAAGGTTTAATGACTTAAAAGTTTCTGATTCGGCCCTTGCTGAACACCCTGCTGGTGATACTACTGATGCAACAACTGAAGCAGTTCAAGGATCTGCTAACCCCCCTGTTGAAGAAGCAACAGCAGATCCTACTGAAGATGAGATTCCTAAGAATCAATCTAACCAGAGTCCACAATGGTTCAGGAATCACCCTGCTGAACAAGTTATTGGCAATGTACAACAAGGTGTGAGGACTAGAAGACAATTAGAAGCAATGTTTACTTGTTTTCTATCTCAAGTTGAACCTAAAGTTGTTGAAGAAGCAATTTCAGCTCCAGATTGGATAATTGCTATGCAAGAAGAATTAAATGAATTTGAAAGAAATCAAGTTTGGACACTAGTTGAAAGGCCTAGTCATGCAAATATCATTGGTACTAAATGGGTATACAAAAAAAAATTTGATGAATCTGGTACCATTGTGAGGAATAAGGCCAGACTAGTTGCAAAAGGCTATTCTCAAGCTGAAGGAATAGATTTTGGTGAAACATATGCACCTGTTGCAAGATTGGAAGCTATCGTATTATTCTTGGCACATGCTGCATATAAGAACTTCATAGCATATCAAATGGATGTTAAGAGTTCATTTTTGAATGGCATTCTAGAGGAGGAAGTGTATGTTCAGCAACCTCCTGGATTTGAAGTTAAAGATCAAGAAGATAAAGTGTATAGACTCAATAATGCACTTTATGGTTTGAAACAAGCACCAAGAGCATGGTATGAAACTCTATCTCAATTCCTGGTGGACAATGGTTTTACAAAAGGCACCATTGATAAGACTCTTTTCAGAATCAATGAGAAGGACAGCACCCTGTTGGTACAAATTTATGTTGATGACATAATTTTTGGTTCTGAAAATGAATTGCTATGTGAAAAGTTTGCAAATCTAATGAAAAGCAAATTCCAAATGAGTATGATGGGAGAAATGAACTACTTTTTGGGATTGCAAGTTAAAGAGATGTAAGATGGAATCTTCATTCATCAAACCAAGTGCACCAAGGAGCTGCTGAAGAAGTTTGGTATGGAAAATAGCACCAAAATATCATCTCATATGAGTACAAATATTCGATTGGATGAAGATAAAGAAGGCAAAGATGTTGGTCAGACCTTATATAGAAGGATGATAGGCAGTCTGCTGTATCTCACTGCCAGCAGACCTGATATATCCTTTGCTGTAGGTGTTTGTGCAAGATTTCAATCCAAACCTAAAGAAAGTCATTTAGGTGCAGTCAAAAGAGTTCTCAAGTACCTAAAAGAAACTTTTGGAGTAGGGATATGGTATTCTAGGGATGGAAGCTTCAAAGTTATATCCTACTCAGATTCTGACTATGCTGGATGCAAGATTGATAGAAAAAGCACCACAGGAACCTGTCAGTTAATGGGAAGTAGACTGGTTTCCTGGTTTAGCAAGAAACAGAATTCAATATCAACTTCCACTGCTGAAGCTGAATACATTGCTGCTGGAAGTTGCTGTGCTGTTCAGGGTTAAATTGTATGATTTTTAGAGATATATTTTATATCAATTTCCCCCATATTCTTATGTTTTTCATAGAAGTCGAGCTTTATATTGAAATATTGAGTAAATGATGTTTTCAATGGTTAAATTGCGAAACGTAACGAATTAGGTGCTTAAATGGTGATTTTATATGATTTTGGAATTATGTTACGCTTTGGTATGTTTTCCTAATTTGTAGATACACATTGGTTATGGAAAAGATGATCTTAAAGAGAGAAATTCGAGTGGAGAAAGAATCAAAAGGATTTATGGAAGAATAAAAGATTTAAGGAAAAAAATCAAGTTGATTGATCCAGCCGGACTGGCGTCCAGGGAGCTGAACTAGCGTTCAGTGTGGACGAGCGTTTGAGGTTCTGGACGAGCGTCCATCAGAAGAAATTTAGATCAGAGAGTTTGGACGCTGAAGTAGACGGGCGTTTGGCACAAGTTCAAAGCAGAATGGACGGACGTCTAAGGAATTGGACGAGCGTCTGGAGGAAGAAAATCGGATCAGGATTGAAATATCGCATTTTGGACGGGCGTCCACCCAAAACGGACGAGCGTCCGTTGGCCGACTTAAGCAAACCGACTTTGTTTTCTATAAAAGGCCGTATATCCCCAACCCTAATACACACATAATTTCTCATACACTAAAACCTAGAGGAGCAGCCGCACTTTGGGAGTCTCAAGGCCGGTAACCCGAGCCTTGTGCTCGGGTGATCCGAGGTTAGATTAGGATCGTTTTTGTTTCGTTTTCAATTCATGGATCATCCATTGTATAAACTATGTGAGTTCATCTTTTTGATTTATTCAAGCTTCGTTTATCTTCATGATTTTTGATTTATTTTGTATCGTTCTATGATTATGGTGCTATTGTGTGAACTCATATCGAAAGATTTGTTTACTAATTGATATGTTTACAACATACGGAAGTTGCGTAAACTAGATCACCATAGAAAGATAGGATCTTTAATCGTTAATTCGTGACAAATTAATTGGTTAATTATCTAGGTTGCTAGATTCTAAAATACGAGAGTTAACCTGAATCTACACCTTCGTTTTGTATGGAAATTGGTCTCAACATTCGGGAGAGGAGAGATCGATAATTGAATTCACTAAGGAATTAGGAATTCGTAGCTTGAGAAATAGATTCACTAAGAGATTAGGAATTTGTATCTCGTGTAAAGGTGAAACCACAATATTGAATTAAAATCATGAGATGAACTAGGATTGAAATCACTTGGTTTGTATTTTGTTTGATCCCATGTATTTTTAGTTTAGGTCGTTTTTATTGTTTGTTAGAGGTTAGATTTATTTTAGTGTTCTATCTTCGTTTATATGTTTTTCTTTCGTTTATTCGTTTTCATGAGTAGCAATTGAGAGAGTTAATAAGACTAGATTCAACATCCCAATTCCCTGTGGATCGACCCCTTACTTATCTCGCTCTACTATCAACAACCCGGTATTCGGCCGGTTAGGAGTTAGTTTTGCATATAGGTTAGGGTTTATAAATTTTCTTTTTGTTTAGTGATGCAAAATCCTCCGAACATGTGCACAAATACTTTGGCTAAGACAACAATTAAGGGATTATGGAATTGAGGAGAAAGAAATTCCAATAATGTGTGACAACACAAGTGCAATTGCTATCATAGAAAATCCTGTCTTGCACTCAAGAACCAAGCACATTGATGTGAGACATCATTTTATAAGAGATCATGTTGAAAAGAAGGATGTGGTGGTTCTGTATATCCCTACTGAAGATCAACTTGCTGACATTTTCACTAAACCACTTGATAGTGAAAGATTTGCTAAACTAATGACTGAACTTGGAATTATTAAAGTTGACTGATAATCAGCAGTGTACTGGAATTCACCAAGAGGATTAGTCTTTGCTATGTTGGGTGAGCTCACTTAGCAGATTACTCATTGGTATCAGCAATTCCATGTACTAATGTTTGGACAATAGAGCAAATGAGGTTGCCAAGGGGATTGGTCTTTGTCATGTTGGGTGAGCTCACTTGACAGATCAGTCATTGGTATTAAACTTCATCTTGTATTATCAATTGAACAAGACAAGAAGGAATTAAAAATCAGCAGAGTTACTCGGTCGGCGAGTGGCCGAGCATCTTTCTCGGCGGAGCCGCCGAGCCAACCCTGCTGATGACAAGTGATTGCGGTCTGATCAGGTTATAAATTTGTTTTACTTGACCACCAAATTCTAGCAATAGCACTAGGTATATCATAGCATAGCGATGGTGAATCAAGGTCGATCCCTCAGGGAATCAAAATGTGGACCCTAGGTTTAAATAATTAACTCACCTAATTCGTTATTGAACAACGGTCTAAGACCAACATAAAAGACAAAATAAAATAAACAAACTCAAACCTAAGACACACTCGTAATTAACCTTCCAATTACCAACGTTATCGTTTGGACCAAGACAACTTATATAAGATAACCTAACTCATTAACTGTCAATCTGGCTGTATTCATATTTAATTGGCTACGGGAGTCATCCCCTTAACTTGACTTAGCACCGGTTAGGTTACTAGATCACTGTGGTATTGTTACGTGACTTCACCTTTTTGGGTATCCATCTCATATAACTCACACGCTCATTATTCTAAGGATGCCGATATTAACCGTACACCTCGCTTAGGCAACATTCCTATGGTTAGGCGTACTTCCTAAACGATCGCTCAAGCCCTCGTCCTATTAACAATTACTCGGTAAGTCTCTTGTTAATCTACGATTCACGTATGACTAGGTGTCGACAATTCCCTAATACAAAACTAATCTAGATCTTGCTGAAAGTCCCGAAAGATCGTTCGTGAGCCGAACTAGACGTCTTATATTGGTATTTCCTAATAATACGCTAATGAAAAACTGACGAGCGACGTAGCCGTAGCCATACCTACTGAGAAAGTAAATTCAACTAGGTTAGACCCACCATAAAGACGTGGCAGACTTAACTGACGAAACTAGGGCTCGGTCGACCGAGTGAAAGGGCTCGGTCGACCGAACGACTCTGTTCGGTAACCCGGATGAACTCAACCCTAATTACATCTTAGAACCAACCTCTCAGCGTTTCCTCATACAGAACAGATTAAACAGCAATTCGTACATCAATTATATAAACTATCATAGATACACAGTAATTAAATCACATAGAGTCATGAATAAATCTAGATTATGACGTAGGTCATGGGATCCTCATTGACAAGGTGTCACCACCACCTAACGTCATAGCCGAGAATCACATCATCTAGCTATGTTTAATTAATTCAAACGATAAGAACATAATTGGAAGAATTAATTACTTGAAAATAAAACATGAAGATTAAGGGCTTACATTGTTGCGGCCACTAACTTGCCGAAAAACTCTCAATGTGTAGTTCTCTTTTATCAATGATTAAATCAATGTATGAATGAATGAATAATACTAATGACAATGTGTTTATATAGAGCTCAAAACCGACTTAGAAACCGACTAAGGATCGGATTCCCTAAACCCTAACCGACTTAAGTAATACGCTAGATTGTGCTGGGCTTTAAGTCCACTCGGTCGACCGAATAGCTGGACTCGGTCGACCGAGCCTTCACTTCTTCTGGGCTTTGTCTTCTATCTTCTACTTGGGCTCGCATTGTCCTGGATCTTTAATTCCTTCTCCGTAGTCCGTCCATAATGCTCACTTGTATTTATCATACAAAAACATAGTTTGTAATACCAAATAATGCAATAAATCATCGAAATGCGAAATAACGAATCGTAACTCGGGGTATATATAAATTAGGCATATTACGACTTATTATCCCTACATTAATGCTCTTTCAAACTAGAATCGGGGATAAAGATCATAGAATAACGGGTACAATTTGACCGTCATCAACTACCCCCCACTTAGCCTTTGATCGTCCCGATCAAAGTATCAATAAGTTATTCCCCATATAATCATTTTCCATTGGTCAAATTATACTAACACAAGAAACTCGAATCAACTCATATTGTTTATGCTCATAAGAAATCCATTATTCATTACTCACTATGAATCGAAGTGATGTGTGCATATGCATTAGTTGTATATGAATGTAGCAAGATTAGAGTTTATGCTAACTTCGAAATCTCAACCTACCAACATCAGCATTCCCACTTCTTAAGCCTCGCAATGGTTAAAGCACTAGAACAATAAGCAAGAGCGTATCTATAGGGTTTTTGGACTTGGAGACCGAGTACTACTCAAAGCCTCTTAAAGAGTTGAATATTCTTTTCATTTCTTCATATTTTTCAAATACTATCAATCTCAAGGAAGAAAACTTTTTAGAGTATCCCCCTATCTTAGATCATGCATAGCATTGAATATTACCACAAGCGCGGGGCTACTTTGGTAATGTTACTACAAGCCCAGTGTTTAACATTTTGCTAAAACACAAGTACGTCTCAAGCTTATTACTCCGCTTTTATTGGCAAGAATATCAGAATACATCATCAGATAGATATTGACACTAAGTTTACATAACCAATCATCTACGCAATGTACACATAAAATTCTACATTTTTATTATAAGCGCAATATTCATCGATTCACTTATTGAGTAATTGAATAATAAATAACTACTCGCAACATATGACATGAATATCATTAAGTTTACTAGAAATATATCGCAAAAGTATAAAGTGATCACGTACTCATGAACCATGGTTCCTTCCTTATTAAATACAATATTCGGAACTTCACAAAAGTAAATGTGATTCTATGTTTAAAAGTTTAAATTTTACTCATTTATTATATTATTTGATATATAGAAGCTTATTCGAGCAAGCTAAGTGAGCTAAGTGACTCGTACCCTCCACTTAAACCATGCATTGTCCTCAATGTATAACAATAAAGAGCAAAAATAGGAACTTAGCTCTGGATAAGCGCGGGATCGGAACAAGTCGTGGGGAACTCCGGAGAATTGTGACAGACAAATACAGTTACCAACTGCGATAAAATGCAACCTCTGCAACAAACATCTTTAACAAAAAACTTGGAACGCGTTACAGGGTTAGTCCAGAAACATATAATCATATCAAATGGACGGCAAAAGGTATAATAATTTCCTTAAACATATTTAAGCCCATACTTAATAATTATAGTGAAAATAATGCACAAATATCCAACACATTAAATAAGACAAATTTTATTTTTTAGGGAAATTCAAAACGAACTCCATACAACACGACTTAACTTATTGGTACAACAAAATCAAAAATAAAAACACATTGATAAAGAGAAAATTAATAGATTACACAGATGCTTAGTCCGAAGGTATATCGTTCGGATCAACGAAAGCTAATGGAAGAACATTGGGATCCGCTTCAGGAAAATCTTGGAAGTGCGCCTCTTCATCACCTGGACCGTGATCATCATGATGCACAGGAGGTGGTGCAACAGAATCCAAAGATAGGATAGGCATGGGCCTAACATAGGAGTCACTGCCTAGCACTGGGCACTCAGCTGCCTCACATAATGAAGTGATCAATGAACCATAGGGCGGCATGTGTCTAGGCTTGCGGGCATCGGCGGTCATCTCGAACGCATCGGTGCCCCAATATTAACGAGCCATCCTCTCGCTCAACCAAGACATCGGCGTAGCATGTGCATAATAAACTGTAGACACATGCTTAGCCGGAATAATGTTAGAACGGATAAGCCTGTGTAAGCACTTATCTTCCCACCGCCTAAAGTATGGCTCCTCAAAAGTGCGAGCGACTTCCCCTATTGTCCATGCTATCCCGAGATGGGCACCAACCTCCTCCAACCACGCATCAGACTCATCAAACGTGACAGTGTACTCTAGCTCCTCCTCCGGGGTATCGAGACCATAATAATTATTAATCGTCCCCGGAGTAATAACAATAGATTTGCCATGAACTTGGACTAAATTCGTGTGTGGGTGCACGCGTAAATAAGAATAAAATTCTCTTACCCAGTCGACATTGACTTGGCCAGGTGGCGCAACAACCTCCTGCCACTGATAAGATTCCACGAGATCGAACAGCTCTTGACCACAGTTGGTCAAATATAATCCCCGAGCCCGGTGTACCGGCAAGTTGTTGAAGAAATTCCGATAAACCGAAAATACTTCTTGGCTAGCGAATTGCGGTACCCCGTTGATCAAGGGTATGGCATCGTCGAATGCTACAAACTGTGCGGAGGATCGGCGTCTTGGTGGCATAACTGCAGAACTGGAACAGAGCACGCTGACAGAATGATGCAGCAGCTGGAAGCTCTCGGTCGACCGAGAGAAGGGCCTCGATTGACCGAGCAGAGGATTTCGGTCGACCGAACTGATGAAGCTTTGCTGCTGAGGTTCAGGTCTTCCCTGTGACAGCCTGGGTTGGATAATCCTTCAGAGATATGAACAGGCACAATTTGTGATATTGGAGGGGATCATTTAGATTACTATCCCCAATTTTGGGTGGATGGAAGTTATGAGAAAAATTAGAAATGGGAATTTATGGAGAGAAGAGGAAGAAGAAAATTGGGGATTTGGAGAAGATGAAGATTTTGTGGTGTGGGAATGATGAAGAGAAAAAGGAGGTTTAAATAGAAAGATGTGGAAAGTGAAAGGTTTGAAATGGTGGAAGGTGATTGGTGGAGATAGAAAGGCAAGGATTGAGGAGTGGAATGTTTTTGTTGGAGGAATAAATTAATGGGGAAAATGAAAAGGTGTATTGGGAAATGAAAAATAGGGATGTGTAAAAATAAATGATAGTTGACCTCCTCAATTTGATACACATGAAATTTGCAAGTTAGAACACATAAGTCTATCAAAATTATTATGTCACAAATTGAAAAATCCTTTCCTAAAAAAAATCAAATAATCCAACCACATTCCATTAACATATAAATCTTCACTTTTTCCAAATGATACAAATTTTAAACTAAGCATCTTTTCACCAAATTCTCATCATCAATACATTTTATAACGATTTCGCTTCCTACTCTACTTCACGTTAAAATGATTCGAGTAAAAAAACTTTTTGCACATCCGTAACCTAATGGTCATTGGAACACGGCAAAAATAAAAAAGGCTCTCGTCATTCTACGTTACTTTTATTCATAAAATAAAAAATAAAAATGAAATAAAATGAAACGAGAAAAATTCTAAATTTTTGAGTCTATAGCTCGACTTCCAAAATCATCACTCCTAAACACGGCCCTTGACTTGCCAGGCTTTCACCCGGCCAGCTTTCACCGAAAAAGTTTGACCGTCCTTTTCTACGAGTGCCCTTCCTTTGGATTTCAGTCCAATGAAAAGACAGTCGAATTGACCAACCAGACAAGCGCCTACTTTTGGATTTGTCTCGGATTTCGATGAGCTTTTGTTACGAACTCTCCTAGTTCGTTTCTTCGCTCTGGTCCTCCTATCCTTAGGTAGGTCTACAGCTTCAATATTGGTAAGGGCGGCGCGAGTCGAACCGACCTATTCCGACTTAGAATAGTAAGGACTTCCTTCTCATCTTTATCATCGACATTATCATCGCATCCTTTCCTAGACCTTGAGTGGCATCAAGTTTCTCCGAACCAACTACTTCTAACACATTCACACTTACCGGTACAGGGAAATTTGGATTTGTTATCCCATAACACTCAGAACCCTTGGCGTCAAATAATACTATCTTATGTCTGGTCATCCGTATGAAGGCTCTAGCGGTGTTGATAAACGATCTACCCAAAATGATTGGGCATTCAGGATGCTCCTCGATTTCCATTACCACTATGTCTATCTTAAACCGTAATTGCCCCACACCAATAATCATGTTGTTCAGTCTCCCAGTCATGATTGTCCTAGTTCCATCCGCTAATCTAACTTGGAGCGGGGTGTTAGTGGGTGTTAAAATGAAATTCCTATCACAAAGGCTTTTAGGAAAGATATTAAGGCTCGAACCGGAATCAATCAAGGCTAAACCTAAATTGGTTTGTTCTAGGGTTACTCCAACCATAAAAGCTCCTGGGTCTGCTAACTTTTGCATCAGCCGAGACTCGTCTTTTATCAATATTTCATCTCTAGAACAGATGACAATAGGGCTCTTCATAGCTGCGCTACCCTCTGACTCAGATTCTATCTCGGACATGTAATCATCATAATCTAAAGCTGAATCAGAATCCGAAGAAATTTCCTCTGGATTCAAAATAGACATACCTCTTTGCCAATAGGCTTCTTTAGCCTCTCTCGATTTCCTTGCCTCTCGGATTTTCGCTTTCATCTTTTCTATCCTTTCCATGAGCTTTGGTGTTAACGGCTTTTTAGGTGTAGTTTTAGTTCGTAAAACCTTAACTTCTTCTTTGGCTTCAAGAAAATTGGTTGATGACATTTTGCTGATCTTGAACAGGTTAAGTGAGTGATTTACTTCGAATTATCTGCAATATTTGAAAAACAATAAACAATTAGTAAACCGACAAACAAGTATGATTGCTCATACTGTTGTCAAACTTACAACCTACAAACGGGGGGGAAACGGACACTGGGGGAACAACACTGTATATAAAATTAAAGCTGGAAAAAGGCTCGGTCGACCGAGTGAATACGTTCGGTCGACCGAACGAACATCCTCCCCATTCCTGCTTTAATCCTTTCACAGCATACAAGTACAGATAATTCGTCAGAATAAAAATAAAGAATTCAACTAAAAACAATAAAGAAAGAACGAAGTAGATAAAAATAATTATTTAAACAATCATTGGGCCATTGATTCCCCGGCAACGGCGCCAAAAACTTGATTGCGGTCTGATCAGGTTATAAATTTGTTTTACTTGACCACCAAATTCTAGCAATAGCACTAGGTATATCATAGCATAGCGATGGTGAATCAAGGTCGATCCCTCAGGGAATCAAAATGTGGACCCTAGGTTTAAATAATTAACTCACCTAATTCGTTATTGAACAACGGTCTAAGACCAACATAAAAGACAAAATAAAATAAACAAACTCAAACCTAAGACACACTCGTAATTAACCTTCCAATTACCAACGTTATCGTTTGGACCAAGACAACTTATATAAGATAACCTAACTCATTAACTGTCAATCTGGCTGTATTCATATTTAATTGGCTACGGGAGTCATCCCCTTAACTTGACTTAGCACCGGTTAGGTTACTAGATCACTGTGGTATTGTTACGTGACTTCACCTTTTTGGGTATCCATCTCATATAACTCACACGCTCATTATTCTAAGGATGCCGATATTAACCGTACACCTCGCTTAGGCAACATTCCTATGGTTAGGCGTACTTCCTAAACGATCGCTCAAGCCCTCGTCCTATTAAAAATTACTCGGTAAGTCTCTTGTTAATCTACGATTCACGTATGACTAGGTGTCGACAATTCCCTAATACAAAACTAATCTAGATCTTGCTGAAAGTCCCGAAAGATCGTTCGTGAGCCGAACTAGACGTCTTATATTGGTATTTCCTAATAATACGCTAATGAAAAAGACGACGAGCGACGTAGCCGTAGCCATACCTACTGAGAAAGTAAATTCAACTAGGTTAGACCCACCATAAAGACGTGGCAGACTTAACTGACGAAACTAGGGCTCGGTCGACCGAGTGAAAGGGCTCGGTCGACCGAGTGAAAGGGCTCGGTCGACCGAACGACTCTGTTCGGTCACCCGGACGAACTCAACCCTAATTACATCCTAGAACCAACCTCTCAGCGTTTCCTCATACAGAACATATTAAACAGCAATTCGTACATCACTTATATAAACTATCATAGATACACAGTAATTAAATCACATAGAGTCATGAATAAATCTAGATTATGACGTAGGTCATGGGATCCTCATTGACAAGGTGTCACCACCACCTAACGTCATAGCCGAGAATCACATCATCTAGCTATGTTTAATTAATTCAAACGATAAGAACATAATTGGAAGAATTAATTACTTGAAAATAAAACATGAAGATTAAGGGCTTACATTGTTGCAGCCCTAACTTGCTGAAAAACTCTCAATGTGTAGTTCTCTTTTATCAATGATTAAATCAATGTATGAATGAATGAATAATACTAATGACAATGTGTTTATATAGAGCTCAAAACCGACTTAGAAACCGACTAAGGATCGGATTCCCTAAACCCTAACCAACTTAAGTAATACGCTGGATTGTGCTGGGCTTTAAGTCCACTCGGTCGACCGAATAGCTGGACTCGGTCGACCGAGCCTTCACTTCTTCTGGGCTTTGTCTTCTATCTTCTGCTGGGCTCTGCATTGTCCTGGATCTTTAATTCCTTCTCCGTAGTCCGTCCATAATGCTCACTGTATTTATCATACAAAAACATAGTTTGTAATACCAAATAATGCAATAAATCATCGAAATGCAGAATAACGAATCGTAACTCGGGGTATATATAAATTAGGCATATTACGACTTATTATCCCTACATTAATGCTCTTTCAAACTAGAATCGGGGATAAAGATCATAGAATAACGGGTACAATTTGACCGTCATCAACAAGTCTGCTGAATAATGCGTTACACAGCCAAACTTATTAAAGTCAAAAAGCAGATTGGCGGGATATTTATTTTATCCTTTATAACCACAGTTAACACGATCCAACGGTTACAAACATTATGGAGAAGCAATGGGCCATGTGTCAAGTTAGCAGTCACTTAAATTAATCGTGGTTAATGTGGATGTACGTGCACTGACAGTTACAACCACACTCTGTCTATATATACACAGACTACTACACAGAGGCTACTACAAAAATCTCAGATTGATTTTCTCTATATTTACACTGTGTGAATGCAGATTTACAAGTTATCTTCTTCATCTTTTTCTTTTTAACAATGGAGGAAAAGATTGATGTTCAAATTGGAACAAGCCAAAGTGTGAGAGGTTTTGTTGTTGATGCTAATAAAACAGAGTTAGCTATTAACATTGGTCGAAGAATAAGGAGATATGAAGGCTTGGAGAATGTACTGAACATAAGATTGGAAACAATCTCTTACACAAATGTTGTTAGTTTCTGGAAGAACAATGTGATAAAGGAAGGAAGAGAAGCATTTAAAACAACTGTAAATGATCAAGAAATTGAAGTTTCCTCAAACCTGCTAAGGGAAGTTTTTGGCTTTGAAGAAGTAATAGATGCTCCTGTAAATCCTGAGGAAATGGGGTTGTCAAAGATGGATTTTGTTGACAAAATCAAGACCAATGAAGCCACCAAATCAATTCCAGGTATCAATGTGAAACACATTGGGTATGAGTACAACTTGCTGAGCAAAATCATTGCTAAGAACATATTAGGGCTGGTTGGAAGTATGGATACTCTATCAGGTCCTAAGATAGAGCTACTGATGATTATCTGCAGAAGTATGAAATTTGATTGGGTTGGATACTTTATCCATTACATGAAGAAAGTAGCCAAAGAAGAAAGAGAAGGGAAAAGGAAATCCAAGGACTTACCCTTAGGATTAATGGTTCAGGCCATGCTGAATCATTTGGAAATTCCTAATGTGGCACCTTAGAAAATAAACCAATCCAGATACAAGAAAGAGATTGACTATCTTATCCCTGGTCTGGATGATGATGAAGAAGGTGTTGTTGAGGCTGCTGATAGTGATAGTGATGGAGATGATGGTGATACTGGTGGTGAGCAGGTCAAGCAAACTACTAAGAAATCTGTCAAACCTGCTGCACCAAAGAAGACTACTGAGAAGAGAAAGGCTGCTGACACAAGGAAGATAACAGAGGTGTTAAAGCCTAAGAAAACAAGGAAGCAAACAGCACAGACTGCTGAGTCTGATGAGGGTCCAACTGAAGTTGAGATTACTGACCATGCTGTAGCTGCTAGGAAAACTATTGTTGAGATTTTGAAGGAACAACAGAAAGAAGCCAGTAGAAAGAGAAAGTCTACTGCAATTGAAATTGATGATGAGCCACTTTCCAAGAGAATGAAGGAGATTATCCACAAAAAGAAACATGGAAAGGGGAAACAATTGAAAGTTTTGGAGGCTCAAAGAGAACAGAAGAAGAAGAAGAAGAAGAAGAAGCAGGAGAAGCTATTGAGGCAGAACCTATAACCATTATAAAGCCTACTGAGGATGTAGAGGCTGTTGTTGAGCAATCTGCTGAAGCTACAGAATCCTCACCTGCTAAGGCTATTGAGCCTTCTGAATCTGCCCAAGTTGTTGTTGAGCAACTTGTTGAAGAACCACAGCAGACAACTGAGTCTACACCTGCTGTGGAAGTGGAGAAATCAGTACAAGACCCTGCAAATCCTGCAATAGTTCAGGGGGAAGAACAGTTTGCTGTTAACCCTGCTGATGAGCATATAAGTCAGGGGGAAGAAAGTGTGGTACAGATGGAGGTAGTAGGGACTAATATACAACCTGAGAAACCTACTGACTTAGAAGCATCTGTGGAAGAAACTTTGAGTTTGCTTGTTGGGACCTTTGGAGGTCATCGAGCTACTGAAACAGCTCCCAGGAGGTCTTTTATGCCTTTTGAGAGACATGTGAAGAAGAAGAAGGATGATTTTGTTGATCAAACTTCAGCAAGTAGCTGATTATTTTCAATGGAAGTTTGGTTTCTACAAGAAGAAAAAGCCAGCTGCAGAACCTATGACTGATTTGAGGAGTGGGCTTTTGACAAATTGGGAGTTGAAAATTTGTTGGATCTGGTTGATACCACTGTGCTGCAATCAAGATTGATGGACATTTTTGAAAATCAATAGAAAGAGTAGGGTATCAAGTTCAGGGATTCAAGAGATGATGATGATGATTCATCATCTTCATCTGATTCTAGAGGTGACTTTCCATCTGGTCCAGGAGGAACCAGTGGTACTGCTATGTTGATTGATCCTAATGTAGGGCAGTCTACTGGTACAAGACAGTCTACTGATAAACAACAGACTGGACAAATGGATGAGGATCTTGAAAATCTCACCATTGATGATATTGAGGCACAAATCAATGAAGGAATAGATGGTGGTGCAAATAAGATGGTTGGTGAGATTGATGCTATGTTTGCTGAAGAACCTTCTGAACATGTTGATGATCGACTGTATCGTGGATTCAAGTGATGAGAGGGTTACTGACCACAGTGAACCTAGTGCTAGTTCAGAGGAATCAATTCAATATCAAGACTGGATTGACACTGTGGGGACCTTATCCAAAACTGCCTTTATCCTAACAAAAATTGGTCATGCTGAAGGATTCCAAGTGGATAATGAGGCTGTATTCAATCCTCTAAGGTTGGAATAGGTGGTTCAGGTTGCTGAGGTTCAAACAGCACCTGAACAAAGGTTGGAACAGAAGGTTCAGGTTGCTGAGGTTCAAACAAAGACTCGAACAAAGGTTGGAACAGGAGGTACAGGTTGCTGAGTTACAAACAGCACCTGGACACAGGTTGGAACAATATTTGGGTTTGGAGGAAACCCCTGCTGTTGTTGTTGAAGAGGCTGCTGTTGTGGATCCTACTGGAGTCAAGGCCACTGTAGGGAAGAATGGTCAACAGTCTGTTATTATTGATGAGAATGAGCAACTGTTGGAATATGACTACAGTGATGAAGAGTTTCAATTATCTGAGGAAGAAGTTGTTGATGATGAACCTGCACAAGATCCAATAATGGAGGACATTCTTGGTGCTATGGTTGAGGAAGGACCTCCCCTTGCTGGGAGAGATATGAGCAGAGCAATGGTCATCAGCAGACAAAGGGCACAATAGAATGTAGAAGAGCCTGCTGATGGAATTGCTGGAGAAATGACTGGTGGAGTACCAGAATATGTTGTGGAAGAGTTGAGGGCAGTCAGAAATGACATAACACAGTTAAGGACTCAACTTGACAGACATGAACAAAGATTTGAAGAACTGATGAATCTAGTGGACAACAACAGACAATCTACTGAAACAGTTGCTTCAAACTTCACATCTACTCAAAATGCTGTTAATAATCTTATTCTAGATGTGAGGGGAATCAGGCAAGGAAATACACTGAAGGAAAAGTTTTTGAAAGACCAACTTGCATCTATCCATAAAAAACTTGATAAACTTGCTGATTCACCTAAGCCTGCTGAGGCTGCTGGAACATCTCAACCTGCTGGATTGGATCCTAAGCTTACTGAGAGGATCAATCTACTGGAGGAAACTTTGCAATCAAGGATTACTGCAGTTGATACAAGAACTGAAATTATGGAAGGACAACTGAATAATCTGGTTATCACACATGAGAGTGTTCATGGCCTGCTGTCCCGTTTTGTTGATAATGTCACTAAGGGGGAAGAGGGCCAAACAACAGTAGCAAAAGAGGCTACCAGGATATTTGCTAAGAAAAAATGGGAGAATGACACTAATGCATTCAGGGAACCTACACCTGGCAGAATTTCACTTACTGATGATCTCCTTAAACAATACAAGAATGAGTACTACAACAGAAGGAAACCTTATAATGACAAGGGATTTCATGAAGGTTTGAACTCATTTTTGGGATTAATGTTTTGGGAAGCAAGAGTTAAGCCTTGAGGGCAAGTTACAGAGGTGGAAGAAGTGGTAGAGGTGAAAGAAGTTTGCCTATCACAAAAGCTAAGGACTCTCTTAATGAATTCAAAGAACTTTACATGAGAATGGGATTCAGAGTCAATCAAATCAATCTCATCCTACCTGAAGCATGGAAGTGGTGGAAAGAAGTGAATTCCTACATTGACTTCACTCTGATTGAAAATGAATGGATGAGAGAGATGGTAGAAGAAATAAGAGCCTACCAAGAGCAAGTGGAAAAGGCTAGACAAGATAGAGAAAGAAGACAGTAGATCAGCACACTTAATCTATTTTATCTTTGCTGCATCTAGACAGTAATAATGTGAACAAATGTTTATAATGAAAGATGACTAAATTTGTTCTGTTTTTGTTTTAAATCTTTTTGCTTTGCTGTTAGGTGAGGGTAGTGGCATCATCACCAAAAATGGGGAAATTATTGGACTTATTTCTAAGTTTTAGTGATGAGTGCCAGACTAACTGTTATAGTGCAAAGGCAAAAAGATGTCTAGATCAAATGTATATGCTTATTAGAGTTTGATCTTTGATTAGGTTTGATCAAACAAGCACTGTAATGGTCAGCTGATTTATATCAGCAGACTTGTCTATATCAGTAGGGTAGATAGGTCGGTAGACTAGTCAGGAACCTGCTGAAGACTGAAGGCTGATGGCTCAAACTCAGTTAATGAAGGCTAAGGGATCAAACTTAGTAATTAAAGTAAAGGATATGGAATCAGAATTTAGGCAAGTCTGTGATGATCTAAACTGATTACATATACCTTGTGTAGAAGGTCTAAGTTCCTTAAGTTGGATGGTGATTGGAACTTAGTTATTTGCAAAAAGGTGTAATCTAACTTCACAAATAAAAGTTAGATAAAAGAAGTCTGCTGCATTGTGTTTTAAACACAGCAAATTATAATTCAGTAGACTGATAGGTATTTTAGCAGACTGATGAACCTGCTGATATATATACCTTGATTAATTCAAGTTTACATTGGAAGATTACATGGATAAGGACAGCCAACTACCTCTGATTTATCAAACAAATCAATGGCTGAGATTAAAAAAACGTTGGGATGATTCAGAACTTTATCCAATGGTTACAAGTCAAAGGGTGGACATATTGCATTCTGTCAAAAAGGTTTCTGACAGTGTCAGTCCTATGAATAGTGACAGAAAGCAAGTCAAATGGGACAAAAACCAGGAACGGTTATATTTGAATTTCAAATACAAGTCACATGCAATCCTACCTATAAATAGAGGACTTTCAACTCAGAAAAAGATGATGAACTTTAAAAAGAAAAATATAAGTGATAATTCTGAGCTGCAAAAACACCCTGCTGAACTTACTGAGCTTAAGGCTACTGATCCAGAGAAAATCTTCAAGTGTATTCTTGTATTCAAGCTACATCAAGTTTACACACTTGAAGACTGCAAGCTGCTGATTATATCATCCTAATCAAGGCTGCTTTCAACCGAATCATTTACTTGATTCAATCTTTATTTTACAAAGAACCCGCCGAGGACAAGTGAAGCATCCGTTGGGTGTGAAAGACCGTTGTTTGTGGTGGAGCTGGTGAAGAGGCAATCCTACCCTTCAAGGACCAGTGGAAGACTTTGGAGGAGCAATCCTACCTGTTCCAAGTGTTCAGTTTGTGAAGCCATAGTTATTGGTGAAGGACAAGCAACTTAGGAATCTTTGTAACAGATACATCAAAGATCTCTAGTGAATTTCCTCCAACATCACAGGAGAAGAGTGGACTGACAGGATTACACCACCTGGAACCACTATAAAATCTGTCTACTTACTTTCTGCACTTACATTCTGCATTTAGTTTACTATACACATCAACCTACTGAATCTATCAACTGAAATCACACACATACACTACTGAGTATCTAATACTTAGTATCATATTTAACAACAAGTAATAAGGCTTAATTTTTGATATAATTCCGCTGCACAAATTCAGTAAACTTAATTGTCAGTAGACTACTGTGTATCAGCAGGCTGCTGAAGTTGCTTTGAGTTTGTTAACTCCAAAAGTTTTAAGTGTTAAGTTTATTCACCCCCCTCTAAACTTAACTAAAGCCTTTTCAAGGGCCAACATTCGCTGAGCTGCTTTATTTGCCTGTTCCTAACAATCAGTTAAGTCAACTTCGCTGGATACCAGTGCCTTACCTGCTACATCCCCTGTAACGGCAAAGGTTTAAACAGTTGATGAAGTTACTTAGCCGATTACTCCAGTTAGCCGCTCTTTGGTACTTAGTCAATTTCAATCATTCCTAACTCAGTTCTCCACATGCTAAATCTTTCATAACTGAGTGGTTTAGTGAAGATGTCAGCCAATTGATCTTCAGTGGGTATGTATTTTAGGATGACATCTTCTTTTTCAACATGATCTCTGATAAAATGATGTCTCACATCAATGTGCTTTGTTCTTGAATGCAACACTGGGTTTTCAGTAATAGATATTGCACTTGTGTTATCACACATGATTGGAATTTTTTTCTCCTCCACTCCATAATCCCTTAGCTGTTGTCTAATCCAAAGTACTTGTGCACAACAACTGCCTGCTGCTATATATTCTGCTTCAGCTGTTGATATAGATATGGAGTTTTGCTTTTTACTAAACCATGAAACTAGTCTGCTGCCTAGCATTGGGCAAGTTCCGGAGGTGCTTTTTCTATCTATCTTGCATCCAGCATAGTCAGAGTCTGAAAATGATATCAATTTGAATCCTCCTTCTTTTGGATACCAAATTCCAACATTAATAGTGTTTTTCAGGTATTTGATTATTCTTTTGGCTATGATGTGAAATTGCACGGATATAGGAAAAGCGGTATTTGGATTCAGGTCTTTCTCCTCGACACAACTACAACAATTGCATAGAAGCACCTTGGAATGTTTTTCGAGAGCTCCTCGACACAGTCTCAACTTATGAGAAAGCACCTTGGAATAACCACAACACTTAGAAAACATGTTTCTAAGCACCTTGGTATAGGACACCCACAAAGGTTGCTCAAGCCTTTGATAATCCGAAAGAACCTCTATCCAGAGAATTCAACACACTAAACCAAGTGTAGAAAATATAAAATTTTATTATTGCAAAAGATGATTGTTTAAATACAAGTACATAGCTTGGGTATTTATGGGCTAGAAAATACATGAAAATATAGATACATTGGACCAAAATTTCGTGCTATATCATTAACCAAAGGAGGACTTTTGGTTTTTCTAAGTACTTTCTTCAAAGGTTGCATCTTTTGAACTTTGGCTAGATGTATCTTGACAACTTGGATCCAATGAATCTAGATTTCTTCCAAGTATGTTCATCCTTCAAAAATGGCACCCTTCATGATGATTTTGAGCTTTAATAATTAGCTAATAATACTTAATAAAGTATATATTACCATGTAGTAACATACTATAACATATGACTTAGTAAATAATTATTCTGATGGTCCGCGAGCGATAATGACGGACTTGAATACTTCACAACTTTCTTCAAACATGGACTTAGATTCATATCATACCCTCCCGGTTGCGAATGATTCGTCCTCGAATCAAAAGGATGTCATATAGTTCAGAATCATGCACGAATCTTGAATGAATCCACATTATCACCAAACAAACACCCGGATCAAATATGTGTCGAATACGTAACTTCAAAATTGTATGCTGATGTTGAGATCCCCACTTCACAAAAGCAACGTGAGAAGTGTATCTTGGTTTGATATAAACGTTGATGGCCCTCGGAATAGCGGAAACATATTCATAGAAACTCAGTGTCGGATAGCCATCAAAACATTTAGCAAAAGGATCAATATATATGTGCGCCGGTTTTTCACCAAGGTGTTCTCGTTTAAAAACCTTCGTATCTAATAAGCTTTCCACAACGGGGTAATGATCATGTCCCTGCAAAGAAAAATCAACATAGCTGTCACATGATTTTAGTAACATGGTCTCTTCAATTTCTTCAACTGGAATCAACTCCTTAAGTTCTTCTTTTACCATACATTCCTCCAACATCCCTTCTTCTGTAATCACAAATTCAGAACTTTGCTCGTCTTCAATTGTTTCGGTAATTTGAACTTCATCGTCAACAATTAATCCCTCATCATGTATCACTACTTCTTCCACAATATCCTCTAAATTCTCTTGAGATATCTCTACTTTCTCATCAACGAATTCAGATTCACATTCTTTCTCAATCTCCACAACTTTCTCACTTTCCTCCGCTTTCAACTCCACCTTACTATTGTTCTTCGCTTTATCCTCTTCATTCCATTTATTTATCATTTCCTCCACGGTTCGAATAATATCATCCTTAAGACTTCTTATAAATTGTTCATAATAAGCAACATCATGATTCTTTGACTTTTAGTGCCTTAAAATTTCAGCCTTTACCTTTCCCTTTTCCAACTTCCTCCGTACCCGAGATTCCTCATAAAGTAACATAGTGTAGTTATAAATAAATGAAAAGATCTTGGAATTCGGACAGAGTGTTGGGGTGCTGTTTTGAACACGTTATGTTTCGAATTTTGAGATGAAGTCAAGAGAGAAAATATAGATAAATGGATGGTTTAGATGTGGTAAAAATTTGAGGTCGTTTGGAGATGTATAGGTTGGCCAAACAATCAGATTTCTGAAACCGGTGCAATCTGTCAGAATAATTTCCAGAATTACAACAGTGACTTACGTCGCAGATTGTTGCCAAACGGTTGAGAATTTGGAAAAACTCAAACAACAAAAGTTGTATAACACGAAATTTTATATGAGATCACCAAAATTGAAGAGTTTTGGACAGAATTACCGAAGTCAAAATAAAGTTGGAATACAAACTGTCACTGCAGATAATGATATAATACCGTCGATTCCGCCTTCTTCTCTGATACCAACTGATGTGATATTGCGCGGATCTAGGAAAAGCGGTATTTGGATTCAAGTCTTTCTCCTCGACACAACTACAACAATTGCGTAGAAGCACCTTGGAATGTTTTTCGAGAGCTCCTCGACACAGTCTCAACTTGTGAGAAAGCACCTTGGAATAACCTCAACACTTAGAAAACCTGTTTCTAAGCACCTTGGTATAGGACACCCACAAAGGTTGCTCAAGCCTTTGATATTCCGAAAGAACCTCTATCCAGAGAATTCAACACACTAATCCAAGTGTAGAAAATATAAAATTTTATTATTGCAAAAGATGATTGTTTAAATACAAGTACATAGCTTGGGTATTTATGGGCTAGAAAATACATGAAAATATAGATACATTGGACCAAAATTTCGTGCTATATCATTAACCAAAGGAGGACTTTTGGTTTTTCTAAGTACTTTCTTCAAAGGTTGCATCTTTTGAACTTTGGCTTGATGAATCTTGACAACTTGGATCCAATGAATCTAGATTTCTTCCAAGTATGTTCATCCTTCAAAAATGGCACCTTTCATGATGATTTTGAGCTTTAATAATTAGCTAATAATACTTAATAAAGTATATATTATCATGTAGTAACATATTATAACATATGACTTAGTCATTCACCAACTGATGTGATATTGCGCGGATCTAGGAAAAGCGGTATTTGGATTCAGGTCTTTCTCCTCGACACAACTACAACAATTGCGTAGAAGCACCTTGGAATGTTTTTCGAGAGCTCCTCGACACAGTCTCAACTTGTGAGAAAGCACCTTGGAATAACCTCAACACTTAGAAAACCTGTTTCTAAGCACCTTGGTATAGGACACCCACAAAGGTTGCTCAAGCCTTTGATATTCCGAAAGAACCTCTATCCAGAGAATTCAACACACTAATCCAAGTGTAGAAAATATAAAATTTTATTATTGCAAAAGATGATTGTTTAAATACAAGTACATAGCTTGGGTATTTATGGGCTAGAAAATACATGAAAATATAGATACATTGGACCAAAATTTCGTGCTATATCATTAACCAAAGGAGGACTTTTGGTTTTTCTAAGTACTTTCTTCAAAGGTTGCATCTTTTGAACTTTGGCTTGATGAATCTTGACAACTTGGATCCAATGAATCTAGATTTCTTCCAAGTATGTTCATCCTTCAAAAATGGCACCTTTCATGATGATTTTGAGCTTTAATAATTAGCTAATAATACTTAATAAAGTATATATTATCATGTAGTAACATATTATAACATATGACTTAGTCATTCACCCCCCCCCCCCCCCCCGAAATACCACTAGTGAGAACCACTATTTGTGAGAATACCATTCATTTGTCGAAATACCACTCCCCCCTTGCGTAAAAAATGGCTTGGCCAATATCACTAGTGGTATTTCAACAAATGAATGGTATTCTCACAAATAGTGGTTCAAAGTAGTGGTATTTCGACAATAATCCCCCCCCCCCCCCCCTCCCCCCCCCCCCCTCTGACTATATTTTCACCTTCTCTGGGACCAACAAATGACATTTTTAAGTATCGTAACCCAATGTGAAAGAGAACAAAACTTGTAAAGACCTTTTTTTTTTTTAAATTAATAAAAAGGGTTTTGTTGAAAATTTACATTATTTTTGTCCTGATTAAACACCAGTTTTCTTAAATTCAGATTTATCAGTAAATATCCTTCTTGACAAAATATATATAATTATTTATGTGTTAAATAATTAATAAATAAAACATTAGTTTTCTTATTGGAATTGGTTTTCGTTTTCCTTAAGGAAAAGATGTTGAGATAAGGCAAGAGTCTCTCGGTACATAATGAGATTTGACTTGGTTATTACCATTGTTTGATAGAAGTTTAAATTTCAATTCTGCAACATATTTTAGAACTACACAACAGTAAAATATGTATATAGACAAGACAACAATAAATATATATTTCTATTGTCAGATCATTTTAGCACGTACGCTACTCTATTGTGCTAGCTAGTTGTCCATATCATCACAATTTGCCCGGCAAACTGAATGGTGCATGCAATGGTACACTAAAAGCTTCATTTTTGGGAAAATCATTGAAGCCAATTATAAATATTCGGCTGAAGAAAGGCTTCAAATGCATTAAAGTAAAGTCACAGCATCATCATCTCATAGAAATTAACTATTTTTTGACAATGGATTTTTCAATGAAAATTTGTCTCTTCATACTTTTAGGCTTGTGGACAGCACAAGTCTCTGCTCGCAACATACAAGAAGCATCTATGGCAGAAAGACATGAGCTATGGATGTCCCGTTATGGACGTGTGTATGCAGATGACTTGGAAAAACACCGGTGCTTTGAAATTTTCAAAAAGAATGTTGAGTATGTAGATGCATTCAACAAAGCCGCGAACAAGCCATACAAACTCACTTGTCAATGCATTTGCGGACATGACAAATGAAGAGTTTAAGGCCTCACGTAATGGACTCAAGAGACATTCCCCTCTTGGTATTTTACCCGGAATCACTACATTCAAATATGAAAACGTCACACTTCCTGCTACGGTGGATTGGAGAAAAAAAGGGGCGGTCACCGCAGATTAAGGACCAAGGACAATGTGGTAAGTAGTCGATCTGCTTCATATTCATTTCCTTTACTAAGTTCTTTAATCTTGTAGATTCTCCCCAACATAATCATTCTATATCTCTCGTAGGGAGTTGTTGGGCGTTTTCGAATAGCAAAGAATCGAAGGAGTAACTAAGTTAAGCACCGGAAAACCGATCTCACTCTCCGAACAAGAAGTTGTGGATTGTGACAAAACAAAGAACGACCAAGGATGTAATGGAGGCTACATGGAAGACGCCTTTGCATTCATTATAAAGAACAAAGGAATAGCCGCCGAAGCAACATACCCTTACACAAAGAAATAGGATGGAACTTGTAATGCGGGCGACGAAGCATCTCATGCAACTAAAATCACTTGGATATGAAAAAGTGCCTGCCAACAGTGAAGCAGCATTGCTCAAGGCTGTGGCAAATCAACCGATTTCGGTCTCGATCGATGCGGGTGAAATGGACTTTCAACTATATGGAGGTGGGGTTTTCACCGGAACATGTGGAACCGACTGGACCATGGAGTAACAAAGCAGGGGATATGGAACAACTTCGATGGTACTAAATATTGGCTGGTGAAAAATTCATGGGGAGCTACATGGGGAGAAGAAGGATACATACGAATGGAACGAGATGTTGCTGCTAAAGGTGGCCTTTGTGGCATTGCAATGGATGCTTCCTATCCAACTGCTTGAATACATGCAAATTATTGATAGTTTGGCTTATCATGCAATATGTAACTATATGTAAATTATGATCATGGATGCGGGTCTTTGTTTTTTTACATGAACTATGTACATTTATGAACAACTATCAATGCATTATTCCTATTAAGCGCACTATCAATGCATTATTTCAGTTTCGAGTTGTGTAACTTAACATAACTGATTAAGCTGCAATATCCCATAAGGGGATTGCAAGAAGTGGTGACACATTGGAGAAGTTGATCGTATAGTAATAAAGCCTTAAAAGATGAAAAGATGTGGTAATGAAAGTTGATAAGTAATCGTCACAAGTATGAATACACTGCAAGGTGTATAGTGAAGTTTAACCTTTTCTTATACTTTGCTATGGTATTAAAGCATTACCTTTGCTATGGTATTAAAGCATTACTCAGTTTAAGTGTGTGTGTGTGTGTTTTTTTGTGTGTCTTTTACCACGTCCATCATCTTCTTTTCGACGTTGGTTCAACGATCAAGCAATTTCTTGTCTACTTAATTCTTTATGTCGTACCCATTTGGTTAACATCGTCTTACATGCATAGATACTAGATAGATCAAATCCATGTCCTTCACATTGATGATACCCGAAAGTATCATCACGTGCTAATCAAGTGAATAATCATACTAAAAGTTGGAATAAGTATTAAAATAAAGTATAAGTCCAACGGAAGTTTTCAGTTATACAAGCTAGGCCAAAGTATTACTTCCTACGCGCACACATACACACTCACACTCGCTCTCTCTCTTTGGTGGAATCGATCTAGACCTACGTCTGTCGGACTCTTGACTACAAAAATGTCAACGTTTTAGAGAGAAAGCATGCGTCTTATTGTGTATTGTTGTGTACCTGAAAATATGAGGTATAGCTAAACCTTAATCGTAAAATGCAGTTGTAACACATTTTGGCGTGACGTGAGATCAACGGTCCCCACAAATGCAGTTGGTGTCTCTCGGCTGAGTAGTGAGCACATTTCTAATTCAGTATGGATCGATGGTCCCCTCAAATGATCTGGGATGTCAATGTATATGTTTAGTGCTAGGGATCTTGGCGGAGGAACGAACTTGCTGATGGGGCAGTTGGGTGATTTCGCCGAATGAGCTCTTGGTTAGTCTAATGAATCCTCTTAGCATTGGAGCCATATGAAAACAATGCTTTCACATAGAGTTTGTCATATACTTCAATCTTCTTGCGGGGAGAGAGCTGATGAGAACGGGCTGGCCAATGATATCAATCCGGGAAATCTGCAATGATCTTACATCCAAAACAACGCGAGAAACTTGGGGTAATAGAAACCGATAAAATAATTATGACGGCAGTAAGAAAGAAATAAATATAACTCTAAACGAATTAAGCCGAAATAATCACTATAATTACAGAAATTCTTTACAATGTAAACCAAAGACGGAAAATACTAAAATTAAGAAAAAAACTAGAATGGAAATAGAGAAAACAACAAAAAGAAAAATAAAAACTTGTCTAGTCCTCGTCATACGAGAAGTAGTAATCCTCTTCGTTCTCTGCATCGTCAGCTTGTCTCTCAAAACCGGGAGGTGCAGAAGAAGTAGAAGGACCAGCCGCAGAAGAAGCAGCTCTACGTGGGGAAACTCTGGGTGGAAGGGCAACCGGTGGAATGCCGACATGTGAAATGATGTGGTCCAGCTTCGTGTGGAGTCTAGAAAACTCCCTCGCAAAGCTCTCATTGATATCATGTTGAGATCGGACTCCAACGAGGACTGGAGTGTGCTCCCAACTATCTGTTTGATGAATTCGGTGGTTCTCAATGGAGACTGATGTCGTGCTCAGAATAGGCTAAGGCTCCACCCAAGCAACCCTAACTATAACCGGAATGCCATCCTCTGTCGCAAATGCGTCGATCATATGACAATACGGCGGCAGCTCTAAAATAGAAACATCGGGAATGGATCGAATGTAGCTATGCATCAGCAAACCGGCATTCACCTTCAACTCCTGCTCTAGGTAGAACATTAGCTCGGCTTTCTTCGTCATGACTAAAGCATAATGATCGCATGGCAGCTTGTGTGTGCAGACAAATCGGGTGGAAGGGCAACCGGTGGAATGCCGAGATGTGAAATGATGTGGTCCAGCTTCGTATGGAGTCTAGCAAACTCCCTCGCAAAGCTCTCATTGATCTCATGTTGAGATCGGACTCCAACAAGGACTGGAGTGTGCTCCCAACTATCTGCTTGACGAAATCGGTGATTCTCAATGGAGACTAAAGTCGTGCTCAGAATAGGCTAAGGCTCCACCCAAGCAACCCCAACTATAACCGGAATGCCATCCTCTGTGGCAAATGCGTCGATCATATGACAATACGGCGGCAGCTCTAGGACAGAAACGTCAGGAATGGATCGAATGCAGCTATGCATCAGCAAACCGACATTCACCTTCAACTCCTGCTCTAGGTAGAACATGAGCTTGGCTTTCTTTGTCATGACTAAAGCATAATGATCGCATGGAAGCATGTGTGTGCAGACAAATCGGTGAACTATCTATCTGTCCCAGGACAGCTCATTCTCTAGAAAGTTCATTGGTGCCTCAAGTGTGTTCAACTGCCATGCAACCCTAGATATTCGTAGCCAAAGTATACTCATCTGGACCTGTAGAGGCACCCTGAACGCCGAAGTAGGCGTTGGTTCCCTCAACAGGGAAGTAACATGAACACCCAGACCATCGCGAACATTGTCGGTAGGTTATGCGCCATATGCGCATTAAAATCTCATACCAGTGTAGAGTTAAACCTGGCCAGAATCGTGGCCATGCTCAACCTTCCACGGTGAAGTAGAATAGCAGGGAGCAGCTCACCAGTGTCCTCTAAGTCGACGCCCCTTTCACGGGCAACAGGTCGTGCACTCTAGTGACTCTGGAATGACTCGTAAATCTGCAATGAAGCAAATTGTTCAACCCTGTCAATCGAAGGGTTAGCATCTCCCATCACGGCTTGCTTACCACCGGGTCATCTACTAGTATGGCTGCGCTTAGAACCCATTGAAGTTGAAGTGAATGACTACTGGAGAAGGCTGTTCTAAATTGGGAAGTTGTGCTCGATTAAGCGGAAAGGGTGCTCACTGAATCGAAGGCAACTTTTCAAGATTTTATGAGAAACAAGAACTGGACCATTTTTGCCGACAACAACCTCGTTGAATCAAAAGATAGAAAGTCAATTTTTTTCTAGAAATTGTTGCAGATGAAGAATAGCTGCAACACTGGTGGCAGCAGCAGCATAAATGAAGCAACATGCAGGAAACTGGGTGGTTTAGGTTTGGGTTTTGGATTTTATGGTGGCTAAAATGGTGGGTTTGTGGTGGTACTAGGAGGTGGTGTGGTGATGCTATGGAGGTGGTGGGGTGGCCGAAAATCAAAGGAGGAGAAGAAGAAAATTAGAATATTTGTGAAATGGAAGTGGGGGAATGGTGGTGGTGAAGTGAGGTTTAAATAGGAGAATGAGGTTGAAGGTGGAGAGGTTGAGTGGGAGAGCTGGAGAAGTAATGGTTGGAGTGGATTGAAGTAGGATTGATGTGATTGAGGTGCAGTGGAGTAATGGTGGGTAATGGGGAAGGAGTAAATGTGTGGGAAAGAGAGAAAGGTGGACTACATCTGCAATCCTACAAGGTCGCTCGATTAGGCGCGTGCACTTCACGTGCCGGCGAAGTGTTCCCGAATTAACTCCAACCTAGAAATTAGGGCGGTATTGCTCGATTAGTCGTCCGGTAGCTCGTCTAATCGAGTGCACTTCTCCCTAATTTTTCAGTACTTTAGTCCAGCTTACCCTTCACTGGATACTTTTTAATTATTACTCCTTGTTAACTCATCATTGACTGGATTTCATCCTCCTTTGTGTTTCTCCGACTCAAAACCTAACCTACTTCACCTAAGCGGCCAACGAGTAAAATAAACCTTCCCACCATCCTTCGTTTTTTTTACTTTGGTTGCGGTATTATGATAAAAAGCTTATCATTCACTCTAGTTACTTTCATTGACTCGATCAACCTAAAAGGATAAAATAGTAGTTTTGAGTTTTATGTCCTCAACTAGAATTTTCTCATGACTCTCATTCGCTTAGATTTCGGATTTTCATCTACCGACTTGCACTCGGGAAGACTCCACCGAGGTACGCCCTCCCCCCTATCCATCCATGCTCTTCCTTGGATTTTAAAGCCAAGAAAGAAACATTTTTCCTTGTGATCAAGAAGGGCTCCCTCTCAAACTTCCTCAACAGGGCCTTGAACTCTCCTTGTAGCACGCTTGGCCCGATTGGACCGCACACTAGATTTTATATGTGTGCTTCGTTTCTGTACCTTTATGCTCAGAGGCTCCACTTTGTTATCTTTCAAGCTCAAGCTTTCACTGCGCGGGGTGGGCTCATCCATTTCCATAGGAATAGGATAATTCGCCTCCCTTGGCGCTTCGTAGTGGTCATTTTCTCTATGTTCTCGAAGCAGGATAGTCAAAAAATCATGGTCACAGGCACCTTGTACCGCAACTTCCATACAGATGCCTACAACACTCAGCCTCTTTGTATCCTTGACATCACCATAAATCAAACTCACCATCCAGAAATCTCCTGGTCTATTCTTCAACTGCTCCAAGATCCTTATGGTTATAGCATCATTGTTAGATCTTAAAATGATGATACCGTTGTCCGTGTCCATCTAGGCTCTACTAGTCGTCAATAATGGACGACCAAGGAGTATCACAGCATTGGGGTCCTTGGGTATGTCCAAAACTAAAAAGTCAATAGGATAGTCAAAACCGCCTACACTGACCATATAGTCACTAAGTTTTCAATGACCATATCAACTTGGCGATTCCCAAACCGCATAGTGATACGATGGTTCATGCTAACCATAAAATTTTCCTTAAGGCAAAAAGATAGAGAGCTGATGTTGTTGCTAGCCCCGGTACCACAGAAGTCAAGACCTAAAGATATACCTTCTATTGAAATAGGCAACCTAAAACTACTAGCGTCTCCCAGTTTCTCGGTTCCACCGGAGTCTGGTTTTCCTCAGGCTTTGAGGTTTAGTAGTCCGGGCTCGGGATTGGAATTAGAAGAAATATCATACCCGGTATAAGAGACTTACCTCTTTTCCATCCCTCGTATTCTTCTAGGTTGGCCTCTAGGGCTCTCCAAGACATAGCATCTTCATCTTCCATTTAATTCTCTTTTTTCTCAATTCGTTGCGACTCGAGCTCCTAGTCCACGATTTCATAGGTTGGCCTCGTATTCATGCATGATTTCATATTTGATTGCTTGGTAACAAAGTTGGGAATATTCACACACACACACACACTCCACTACTTTCTTGGATTGCGGTTAACATGTGGTTATATGTACGATTTGTCGCATCATCTAGTTGAGCTCTTACTTCTTGATGTTGTATGACTCAATCTCTTGACTTGAATTGTTTTATCGCTGTATTTGCTCAAGGACGAGTAAAAGTTAAGTGGGGAGTGGTTGATGTAAGTCAACTATATGATTCTTTTTACGATGTTTTATCCCCATTTCTCATGCATTTATTGATGTTTTCGTATCAATTCGAGTCATTATTTGCTTAGTTTCATCAATATGTGTAGATAGTAATTATTATATAAAATATCATATTTTGATAGGTTTTGTACCAGTTATAATAACCGGAGCGTCGTGTCGGATTTACTCATGGTATTTTTATGTTGTATTGCAGATTATAGGTTGACCAAGACCCCGATGGATGACACGTGTTGAGCCTAAACACGTCTTTTGTGGGCTAGAAGAGTATGCCGGAAACTATCAAAGTCAAACGGATCAATTGTCGTTAGCACTTCTACTGTAATCTATCTTCAACGGACATTTTACCCAACTTGAATGAATTTTCTGGAGAATACTTCTTCATGAGATTTGTAGATCAAGAAACAATATTTCCAACGCACTTTGAATCAAATCAATCGGAGCTCTACAACTCTAGTTATGATCATTTTACCGAGCTGCTGTGAAGGACCTTTTGTGGCGCACGCCCCGAAGGTCGGAAAAAGCAGATTTTCAGCTTATAAACTTTATCAGGATCGAATTTTACAATCCCTAACCCCCATTTTTCTTCCCCCTTCTTCTTCTTCTTCCCTTGAAGGCACCAAATCGCCCCAAGGGGCTTTTCTAGCCAAAATTATTCACTAGTTTAGCTCTTAATATTATTGTAAACATTAAGGATTTGTTGTTTGATTTCTAGAATGGATTAATAGAAGAAGTTCATCTCCTTTGATGTACCAAAACCCATTGATGTTCTTGCAAATTGGATGGAGCTCGAATTTCAAGTTTGTAGCTTGTTATTGGTAAATTCTTAACTTTTACTTTGTGTTAATTGCTCTCATTAGTATGAATGCTAGCTTTGACATGTTGGTGTTTATATTTATGAGTGGCTAGGTTAAACTAGCTAAGATGGTGTTGTAGTAGAATTAGTTAATCTCTTATGTTGATTTGGAATGATTGTTTATGTTGTTAGTTTCAATTGTGATGAATCTTTTCCTATTTGCAATGAATTGCTTGTTGGTGTTGGATTGATCACCTAGCACTTGCACACACACACTTAGTTGTGACCGAAAGGAGATATTAGGTGTGGTAGAAGGAATAGGAGAACCGGAAGGTAAAATTGACCTTAATTGGCATTCGATTTCTTATCCGGGGTTGTTGACATTGTCATTACATTCAAGTGCTCATCGTACCAATTCATTAGGTTTAGGGCACTGTTAAGGGTGAAATTTATGGTTTATTCTACAATATTTCCGTAACAATATCCTCGTTATTTAAATGGTTTTTATAGAAAATCATTGGTTTTATCTAAATATTGAGCAAACGCGTTTAAGAAGCGTCTAAGTGCAAAAGTGGTAGTTTTATGTGGCTTTATCGATAAATATCGTTGTATTTGCGATATTACATTTTTGCACATATTTATCGTGATTGTAGGTACCTAAATACGTCATGTGAAGTGATGGAATGAAGCTTTCAAGCAGCCGAACTTCCGATGCAGTTCTTGATATGATATACACTGATTTGACTCTCGACCTCAAGAGAAGATTTGTAGGGCTTGAAGAGAGGATTCTACAGGATTTTGAATCACTTCATTCCGACTTATGAGGCCCGAGATATGAGCGTTACAAGTTTGGATGCTGTTGCTGAAACTACGGAAAATTCCGCAAACGACTCGTAACACGACGGGCTAGTCAAAAAGGCGTTTTCTGAAGAAGAGTCCTTAATGAAAGTTGTAGAGTTTTCCGAGGGCTTAATTATGACGTTCGGATCATAATTTTTGGAGGTCTACAACTCAAGATATGAATTTTAGAAGTTTGAGTTCAAAAAAAATGCAAACCAAGCTCCGGATTTTTTTTTACTGTAGCAACGACCTAATTTTATGTATAAATAGCAGCAGTCATTGGAACCCTAAGGATATATTGATACAGAGCCGCAACACATCAGCAGAAGGGCCGACTTTTTCCTTTTTTTTTTTTCCTTTATATTTTCAGCCAAAAACACAAAATTAGGGTATGAATTTCTCAACCATGAGGAGCTAATTCCTTCATCGAGCAAACTAGGGGAAGCGTTTCAAACGGATTTTGGTTTCAGATTATTGTATTGATTGATTTCTATCAAAAAAAGGTTAGAACTTTTGTATCGTTTTCATATCGTTTTTACATTTCGATCGATAGATTATGTGTATGATTCGACAATCCGTTGATGACGATTAATGGAACCCTAGGTCACTATACAAAAGTTTGAATCTTTTAAACCAAATTATAACGAAAGTTGTGGTTTAAACGGTTTAGATTTTTGGATATTGATAAATATCCCCACCTAAAACGTTAAAGGATCAATCTTTGATAAAAGATTGTGAATAAAATCATCTAAGCCATTAGAGATTTGGGCATTCGGTTAGGTGTAATAATCGTAACCTTGGGATAGAATCATTTGATTAATAGTTTGAAACCGGTATTTGTTTGATTCGTGGAACCGTGTTTGCTTGCTTTTATATCACCGCATTTGGATAATTGTTCGTGCCTTCACCCTAGTTGTTAATTATTATTTTTCTCGCGTTTTTATCGTTCATCGCACTTGTTCACTTTCGTTTTTACTTGTTCATTGTTTCGCAATTAGTATAAACTCGTGACATTTGCAACTAAAACTTGAAACGATACAACCCCAATTCCCCGTGATCGACTCCGGTTACACCATTTTGCTACGACCTTGCACTTGAGGCCACGACCGGATTATAAATTTTTATAACTTGTTTTGATCGTTTTATTTATTATAATCCGTTTTCTACAACAAGTTTTTGGCGCCGTTGCCGGGGAATTGGCAACGGTTGTGTGTTCCTATTTTTGTTTTAGTTGTTAGAATAGCCTTAGATTAATTTGATCACACGTCCCTTTTTTTTTTTTTTTTTTTTTTATAACTTAATTTAGTGTTTCAGTTAGTGTAGCTAAAAAAAAAAAAAAAAAAAAAAAAAAGGGGTCGCATTTTGGACGAAAATATCACACCCAGGTGTAAAAATTTTCACACCCGTGAAATTTTTGTAGCTTAAAAAAAAAAAAAAAAAAAAAAAAAAAAAAAACTTTCTAGCCGAAAATATCACACCCAGGTGTGAAATTTTTCACACCCGTGAAATTCTACAACTCATCCAATTTCGTTCCTTCTTTAAGTCCTTTCCTTTTCCAGCCTTTCCTAATCACCTTTAGCAACCTTTCACACCTTGTTCCACTCTTTTTCCATTCCTTGCAACCTATTCTCGGTCCGAACACCTAAGTGTCCCTTCTGAGAGTCGGTTTTGAGTGCTATTTACTTTTGCTCGCCTTTGCCGCTCCTCGATTTTCACTTCGGTGTATGCTTACACGAAGTAAATCGGACCTTTAATTTTCAATCCGGAGATCGAACGTACTATTGTCCGTCCAAACCGAAAAAGGAGGCAAATCTCTTTAGGTGGTCACTCGATAGAAAACCTTGAAGAAGCTTGCCGGGAAGAACTTGAAGAAACCGTTATCACAATGGCGACAATAGACGGTCATTAGCGCATTATGCTATGCCGGGAGCCATCACGGTAAACCCCGCCGTAGCCTTGCTCGAAATCGCAGCGGACCACTTCGAGCCGAGACTCGGTCTTATTCGGATGCTTCAAAGATGCATCTATCTTTTATGGTCTACCTTCGAAAATCCGCATAATCATGTCCACGCCTTCCCGGAGATCCGTGACACGACCCGCATTCAAGGAGTTTCTGAGGATGCTATAAAATTAAAGCTTTTCCCTTTCTCTCTGCGAGGAGAAGCAAAAGAGTGGTATAACTCTTTAACCCCTCGATCTATTACCACTTGGGCAGGACTCGAGAAGGAGTTCCTAAGTCAGTATTTTCCACCCTCAAAGACTGCCCAATGCCTAACTGACATTTTTACCTTCCAACAGAAAATGGATGAGTCATTCTTCGATGCTTGGAAGCGTTTCAAATCTCTTTTGCGTCGCTGCCCCCATCATGGCCTAGATCTACAACGCCAAGTCAACACTTTCTTTAGTGGGTTGACTGAACTAACCAAAGGGATGGTGAATAGTTCATCTGGAGGAGCTTTTCTGAAGAAGACACCCGACGAAGGTTGGGCTTTATTTGAAGATATAGCTAGATATAACTATGCTCCTTCATATCAGGCAAATACAACCCCGTCTGTTCCAAAGATTGAGGAAGTCCACTCTCAGAATCAGGTGATCGCCATGCTGCAGCAGCAGGTGGCCGCTCTTACTCTGTCTCAAAAACAGATCACACCTACTCCTCCTTATCAACAGAACGCTCAAGTTCTGTATTGCGAAAACTGTTGCCAGATTGGTCACATGATTGACCAATGTCATGCGAATTACCAAGTCAATGCTGTCCAAAATATGAGACAGTATACCCCGGTTAGTTGCCAAACTTGTGGGCTGAAAGGCCACACTTCTCTAGCTTGTCCCCTAAACAGGGAAAATGATGAAGTCAATGCTTTTTCTGGTCAGCAAAACCAACGATTCCCAAATCAATTTTCTGGCCAGAATAACTTTCAGAATCAGGGTTATAACCAAAACCGAAATTTTAATCAAAACTCTGGTTGTAATCAGAATCAAAATTCCAACTCGAACTATCAAAATTCCAATCGAAATTACTCTCAAAACTCGAATCAGAGTTCGAATTCTCAACGTAGGTTCAATCGGCATGGCCTCGCCAACACCAATTCTCCTTATCAAAACCGGTCTAATCAACATCCTCCCGGATTTCAAAATCATCAAGGGCTATCTCGGGTCCAATGATGCTCCTACCGTATCTGATTTTGAGGAGCAACAAAAAACTATTAAAAATCCGGAGAGGCGGTTGGGACGCTTAGGCGAGCAAACCTAGCTTCACGACCTCGTGGGTCATCGCCCGCCACGAAAGAAATCCAAAGGGCAGCCAAGTGGCCCAAGCTGATTTGAACCCAAACCGGTGTACTGATCTGACACCAACCACCCCTTATGGTAGGGAGGAAACTAGTGCCATGAATTTAAGATCCGGCACTCAACTTCAAGGAAACCCTGCATTCAACCAGAACCAGGGAAACGAGTAGACCCTCCTACCACTGATTCGGTGGGAGGGGAAGTTGAGAAGACCCAATCCCCCAATCTGGGTGAAGAAAAAGAGGAAGATGAGATAGAAATCGAAGAAAGAATTCGGGTGGCGACCGTACGACCGAGAAATCAAAGAAGTGAGTCGGGAGGAGGATCCCTTGACAAGTAAGAAGACGGTGAGATGGAAGGATTTAGAAGATAAAGTCGTTAGTGCCTCTTCTAAGAAAGTTTTTTCGAAGAAGAATTGAAGAAACTTCCATTTCCACCAAGGAAGAAAAACATCCCTTTATGCGAGGACAAGAAGTACGAGAAGGTACTCAACCTTCTCGAAAAACACTCAAGTTAATCTACCTTTATCCGATGTGTTGGTTGAGATGCCCAAATACACCAAATTCATAAAGGATGTAGTCTCATCTAAAAAGAAGTTGGAGAGTATGGAAAAGGTAACCAAAGGTGAAGATTGTTCAATGATGAGTTATGAAGAGTTACCGATTAAGAAAGATGATCCCGGGCGATTCGTCCTTACTTTGCAAATTGGAGGTCTCATTTTCCCTAATTCCTTATGTGATTTAGGAGCTTCAATTAGTCTTATGCCTTTATATGTGTGTCAACAGCTCCAATTAGACCATCTTTTGGAACCTACCACTATGAGTATTCAGTTCGCAGACAGATCATCCAAGAAAGCGACAGGGATTTTAAAGGATTTGTTGGTTCAGGTCGATCGATTTACCTTTCCTGTGGATTGGTATGTCTTAGACATCCAACAACCCAATACACCCCTGATTCTTGGACGACCTTTTCTATCTACTGCTAGAGCCCTCATTGATTGTGATGACGGTGCTAAAGTAACTTTGCGTGTTGGAAATGAAGAAGTGAGCTATAGTGTATCTAAAGCTATCAAAAGACCTTCTGAATGTCCAACCGGCTACTCTATCGAGGAATCATTTGATGATTTCAGTGATTTTCTAGAAGAGCAAGTCCTTGCGTAGAATCGAATACGAACGCTTGATCGATAATCCGAACCAATATGGTAGGATAGATTTGAATGAACTTGGAGCCGAGACCGAAGAAGAAGTTGTAGTGAGTAAGAACCTTTCGCCTTCGTAGGAAGTAGATTTATTAGAAGCTATGTTGCTCTCCTCTAATAATTTGCAAAGTAAAGTTTTAAAGTCTAGTTTGGAAGACCCTCCGATTGACCTCGAGTTAAAACCGTTACCGAAACATTTAAAGTATGTTTTCCCGAGAGGGTGATCGGCTTCCGTTAATTGTTTCCGCTAAGCCGACGAGGGGAAGAAGAAGCGAAGTTGTTGGCCGTCTTGAAAAGAAATGAGAAAGCTTTTGGCTGGCAGGTAGGAGATATCAGAGGTATATCTCCTGACGTCTGTATGCACAAGATAAAAATCGAAGAAGGAGCCAAGCATGTTAGACAACCCCAAAGACGTTTAAATCCTCACATGCAGGAGGTGGTGAAGAAAGAGATTATCAAGTCGCTAGATATGGGGATTATATATGCGATAGCCGACAAAGGATTGGGTGTCCCCCACGCAGGTGGTCCCCAAGAAAGGTGGTATCACTGTTGAAAAGAATGATAAGGGAGAAGAAGTCGCTTTGAGATTAGTCACTGGTTACCGTGTGTGTATTGACTATAGGAAACTGAATGAGGTAACCATGAAGGACCACTTCCCTCTCCCCTTCATCGACCAAATGCTCGAGCGTTTGGCAGGACACCCCTTTTACTGTTTCCTGGACGGGTACTCTGGGTATTTCCAGATCCCTATAAACCCCGATGATCAGGAGAAGACGACCTTCACCGCCCGTATGGTACCTTCGCTTATAGGCGAATGCCGTTCGGCCTCTCGTAATGCTCCGGCCACTTTTCAAAGATGCATGTTAGCAATTTTTGACGGGCTAATTGAGAAATGCATGGAGGTCTTTATGGACGACTTCTCGGTGTTTGGTAACTCGTTCGATGATTGTCTTGCTAATCCGGACAAGGTGCTTAACGGATGTGTGGAGAAGAACCTGATCCTCAATTGGGAAAAATGCCACCTTATGGTGGATGAAGGGATTGTTCTTGGCCATAAAATTTCAGCTAAGGGCATAGAAGTTGATAGGGCCAAAATAGAGGCCATAGAAAAGATGAACTACCCTAAGAACGTGAAAGAAGTGAGGAGTTTTCTTGGTCACGTCGGCTTCTATAGGAGATTCATTCAAGATTTCTCCAAGATCTCAAAACCTCTATCAACTTTACTTAAAGAGGACGTTGTTTTCAACTTCGACAATGATTGCAAGTGTGCCTTCAAAGAGCTTAAACATCGCCTGATCTCCGCTCCGATTCTGATCTCTCCGGATTGGAACTTACCATTCGAATTAATGTGTGATGCTTCCAACTACGCCGTTGGTGCGGTTTTGGGGCAAAGACTTAATGGTAAATTCCAACCTATCTACTACGCCGCCATACCCCGAATCCGGCACAAGCAAACTACACTACCACGGAAAAGGAACTTTTAGTCCGTTGTCTTTTCTATGGACAAGTTCCGAAGTTATTTACTTGGGTGCCAAGGTGATTGTCCGGACCGATCACGCAGCTCTCGCGCTATTTGATGAATAAAAAGGACGCAAAACCGAGACTCGTTGCGTTGGATTCTTACCCTTCAGAGTTTGATGTTCATATTAAAGATATCAAGGGTAGTGAAAACACGAAGAGTGCACCACATATCAAGAGTGTTGCCCGTAGTAGAGGAAAATCCACAAGACATCGATTTATATTGCCCCTTTGAGAGTGTTATGTCCGTGAATAGTTGCACGTCCGATCCTCCGTGGTATTCTTCAATCGTTAATTACCTCCATTCCCAATATCCGAATCCCCGCTTGCATATCGGGAGAAGAAGAAATTCTTCTCTCGATCTCAAGTATTATGTCCGGGAAGAACCGTATCTTTTTAAACTCGTAAAAAGATGGGTTGCTTCGCCGGTGTGTCCCCGAATCCGAGCAACGGGACATAATTGAACAATGTCATAGTGGTCCCACCGGCGGCCACTTTGGTCCCCGGAAGACCGTTGCGAAGATATTCCAATCTGGTTTTTACCGGCCCTCGATTTTTAAGGATACCGAAGCCTTTTGTAAAGGTCGTGATAGGTGCCAAAGAACCGGTGCTTTGACAAGGAGATATGATATGCCGTTAAAACCCATTTTAGAGTGTGAGGTGTTCGATGTCTGGGGGATTGACTTTATGGGTCCCTTCCCGTCCTCATGCGGGAATAGATACATCCTAGTCTGTGTAGACTATGTGTCTAAATGGGTGGAGGCTATCGCCACCCCTCACAATGACCATAAAACGGTCATGAAATTTTTAAAGAAAAATATTTTCGTGAGGTTTGGCTGCCCGAGAGCCCTAATCAGCGACGAGGGGACGCACTTTTGTAATCGACCACTGGACAAAGTATTAGGGAAATATGGTGTTCGGCATAAAACCGGTACACCATACCATCCTATGACAAGTGGTCGCAGTAGAGCGTAGTAACCGAGCCTCAAGAAGATCTTAGAAAAAACGGTTAACGATCATCGGAAGGATCGGAGTCCGAAATTGGATGATGTACCGTGGGCTTACAGACGCCTTACAAGACACCTATGGGTACATCTCCATATCAAATGGTTTATGGAAAGCCATGTCATTTGCCGGTCGAACTTGAGCATAAAGCTTACTGGGCGACGAAGTTTTTAAACTTTGATTCCAAAGCTTGTGGTGAGCACAGACTTCAGCAGATGCATGAGCTAGATGAGTTCGAGCTCCGGAGCCTACGAGAGCGCCCGAGTGAGTAAGGACGAATGAAGCCGCTCCATGATAAGAAAATTAAGCAAAGAGAGTTCCATGCGGGAGAGCAAGTCTTGCTATACAATTCCGGTTACATCTCGTTTCTGGAAAGCTACGGACACGGTGGTCCGGCCCGTTCGAGATTTTGCAAGTCTTTCCAAGCGGAGTGTTGGAGCTAAAAGGAATTGGTGATCGACCGTTTAAGGTAAATGGTCAAAGGTGCAAACATTACATTGGTCTACCAAAGGAGGCACCTTTGATTGTTCGGTTCCTCGACATATTTGAGTGTGTGGATCCCGAAGTCGATGACTTTAAAGAGTTTGCACCGATTTATTCACCGAGGCCGTTATCGAATCACCACCGAAGTCTTCGCCGGAAGTTGGGATATGGAGCGTATTGGAAGGAAATGCATCCGAAGAGGAAGGGAAGGAGGAGGAAATCAACGGCTAGGAAGATTAAAGGAGCCCGGGAGAGTTTGAAGAGTAAGATTCCCTGCGTGCATTCTTGTTTTTGTGGTTACATTGCTGACAAGAGCTCTTTTGATAGAGTGACTGGCCGAAAGATCAAGTGGCCCGATCCGGGTTGAACTTTCACTAATCGTCGAGCCGTCGACGTTAAACAAAAGCGCTTGGTGGGAGGCAACCCACCATTTCTTTGTTTTTCTTTTTTTTTTTTTTGTTTTTAAGTTTTTGTGATGTTTTGATGTGAAGTTGTATTCATTTTGGGTTTTAATCAAGAAATTTCTGTTTGGGTTGCATGCTGTTTTAGTCGAACGCCCGTTTTACTATGCACTGTGTTTTCCCTTTCTCTACATCTATCTCGTGCATGGTTCCCCGATGCCCCCCGATATTTTGTTGTGTCTATCAAGTACTGCAGGTTACTTTGAGCTATTTAGCTGATACGAGCTTGCCACATACGGGGATCGTTGCCTTTTTCATGCTACAGCCTGCTCCACGATCCGACCTTTATAAATCAGCTAAGTACTTTACTTTACTTTATTTCTGCACAACTTGAGGACATGTTGTGTTTTAAGTGTGGGGGAGGGGATAAATTATGTACCTATATACCTTCGCTCATATCATGATAAGTTCAATGCAAAATGCACAAAAATTTGAATTTGAAAAAAAATTGTTTGTCCCGAGTGAACAACTACATGCCTATGTTCAATGTTTAAACTTAATGGATGCCTTATATTGTGTATGCTAGATGAGTTAGAGGTTCACCTGACCCTTATTTCACGTGCCTTATTAGATGACGAGCTAATTTTTAAAAGTTATATCCATGAAGGTTAAGCACTCCTTGATTAGCTTATACTATGTGCTCAGTGCTATATTTCGTAATAGTTTGGATTTGAATTCAAAGTATGACATATTGTGAATATCATAGAGTTTGAATGTGATAAGTAAGTCATTGCCAAAGTCTTGAAGTAATAATGAAAAATGATTCATTACATTGAGGTATTATGCTCAGTAGGTTTGTATAGCTCATGGCTTAGAACCAACTGCCAGCCAGAAATCTCATATAAGTAGTGCAAATTGATAATAAATGTGTGTGTCGGAAGCTGGTTTATGATTTGAGTGAGGTAGGGCGTATCACGAACGTCCTATACCACTATGACGACCAATAGCTCACGACAGTCAGAAAAGCTGCCTTATGATTTGGGTAGTTAGGGCATATTTCAAAATGTCCTATTCTACTATGACGGGCAAGAGCTCATTTTTGATGTGTGTTAAAAAGTGAATGTGAAGAAAAAAATGTATAATAACTCGAAATTTTTTTTTTCAAGACTTGGCCAATGATGATTTTATACCCAGTATAAACTCTTATGATATGTTGTAGGAATCATCCTCTAAGTATGTCAGAAATGGTTTGATTATTTTCTATTATATTTTCGCATGCACATCTGAGCATCATCTATGCTTAACTTAAGTGTGATACTAGCTAGTTTTGCTTGAATTCAATTCAAGTTGGGATCTAGTGGAAGTTTGATATGGCCCTTGCACACAAACACTTGGGTGAATTTCTACTTAGTTACTATGCACTTTAATTGGTACCCACCTGTTCTTTAATTCCGAGCTGAGTTTTGTTTTGTTTTGCTCGGGACGAGCAAGGCTTAAGTGTGGGGGAGTTGTTAAGGGTGAAATTTATGGTTTATTCTACAATATTTCCGTAACAATATCCTCGTTATTTAAATGGTTTTTATAGAAAATCATTGGTTTTATCTAAATATTGAGCAAACGCGTTTAAGAAGCGTCTAAGTGCAAAAGTGGTAGTTTTATGTGGCTTTATCGATAAATATCGTTGTATTTGCGATATTACATTTTTGCACATATTTATCGTGATTGTAGGTACCTAAATACGTCATGTGAAGTGATGGAATGAAGCTTTCAAGCAGCCGAACTTCCGATGCAGTTCTTGATATGATATACACTGATTTGACTCTCGACCTCAAGAGAAGATTTGTAGGGCTTGAAGAGAGGATTCTACAGGATTTTGAATCACTTCATTCCGACTTATGAGGCCCGAGATATGAGCGTTACAAGTTTGGATGCTGTTGCTGAAACTACTGGAAAATTCCGCAAACGACTCGTAACACGACGGGCTAGTCAAAAAGGCGTTTTCTGGAGAAGAGTCCTTAATGAAAGTTGTAGAGTTTTCCGAGGGCTTAATTATGACGTTCGGATCATAATTTTTGGAGGTCTACAACTCAAGATATGAATTTTAGAAGTTTGAGTTCAAAAAAAATGCAAACCAAGCTCCGGATTTTTTTTACTGTAGCAACGACCTAATTTTATGTATAAATAGCAGCAGTCATTGGAACCCTAAGGATATATTGATACAGAGCCGCAACACATCAGCAGAAGGGCCGACTTTTTCCTTTTTTTTTTTGTTTTTAAGTTTTTGTGATGTTTTGATGTGAAGTTGTATTCATTTTGGGTTTTAATCAAGAAATTTCTGTTTGGGTTGCATGCTGTTTTAGTCGAACGCCCGTTTTACTATGCACTGTGTTTTCCCTTTCTCTACATCTATCTCGTGCATGGTTCCCCGATGCCCCCCCCCAGATATTTTGTTGTGTCTATCAAGTACTGCAGGTTACTTTGAGCTATTTAGCTGATACGAGCTTGCCACATACGGGGATCGTTGCCTTTTTCATGCTACAGACCGCTCCACGATCCGACCTTTATAAATCGCTAAGTACTTTACTTTACTTTATTTCGCACAACTTGAGGACATGTTGTGTTTTAAGTGTGGGGGAGGGGATAAATTATGTACCTATATACCTTCGCTCATATCATGATAAGTTCAATGCAAAATGCACAAAAATTTGAATTTGAAAAAAAATTGTTTGTCCCGAGTGAACAACTACATGCCTATGTTCAATGTTTAAACTTAATGGATGCCTTATATTGTGTATGCTAGATGAGTTAGAGGTTCACCTGACCCTTATTTCACGTGCCTTATTAGATGACGAGCTAATTTTTAAAAGTTATATCCATGAAGGTTAAGCACTCCTTGATTAGCTTATACTATGTGCTCAGTGCTATATTTCGTAATAGTTTGGATTTGAATTCAAAGTATGACATATTGTGAATATCATAGAGTTTGAATGTGATAAGTAAGTCATTGCCAAAGTCTTGAAGTAATAATGAAAAATGATTCATTACATTGAGGTATTATGCTCGCAGGTTTGTATAGCTCATGGCTTAGAACCAACTCGCCAAATTTAAATCTCATATAAGTAGTGCAAATTGATAATAAATGTGTGTGTCGGAAGCTGGTTTATGATTTGAGTGAGGTAGGGCGTATCACGAACGTCCTATACCACTATGACGACCAATAGCTCACGACAGTCAGAAAAGCTGCCTTATGATTTGGGTAGTTAGGGCATATTTCAAAATGTCCTATTCTACTATGACGGGCAAGAGCTCATCCTGTCATAAGTTCATAAGGCAATACCCTTCTGTTCCGAATGAATCCAGATTCCGTTTGTTTGGCAAGAAAGTCTTAGGGCATCACCCCTATTTTCTGCTTGTGAACGAAATCTTGCAATACTAGGTGATAAGAGAGTCCATGGTTTGATTAACTCTCTACTGCTTAGGGAATTACCCCTAGACCACTCAGGCTTTGCTTTGAAAGATAAACTTTCCTATTCATTCTACTCTTTTCCATGTAGATCCAATTACTCCCACTGGGCCTGAGGCACTCAGGTGGTTCTACAAGAGTATGAACAAATGCCTCTCCGAGTACCAAACTCCATTCACAGGGTTATGGCTTGTAAACCAACCTCTATTATCAGAATCCTATACAGCTCACAAAAGAGCCATAGGTCATCGATCGATCTTGTAGACCATTAAGTCCGCAGAACCCATAATGGGTAATGGATAAACCATACTCCCACTATTTTCTTGGTGGATCGAAATTCTGATTTAGTTCAGTAGTATTTAGTGTCATCACCAACAACCAATGTTGGATGTGGTTTGATCTAATCAGTAAGTAACTACCTTGAGTATCCGTACTCTAAGGTTCAAGGTTTGTTGTTCATAGACTCTATCAGAAAGGATGCAACAAAGATAACTTTCCCTTCCCGATTTCAAGAATCTGATAACAAACCTTTTTCTCAATTCTTCAAGATATATCACGATTTGGTCACTGACCGAACGTGTACATGAAATTCCCAGTCCTACCATCAAGCATCATGTGCTAAATGCTTATATTGACGGAATTTGGGTGAACCGAATCCACTCATTATCCGTTAATTCCAAAGCATATTCTAGGTAGACTTCTCGGTTCTACACTTCAATGTAAACCGTTATTTCACTTCCAATATCTTTATTGAGTTAAACAGTGTATTGTAGCACATCTACAACTATTTAAGGCAATTCAATGGTTTCTTTCCTTAGTGAAAGCATTTCACTATGAGGCAGGCCGAACATCAGTCCCTAGGACTATGTGATGGCCCATTTCTGAGCATAGAATACTCCATCTCTGACAGAATCAGAGATACCTTAAAATATTTTGGATAAACTTACCGGAGTGTTTGAATAGTTATCAGACAAGAGGTCACTACTCGGAGGCTCCTACTAGCTTGTATCTTTCATCAGACCCCGAAGGTCGTCATGAACAAGCTATGTTACTTCTTTATAACCATTATCCTTTCCCGATTGAAAGGAAACTTAGTCATTGAACCTTTGAGACAATATAACCGACCGGTAGAAAGGAATCACCCCGAGCCGCCTTCGTGTCTTGTCTTTTAGGGACTATGCACTAATTATGGATTATTAAGAAGTGTTTATCTAAATATCGAAACCAATTGCTTTTAACGAGCTTCTTAAGATGGTACATACACATATTTCAAAGCATTTCTTAGTGGTTTTGACTCTATCAAACAAAAGTCCGAGTTTTGGATTCGTACTACAAATGGTATATTCACTTTCTATACGACAAACAAATTATCGAACAGAAGGAAAATCCATTCGTTCCAACGAATCTTAAAACAGAAAATAAATTTTCTGCGATATCCAAGGATTGAATCCGAGATTCATTTCCTTGTATCACTCCCACTATTCTAGCTAAAATTACTGCCCGTTGACTATTAATCGTTAATGCACAACTATCTCGTTCTTCCAAAGAACATAGCCTAAGAGAAAATCACCAAGGATTCATAGGTTGGTGATCCGAAATCACTATCCTTATCCTATGACTTTCGCCTTGTTAATTTTCGTTTTTAGCCTTAAAATCAACTCGCTTTTAGATGACTAACACTTTTAGACATATTCTCCCATTCTTGACTTTCCGTGAATGGAAACAGTCTTGAACCAGCGGTTCGTTTGAGTAGACACTACTCTTGAACCGTGGGATGTCTATTTCGATTGTTACTTGTTAGGACTTCTCGTATTTTCTATCATACCGTAAAAAACAACAAATCATAACATTAAAGCTCCCACTAGTTTATCGGTTCCAAATACCGTCTAACCAACAATGCTCTATTTTATGATTTTCCAATTTTTCAATTTGAAAATCTCTCGTGTAAACACTTACACAGTTCTAATGTTTCCAGAAAAATACAAATCATAGAACTCCCACTAGTTCATCGATTCCAAATATCGTCCAACTAGCGACATTTCATGACTTTCCGGTTTTTCAATTAGAACGGTTACGTGTGTAGTCAATTATACTTTTCTAATGTTCTAGAAAAACAATAAATCATAAAGCTCCCACTAGTTCATCAATTCCAAATATCGTCCAACTAGTAACACTTCATGATTTTCCGATTTTTCAATTAGAAAATTTACTCGTGTAATTACTACACACTTAAAATTCACTAGAAGAATTTCAAAGTCCGAAATCATCTTTGATCAAACTAAGTTTGTCTCCCGTTTAACACGAATGACACTAGTGACATACCCATATGTCACTTTGGTTTTAAAAGGCTTAAGAGAAAATATCTCTTTCGAAAAATAATTGCATTATCAATTAACTAGTTCAACGTCCTAGTTACTTTCCACTTTTTAACGAAGTCAATACTAGTCAATTATAAATTTTTAAGCAATTTAGTAAGGGATATGATGCTGTAAATAAAATGACATATATTAATTCAAGTTTAACACTACTATATTATTGTATTTTAGGAATTGTAAACTAAAAGTAAGTCTACTCTACCATTCCAAGGTTTTAACCTTGCATCTCAGTGCCGCCGTAGGGTAGGTCAAAGAGATCAACGGTTAAATCAATGAATAACTTGTGAGAATCAGACATCCCACGAGAATCGAACATCCCTTTATTCATTGACTACCTTCCTTTTTTTTAGCCTAGGTATTACCAAAAATACCCTTGATGAGTGTGACCTACTATATCAGATCTCTTAGGTACGCCCCGAGTGTGCCGTCGTAGGATAGGTCAGTGACCCGACGAGTACCCAGAAATCCTATCCTTTCGGAGACCAAGCCATGAATGTTGATAGGGGTGAACACCATCCGTAGGGGGACGAAATCAAAGCGCCGCGAGGCGTCACCCTTCTCTCACTTACTTGCATCTATAGTAGAGACCGTGGGGTTGGCTGTCGCCTTCCCCGCTCCCACTCAATATTTTGGAAGTGGTGGTGGGTTAACTAACCACGTCTTTTTGATGTTAACATAAAAGCACATCAAATCAAGGATTCCGAATGGTGTCGGTAACGTAGGCAAGCCTACCCGTCCTATTCGTTGGAACATATGTGACAAGCCGGACGAAATCGGGTCAAGAGAGCCCTATTGAGATTAGAAGGAATCACCCCTCCGCTCTCGGTTTGGCTTAGTCTTGCCGGACCCCCGTGCATACATCACACTAGGAGGGTTAAGTCGTTTGAGCGAAGCTCAGTTGACCACCCAACCTAAAGGCGAACCGTTTTTATCCAAGATTTATTGTTCTTTTACCATCATTCAATCTCGTAGACACCACGAATTGAAAACGTGATCTCGTTTCAGCTTTAAGGCGGTTCACCGGGAACACACACCGAAAGGCTAACGATTTCATAACCCGTCCTCGGATCTTTAATTAGTTACTAAATTAAATTAATTACCACGTATTAATAAAATTTCAACTAATTACGCGAGTTTGTATACATGCCTATTTTAATTACCAAAATTAAAATTCTACATGTATGCATGGAGTGGATTTATGATATGATGCATGTCATGGCAATTCCGGTTTTATATCTATTTTATGATCAAACACATAAAAAATAAATGCGGAAAATTTAAACACCGAGATGGATCGTTGGCACCCCCGTATCTAATCTATTAGAAAATAAAAAACAAAACCCTAACTAGGGTTTACTACTTTCTAACTAAATCTGCAGCTGTTCGAACTCTTCGACGATCGGCATACCAAACGAACTCGGATCGGGACGAAACTTTCCAGATCTTATCTTCACTCCTCGAACTTCAATATGGACGGTTGGATCGGTGCTTTGACTTACCAAATTTTTCCAGTAAACCGCCAAACTTGCTGCTGAATCTGACTTTGACTGCACTGCATCAAGGACTTCCTGAGGCAGATCGGGAATCGAGATGAATTCCGATCGACCTGAAATTTTTATGGTACGTCCAAAACTCCAATTTTATAAATCTGAACGGTCAGATTTTTGTTTCAATGGTCTAAACTCTCCCAGAAAATCGAGGAAGTCACAGGTAGGGTTTCTGTGAATCCTGCGTATTTCTGCTACAGCAGCCTCTTCTCAGCAACGAACGGATATTGTAACGGACTCTGATCGACGCCAAATTTTGTGGAGTTGATCATCATCTTCTAATCTTGATTCTGACCGGAGGGATCGTCGTTTCAACGGCTCGATCAACGGGAAAAACGAAAAAACGATACAGCTACTAAAACTATCTATTTTCTGGAAATTATAATTGCAATTACAAATAAATTACATAATTTCCTATACTCATATGAACGAATTTTCATCGTTTATACGAGTTTACAATAGATCTAACGGGTAAACAATACCAACCTCAATCCATCTCTTCAACCACGACAATCACAAGCATTCATCATAAAATTTTCGAAAATAATAAAATTAAAACGAAAATAATGCAATCTACACATGCATATTCCACTCCTTAGATCTAATATTTTATACGTATAAATATAGATCACCATGGCGACTGATAACACTAAATACTGCTAAACTAGATCAGAATTTCGATCCACCAAGAAAATAGTGGGAGTATGGTTTATCCATTACCCATTACGGTTTCTACGGACTTTGTAGTCTGAGGATCGATTGATAACCTATGGCTCTTTTGTGAGCAGTATAGGATTCTGATAATAGAGGTTGGTTTACAAGCCATAACCCTGTGAATGGAGTTTGGTACTCCGGAGAAGTCCGTTCATACTCTTGTAGAACCACCCGAGTGTCTCGGGCCCGGTGGGAGTAATTGGATCTACACGGAAAAGAGTAGAATGAATTCGGTAATTCATGATTTCGTTCAAAAGCGAAAAATAGGGGTGATTCCCCGAGACTTTCTTGCCAAACAAACGGAATCGCTTCATTCGGAACGAAGGGTATTGCCTTATGAACTTATGACAGGATGACCGTCAAGGCTTATGTCCTTTGTGGATAAAAAGCAAACCTCTTGGTCATTGGAAGTCATATATTTCTATAATATATGGATTTGACCGAATATTGATAAGTCTTGTGTAGACCGGATATCAATTTTAGTACGGTAGTGAATATATACATAAATATTAGTGTTTGTGAAGGATAACGCCGCACCGCTTGGACTCAACATGGGTGTGTTATCCGAAGTCGAAATACGACAATGCCACAATTCTCTCGCAACGAGAGATTTGGACAACATTCTCGAAGAGTTTGACTCGGTCGAATTCATTAGAATCGGTCATTGGTTTCCCATCCATCTTATTGGTTAAGATGATGCATCCGTGTATGCAACATTCAACGAGGAAGTTCTACCCTATGCCTCGGAATGACTCTCAAAATCTTCGGATAAAGAGAAATGGGATGGATTCTCTTTGTGACAAGAGATGGTCGGGTTATTGAACGTCAATTTTGATCGAATCTTAGATTCGGTTTGTTAACAAAGCAAGTTTAGTATGTCCTTTAGTATCTTGAGAGAACGAGGAATAATATGCGGGCATGTGAGAATACACCGGTTCGACTTTGTGTCGGATTAAGGATGATCGTTAAGTCGATCTCGGTCTCGTGTTTACTCTTGTGTTGAAGCTATTGCCTGGAGGAATCCGGAACGCCAACTCGACTTTAACTAGTTGGGTGATTAGCGGCTTTTGTAGTAGCTAGAGAGGCGATATAGCCTCGGGATTTCTTTTTTTCGCCCGGGAGTGATTCCAGATTTGGAAAGCCGATACCACATCATTGTGCAAACGATGAAGGGGTAGCTTATAAGGATTTCCGAAATCACTTGAGTTCAAGAGCATATTGGGAAAGTACCACATGATTAGATGGACCGGCGACGTTTCGACTCTACGGATCGCCTCGAGCCGACAACCTGACTGGTCATTAAGACCCATGACATTCAGATATAGGTGCTCCCCGAGTCACTGACCTATCCTACGACGGCATACTCGGAGTGTACTTTGGAATCTGAAATGGTTATGATAAGTTTTGTGGGTACTAAAATACGGGATGAGTCTCCATTGCTTTAGAGCAAGTGGGAGATGTAGTTTGCTGTAGTTTTAAATAATAGGGTGTGCTCTAAAACAATTAATCACAAGCTTTCGTGCAAGTGGGAGATTGTTAGGTGTGATGCCCGAAAGACAATTTTTTGTAATTGTTTTATTTAATAAATGAAATGATATTATTATTCATATTTATTATTCTCATAATCACCGATGTGACAATAGTATTTACACTACAGAAAACCCTGAGTATATCGTTTATGTAATCACTTAACTCAGTGTATGAGATATACACGGGAGGATTGAGTTAGTGAAGATGTACTTAAAATACAATTAGTCCGTAGTAAAGTTAATCGAGAGTATCGGGTCTCTCATTTAACGTACTATTAATGCGCCCATAACACGATAGGTGTGATCGTCTTATCCGGACTTTCGGTTAAGGGAACCTAATGGGGCATTTATATATGATAGATATATCATATAAATTTGGACCGATTTGATCCGAGTTCTCAATATAATTCCGTAATTGAGAAGTCTTATCGAATCATTAGATGATCATATTATGGATATATCTTAATCCCGAGGTGATCACGCCGATCGCTTGAATCGGTATGAGGTTTGACTTGACGGTTAAGGATTACACCGAGTCCGTGATCCGAATTACCCCATCTTGGCATTGTACCGATTGAGTGAGTAGTCCGTGTTATCACGGATACGGAATCCATTCCTTCCATTTATGGAAGTAGATAGACGATTCCCTTATGAGTTAATCCTAGACATTGATCGATCCATGGGATTCATATTACACCGATTAGCTACCGGTGAGTTATTTGAATTATTGATCATTAGGGGGTTAACGGTAAGTAAGGACAAGATGTTCGAAAAGGGTTAACGGTAACTTCCCGATTTAGAATGAACGATCTATGGAGGATTAATCCATATGAAATGATTATATCAGTGGACGCTTATTACTTTCTCGTGAGGAGATAAATATAATCTTATAATCGGAGGAGTGCAGTCACGGGATTATGGTGGCATATTCCTGTGATTGATTTATCGAATATATAATTATTCTGTTCGTCAGATAATTATTTATTTGATTTATCGGAGCCGCTGATTATTTGTCCATGGTCCCCGACGTGCCTCCTAATATAGCATAGATATTCTCGGACGTCGAATCCTAATAATATTAATTTAGTTCATGTTGGACTTTATTAAAACGATATGTGAATTAATTGTTTAGTGGACTATTAAATTAGTTGGGCTAAATAATTAAATATGTGGAAAAGACATTTTCCATAATCTTGGCCCAATTATTGTGTAATGCCAAAATTGATATTGACTAGGTCAATAATGAAAAATGGCGCCACATGTGATCTCTTTTTTAACAAGGAATTAGTTTTCTTGTGTGATAAAAAGACATGTGCATAAAATATTTATTGGATAAATATTTATGGTAATAAATAAAGATAAAAAATATTCTTGATTTGTTCTAGAATATTTTGGGATTATCTCTTATTTAATAGGATTATCATAATTGATTTGGTATTAATTATAAAATCCTTGGAGGCTAAGTTTACTCTCCTATATAAAGAGAGTTCTCCCAAGCCTCAACACAATACAATATTTCGAGTTCTTCACTTAGGAAAAGGGAGAGAAATTTCGGCCAAGTGAGAGGAAAACACACGTACGGAAGGCTGTGGTGCTCATCACATCTACTCCCAATACATCATCCTTGCGGTTCTTCGATTTGGATTTAGAGAGGTATGAGGTAATTTTATTTTATTACATACACTCGTATGGTATTACTAGGGAGAGACTACTTGCTTAGGAATGCACCGTTTCACGCTTTTGAACACCAATGGTAGGATGGATGGAATCATTCCCATGATACTATGAGAGATTAGCTTAATCTACACATTGTCTTGGTTAGGTTTCTTTTATCATTTTATCAACTTTTGTAGTTAATCATTAGCTTCTTAAAAAAACTTGCGATTCGGATCAAGATAATAATAACTAATTGGTGTTTGACCTCACATCCCTGTGGATACGACCTTGACTCACTGTAGTAGACTACAATTGACCCGGTACACTACCGGTGAGATTGGACACCTAGAAGGTTTGCATCAGAGGCAAAGAAAACCCCGGAAAAATTAAGGGGGAAGGCACAGTGCTAAAAAACAACCTGAAGATTCAGAATGTGGCTTATGTTAGAGGATTGAATTTCAATCTTCAAACCATCAGTCAATTCTGTGACAAAGGCTACAATGTGCACTTCAGCAAAGAAGGATGCAAAGTGATTCATAACCAAACAAGCGAGAGTAGTACTTGCAGGAAAAAGAGAAGACAACACGTATGTGGTAGATTTGAAGACAACAAAAGCAGAGACATGTTTACTTGTCAAAAACAAACAATCAACCAGTTGGATTTGGCATAGAAGACTGAACCATCTCAACTTCAAGACCATCAACAAATTGTCAAAGAGCAAGCTAGTTGAAGGCCTTCCAGAGATTACATTCGAAAAGGAATGTCTTTGTGATGCATGTCAAAAAGGGAAGCAAATCAAAAGCTCCTTCAAGTCAAAGCCTTATCAATCTACAACAAGGATCTTACACATACTGCATATGGACCTTTTTGGACCAAACACACCGGTAAGTGTTAGTGGAAAGAACACTCTAGTGGTGGTGGATGACTTTTCCAAATTCACTTGGACCATATTCATGAACAAGAAAAGAGAGACACTCAAAAAGCTACCATATTTGCTAAGAAGAATTCAAAATGAAAAGGAACTCAAGATCATCAAGATAAGATCGATAGAGGCACGAGTTCTTAAATGAAATTATGAAAACATATTATGAAGAGAATGGAGTACTACATCAACAACAAGAAGAGGCACTCCACAACAAAATGGTGTAGCGAGAAAGAAGAAACAAGACACTTAAAGAAGCAAAGGACAATGATTGCGAAGCATGCTTACCAAAGAGATTTTGGGCTGAAACAACAAACACAACATGTTATACTCAAAACAGATCAATTATCAACAAACATCATGGAAAAACAGCGTATGAAATTTGGAATGGAAGAAAACCAAACATTTCACATTTACATATGTTTGGATCTAGATGTTTTGTTTTAAACAGGAATCAGTTACATACTTTTGATGAAAAAGCTGATGAAGCAATTTTGATAGGATATTCAGACACCAGCAAATGTTTTAGAGTACTCAACAAAAGAACTTTGGTGATTGAAGAATCAATTCATGCAGTCTTTGATGAACCAAATACAAATGGTGAAAGCTCACACAATCATTAAGAAACATAAGCTGTACAAAGACAAGTCCACATTGATGCAATAGTACCAGCTACAATCTTGGATCACACTTTTGGCAATCAAGATGAAGCACCAGTCAATACAACACAAGAGGCACCAACAGAAGATCAAGGAGTTGATGCACAAGTCAAGTTGTGGAAGAACCAAATCAAGAGAGCAACTTTAACCTGATTTGAATTGGCTGAGAGATCATCCTGAAGAACATGTCATTGGAGATATTCATACATGAGTTAGAACCAGAAGAAATCTGGAGAATATGCTCACTTGTTTTCTATCACAGGTGGAACCCAAAACAATAGATAATGTCTTTTCAAGATGCTGATTGGATTACAACCATGCAAGAATCGCTAAATGAATTTGAGAGAAATGAGGTCTGAGAACTTGTTGACAGACCAGACATGGCCAACATCTTTGGAACAAAATGGCTATTCAGAAACAAGATGGATGAACAAGGGACAGTTGTCAGAAACAAAGCAAGGCTAGTTGCAAAAGGTCGCTCTCAAGCGAAGGAATAGATTATGATGAAACATTTGCACCGGTAGCAAGATTGGAAGCAATCGACTCTTTCTTGCTTTTGCAAAGCACATAAAGACTTCAAAGTTTATCAATTGGATGTCAATAGTGCATTTCGAATGGACTCTTAGAAGAAGAAGTGTATGTGGAACAGCCTCCGGTTTCCAACTCAAAAGGAAAGAAGATAAAGTGTACAAACTCAAAAAGGCTTTACTTAGAAGTCTGACTTTTGTATAAGTTCAGTCAGACAAGAACTATAACAGTCTGGTAGGCCGGCTCAGTAAAGATGGAAGACCAGCTCAATAAAGACAGCCACGGCACCGGCACAATGATGTGAAGACCTATGGAATGACTTACAACCAAGGAAGTCTATGATGACCTTGGGTAAGTCTAAGATATATTACAAGTGATGAAACTTAATCTTTCTATAATATAGTGTACACTGATCTCACATAAATCAAGGATCAGTGATGTATATGTCTATCGGCTGACAAACAAAGAAACAACAAAGCATATATCAAACGATCAAGTAAAGCAGTCACTTGACGGGTGAAGTAACAATTGAAGCAGTCAAGTGAAATAACTACTCAACCGGTGAAGTAATGAAAGACCAGCTAAATCAAGTAAGGTGTCTGCACTTATTCAAAACTTGGAAAATATGGATGATCAAGCAATTAATGTAGTATCAATCAATGACAGATTTTATTAAGAACGTTTGAAGAAAATCCGGATCATTAAAACCATGGAAGATTAAATCAAGATAGAATCAAGGATTATTCTGTGCATTAAATAGCCAACAGACCGAAATCCAAAATCAAAGAATCATGGCTATAAATGGAAGGCATTGACAGAAAAGGACCAAATTGTTTTTCTTGATATAATTCTGAGTGCTGAAACTCTGCCAATTACAATAGCCTTCTAATTGATCTTACAAGAAATATCTAGAAAATCAATCGCAGAAAACAGAAATGCAGATGGATACAATCCAATCTTAGTATTGATCAAACTTGTTAATCCTGAATTCACACCAACCTGAAGGATCTTTTTGGATCAACAATGGAATCAGAATAAGGGGGAATTGCAGAAGTGTGATAGCTACTGAAGGATTTATTCCCAAGGAGCAGTGTGTTGAAGACTGAGTCACTGAAGCTTTTGTAGCCAGGGGGTGATAGTCTGTAGATTGTGAAGCTTGTGTAGCCAAGCACAATCATAACTATTGTAGTGGTGAAAACAATAGTTAATTCCTCCAATCATCACAGGAGAAGAGTGGACTAAGGGATTACACCACCCTGAACCACTATAAGTTTTTGTGTTCATTTACTTATAGGACTTTACTATACATCATTTACTTTTAGCAATTCATTTCTTTGTGTGTGCAAGATTAATTACTTTGAAACAAGTTTAGAAGGGTTTTATCCTCTGCCCAAAGGCTTTTCATCAAGAAAAGTTTTTGAAACTCCAATATAGTCATTCACCCCCCTCCCCCCGTTGACTATATTTTCACCTTCTCTGGGACCAACAAATGACATTTTTAAGTATCATAACCGAATGTGAAAGAGAACAAAGACATATAAAGACCTATTTTTTTAAAATTAATAAAAAGTGTTTTGTTGAAAATTTACATTATTTTTGTCCTGATTAAACACCAATTTCCTTAAATCCAGATTTATTAGTAAATATGTCCTTCTTGACAGAATATATATAATTATTTATGTGATAAATAATTAATAAATAAAACATTAGTTTTCTTATTGGAATTGGTTTTCGTTTTCCTTAAGGAAAAGATGTTGAGATAAGGCAAGAGTCTCTCGGTACATAATGAGATTTGACTTGGTTATTACTCTATATAAAAAGAGTTTCTTCAATATCAATGACATATCAATTATGTGCCACTTTCGACTAAAATGGGAAAGAATTATTTTTTTTTCTATCTTTATCATTAGGAAAAAAAAAGTAAAACTAGGGTTTTTCCTGGAGGCATATTCAATAAAGTTATACAAGTTCAACGTCCATCAGTCGTCATTTAGAGATACAACTCGAAAATCACGACATATCACCAGTTTGGTAAAATTATCTCTCTGTTTAGATTATTAATTAATTGATTTGTAATTATTTATATCGCTAAATCCGACACATGAATGTTCGAATTCGTGCTTCCGTTGCAGATCTCGATTGGATCGAGCTCTAGATGAATCTATGTGAATCTAGATCCGAACGGTTCGAAGTTTTAGGTCGGATTCGGATTCATCAACTCCAACACGACATACAATGTAAGGCACCGGCTATATTTTTTATTCAATTTGTTTTTTTTCTGGGAAAAATAAAATCACCCAACATGATTTATTATGATTTATTAGACTAGATATTTGTTATCATCTTATTTTCATTGTTTGGTAGAAGTTTAAATTTCAATTCTGCAACAAATTTTAGACTACACAACAGTAAAATATGTATATAGACAAGACAACAATATATATATTTCTATTGTCGATTATTTTAGCACGTACGCTACTCTATTGTGCTAGCTAGTTGTCCATATCATCACAATTTGCCCGGCAAACTGAATGGTGCATGCAATGGTACACTAAATGGTGTCTTGAGATTGATTCCTGTGTGAGGGCTCCTGTTGATTAAGTAGCAAGCTGTCTTAACAGCCTCTGCCCAAAATCTCCTTGATAAACCAGCTTGAGAAAGCATACATCTTGCCCTCTCCAAGGTAGAGTTTGATTCATCCTTTCGCCTACACCATTCTGCTCGAGGTGTATTCCTTATAGTATGATGTCCGGCAATACCCTCACCGCACAAAATGAATCAAAATCCGTCCAAAATTCCGGACCATTATCCGTACGAAGCTTCTTGATTTTCTTGCCTAACCGATTCTCCACTAGGGCCTTCCACTCGCTTGAAGTTATTGAATGCATCACTTTTGTTCTTCATCATCACCACCCAAGTCATCCTTGAATAGTCATCTATGAATGACACAAAATATCTGTGACCACCCAATGACTCAACTCTTGATGGACCCCAACAGTCTGAATGGATATAATCAAGTGATGCCTTTGTATTGTGCAACCCTGCTGATAATTTACTTCTATGCAACTTCCCAAACTCACAATGTTCACAAAAGTCCGCATTCTTGACCTTATATCCCCCAAGAAAACCTGCTGAAGAAAGAACCTGCATACCCCTTTCACCCATGTGACCAAGTCTCGTGTGCCACAGCTGAGACTGCTGAGAGTGGTGAACTGCTGAGGATGCAACAAGCAGAGCCAGATATAGTAGATCCTTGTAATATATACAAGGTTCCCTCTTGATGCCTTTGAGGACTACAACCGAATCTTTGAAGACATTCAAATTTGCCCACCTTCACCCTTGAAATTGAACCCCTTGTCGTCCAAAGAGACTAAGAGATACCAAATTCTTGGTCATCTGTGGAACATGTCTTACATCTTTCGGTGTACAAAATTTACCATCCTCTCGTCCTTAACTTTACCGAGCCAATTCCCACAACTTTGCAAACCTTACTGTTGGCCATATAGATTTGACCACCATCTATCTGCTCATAAGTAGAAAACCACTCCCTGTTTGGACAAATATGGTAAGATGCTCCAGAATCGAGTATCCACACATCATTATGGTGTGTAGAGTCCCCTGCAACTAGAACCAGATCCTCATCAGATTGCTCAGTAGCCAAGGCTACTGTGCCAGAATTGCCTTCCTGCTGTTTCTTCTTCCTTGGACAATTGGACTTCCAATGTCCTTGCTCCTTACGCGAAATTACGTACATCGCAGACTTAGGACCTTTGGACCCCGACTTCTTTTTCTTCTTCTGTCCATATCCTTTTCCACTATTGCTGCTAGCTACTAGCCCAAGCACTCGACCGTCCGTCCCAAAGCCGGCGGCCTTGTGTCTAAGCTCCCTGGCATGTAAGGTAGACCTCACATCCTCCAAAGCTACTGTATCCTTTCCAACTATGAAAGACTGCACAAAGTTTTCATATGATGCCGGTAATGACACCAACAGGATTAGGGCTGCATCTTCATCTTCAATTTTAACATCAATATTCCTTAAATCAAGTAATATTGTGTTCAAATTTCGGTCAAGATGTTCCCTCGGTGGACTCCCTTCATGCATCTTCAAACCGAACAACCTCTCGTTTCAACAACAACTTGTTGGTCGGTGACTTGGTCATATACAAGATTTCAAGCTTTTTCCACAAATTGGCTGCGGTGTCTTCCTCAAAGAACCTCGGTGATAACATCATCGATAAGCACAACATGATGGTTGAATGTGCTTTCTCTTCCGTAGACGGCATAATCTCGCCGCACCCGTATTTGGTTTGTCGATAAAGGATTCCACAAACCCCGCTTTGTTTCAACAAGGCACGCATCTTGATTTTCCACGGACCAAAACTGTTCCTTCCCGTAAATTTATCGATTTTTACGTTTACCGCCGACATCTTTCCTTGCTAAAGATCACAACTTTATCACGGATCCTAGCACCTTGTCAAGGCCTTGGTGAAGATGAACTTGATCGTACGATTGTTTTTCTCCGTAACCCGGCTCCGATACCACTTGTTATAAAACGGATGGAGATAACTTCGGATGCAAGAAACGAAACGAAGCAATCAAACATAAACAATCAAAGGAGACAACGAAACAAGAAGAACACGATTTAACGTGGAAAACCCCTCGGTGGGAGAGGTAAAAAACCACGGCGTAAAAGAGATATTTTATTATGCACCGAATTTTACAGATTTCAACACACACGGATAATGAGACAACAACCGTATTTATAGGCACAAATCCCTAAACCCTAGCCGCCAGAATCTTTGTCCGATCTCGCCATAAATACCCTTACACGTGTCCTCCTTTTAATGACACCGTATAGCCGTCACATAACGTAATTAGCGTATGTGGGACCCCGTCGTATTCGAGTACTCGCGTACTATCACCCCGCCGATAGTCACCCCGCCGACGTAGCTCGCAGACTCCACCCTACTGAAGCACAAAATTGAATACACTTCTCAGCTGTCCATCACACAGCTGAGTCTTCAGATTGGTTCCACCAGATGTAGAGTTTAAGTCACTTTACTGGCAAAAATAAAATCACCAACATGATTTATTAGACTAGATATTTGTTATCATCTTATTTTCATTGTTTGGTAGAAGTTTAAATTTCAATTCTGCAACAAATTTTAGAGTACACAACAGTAAAATATGTATATAGACAAGACAACAATATATATATATTTCTATTGTCAGATCATTTTAGCACGTACGCTACTCTATTGTGCTAGCTAGTTGTCCATATCATCACAATTTGCCCGGCAAACTGAATGGTGCATGCAATGGTACACTAAAAGCTTCATTTTTGGGAAAATCATTGAAGCCAATTATAAATATTCGGCTGAAGAAAGGCTTCAAATGCATTAAAGTAAAGTCACAGCATCATCATCTCATAGAAATTAACTATTTTTCTACAATGGATTTTTCAATGAAAATTTGTCTCTTCATACTTTTAGGCTTGTGGACAGCACAGGTATCTGCTCGCATCATACAAGAAGCATCTATGGTAGAAAGACATGAGCTATGGATGTCCCGTTACGGACGTGTGTATGTAGATGACTTGGAAAAACACCGGTGCTTTGAAATTTTCAAAAAGAATGTTGAGTATGTAGATGCATTCAACAAGGCCACGAACAAGCCATACAAACTCACTGTCAATGCATTTGCAGACATGACAAATGAAGAGTTTAAGGCCTCACGTAATGGACTCAAGAGACATTCCCCTCTTGGTATTTTACTTGGAATCACTACATTCAAATACGAAAACGTCACAGCTGTTCCTGCTACAGTGGATTGGAGAAAAAAAGGGGCGGTCACTGCAGCTTAAGGACCAAGGACAATGTGGTAAGTAGTCGATCTGCTTCATATTCATTTCCTTTACTAAGTTCTTTAATCTTGTAGATTCTCCCCAACATAATCATTCTATATCTCTGTAGGGAGTTGTTGGGCGTTTTCAGCAATAGCAGCAACTGAAGGAGTAACTAAGTTAAGCACCGGAAAACTGATCTCACTCTCCGAACAAGAAGTTGTGGATTGTGACAAAACAAAGAACGACCAAGGATGTAATGGAGGCTACATGGAAGACGCCTTTGCATTCATTATAAAGAACAAAGGAATAGCCGCCGAAGCAACATACCCTTACACAGCAGCAGATGGAACTTGTAATGCAGGCGACGAAGCATCTCATGCAGCTAAAATCACTGGATATGAAAAAGTGCCTGCCAACAGTGAAGCAGCATTGCTCAAGGCTGTGGCAAATCAACCGATTTCGGTCTCGATCGATGCAGGTGAAATGGACTTTCAACTATATGGAGGTGGGGTTTTCACCGGAACATGTGGAACCGACCTGGACCATGGAGTAACAGCAGTGGGATATGGAACAACTTCTGATGGTACTAAATATTGGCTGGTGAAAAATTCATGGGGAGCTACATGGGGAGAAGAAGGATACATACGAATGGAACGAGATGTTGCTGCTAAAGGTGGCCTTTGTGGCATTGCAATGGATGCTTCCTATCCAACTGCTTGAATACATGCAAATTATTGATAGTTTGGCTTATCATGCAATATGTAACTATATGTAAATTATGATCATGGATGCGGGTCTTTGTTTTTTTACATGAACTATGTACATTTATGAACAACTATCAATGCATTATTCCTATTAAGCGCACTATCAATGCATTATTTCAGTTTCGAGTTGTGTAACTTAACATAACTGATTAAGCTGCAATATCCCATAAGGGGATTGCAAGAAGTGGTGACACATTGGTGAAGTTGATCGTATAGTAATAAAGCCTTAAAAGATGAAAAGAAGTGGTCAAATCCATGTCCTTCACATTGATGATACCCGAAAGTATCATCACGTGCTAATCAAGTGAATAATCATACTAAAAGTTGGAATAAGTATTAAAATAATGTATAAGTCCAACGGAAGTTTTCAGTTATACAAGCTAGGCCAAAGTATTACTACCTACGCGCGCACACACACACACACTCACACTCTCTCTCTCTTTTTGGTGGAATCGATCCAGTCCTACATCTGTCGGACTCTTGAATACAAAAATGTCAACGTTTTAGAGAGAAAGCATGTGTCTTATTGTGTATTGTTGTGTACCTGAAAATATGAGGTATAGCTAAACCTTAATCATAAAATGCAGTTGTAACACATTTAGGCGTGACGTGAGATCGACGGTCCCCACAAATGCAGTTGGTGTCTCTCGGTTGAGTAGTGAGCACTATTTCTAATTCAGTATGGATCGATGGTCCCCTCAAATAATCTGGGATGTCAATGTATCTGTTTAGTGCTGGGGATCTTGGCGGATGAGCGAACTTGCTGATGGGGACAGTTGGTTGATTTTGCCGAATGAGCTCTTGGTTAGTCCGATGAATCCTATTAGCATTGGAGCCATACGAAAACAATGTTTTCACATAGAGTTTGTCATATACTTCAATCTTCTTGCGGGGAGACGGCTGATGAGAACGGGCTGACCAATGATAGAAATCCGTGAAATCTGCAATGATCTTACATCTAAAACAACGCGAGAAACTTGGGGTAATAGAAACCGATAAAATAATTATGACGGAAGTAAGAAAGAAATAAATATAAATCTTAACGAATTAATCCGAAATAATCACTATAATTACATAAATTCCTTACAATGTAAACCAAAGTCGGAAAATATTAAAATTAAGGAAAAAAACGAGAATGGAAATGGAGAATACAACAAAAAGAAAAATAAAAACTTGTCTAGTCCTCGTCATACGAGAAGTAGTAATCCTCCTCGTTCTCTGCATCATCACCTTGTCTCTCAAAACCGGGAGGTGCGGAAGAAGTAGAAGGACCAAACGCGAGAAGAAGCGGATCTACGTGGGGAAGCTCGGGTGGAAGGGCAACCGGTGGAATGCCGAGATGTGAAATGATGTGGTCCAAATTTGTGTGGAGTCTAGCAAACTCCCTCGCAAAGATCTCATTGATCCGCTTGGGGAGAATTAGGATACATTCGAATGGAACGAGACGTTGTCGCTAAAGGTGGCCTTTGTGGCATTGCAATGGATGCTTCCTATCCAACTCGCTTGAAATACATGCAAATTAATGATAGTTTGGCTTATCATGCAATATGTAACAATATGTAACTTATATCATGGAATATGGTCTTCGTCACATAACTAATTAAGCTGCAATATTCCATAAGGGGATTGCAAGAACATGTGACACATTGGAGAAGTTGATGGTGTCATTAATGTGACTTAAACTTTACATCTGATATAACTAATCTGGTAGTCAGCTGAGTAATGGTCAGCTGAGAGGTGTATCCAAGTCTGTGAAAGTCAGCTGGGAAGTTTGCTGAGCTTCTATCTGTCGCGGCCTCGCCGACGTTTTGGATGCAACTGAGTTCTACGTCTGGGCAATTATCAGCTGAGTGGGGTCAGTAGAGGGACCCATATCTGGGGCATATACAATCCGACAAAGATTTTTCCTGGCTAGGATTTGAGGGATCTGTGCCTATAAATACCAACTATATTGATCATTGTAATGTGTGAAATCCGTCTGAAATTCAGTGCATAATAAAATATCTCTTTTCTGTCCGTGGAGTAGTCGGCTCAACGCCAGAACCCACGTTAAATCTTGTGTTCTTGTTGTTTCTGTTATTTCTGTTGATTATTACTGTTAGGTTGCTTCTGTTAAATTATCTATCTTGCATCTGGAATTTTTTTTTTGAACAGCAATAAAGTATTATATATCAAAAGTGTTTTTAGCAAGACGCCAGAAAATTACATGGAAACCGAGCATAAAATACCGGAAAAAAGTAGGTAATCGATCCGTAGAACTAAAGCTACATGAAGAAGAAGCATACGGAAACCAAAAATTAAAACACTTCAAACATGCCATAAAACCTTGCTCCACCTGCTCAACGAGGAAATGCACCAAAGCGACCAACTGCATCCAAACTTTGAACTCATGTGAAAGGAAATCTAAAATCGCTAGAAGAAAGAGAAAGAAAACATCGAGATCCCACCAAGATAACTCATGCTCTACACTGAGTGGAAAGGATCCGCACGCCAGCGAATTAACCATTTTTTGGACAATGGATTTTTCAATGAAAATTTGTCTCTTCGTAGTTTTGGGCTTGTGGACGGCACAAGTCTCTGCTCGCAACATACATGAAGCATCTATGGTTGAAAGACACGAGCTATGGATGTCCCGTTATGGACGTGTGTATGCAGATGACTTGGAAAAACATCGGTGTTTTGAAATATTCAAAAAGAATGTTGAATATGTCGATGCATTCAACAAGGCCGCGAACAAGCCATACAAACTCAATGTCAATGCATTTGCAGACATGACAAATGAAGAGTTTAAGGCCTCACGTAATGGACTCAAGAGACATTCCCCTCTTGGTATTTTACCTGGAATCACTACATTCAAATACGAAAACGTCACAGCTGTTCCTGTTACTGTGGATTGGAGAAAGAAAGGGGCGGTCACGGCAGTTAAGGACCAAGGACAATGTGGTAAGTAGTCGATCTGCTTCATATTCATTTATTTTACTAACTACATTAATCTTTTATCTGCTCCAAGGACAATGTGGTAAATTCTCCCCAACAGGTATAATCATTCTATTTCTCTGTAGGGAGTTGTTGGGCGTTTTCAGCAATAGCAGCAACTGAAGGAGTAACAAAGTTAAGCACCGGAAAACTGATCTCACTCTCCGAACAAGAAGTTGTGGATTGTGACAAAACAAAGAACGACCAAGGATGTAATGGAGGCTACATGGAAGACGCCTTTGCATTCATTATAAAGAACAAAGGAATAGCCGCCGAAGCAACATACCCTTACACGGCGAGAGATGGAACTTGTAATGCGAGCGACGAAGCATCTCATGCAGCTAAAATCACTTGGATATGAAAAAGTGCACCGCCAACAACGGTGAAGCGACATTGCTCAAGGCTGTGGCAAATCAACCGATTTCGGTCTTGACCGATGCAGGTGAAATGGACTTTCAACTATATGGAGGTGGGGTTTTCACCGGAACATGTGGAACCGACCTGGACCATGGAGTAACAGCAGTGGGATATGGAACAACTTCTGATGGTACTAAATATTGGCTGGTGAAAAATTCATGGGGAGCTACTTGGGGAGAAGAAGGATACATACGAATGGAACGAGATGTTGCTGCTAAAGGTGGCCTTTGTGGCATTGCAATGGATGCTTCCTATCCAACTGCTTGAATACATGCAAATTATGCAATATGTAACTATATGTAAATTAATGAAGCTGGTCTTTGTTTTTTTTTCCTTGAACTACGTACATTTATGAACAACTAAAGTATGATTTTATTAAGCGCACTGTGAATGCATTATTCCTATGCCTAGTAGCTAGCTAGCTCCTTTATATCAGCAAATCCAACGTTTTACGGTTATTATGACTCGGAGCATTTTCGGAGTTTCATTTCAATTTCTTCTTTTCTTTTTTGAAAAAAACATTTCATGTAATGTCCCGTTTCCGGATACCGAGTCCTTATTCGGGAAAAAAACGTTCGGCACGTTTAATATTAAATAAATTCAAATTCCATATCAAGTACTGAGATTGATCCAAACCATCTGCAAATCAAATTCACACCAGTCAAGCAACTGAATCAAATCCATCTGAGAAGGAGTTGTGTTTATGATAGCTGCTGAAGGATTTGTTCCCAAGGAGCGATGTTGAAGGCGAGTCACCGAAGCTTTTGAAGTCGGGGAGTGATAGTCTTGGAGATTGTGAAGCTTGTGTAGCCAAGGACAATCGTGCTATTGTATCTGTGAAAACAATAGTGAATTCCTCCAATAATCACATGAGAAGAGTGGATTAAGGGATTACACCACACTCATCCACTATAAACCTTAGTGTCTATTTTTCATCCAGCACTTTACTTTACTGCACTTACTTCAGTGCATATTAAATATGTGATTGCATATCCTACTTTGAATCAACATTTTAGGAAGGGACTTATCCGCTGTACAAAAGCCTTTATATTGAGAAAAGTTTTTGAAACTCCAGTATAGTCATTCACCCCCCCCCCCCCTCTGACTATACTTTTACCCTTCTCTGGGACCAACAATTGGTATCGGAGCAGTGTTCCTTGTATCATAACCTGCTCAGATCTGATTTCAGGTAACAAGGAGATCACATATTTTCAAAGTAGTTTTCAAATCTGTGCCTTCTAAATAAATCTCTTATTTGTACGTATGGATTCCTCTAGTTTCATGTCTAAAGTACCTACATTCAATGTTAATAATTTTGATGAATATAAAATAAGGATGTTGTCTCATCTTGCAGCAACTCATGAGGAGATGTAGGATGCAATCAATGATGGCGAATCAAGATCATGACTGTGATAGCCACGTGAGCGAGATCAAGGGAAGCTAATAGACAAACCCAAGAAAGATTAGGCAAAGGATGATAGAAGAAGAGCAAATCTCGACTTTGTTGCAAAAGATATGATCTTAAAGACTCTGGACAACAATATGTCCATAAGGATCAAGGACGGTAAAACAACAAAGGAGATGTAGGATAAATTAGCACTGATCAATGAAGGATCAGAAGCAGTCAAGGAAAACAAATTGTATGTTGCAAAACAGAAATTTGAGAACTTTAAAATGAAGACTGGTGAATCCATTGATCAAATGGATAACAGATTTTCAAGCATCATAAGTGAACTACAATAGCTTGGACATACATACCCACAGAAAGAAGTTTGCCAGAAAGTCTTGAGTGGTCTACCTGAAAGATGGAAGATCATCACATCCGTACTCAGAGGAACAAGAAATCTTGCAAATATTGATACTTTAACTCTGATGTCTCAATTAAAGGCTCATGAAATTGTGTTGACCGGTGAAGACAGTGCACCAGTAGAGGCACACAAGGCCAGTGCACTGGTTGCACCCCTGCAAAGCAAAACGACTTATACAAGCGACACGAGACACACGTGAGCTAACATAACGGTTGCTTTACTGATTAAACATTTTGACATGTTTAGCAAAAAGAAGCAATTCAAAGGAAGTTCATCATCAAAGAAGAAGTCAAGCTCAAGCAAAGACATGAAGAAAAAGGATGATGAATACAGATGCTTTATTTGCAAGAAGAAAGGTCACTTCAAGGCAGATTGTCCTGAAGAAAAAGATAAAGATGAGGAAAAGAAGAAGCACAATACAACTGAAAAGAGAAGGAGCAGGAAAGCACTCAAAGCTGGAACCAGCAGTGAAAAGACTGAAGAATCATCTGATAATGATTTAAATAATGATGAAGCTGACAGCTCAGACAATGACAATGCATATCTATGCCTTATGGCTAAGGAATTTGATGAAACAGAGGTAATATCTAGTTCATACTCCTCAAGTGCATCCACATCTGATATTGCACAATCTTCTACTCTCCCTTTGGATTCTGCAAGCTTAGTTCAAATCTTATGAGTAAATTTTAAGAAATTCAAACAAATCATGAAATTCTGGAACAAGAGTGTGAGAATCTAACAGAGGAGAATAAAATATTAAAGAAAGAACTATCCAAGAAGAACATCCTTTGGATACACACTTGGAATGGGTGGCATGACTACTAACAGGTATGGACCCAAACAATGTTGGGTACCTAAACACAATTAACTTGTTTTGCAGGATGTCTGGCACATAGACAGTAGATGTTCCAGACACATGATAGGGAATAAAGGATGGTTGACTTAGTTTAAAGCTTTTGATGGACCCAAAATTACATTTGGAGGCAAAGAAAACCCCGGCAAAATTAAGGGGGAAGGCACAGTGCTAAAAAACAACCTGAAGATTCAGAATGTGGCTTATGTTAGAGGATTGAATTTCAATCTTCAAACCATCAGTCAATTCTGTGACAAAGGCTACAATGTGCACTTCAGCAAAGAAGGATGCAAAGTGATTCATAACCAAACAAGCAGAGTAGTACTTGCAGGAAAAAGAGAAGACAACACGTATGTGGTAGATTGGAAGACAACAAAAGCAGAGACATGTTTACTTGTCAAAACCAAACAATCAACCAGTTGGATTTGGCATAGAAGACTGAACCATCTCAACTTCAAGACCATCAACAAATTGTCAAAGAGCAAGCTAGTTGAAGGCCTTCCAGAGATTACATTCGAAAAGGAATGTCTTTGTGATGCATGTCAAAAAGGGAAGCAAATCAAAAGCTCTTTCAAGTCAAAGCCTTATCAATCTACAACAAGGATCTTACACATACTGCATATGGACCTTTTTGGACCAGTCACACCAGTAAGTGTTAGTGGAAAGAACACTCTAGTGGTGGTGGATGACTTTTCCAAATTCACTTGGACCATATTCATGAACAAGAAAAGAGAGACACTCAAAAAGCTACCATATTTGCTAAGAAGAATTCAAAATGAAAAGGAACTGAAGATCATCAAGATAAGATCAGATAGAGGCACAGAGTTCTTAAATGAAATTATGAAAACATATTATGAAGAGAATGGAGTACTACATCAACGATCGGCAAGAGGCACTCCACAACAAAATGGTGTAGCAGAAAGAAGAAACAAGACACTTAAAGAAGCAGTCAGGACAATGATTGCAGAAGCATGCTTACCAAAGAGATTTTGGGCTGAAACAGCAAACACAACATGTTATACTCAAAATAGATCAATTATCAACAAACATCATGGAAAAACAGCGTATGAAATTTGGAATGGAAGAAAACCAAACATTTCACATTTACATATGTTTGGATCTAGATGTTTTGTTTTAAACAGGAATCAGTTACATACTTTTGATGAAAAAGCTGATGAAGAAATTTTTATAGGATATTCAGACACCAGCAAATGTTTTAGAGTACTCAACAAAAGAACTTTGGTGATTGAAGAATCAATTCATGCAGTCTTTGATGAACCAAATACAAATGGTGAAAGCTCACACAGTCATTAAGAAACATAAGCTGTACAAAGACAAGTCCACATTGATGCAATAGTACCAGCTACAATCTTGGATCACACTTTTGGCAATCAAGATGAAGCACCAGTCAATACAACACAAGAGGCACCAACGAGAAGATCAAGGAGTTGATGCACAAGCGAAGTTGTGGAAGAACCAAATCAAGAGAGCAACTTTAACTTTGATTTGAATTGGTGAGAGATCATCTGAAGAACATGTCATTGGAGATATTCATACATGAGTTAGAACCAGAAGAAATCTGGAGAATATGCTCACTTGTTTTCTATCACAGGTGGAACCCAAAACAATAGATAGTGTCTTTCAAGATGCTGATTGGATTACAACCATGCAAGAATCGCTAAATGAATTTGAGAGAAATGAGGTCTGGGAACTTGTTGACAGACCAGACATGGCCAACATCTTTGGAACAAAATGGCTATTCAGAAACAAGATGGATGAACAAGGGACAGTTGTCAGAAACAAAGCAAAGCTAGTTGCAAAAGGCTGCTCTCAAGCAGAAGGAATAGATTATGATGAAACATTTGCACCAGTAGCAAGATTGGAAGCAATCAGACTCTTTCTTGCTTTTTCAGCACATAAAGACTTCAAAGTTTATCAATTGGATGTCAATAGTGCATTTCTGAATGGACTCTTAGAAGAAGAAGTGTATGTGGAACAGCCTCCTGGTTTCCAACTCAAAAGGAAAGAAGATAAAGTGTACAAACTCAAAAAGGCTTTACTTAGAAGTCTGACTTTTGTATAACTTCAGTCAGACAAGAACTATAACACTCTGGTAGGCCGGCTCAGTAAAGATGGAAGACCAGCTCAATAAAGACAGCCACGGCACCGGCATAGTGATGTGAAGACCTATGGACTGACTTACAACCAAGGAAGTCTATGATGACCTTGGGTAAGTCTAAGATATATTACAAGTGATGAAACTTAATCTTTCTATAATATAGTGTACACTGATCTCACATAAATCAAGGATCGGTGATGTATATGTCTATCGGTCGACAAACAAAGAAACAACAAAGCATATATCAAACGATCAAGTAAAGCAGTCACTTGACGGGTGAAGTAACAATTGAAGCAGTCAAGTGAAATAACTACTCAACCGGTGAAGTAATGAAAGACCAGCTAAATAAAGTAAGGTGTCTGCACTTATTCAAAACTTGGAAAATATGGATGATCAAGCAATTAATGTAGTATCAATCAATGAAAGATTTTATTAAGAACGTTTGAAGAAAATCCGGATCATTAAAATCATGGAAGATTAAATCAAGATAGAATCAAGGATTATTCTGTGCATTAAATAGCCAACAGACCGAAATCCAAAATCAAAGAATCATGGCTATAAATGGAAGGCATTGACAGAAAAGGACCAAATTGTTTTTCTTGATATAATTCTGAGTGCTGAAACTCTGCCAATTACAATAGCCTTCTAATTGATCTTACAAGAAATATCTAGAAAATCAATCGCAGAAAACAGAAATGCAGATGGATACAATCAAGTCTTAGTATTGATCAAACTTGTTAATCCTGAATTCACACCAACCTGAAGGATCTTTTTGGATCAACAATGGAATCAGAATAAGGGGGAATTGCAGAAGTGTGATAGCTACTGAAGGATTTATTCCCAAGGAGCATTGTGTGGAAGACTGAGTCACTGAAGCTTTTGTAGCCAGGGGGTGATAGTCTGTAGATTGTGAAGCTTGTGTAGCCAAGCACAATCATAACTATTGTAGTGGTGAAAACAATAGTTAATTCCTCCAATCATCACAGGAGAAGAGTGGACTAAGGGATTACACCACCCTGAACCACTATAAGTTTTTGTGTTCATTTACTTATAGGAATTTACTATACATCATTTACTTTTAGCAATTCATTTCTTTGTGTGTGCAGGATTAATTACTTTGAAACAAGTTTAGAAGGGTTTTATCCTCTGCCCAAAGGCTTTTCATCAAGAAATGTTTTTGAAACTCCAATATAGTCATTCACCCCCCTCCCCCGGCTGACTATATTTTCACCTTCTCTGGGACCAACAAATGACATTTTTAAGTATCATAACCGAATGTGAAAGAGAACAGCACATATAAAGACCTATTTTTTTTAAAATTAATAAAAAGTGTTTTTTTTGAAAATTTACATTTTTTTTGTCCTGATTAAACACCAATTTCCTTAAATCCAGATTTATTAGTAAATATGTCCTTCTTGACAGAATATATATAATTATTTATGTGATAAATAATTAATAAATAAAACATTAGTTTTCTTATTGGAATTGGTTTTCGTTTTCCTTAAGGAAAAGATGTTGAGATAAGGCAAGAGTCTCTCGGTACATAATGAGATTTGACTTGGTTATTACTCTATATAAAAAGAGTTTCTTCAATATCAATGACATATCAATTATGTGCCACTTTCGACTAAAATGGGAAAGAATTATTTTTTTTTCTATCTTTATCATTAGGAAAAAAAAAAGTAAAACTAGGGTTTTTCCTGGAGGCATATTCAATAAAGTTATACAAGTTCAACGTCCATCAGTCGTCGTTTAGAGATACAACTCGAAAATCACGACATATCACCAGTTTGGTAAAATTATCTCTCTGTTTAGATTATTAATTAATTGATTTGTAATTATTTATATCGCTAAATCCGACACATGAATGTTCGAATTCGTGCTTCCGTTGCAGATCTCGATTGGATCGAGCTCTAGATGAATCTATGTGAATCTAGATCCGAATGGTTCGAAGTTTTAGGTCGGATTCGGATTCATCAACTCCAACACGACATACAATGTAAGGCACCGGCTATATTTTTTATTCAATTTGTTTTTTTTCTGGGAAAAATAAAATCACCCAACATGATTTATTATGATTTATTAGACTAGATATTTGTTATCATCTTATTTTCATTGTTTGGTAGAAGTTTAAATTTCAATTACGCAACAAATTTTAGACTACACAACGGTAAAATATGTATATAGACAAGACAACAATATATATATTTTTATTGTCAGATCATTTTAGCACGTACGCTACCCTATTGTGCTAGCTAGTTGTCCATATCATCACAATTTGCCCGGCAAACTGAATGGTGCATGCAATGGTACACTAAATGGTGTCTTGAGATTGATTCCTGTGTGAGGGCTCCTGTTGATTAAGTAGCAAGCTGTCTTAACAGCCTCTGCCCAAAATCTCCTTGATAAACCAGCTTGAGAAAGCATACATCTTGCCCTCTCCAGTAGAGTTTGATTCATCCTTTCAGCTACACCATTCTGCTAAGGTATATTCCTTACAGTATGATGTCTGGCAATACCCTCAGCTGCACAAAATGAATCAAAATCCGTCCAGCAGAATTCCAGACCATTATCTGTACGAAGCTTCTTGATTTTCTTGCCTAACTGATTCTCCACTAGGGCCTTCCACTGCTTGAAGTTATTGAATGCATCACTTTTGTTCTTCATCATCACCACCCAAGTCATCCTTGAATAGTCATCTATGAATGACACAAAATATCTGTGACCACCCAATGACTCAACTCTTGATGGACCCCAGCAGTCTGAATGGATATAATCAAGTGATGCCTTTGTATTGTGCAACCCTGCTGAGAATTTACTTCTATGCAACTTCCCAAACACACAATGTTCACAAAAGTCCAGATTCTTGACCTTATATCCCCCAAGAAAACCTGTTTGAAGAAAGAACACCGCATACCCCTTTCACCCATGTGACCAAGTCTCATGTGCCACAGTGAGGCTAGCGAGACCGCCGAGATCGGTGAACTGGCGAGGATGCAACAAAGAACAGAGCGGATATAGTAGATCCTTGTAATATATAGTAGATCCTTGTAATATATACAAGGTTCCCCTCTTGATGCCTTTGAGGACTACAACTGAATCTTTGAAGACATTCAGCTGCCCACCTTCACCCTTGAAATTGAACCCCTTGCTTTGTCCGGTAGACTAAGAGATACCAAATTCTTGGTCATCGTGGAACATGTCTTACATCTTTCGGTGTACAAAATTTACCATCCTCTCGTCCTTAACTTTCCGAGCCAATTCCCACAACTTTGCAAACCTTCTTTGTTGGCCATATAGATTTGACCACCATCTATCTCGCTCATAAGTAGAAAACCACTCCCTGTTTGGACAAATATGGTAAGATGCTCCAGAATCGAGTATCCACACATCATTATGGTGTGTAGAGTCCCCTGCAACTAGAACCAGATCCTCATCAGATTGCCTTCCTGCTGTTTCTTCTTATGGTGTGCCAGAATTGCCTTCCTGCTGTTTCTTCTTCCTTGGACAATTGGACTTCCAATGTCCCTGCTCCTTACGGTAATTACGGACATCGGTAGACTTAGGACCTTTGGACCCGGACTTCTTTTTCTTCTTTGTCCATATCCTTTTCCACTATTGCTGCTAGCTACTAGCCCAGTGACTGACTGTCTGTCCCAGCAGCCTTGTGTCTAAGCTCCCTGGCATGTAAGGCAGACCTCACATCCTCCAAAGCTACTGTATCCTTTCCAACTATGAAAGACTGCACAAAGTTTTCATATGATGCCGGTAATGACACCAACAGGATTAGGGCTGCATCTTCATCTTCAATTTTAACATCAATATTCCTTAAATCAAGTAATATTGTGTTCAGCTGGTCAAGATGTTCCCTCAGTGGACTCCCTTCATGCATCTTCAAACTGAACAACCTCTGTTTCAACAACAACTTGTTGGTCAGTGACTTGGTCATATACAAGATTTCAAGCTTTTTCCACAAATTGGCTGCGGTGTCTTCCTCAGCAACCTCAGTGATAACATCATCAGATAAGCACAACATGATGGTTGAATGTGCTTTCTCTTCCAGACTGGCATAATCTGCTGTTCCTGTATTTGGTTTGTCAGATAAAGGATTCCACAAACCCTGCTGTTTCAACAGTGCACGCATCTTGATTTGCCACAGACCAAAACTGTTCCTTCCTGTAAATTTATCGATTTTTACGTTTACTGCTGACATCTTTCCTTGCTAAAGATCACAACTTTATCACAGATCCTAGCACCTTGCTGAAGGCCTTGGTGAAGATGAACTTGATCATACAGATTGTTTTTCTCCAGAACCTGGCTCCGATACCACTTGTTATAAAACGGATGGAGATAACTTCAGATGCAAGAAACAGAAACAAAAGCAATCAAACATAAACAATCAAAGGAGACAACAGAAACAAGAAGAACACAGATTTAACGTGGAAAACCCCTCAGTGGGAGAGGTAAAAAACCACGGGCAGAAAAGAGATATTTTATTATGCACTGAATTTTACAGATTTCAACACACACGGATAATGAGACAACAACTGTATTTATAGGCACAAATCCCTAAACCCTAGCCGCCAGGAATCTTTGTCTGATCTGCCATAAATACCCTTACACGTGTCCTCCTTTTAATGACACTATATAGCTGTCACATAACAGAATTAGCAGATGTGGGACCCTGCTGTATTCGAGTACTCAGCAGACTATCACCCTGCTGATAGTCACCCTGCTGACAGAAGCTCAGTAGACTCCACCCTACTGAAGCACATAATTGAATACACTTCTCAGCTGTCCATCACACAGCTGAGTCTTCAGATTGGTTCCACCAGATGTAGAGTTTAAGTCACTTTACTGACAAAAATAAAATCACCCAACATGATTTATTAGACTAGATATTTGTTATCATCTTATTTTCATTGTTTGGTAGAAGTTTAAATTTCAATTCTGCAACAAATTTTAGACTACACAACAGTAAAATATGTATATAGACAAGACAACAATATATATATTTCTATTGTCAGATCATTTTAGCACGTACGCTACTCTATTGTGCTAGCTAGTTGTCCATATCATCACAATTTGCCCGGCAAACTGAATGGTGCATGCAATGGTACACTAAAAGCTTCATTTTTGGGAAAATCATTGAAGCCAATTATAAATATTCGGCTGAAGAAAGGCTTCAAATGCATTAAAGTAAAGTCACAGCATCATCATCTCATAGAAATTAACTATTTTTTTACAATGGATTTTTCAATGAAAATTTGTCTCTTCATACTTTTAGGCTTGTGGACAGCACAGGTATCTGCTCGCATCATACAAGAAGCATCTATGGTAGAAAGACATGAGCTATGGATGTCCCGTTATGGACGTGTGTATGTAGATGACTTGGAAAAACACCGGTGCTTTGAAATTTTCAAAAAGAATGTTGAGTATGTAGATGCATTCAACAAGGCCGCGAACAAGCCATACAAACTCACTGTCAATGCATTTGCAGACATGACAAATGAAGAGTTTAAGGCCTCACGTAATGGACTCAAGAGACATTCCCCTCTTGGTATTTTACTTGGAATCACTACATTCAAATACGAAAACGTCACAACTGTTCCTGCTACAGTGGATTGGAGAAAAAAAGGGGCGGTCACTGCAGTTAAGGACCAAGGACAATGTGGTAAGTAGTCGATCTGCTTCATATTCATTTCCTTTACTAAGTTCTTTAATCTTGTAGATTCTCCCCAACATAATCATTCTATATCTCTGTAGGGAGTTGTTGGGCGTTTTCAGCAATAGCAGCAACTGAAGGAGTAACTAAGTTAAGCACCGGAAAACCGATCTCACTCTCCGAACAAGAAGTTGTGGATTGTGACAAAACAAAGAACGACCAAGGATGTAATGGAGGCTACATGGAAGACGCCTTTGCATTCATTATAAAGAACAAAGGAATAGCCGCCGAAGCAACATACCCTTACACACGACGAGATGGAACTTGTAATGCGGGCGACGAAGCATCTCATGCGGCTAAAATCACTTGGATATGAAAAAGTGCACTGCCAACGGTGAAGCGGCATTGCTCAAGGCTGTGGCAAATCAACCGATTTCGGTCTCGATCGATGCGGGTGAAATGGACTTTCAACTATATGGAGGTGGGGTTTTCACCGGAACATGTGGAACCGACCTGGACCATGGAGTAACGACGGTGGGATATGGAACAACTTCGATGGTACTAAATATTGGCTGGTGAAAAATTCATGGGGAGCTACATGGGGAGAAGAAGGATACATACGAATGGAACGAGATGTTGCTGCTAAAGGTGGCCTTTGTGGCATTGCAATGGATGCTTCCTATCCAACTGCTTGAATACATGCAAATTATTGATAGTTTGGCTTATCATGCAATATGTAACTATATGTAAATTATGATCATGGATGCGGGTCTTTGTTTTTTTACATGAACTATGTACATTTATGAACAACTATCAATGCATTATTCCTATTAAGCGCACTATCAATGCATTATTTCGGTTTCGAGTTGTGTAACTTAACATAATCGATTAAGCTGCAATATCCCATAAGGGGATTGCAAGAAGTGGTGACACATTGGTGAAGTTGATCGTATAGTAATAAAGCCTTAAAAGATGAAAAGAAGTGGTCAAATCCATGTCCTTCACATTGATGATACCCGAAAGTATCATCACGTGCTAATCAAGTGAATAATCATACTAAAAGTTGGAATAAGTATTAAAATAATGTATAAGTCCAACGGAAGTTTTCAGTTATACAAGCTAGGCCAAAGTATTACTACCTACGCGCGCACACACACACACACACACACTCACACTCGCTCTCTCTTTTTGGTGGAATCGATCCAGTCCTACATCTGTCGGACTCTTGAATACAAAAATGTCAACGTTTTAGAGAGAAAGCATGTGTCTTATTGTGTATTGTTGTGTACCTGAAAATATGAGGTATAGCTAAACCTTAATCATAAAATGCAGTTGTAACACATTTAGGCGTGACGTGAGATCGACGGTCCCCACAAATGCAGTTGGTGTCTTTCGGCTGAGTAGTGAGCACTATTTCTAATTCAGTATGGATCGATGGTCCCCTCAAATAATCTGGGATGTCAATGTATCTGTTTAGTGCTGGGGATCTTGGCGGATGAGCGAACTTGCTGATGGGGACAGTTGGTTGATTTTGCCGAATGAGCTCTTGGTTAGTCCGATGAATCCTATTAGCATTGGAGCCATACGAAAACAATGTTTTCACATAGAGTTTGTCATATACTTCAATCTTCTTGCGGGGAGACGGCTGATGAGAACGGGCTGACCAATGATAGAAATCCGGGAAATCTGCAATGATCTTACATCTAAAACAACGCGAGAAACTTGGGGTAATAGAAACCGATAAAATAATTATGACGGAAGTAAGAAAGAAATAAATATAAATCTTAACGAATTAAGCCGAAATAATCACTATAATTACATAAATTCCTTACAATGTAAACCAAAGTCGGAAAATATTAAAATTAAGGAAAAAAACGAGAATGGAAATGGAGAATACAACAAAAAGAAAAATAAAAACTTGTCTAGTCCTCGTCATACGAGAAGTAGTAATCCTCCTCGTTCTCTGCATCATCACCTTGTCTCTCAAAACCGGGAGGCGCAGAAGAAGTAGAAGGACCAGCCGCAGAAGAAGCAGATCTACGTGGGGAAGCTCTGGGTGGAAGGGCAACCGGTGGAATGCCGAGATGTGAAATGATGTGGTCCAGCTTTGTGTGGAGTCTAGCAAACTCCCTCGCAAAGATCTCATTGATCTGCTTGGGGAGAATTAGGATACATTCGAATGGAACGAGACGTTGCTGCTAAAGGTGGCCTTTGTGGCATTGCAATGGATGCTTCCTATCCAACTGCTTGAAATACATGCAAATTAATGATAGTTTGGCTTATCATGCAATATGTAACAATATGTAACTTATATCATGGAATCTGGTCTTCGTCACATAACTAATTAAGCTGCAATATTCCATAAGGGGATTGCAAGAACAGGTGACACATTGGAGAAGTTGATGGTGTCATTAATGTGACTTAAACTTTACATCTGATATAACTAATCTGGTAGTCAGTGAGTAATGGTCAGCTGAGAGGTGTATCCAAGTCTGTGAAAGTCAGCTGGGAAGTTTGCTGAGCTTCTACTGGTGTCAGCAGCCTGCTGACGTTTTGGATGCAACTGAGTTCTACGTCTGGGCAATTATCAGCTGAGTGGGGTCAGTAGAGGGACCCATATCTGGGGCATATACAATCCGACAAAGATTTTTCCTGGCTAGGATTTGAGGGATCTGTGCCTATAAATACCAACTATATTGATCATTGTAATGTGTGAAATCCGTCTGAAATTCAGTGCATAATAAAATATCTCTTTTCTGTCCGTGGAGTAGTCGGCTCAACGCCAGAACCCACGTTAAATCTTGTGTTCTTCTTGTTTCTGTTATTTCTGTTGATTATTACTGTTAGGTTGCTTCTGTTAAATTATCTATCTTGCATCTGGAATTTTTTTTTTGAACAGCAATAAAGTATTATATATCAAAAGTGTTTCTAGCAAGACGCCAGAAAATTACATGGAAACCGAGCATAAAATACCGGAAAAAAAGTAGGTAATCGATCCGTAGAACTAAAGCTAAATGAAGAAGAAGCATACGGAAACCAAAAATTAAAACACTTCAAACATGCCATAAAACCTTGCTCCACCTGCTCAACGAGGAAATGCACCAAAGCGACCAACTGCATCCAAACTTTGAACTCATGTGAAAGGAAATCTAAAATCGCCAGAAGAAAGAGAAAGAAAACATCGAGATCCCACCAAGATAACTCATGCTCTACACTGAGTGGAAAGGATCCGCACGCCAGCGAATTAACCATTTTTTGGACAATGGATTTTTCAATGAAAATTTGTCTCTTCGTAGTTTTGGGCTTGTGGACGGCACAAGTCTCTGCTCGCAACATACATGAAGCATCTATGGTTGAAAGACACCAGCTATGGATGTCCCGTTATGGACGTGTGTATGCAGATGACTTGGAAAAACATCGGTGTTCTGAAATATTCAAAAAGAATGTGGAGTATGTCGATGCATTCAACAAGGCCGCGAACAAGCCATACAAACTCAATGTCAATGCATTTGCAGACATGACAAATGAAGAGTTTAAGGCCTCACGTAATGGACTCAAGAGACATTCCCCTCTTGGTAGTTTACCTGGAATCACTACATTCAAATACGAAAACGTCACAGCTGTTCCTGCTACTGTGGATTGGAGAAAGAAAGGGGCGGTCACGGCAGTTAAGGACCAAGGACAATGTGGTAAGTAGTCGATCTGCTTCATATTCATTTATTTTACTAACTACATTAATCTTTTATCTGCTCCAAGGACAATGTGGTAAATTCTCCCCAACAGGTATAATCATTCTATTTCTCTGTAGGGAGTTGTTGGGCGTTTTCAGCAATAGCAGCAACTGAAGGAGTAGCAAAGTTAAGCACCGGAAAACTGATCGATCTCACTCTCCGAACAAGAAGTTGTGGATTGTGACAAATCAAAGAACGACCAAGGATTTAATGGAGGCTACATGGAAGACGCCTTTGCATTCATTATAAAGAACAAAGGAATAGCCGCCGAAGCAACATACCCTTACACAAAGAGCGAGATGGAACTTGTAATGCGGCGACGAAGCATCTCATGCGGCTAAAATCACTTGGATATGAAAAAGTGCACCGCCAACAAAGTGAAGCGAAAGATTGCTCAAGGCTGTGGCAAATCAACCGATTTCGGTCTCGATCGATGCGGGTGAAATGGACTTTCAACTATATGGAGGTGGGGTTTTCACCGGAACATGTGGAACCGACCTGGACCATGGAGTAACAAAGTGGGATATGGAACAACTTCGATGGTACTAAATATTGGCTGGTGAAATATTCATGGGGAGCTACTTGGGGAGAAGAAGGATACATACGAATGGAACGAGATGTTGCTGCTAAAGGTGGCCTTTGTGGCATTGCAATGGATGCTTCCTATCCAACTAATACATGCAAATTATGCAATATGTAACTATATGTAAATTAATGAAGCTGGTCTTTGTTTTTTTTTCCTTGAACTACGTACATTTATGAACAACTAAAGTATGATTTTATTAAGCGCACTGTGAATGCATTATTCCTATGCCTAGTAGCTAGCTAGCTCCTTTATATCAGCAAATCCAACGTTTTACGGTTATTATGACTCGGAGCATTTTCGGAGTTTCATTTCAATTTCTTCTTTTCTTTTTTGAAAAAAACATTTCATGTAATGTCCCGTTTCCGGATAACGAGTCCTTATTCGGGAAAAAAACGTTCGGCACGTTTAATATTAAATAAATTCAAATTCCACATCAAGTACTGAGATTGATCCAACCATCTGCGAATCAAATTCACACCAGTCAAGCAACTGAATCAAATCCATCTGAGAAGGAGTTGTGTTTATGATAGTTGCTGAAGGATTTGTTCCCAAGGAGCAGTGTTGAAGACTGAGTCACTGAAGCTTTTGAAGTCAGGGAGTGATAGTCTTGGAGATTGTGAAGCTTGTGTAGCCAAGGACAATCGTGCTATTGTATCTGTGAAAACAATAGTGAATTCCTCCAATAATCACATGAGAAGAGTGGATTAAGGGATTACACCACACTCATCCACTATAAACCTTAGTGTCTATTTTTCATCCAGCACTTTACTTTACTTCACTTACTTCATTGCATATTATATATGTGATTGCATATCCTTCTTTGAATCAACATTTTAGGAAGGGACTTATCCGCTGTACAAAAGCCTTTATATTGAGAAAAGTTTTTGAAACTCCAGTATAGTCATTCACCCCCCCCCCCCCCGACTATACTTTTACCCTTCTCTGGGACCAACAATTGGTATCGGAGCAGTGTTCCTTGTATCATAACTCCGCTCGGATCGATTTCGAGTAACAAGGAGATCACATATTTTCAAAGTAGTTTTCAAATTTGTGCCTTCTAAATAAATCTCTTATTTGTACGTATGGATTCCTCTAGTTTCATGTCTAAAGTACCTACATTCAATGTTAATAATTTTGATGAATATAAAATAAGGATGTTGTCTCATCTTGCAGCAACTCATGAGGAGATGTAGGATGCAATCAATGATGGCGAATCAAGATCATGACTGTGATAGCCACATGAGCAGATCAAGGGAAGCTAATAGACAAACCCAAGAAAGATTAGGCAAAGGATGATAGAAGAAGAGCAAATCTCGACTTTGTTGCAAAAGATATGATCTTAAAGACTCTGGACAACAATATGTCCATAAGGATCAAGGACGGTAAAACAACAAAGGAGATGTAGGATAAATTAGCACTGATCAATGAAGGATCGAAGCGAAAAGGAAAACAAATTGTATGTTGCAAAACGAAATTTGAGAACTTTAAAATGAAGACGGTGAATCCATTGATCAAATGGATAACAGATTTTCAAGCATCATAAGTGAACTACAATAGCTTGGACATACATACCCACAGAAAGAAGTTTGCCAGAAAGTCTTGAGTGGTCTACCTGAAAGATGGAAGATCATCACATCCGTACTCAGAGGAACAAGAAATCTTGCAAATATTGATACTTTAACTCTGATGTCTCAATTAAAGGCTCATGAAATTGTGTTGAACGGTGAAGACAGTGCACCAGTAGAGGCACACAAGGCCAGTGCACTGGTTGCACCCCTGCAAAGCAAAACGACTTATACAAGCAGCACAGAGACACATGAGCTAACATAACAGATTGCTTTACTGATTAAACATTTTGACATGTTTAGCAAAAAGAAGCAATTCAAAGGAAGTTCATCATCAAAGAAGAAGTCAAGCTCAAGCAAAGACATGAAGAAAAAGGATGATGAATACAGATGCTTTATTTGCAAGAAGAAAGGTCACTTCAAGGCAGATTGTCCTGAAGAAAAAGATAAAGATGAGGAAAAGAAGAAGCACAATACAACTGAAAAGAGAAGGAGCAGGAAAGCACTCAAAGCTGAAACCAGCAGTGAAAAGACTGAAGAATCATCTGATAATGATTTAAATAATGATGAAGCTGACAGCTCAGACAATGACAAAGCATATCTATGCCTTATGGCTAAGGAATTTGATGAAACAGAGGTAATATCTAGTTCATACTCCTCAAGTGCATCCACATCTGATATTGCACAATCTTCTACTCTCCCTTTGGATTCTGCAAGCTTAGTTCAAATCTCATGAGTAAATTTGAAGAAATTCAAACAAATCATGAAATTCTGGAACAAGAGTGTGAGAATCTAACAGAGGAGAATAAAATATTAAAGAAAGAACTATCCAAGAAGAACATCCTTTGGATACACACTGGGAATGGGTGGCATGACTACTAACATGTATGGACCCAAACAATGTTGGGTACCTAAACACAATTAACTTGTTTTGCAGGATGTCTGGCACATAGACAGTAGATGTTCCAGACACATGACAAGGAATAAAGGATGGTTGACTGACTTTAAAGCTTTGATGGACCCAAAATTACATTTGGAGGCAAAGAAAACCCCGGCAAAATTAAGGGGGAAGGCACAATGCTCAAAAACAACCTGAAGATTCAGAATGTGGCTTATGTAGAGGATTGAATTCAATCTTCTGAGCATCAGTAAATTCTGTGACAAAGGCTACAATGTGCACTTTAGCAAAGAAGGATGCAAAGTGATTTATAACCAAACAAGCACAGTAGTACTTCCAGGAAAAATAGAAGACAACATGTATGTGGTAGATTGGAAGACAACAAAAGTAGAGACCTGTTTACTTGTCAAAAACAAACAATCAAACAGCTGGATTTGGCATAGAAGACTGAACCATCTCCACTTTAAGACCATCAACAAATTGTCAAAGAGCAAGCTAGTTGATGGCCTTCCAGAGATTACATTCGAAAAGGAAAGTCTTTGTGATGCATGTCAAAAAGGGAAGCAGATCAAAAGCTCCTTCAAGTCAAAGACCTATCAATCTACAACAAGGATCTTACACATACTGCATATGGACCTTTTTGGACCAGTCACACCAGTAAGTGTTAGTGGAAAGAAGTACACTCTAGTGGTGGTGGATGACTTTTCCAAATTCACTTGGACCACATTCATGAACAAGAAAAGAGAGACACTCAAAAAGCTACCAGATTTGCTAAGAAGATTTCAAAATGAAAAGGAACTGAAGATCATCAAGATAAGATCAGATAGAGGCACAGAGTTCCTAAATGAAATTATCAAAACATATTGTGAAGAGAATGGAGTACTACATCAACTATCAGCAGCAGGCACTCCACAACAAAATGGTGTATAGTAGAAAGAAGAAACATGACACTTAAAGAAGCAGTCAGGACAATGATTGCAGAAGCATACTTACCAAAGAGATTTTGGGCTGAAGCAGCAAACACAACATGCTATACTCAAAACAGATCAATCATCAACAAACATCATGGAAAAACACCAAATGAAATTTGGAATGGAAGAAAACCTAACATTTCACACTTAAATATGTTTGGATCTAAATGTTTTGTTTTAAACTGGAATCAGTTACATACTTTTGATGAAAAAGCTGATGAAGCAATTTTTATGGGATATTTGGACACCAGCACATCTTTTAGAGTACTCAACAAAAGAACTTTGGTGATTGAAGAATCAATTCATGCAGTCTTTGATGAACCAAATACAAATGGTGAAAGCTTACACAATCATGAAGAAACATAAGTTGTACAAAGACAAGTCCACATGGATGCAACAGTACCAGCTACAATCTTGGATCACACTTTTAGCAATCAAGATGAAGAACCACTCAATACAACACAAGAGGCACCAACAGAACATCAAGGAGTTGATGCACAAGCTGAAGTTGTGGAAGAACCAAATCAAGAGAGCAACTTTAACCTGATTTGAATTGGCTGAAAGATCATCCTGAAGAACAAGTCATTAGAGATATTCATACAAGAGTTAGAACCAGAAGACAACTGGAGAATATGCTCACTTGTTTTCTATCACAGGTGGAACCCAAAACAATAGATGATGCAATTCAAGATGCTGATTGGATTACAGCCATGCAAGAAGCGCTAAATGAATTTGAGAGAAATGAGGTCTGGGAACTTGTTGACAGACCAGACATGGTCAACATCATTGGAACAAAATGGGAATTCAGAAACAAGATGGATGAACAAGGGACAGTTGTCAGAAACAAAGCAAGGCAAGTTGCAAAAGGCTACTCTCAAGCAGAAGGAATAGATTATGATGAAACATTTGCACCAGTAGCAAGATTGGAAGCAATCAGACTCTTTCTAGCTTTTGCAGCACATAAAGACTTCAAAGTTTATCAAATGGATGTCAATATTGCATTTCTGAATGGACTCTTAGAAGAAGAAGTGTATGTGGAACAGCCTCCTGGTTTCCAACTCAAAGGGAAAGAAGACAGAGTGTACAAACTCAAAAAGGCTTTACTTAGAAGTCTGACTTTTGTATAAGTTCAGTCAGACAAGAACTATAACAGTCTGGTAGGCCGGCTCAGTATGGAAGACCAGCTCAATAAAGACAGCCACGGCACCGGCACAGTGATGTGAAGACCTATGGACTGACTTACAACCAGGGAAGTCTATGATGACCTTGGGTAAGTCTAAGATATATTACAAGTGATGAAACTTAATCTTTCTATAATATAGTGTACACTGATCTCACATAAATCAAGGATTAGTGAAGTATATGTCCATCGGCTGACAAACAAAGAAACAACAGAGCATATATCAAACGATCAAGTAAAGCAGTCACTTGACCGGTGAAGTAACAATTGAAGCAGTCAAGTGAAATAACTACTCAACCGGTGAAGTAAAGAAAGACCAGCTAAATCAAGTAAGGTGTCTGCACTTATTCAAAACGTGGAAAATATGGAAGATCATGCAATTAATGTAGTATCAGTCAAGGACAGATTTTATTAACAACGTTTGAAGAAAATCCGGATCATTAAAATCATGGAAGATTAAATCAAGATAGAATCAAGGATTATTCTGTGCATTAAATAGCCAACGGACCGAAATCCTAAATCAAAGAATCATGGCTATAAATGGAAGGCATTGACAGAAAAGGACCAAAATGTTTTTCTCAATATAATTCTGAGTGCTGAAACTCTGTCAATTACAATAGCCTTCTAATTGCTCTTACAAGAAATATCCAGAAAACCAATCTCAGAAAATAGAAAAGCAGATGGATACAATCCAGTCTGAGTATTGATCAAACTTGTTAATCCTGAATTCACACCAACCTAAAGGATCTTTTTGGATAAGCAACGGAATCAGATTGTCTAAGAGGGAATTGCAGAAGTATGATAGCTGCTGAAGGATTTATTCCCAAGGAGCAGTGTGTGGAAGACTGAGTCACTGAAGCTTTTGTAGCTAGGGGGTGATAGTCTGTAGATTGTGAAGCTTGTGTAGCCAAGGACAATCATAACTATTGTAGTGGTGAAAATAATAGTGAATTCCTCCAATCATCACAGGAGAAGAGTGGACTAAGGGATTACACCACCTTGAACCACTATAAGTTTTTGTGTTCATTTACTTATAGCACTTTACTTTACATCATTTACTTTTAGCAATTCATATCTTTGTGTGTGCTGGATTAATTACTTTGAAACAAGTTTAGAAGGGTTTTATCCGCTGCCCAAAGGCTTTTTGTCAAGAAAAGTTTTTGAAACTCCAATATAGTCTTTCACCCCCCCCCCCCCGGGACCCTTGTCGAAATACCACTAGTGAGAACCACTATTTGTGAGAATACCATTCATTTGTCGAAATACCACTCCCCCCTTGCGTAAAAAATGGCTTGGCCAATATCACTAGTGGTAATTCAATAAATGAATGGTATTCTCACAAATAGTGGTTCAAAGTAGTGGTATTTCGACAATAATCCCCCCCCCCCTGACTATATTTTCACCTTCTCTGGGACAAACAAATGACATTTTTAAGTATCGTAACCGAATGTGAAAGAGAACAGCACTTGTAAAGACCTATTTTTTTTAAAATTAATAAAAAGGGTTTTGTTGAAAATTTACATTATTTTTGTCCTGATTAAACACCAGTTTCCTTAAATTCAGATCTATTAGTAAATATCCTTCTTGACAAAATATATATAATTATTTATGTGTTAAATAATTAATAAATAAAACATTAGTTTTCTTATTGGAATTGGTTTTCGTTTTCCTTAAGGAAAAGATGTTGAGATAAGGCAAGAGTCTCTCGGTACATAATGAGATTTGACTTGGTTATTACCATTGTTTGATAGAAGTTTAAATTTCAATTCTGCAACATATTTTAGAACTACACAACAGTGAAATATGTATATAGACAAGACAACAATATATATTTCTATTGTCAGATCATTTTAGCACGTACGCTACTCTATTGTGCTAGCTAGTTGTCCATATCATCACAATTTGCCCGGCAAACTGAATGGTGCATGCAATGGTATACTAAAAGCTTCATTTTTGGGAAAATCATTGAAGCCAATTATAAATATTCGGCTGAAGAAAGGCTTCAAATGCATTAAAGTAAAGTCACAGCATCATCATCTCATAGAAATTAACTATTTTTTGACAATGGATTTTTCAATGAAAATTTGTCTCTTCATACTTTTAGGCTTGTGGACAGCACAAGTCTCTGCTCGAAACATACAAGAAGCATCTATGGCAGAAAGACATGAGCTATGGATGTCCCGTTATGGACGTGTGTATGCAGATGACTTGGAAAAACACCGGTGCTTTGAAATTTTCAAAAAGAATGTTGAGTATGTAGATGCATTCAACAAAGCCGCGAACAAGCCATACAAACTCACTGTCAATGCATTTGCAGACATGACAAATGAAGAGTTTAAGGCCTCACGTAATGGACTCAAGAGACATTCCCCTCTTGGTATTTTACCTGGAATCACTACATTCAAATATGAAAACGTCACAGCTGTTCCTGCTACAGTGGATTGGAGAAAAAAAGGGGCGGTCACCGCAGTTAAGGACCAAGGACAATGTGGTAAGTAGTCGATCTGCTTCATATTCATTTCCTTTACTAAGTTCTTTAATCTTGTAGATTCTCCCCAACATAATCATTCTATATCTCTGTAGGGAGTTGTTGGGCGTTTTCAGCAATAGCGACAATCGAAGGAGTAACTAAGTTAAGCACTGGAAAACTGATCTCACTCTCCGAACAAGAAGTTGTGGATTGTGACAAAACAAAGAACGACCAAGGATGTAATGGAGGCTACATGGAAGACGCCTTTGCATTCATTATAAAGAACAAAGGAATAGCCGCCGAAGCAACATACCCTTACACAGCAGCAGATGGAACTTGTAATGCAGGCGACGAAGCATCTCATGCGGCTAAAATCACTTGGATATGAAAAAGTGCCTGCCAACAGTGAAGCAGCATTGCTCAAGGCTGTGGCAAATCAACCGATTTCGGTCTCGATCGATGCAGGTGAAATGGACTTTCAACTATATGGAGGTGGGGTTTTCACCGGAACATGTGGAACCGACCTGGACCATGGAGTAACAAAGCGGTGGGATATGGAACAACTTCGATGGTACTAAATATTGGCTGGTGAAAAATTCATGGGGAGCTACATGGGGAGAAGAAGGATACATACGAATGGAACGAGATGTTGCTGCTAAAGGTGGCCTTTGTGGCATTGCAATGGATGCTTCCTATCCAACTGCTTGAATACATGCAAATTATTGATAGTTTGGCTTATCATGCAATATGTAACTATATGTAAATTATGATCATGGATGCGGGTCTTTGTTTTTTTACATGAACTATGTACATTTATGAACAACTATCAATGCATTATTCCTATTAAGCGCACTATCAATGCATTATTTCAGTTTCGAGTTGTGTAACTTAACATAACTGATTAAGCTGCAATATCCCATAAGGGGATTGCAAGAAGTGGTGACACATTGGAGAAGTTGATCGTATAGTAATAAAGCCTTAAAAGATGAAAAGATGTGGTAATGAAAGTTGATAAGTAATCGTCACAAGTATGAATACACTGCAAGGTGTGTTATAAAACTGATGGAGATAACTTCAGATGCAATAAACAGAAACAGAAGCAATCAAACATAAACAATCAAAAGGAGAGAAACAGAAACAAGAAGAACACAGATTTAACGTGGAAAACCCCTCTGTGGGAGAGGTAAAAAACCACGGGCAGAAAAGAGATATTTTATTATGCACTGAATTTTACGATTTCAACACACTCGGATAATGAGACAACAACCGTATTTATAGGCACAAATCCCTAAACCCTAGCCGCCAGGGAATCTTTGTCCGATGCACCATAAATACCCTTACACGTGTCCTCCTTTTTCCACCGGTCAATCAAAATCAAAATCGAATCAATCATTTCGCATCTTAGAACAAAAGTTGAGTGAGCAAGCCACGGCCAACACTCGACCAAGACAACAGGAAATTTAGAGGTGCAAATGGGACGAGATTGGGCAGAAGCAAGTCGACCTCAAGGTCAACTCGCCGAGTTTTATCGAGAAGAACCCCCGAGGGGTTAACGGGTCCAGGTAATGACCAGAATACTTGCACCGATCCGGGCGCACCATGGAACTATGGTCAAGATGAGTTGAATGCCGAAATCCGAGTGAGCGGGAAAGCGGTTGGCGGTCGTGCCAACCAGTGGAAACGAATAGCCCCTCTCGCGAGCAGAGAGGCAGAGGGGAAGATCTTCTTTCTCCCTCGAAGGATGCCGGGACGGCCGTCGTTGAGCCAAGTGAAAAGGAAATTTCGAAAGAAATGTGAGAGTTGAGAATACCGCTGAAAAGAAGTCGGATTCTAAGTTGAGTTCTCGGGAAGCATGCGAGGTGCAAAGATAGGGAAGACAAAGCAATCAATCATAAGACAAAAAAAGAACTTCACCGAGGAGGACTTTGTTGATCTCCTTACCCACCTAGCAAGAACAAGCCGTCATTACCGGGGCCGATAAGGAGTATAAGAAGGTTATCGATTTGCTCAAGAATACCGAGGCAAACATTCCATTAGTTGATCTTTTGGTAGGATGCCAGTATACAAAGTTTATAAAGGACGCAAGGAGTTCGAAGAAGAAGCTTCAAGAGCTCGAGCACATAGTGTTGAATGAAGAATGCTCCGCAATCGGCCCGACTAAACTTCCTCGTGAAGTGTCCCGACCCCGGTAAATTCACGATTTCGTGTACTATCGGGAACATGTGGATTTCCATAATGTTTTATGCGATTCGGGAGCATCGTACTCAATGATGTCTACTTCGATCTTCCAATCTCTTGGATTGGATCAATCTATTACTCTTAGACCCATCTCTCTTCAACTTGCAGTGTATGTGAAGTATGCAAGGGGAACCGCTGGTAGAAGATGTGTTGGTCAAGGTTGAGAACTTCATATACCCGGCCGATTGGGTAATCATGGACATGACCAATGATGAGAAAACCCCCTTGATCCTTGGGAGACCTTTTCTTGCAACCGCCCGTGCCTTACTAGATTCCTACAAAGGGCGAGATAACGCTACATTTGGAGGATGAGAGTGTAAAGTTTAATGTGGCAAATGCAGTGAAGCACGCATCCGAAGGACACTTGTTTAGCTATAGAGGACGCAGTTCACGATGAGTATGATGAACAAGTGTTCATGGGCGCATGGGATGAGGAAGAATTCAATAAACAATCTCCTGCGACTTGGATCGATCATGAGTGGAAGAAATTTTTAGAAGAGATTGAGAAGGAGGAAAAGGAAAGCTCCGATTACCGGTGAGATGGTAAGAAAGAAAATGAGGAAGAGGTACATGGTGACATGGCGTTCGTATTTGCAAAAGGGGATGAAACCCCGTCTCACGTTTGGGAGGCCATGATGCTTCGAGCCCTTATGATAAGCTTGGAGATCCTGGAGCGAAGGGCGATAAATTAAGACCACAGTGTGGAGGAGCCACCGTCGTATTTAGTGTTGAAACCCTTGCCTCAACACTTGAAATACATTTTTCCAGGACGGTGATAAGCTCCCTTTGATTATTTCATCTAAGTTAGAACCAAAGGAGGAAGAAAAACTTATCAAAGTGCTCGCAAGATAATATCCTCGCCTTTGGTTGGCAAGTGGGAGATATCAAGCGGGATAAGCCCCCGATATCCGTACGCACAAGATCAAGACTCGTCGAGGGAAGCGAGAAGAAGGTGCGACACCTCGTAGAAGGCTAAACCTCACATGCAGGAGGTCGTTAAGAAGGAAATCATCAAATTGCTTGACATGGGTATCATCTACGCAATAGCCGATAATGACCTAGGTGAGCCCCACTCGTGTGGTGCCAAAGAAACGAGGATCACCATCGAGAAGAATGAAAAGGGGGAAGAGATTGCCCTACGGCAAGTCACCGGGCATTTCGCAGTTTGCATCGATTACGTAAGACTAAATGAGGTAACTCTAAAAGACCACTTCCCTTGCCATTCATTGACCAATTCCTTGAGAGGCTTAGTGTCTTTATGTTGTCTGTGGCTATTCGATACTTTCGGATAGCTGCTCGACCCCCGATCAAGAAGACTACGTTCACACTGTCCCTCGAGGCACCTTCGCTTACCGAAGAATGCCATTTGGTCTACATAGCCGCCTGGCAACATTTCCAAGATGTATCTTTGGCTATCTTTGATGGTTTAAGTGGAGAAGGTGATGGAGATTTTTATGGATGACTTCTCTGTGTTCGGGGACGAGTTTCGACCCTTTGTTTACACAATCTTGATAAAGTTTGTCCCGGTGCATAGAGAAAGACTTAGTCTTAAATTGGGAGAAGTGCCATTTTGATGGTGGAAGAGGGAATTGGGACACAAGGTAATGACACTCGTATAGGCGTCACATAACGTAATTAGCGTATGTGGGACCCCGCCGTATTCTAGGACTCGCGGACTATCACCCTGCTGATAGTACCCTGCTGACAGATGCCTCAGTAGACTCCACCCCAATGATGCACAGAATTGAATACACTTCTCAGCTGACCATCACTCAGCTGAGTCTTCAGATTGGTTCCACCAAAATGTAGAGTTTAAGTCACCTTACTGACAAATCTCCACCTTGACTTCAACTCTCCCTAGAGTCAAACAGATTGCATAACCAGATGTACTTGTACTAGATGCATTCGTCAATGCCAGATGTACTTGTACCAGACTATCTCCACGGCATCCACTCCACTGATCTGCCCTCAGTAGAGTTTCCAGAAACAGATTATAAGCTTTGAATATTCAGTAAGTCCAGGCAAAGCTGAAACTTACTCTGTTGAACTGGTTTAGTGAACATATCAGCAGGATTCTCCTTTGTGCCAATCTTCTTCACCACAACCCTCTTCTTATTCCTCAAGAAATGATACCTGACATCAATATGCTTGGTTCTCTCATGATGAACCTGATCCTTGGCTAAACAAATTGCACTTAGACTGTCACAATAAATCTCAGCCTGATCCTGATGCAACCCCAAATCACTGACTAGCCCCTTCAACCAGATACCCTCCTTAGCTGCTTCAGTAAGAGCCATATATTCGCTTCAGTAGTTGATAAGGCTACTGTAGCCTGAAGAGTAGCTTTCCACCTGACTACTGCATTTCCCAATGTAAACACATAACCAGTCATTGATTTTCTACTGTCAACATCACCTGCATAATCAGCATCACAGTAGCTCGTGACCGGACCGCATCACCTCCATAAATGAGACCAACATCGGATGTACCTCTCGGGTACCCGAATATCCTTTTAGCAAACTTTCCGGTGTTCCTTTCCGGGTTGAGCCATAAACCTACGACAACACCGACCGCCCGAGCTAGATCAGGCCTAGTGCAAACCATGGCATACATCAGACTGCCAACTGCACTAGCATAGGGAACTTTTGACATATACTCCTTCTCTTCAGCTGACTGTGAAGCATAAACAGACAAATGAACATTTGATGCCATATGAGTATCTATTGGTTTTGCAGCAGACATCCCAAACTTGGCCAATATCTTCTGGCACATAACCCGGCGGAGACAAGAACAACTTCTTCTGACTCCTATCTCTCCAGATCTCCATCCCCAAGATTTTCTTGGCTGCACCCAAATCCTTCATTTCAAATTCAGCACTAAGAAGATTCTTCAGATTTTGAACATCAGACTTCCTTGCTGCAGCTATCAGCATGTCATCCACATACAGAACAAGATAGATATATGATCCATCTTTCAGCAGACTGAAGTAAACACAACAGTCATAAGGACTTCTGTTGTAACCCTGCTGAAGCATAAAACTGTCAAACCTTTTATACCACTGCCTTGGAGCTTGCTTCAAACCATACAATGATTTCTTCAACTTGCAAACATAGTTTTCTTTGCCAGGAACTTGAAAACCCTCAAGCTGTGTCATGTATATCTCCTTATCCACCTCACCATGTAGAAAAGCGCAGTTTCACATCCAATTGCTCAAATTCCGGATCTGCCGTGCCACCATTGCTAGTAACACCCTGATTGAAGTGTGTCTGACCACTGGTGAAAATATTTCATCAAAGTCAACCCCTTCCTTTTGACTGAATCCTCTTGCAACCAAACGTGCCTTATACCTGACCCCTTCTGCCTTTGTTATTCCTTCCTTTTTCTTGAAAATCCATTTGTGTTAAGGGTGATTTTATACGATTTTATAATTTCCCCCATATTTGTGTGAATTTGTATAAGAAACAAGTGTTTAATGGAAATATTGAGCAAATGATATTTTAAAAGCGATGATCGCAAAATAGGTTGATTTAAGTGTTTTAATTATGATTTTATGATCATTTGAGCGTTATTACATTTTTGCGATGTTTTTATGTGTTATAGATACAAGTTTGAGGCTCAAAAGATGCTCAAGAGTTGATTAAGTTCGAGGTGATTGAAGATAAAAGAGATAATGAAGGAATGAGATAAGAAAAAGAGATAAAAATCAAGAAATCAAGATTAAATTCGATCCTGAACTGGCGTCCAGGAATCTGAACTGGCGTCCATGGTGGACGAGCGTTTACTGGGTTGGACGAGCGTCCAGGAATGGGAAGTTGATTCAGGAAGTTTGGACGCAGGAGTGGACGCTGGCAGACGGGCGTCTGATCATGACTCGGCCCGACTCGAGGAAAATTACACAATATGGACGGGCGTTCACCCTTTCCAGACGGGCGTCCATCGGCCGACATGCTGAAACCGACTTAATCTTCTATAAATAGCAGCGCGTTTTTCCTCACAATACACGATTATTGCAAACCCTAAACCCTAGGGGCGGTTGAGATTCCATTGTTCTTAGTTTTCTAGTAGTTCTAAACACTTTTTATGTTCTTTTACTTCAATAATTCGATCTTCAAGAGGATGCTGAGAGGCTAGGCCTCCTTTGAACAAGCGTTGTGAAGCCGTCCGATTCAACAATTCAGTTTCTTTTCGTGGTTATTTTGTGAGTATCTATTACGAGTTGTTCCTTTATCATGTTTGACATTGTTGTTGCAAATTCATATCGAAAGATGCTTGCTTTATTGATTGTTTAATTGATGAAAATCAAGTTAGACTTTAGATCACCACGATAAAGGATAGATATTTGATCTAATTAACGAGAGTTATTAGGTTAGATCTCTAGGTTAGAAATTGAGAGATTTCACACCTTGATTTGAGAGCGTTAATCCTTAGATCGAAAGATAGAGATTAATAGACGAACTTGCCTGAGAAATTAGGGTTCATACCTTTGAATAGGTGAATCACAACTTGATTAGTAATTACGAAATAATCTGAATTGATACTGAATATTGATAGGATAGGTGGATCAATTGCTTGTTCCTTCATAAATTATTGATTAAAAACCCTTGAAATTGAATTACTTAAGTTTAGTTAGTTCTTCCTTTTGCACCTTAGATTTAGTTTAGTTTAAATTGGTTCGAAACATATCCTTCCTGGCTTTAGATCATATCTTCTCATCCAGCTTTTACGTTTTAGTTAAGTTTTATTCCCGGTTTTGTTTAGTTCTATCCGCTGTTTAGTTTAGTAATCGTGACATAGTTAGTTAGGAATAAAAACTAAAATTCACAATCGCCAGTTCCCCGTGAGATCGACCCGGCATAGCCTCTATACTACGATCCTTATACTTGAGGTTAACCGGATTATTACTTGTTTTGTGTTAATAAATCCCGTGACAAGTTTTTGGCGCCGTTGCCGGGGAACCGGACGGTTGTCTAGTTTTTTTTTTCCGTTTTTCTGTCTGTTTTTGTTTGGTTGTTTTTATTTCATTTTAGATTCCTGTTTTTAGTTGTTAAACGTTTAAGTAATTAGTTAATTAGGGTTTTAGTTTAGGGTTTGAGGCTCTCTTGTGATTAGTTCTCCCATCTTTGCTCTCTCTCTGTTTCTGTTCTTTCGTTCCCTTTCGTTTTCTGATATTTTCTGCTTCTGTTCTAATTTTTCCGCTACCAAACAGGCGTCTGAATAGCTTGGACGCCCGTCCGCTGGAAAATTATCAATTTTGTTCTGTTTTGATTCACTTAGACGAGCGTCCATAAGATTTGAACACCCGTTCAAGTATTCCGTTTGTCAGACGAGCGTTTGGACAACTAAACGCCCGTCCAGTCCAAATTCCATCCGGACGCCCGTCCAAACTCTTGGACGTCCGTCTGGACCTGTTTTCTTCAATACTTTTGTTTCCTTTTCTTCTTTCCCCTTTCTTTTCTTTAGGTTTTTAATTAGGCTTTCAATTTCTTAGTTTTTAGGTTTTAACCACTTGTTTTTGGTCCGGTTTATGCAAACTCGGAGTCAAAAGGGACCGTTATTGTACACCCCTGACCCCGAGCGAACCGTAGTCCGGCCAAACAGGCGGATTTTCCGTTCTGCGGTCCTGGCAGACAGAGCCGAGCGAGATCTTGAAGATCAACTAGCAAGAGAAATCACTTATTTTGTGATAATGGCCGCTAATGATAGACGTACGTTGGCAGACTACGCCAGGCCAGGCGAAGTCAAAGTCAACCCGGCTATAGTTATTCCAGCCATTACTGCACAAACCTTTGAGTTAAAACCGGGACTTATTCAGATGATGCAGCATGCATCTATTTTTCATGGTTATCAATCAGAGAATCCGCATACCCACTTGCATACATTCCTAGAGATATGCGGCACTACACGCATCCAAGGAGTAAGTGAGGATGCTATCAAGCTGAAACTCTTCCCATTTTCTTTGAAGGGAGAGGCTAAGGAGTGGTACACCTCTCTCCCCTCTGAATCCATCACCACCTGGGCTGAACTTGAAAGAGAATTTCTAAGTCAATACTTTCCGCCTTCAAAGACAGCCCAGTGTTTGAACGACATTTTCACGTTCTATCAGAAAGAAAATGAGTCGTTCTTTGAATGTTGGAAGAGATTCAAGTCTCTTCTCAGAAAATGCCCTCATCATGGCTTGCCACTGGAAAGGCAAGTCAACACCTTCTTTAGTGGATTGACCGAGCTCACAAAAGGCATGGTCAACAGTTCTTCTGGTGGGGCATTTCTGAAGAGAACACCTGAAGAGGGATGGGCACTGTTTGAGGACATTGCGAAGTATAATTATGCTCCCTCTTTTCAAGCAATTCAAGCACCGCCCCCTCCTAAGGTTGAGGAAGTTAATATGCAAAGTTTGATAGCCATGCTGCAACAGCAGATGGCAACATCTCAAATTTCACATCCGATAAATCAAACTTCTTCTATTCCATAGAACCCTCGGTTCTCGACTTCTTCGTTTGCCGACCGGCCATATGAATGGCCAATGTCAATTTAATCCCTCTCGCACCTTATCAAGTGAATGCGTCCATGATTATGGACAAGACAATCAAGTCACATGTCGAATTGTGACGAGGTGGGGCACACTTCTAAATTCTCGTCCTATGAACGGACGTAATGCGGAAGTAAATGCATTCTATGGCCGAACAATCCAAGGTTCAATCGGTTTCTCGGCCGAAATAATTTCCAAAACCAAGGGTTTAATCCATCTTCAAATTTCAATCCTACTTCGAATTTTAATTCGAATCAGAATTTCAATAGAAACCCTGGGTTTATTCAGAACCAAAACTCGAATTTTTCCAATCCTACGCAAAAATTCAATCAGAATTGGCCTTCCAATTCAAATTCTCAATTCCAAAGTCGGCCCAAACAAATTCTATTCTTCAAATTTCCAGAACTCTCAAGGCTCCTCCCAACCTACCAATCTTGAAGCTAAGTTGGAGGAGCAAAGTAGATCGATGAAGAATCTTGAGAGACAAATTGGGCAGTTGGCTGAACAGTTAGCTTCTAGACCCCCAGGGCAGCTACCCACTTTCACTAAAAAGAATCCAAAGGGTGGTCAAGTTGCTCAAGCTGACTTGAATAAAGGCCCATGTACTGACCTCGTGCCATCAATGCAATACGGTAAAGAGGAGGCCAGTGCAATGAATCTGAGAAGCGGTACTCAAGTTAGTGGTCCTTCCCATCAGGGAAACCACTAGCCCCTCCCCGCCATTGATAAGGCGGGGGGGGAAGCTGAGCACCTACACTCCCCTCAACTGCAAGAGAAAACTCAGGTGGCTGATCCCCCGAGAGGTGAAAAAGCTGGAGATCCTCAAGTGGCTAATCCCTCGAGGACTGAAAAAGCAAGCGGAAGTCAGGAGGCTGATCCCCTGACTACTAAGAAATCTGAAAAAGCTGTTCGTTGGAAGGATCTGGAAGACAGAGCTGTAAGTGCACCCTCAAAGAAAGTCTTTTCTGAGAATGACCTTAAGAAACTTCCATTTCCACCGAGAAAGAGCAACATTCCCTTGATTGAGGATAAGAAGTATGAAAAGGTGCTAAACCTTTTAAAAAATACTCAGGTGAATCTTCCATTATCAGATGTCTTGGTCGAAATGCCTAAGTATACAAAATTTATCAAGGATGTTGTGTCTTCGAAAAAGAAGTTAGCAGGCATGGAAAGGCAAATTGGTGAGGATTGTTCCATGATTAATTATGAAAACTTACCAATTAAAAGAGGTGACCCCGGTAAGTTCGTACGACGATAGTAATGGGAGGTCTAGTTTTCCCTAATTCTTTGTGCGATCTAGGTGCCTCTATAAGTCTTATGCCAATGTCTGTTTGCAAACAGCTCGGTTTACAAAGCCTTCTAGAACCCACTACTACGAGTTTACAATTCGCTGATAGATCGTCTAAGAAAGCTTCAGGGATCCTGAAAGACGTTTTGGTTCAGATTGATAGATTTACCTTTCCAGTTGATTGGTATGTTTTAGATATTGAAAGGGGTGAAAACGTCCCCCTGATTCTTGGAAGGCCCTTCTTATCTACAGCTAGAGCCCTCATAGATTGCGATGGTGGGCAAGTGACTATCCGAGTTGGTGATAAAGAGGTGAGTTACAATGTCTTGAAATCCATTCAAGTACCCTCTGGCCCCCCAACCGGCTTTTCCATTGATTATATGACAGATGATTTCACTGATTATATGGATAGACAAGTCATGGCTGTAGAAGCGGAATACGAGCGATTAGTTGACAACCTAAATACTCATGGTGTGGTTAATCTAGATCAATTAGCAGCTGATTTTGAGGAAGAATTATTCGAAGGAGAAGCTTTGGCATTGGGACCACAGAGTAAACTCAGCGATATTGAGTTGAAAAGTGGAGATCTCAAGTCTAGTTTAGAAGACCCCCCTGAAGATTTAGTGTTAAAGCCGTTGCCTAAGCATCTTAAGTATGTGTTTTTAAGAGAAGGTGACAAGCTTCCACTGATTATATCTGCCAAGCTTTCTCGTTTGGAGGAAATGAACTTGATCAACGTTTTGAGAAAAAATGAAAAAGCCTTTGGTTGGCAAGTAGGAGATATCAGAGGAATATCTCCTGACATCTGTATGCACAAGATCAAGACGAATGAGGGTGCAAAGTGTGTCAGACAGCCCCAGAGAAGGCTCAACCCTCATATGCAAGAAGTCGTTAAAAAGGAAATCATCAAGCTTCTGGACATGGGGATCATCTATGCCATCGCTGATAGTGAATGGGTTTCCCCTACTCAGGTAGTTCCCAAGAAAGGAGGAATTACAATTGAGAAGAATGAGAAGGGAGAGGAATTTGCATTGAGACTTGTCACCGGTTACAGAGTCTGCATCGATTATCGAAAGCTCAATGAGGTAACCATGAAAGATCATTTTCCCCTTCCATTCATTGATCAGATGCTCGAGCGTCTGGCGGGACACGCATTCTACTGCTTTCTAGATGGATATTCGGGATACTTCCAAATACCCATAGATCCAGCTGACCAAGAAAAGACCACTTTCACCTGTCCTTATGGTACATTTGCTTATAGGCGAATGCCATTTGGTCTCTCGCAATGCCCTGCCACATTTCAAAGATGTATGCTAGCTATCTTTGACGGGCTTGTAGAGAAGTGTATGGAGATTTTTATGGACGATTTTTCGGTTTTTGGTCGATCTTTTGATGATTGCCTTGACAATCTTGATCGTGTGTTATCCGATGTGTGGAAAAGAACTTAGTACTTAACTGGGAAAAATGCCATTTCATGGTAGATGAAGGAATAGTTCTTGGCCACAAGATCTCCGCCAAGGGTATAGAAGTTGACAGGGCAAAAGTAGAAGCTATCGAGAAGATGAGCTACCCTAAGAATGTGCGTGAAGTTAGAGGTTTTCTCGGACATGTCGGTTTTTACAGAAGGTTCATTCAAGACTTCTCCAAGATAGACAAGCCCCTGTCCACTTTACTGAAGGAAGACGTTGAGTTTAATTTTGATGAGAGCTGCAAGCAAGCGTTTGAGGAGCTCAAGGATCATTTAATATCTGCTCCAATTCTTATATCGCCGGATTGGAACCTACCGTTTGAGCTTATGTGCGACGCATCAAACTATGCTGTTGGTGCTGTTCTAGAGCAAAAGATCAAGGGGAAGTTCTAGCCTATCTATTACGCCACTCACACATTGAACCCCTCTCAAGTTAACTATACCACTACTGAAAAGGAGCTTTTGGCCGTAGTTTTTGCTATGGACAAGTTCCGTAGTTACTTGTTAGGAGCTCAAGTGATCGTGTGGACTGATCACGCTGCTTTCCGTTATCTGATGACTAAGAAAGAGGCTAAACCGCGCTTACTACGTTGGATATTGACCCTACAAGAATTTGACGTTCAAATTAAGGACAAAAAGGGCAGTGAAAACGTAGTGGCTGATCACGTTTCTAGAATGTTAAGTGAGGAAAAGGATGATCCAGATGATATAGATCTTTACTTTCCTCTAGAAAACGTTATGTTGATAGACGGTTGTCCTCCTGATGTTCCGTGGTATTCTTCCATTGTAAACTACCTTCATGGCCGTTACCTCGATCCAGAGATGTCTTATCAGGAGAAGAAAAAGTTCTTCTCGGATTTGAAATATTTCGTTTGGGATGAACCTTATCTTTTTAAGATCTGTAAAGATGGTTTGCTTAGAAGATGTGTTCCTGAGTCTGAGCAACGGGATATTATTGAGCAGTGCCACAGTGGACCCACCGGAGGTCACTTTGGTCCGTGGAAAACCGTTGCTAAGATCTTTCAATCCGGTTTCTATTGGCCTACGATCTTTAAAGATACGTGTTTTTTGTAAAGCTTGTGATAGGTGCCAAAGAACCGGTACTCTGACAAGGCGTTTTGACATGCCTTTGAAACCCATCCTAGAATGCGAAGTCTTTGATGTGTGGGGTATCGATTTTATGGGACCATTCCCGTCATCTTGCGGTAATAAATACATCTTAGTCTGCGTAGATTACGTGTCGAAATGGGTAGAGGCTCAAGCCACTCCTCACAATGATCATAAGACGGTAATGAAATTCTTAAAGAAAAATATCTTTGTGAGATTTGGATGTCCACGAGCCTTGATCAGTGATGAAGGGACGCATTTCTGCAACCGACCCCTAGAGAAAGTCCTTGAGAAGTATGGTGTTCGTCACAAAACTGGCACACCATATCATCCGATGACTAGTGGTCAGGTTGAAAGGAGCAACCAGAGCATCAAGAAAATCCTGGAGAAGACGGTAAACAGTCATAGAAAGGACTGGAGTTTGAAATTGGATGATGTACTTTGGGCTTACAGAACTGCCTATAAAACCCCTATGGGGACATCTCCTTATCAAATGGTCTACGGGAAACCATGTCATCCGCTGTCGAGTTAGAGCATAGAGCTTATTGGGCTACAAAGTTTCGAACTTTGATTCCCAATCTTGTGGAAAACACCGACTACAAAAGCAAGCTACATGAGCTAGACGAATTCGTACTCCAGGCTTACGAAAGTGCCGGGATTAGTAAGGATAAGATGAAGCTACTCCACGATGCTAAGATTAAGAAGAGAGAATTTCAAGTCGGAGAACAAGTTCTTCTTTACAATTCTAGGTTACATTTGTTTCCCCGGGAAGTTGAGGACACGCCGGTCCGGTCCCTTTGAAATTCTCCGCATTATTCCTGGAGGCGTTCTAGAACTACGAGGTTATGGTGACCAGCCGTTTCGAGTGAACGGACAGAGGTGCAAACACTACATTGGTGAGCCTAAAGACAAGCCTTTGGCTGTTCGGTTCCTCGATATTCTTGGATGTGGTGCTACACCAGTCGAAGAATTAGACGAGTTTTCACCCGGTCTTTTCTCTGAGGAAGACGGTGATGGTAAATCTGAAGAAGTTCTAGCTGGTAGTTGGGATATGGAAGAATATTGGAAGGAGCGCCAACGAGATTGTCATCAGAAGCTTCAGGAAACGAAGAAGTCAACCGTGGGGAAGTTTAAACGTGTCTGGAAAGCTATAAAGAATTTAACCCCATGTGTTAGGTGTGTTTCTGCGGCCACACTACTGATCAGAGCTTACACGAGGTAGTGGCTGGCAGAAAAGTCAAATGGCCTGATCCAGGCTAGACTCCAACAGTGTCGAGCTAACGACATTAACCAAAAGCGCTACTAGGAGGCATCCTAGATATCCCTTATTTTATTAGTTAAATTCTGATTAGGCTGTTAGTGTTATGTTTATTTGAGTTTTAGTTTAATTAAGCTTTAGTTGACTAAGTTTTTCTGTTTTATCTGTCAGATAGTTTGTTTTTTTTAGACATGGATTACGGAGTTCTTCCGGAGGAGTTCCCCATCATTAGTCGGATCCCACTGATTACAGTAGCTGATGGACCAGGAGGCACTATAGTTTTGCACGTAGATTTTGAGCTTAGTACCCGTACGAAGACCATCACCTATGTTCTCATTGTCCCCCGCTGTTTGGGAGGTAGTGACTTCACTACTGAGGAGCTCCAGGAAGCTATAGGATGTCCATATCCGGTCCTAAATGACCCTATGCTGACAGATCTAGCGCTGGTACTACAGGCTTCACATTTTAGAGGTTTAGAGGTAGCTGGAGATGACTGGGGCGTACAAGACGACTATGATTTCCCTCCTGCTATTGATATGCTTCGTCGTCTCATCCGATTGGTGGATTGGGACGAGATTTATGCAGACTAGCGTTAGTTAAGTTGTTTCGTCGAGCAAACGACGTTAAACGAAAGCGCTTCGTGGGAGGCAACCCACTGTTCTCTATTTGTTTTTATTTATTTCCTAGTAACTCTATTTTTATTTGTATTTTTGAAGTTTTATTTAAGTTTAATAAGAGATGAAATTTTGAATTTGAGTTGTATGGGAATTTTATGATTTTTGCACCTTTTTCTGCTTGGACGGCCGTCCAGACATCTGGAGGCCCGTCCGCTATGACCAATCCTTGGACGAACGTCCACTAAACATGGACGCCCGTCTGATATTTTCCCTCCAATCCTGTATGTGATTTAAACTCCTGGACGAGCGTCTAATAAACTGGACGCCCGTCCAGTTCATCTAATTTCCCAGTGGACATTCGTCCGGTCTCTTGGACGCCCGTCCAGAATCTGCCTATATATACCCCCCTCCTTCGATGAACACTCACTTTTCAGATTTTTAAACGCAAAAAACCGTTTCTTCTCCTTCATTTTGCCCGAAAATCCTCGATTCTACACCATTTTGGGCGATTTAAAGTGCTACAGGCCGCTATTGATCCCCTCTCGTTGATTTTCATAACCAAATCCCCCAACACACAATATTTTTGGAGAATCAGGCCCCATTGAAGTCCGACTTTTTTGGAAGAAAAATTCAATTTTGGAGGTCATTTTGCTGTTGTTTGGAATGATTTTCACCCTTATCAACATCTACTCAACCTACTTGGTAAGTTAGTAACAACTTTTCTAGTTTTTATTCACTTTTTTCTGAGTTCGATCTTTGGGTCGGCTCGTTCATACGAAATGCACCTTACTTGTTTTCTTCTTTTCGTTTTTGTTCTTGATTCTTGCTGATTGGTGCTATGATGTTGATGTGGATGATGAATGGGTTGATTATTGATAATGGATGGTTGTGGGTTGTGTTTTGGTTGATTTGAAATCCCGATTTGGATGTTAAACGGGTATCTTTGTGCGTATTGGGATTGTTTGGTGTAGACTAGGTTTGAAAATGGTTCATAAGAAGGGAGTTGTGAAGAGGCACGGGAAGGAAGTAGCTAGGGAGGCCGGGAAGAAGCGCAAAGAGTTCGACCCGACCTTAGTTGATCCCAACCAAGGTGTGAGCATTCGGGAGCAACCCCCTAGAGCCACCCAAACTAGGGCAACCCTAGCTAAGAGATGAACCTACCTCAGACTCTGAGACGGATGACGATATTCCTTTAGTCCGGATGCCTAGAGCTCAGAAAGGCGGAGCCTCGTCTAGGGTTGAGGAGGTTGTAGAAGCTACACGGGAAGATGAACCGGTTGAGACTAGGGCTGCCCAACCTAGGAAGAATGCCAAAACCGTACCTCCTATGCCTTTGCCTCGTAGATTCGTGAATCCTAGGGCTCACGATGCGTATAAACAACACTATTTCTCGAGGACGATGTTGATAGAAAGGGCCATTTTAGAGGCAAAGGTTAATCCCGGGTTTGTCAAGCTTTTAAGGGATCGGAAATGGGGCGCTTTGATGACGATTCCAACTACACCGGTCAATAGTTCCTTGGTTCGGGAGTTTTTTGCAAACTGTTCGGAAACCGACTTGGACACGAAGGTAGTTATGGTTCGAGGGGTCCAAGTTCCGTTTACCCCAGAGGTGATCAATGCAAAGTATGGGTTGGCGGCTTTTGAGGGTAGAGATTATAAGGAGGAGATTTTACAGAGGCAGAGTTTGGGGCAGGATCCTTTGGAGGAGCTGAGACTGCGAGTGTGCCCGGATGTGGCCTGGACATTAAGACCGGGAGGAGACCGGAAGGAGTTAGTCACCACGACCTGGACGGAGGATTGGAAGGTCCAGTGTCGATTCATTCAGAGTCGGTTGTTGCCTAAGAACAACCTGACACACTTTCACATTGGTGACCTAGGTATGTTGTATGCGTTGACGTTCGGCTTGAATGTGAATGTGGGCCAAGCTTTGTATGACGAGATCTCGATCAATCAGAAGGTTTATACGCGGAGCTTGATCGTCCCTCACCTGATCCATAGTTTGTGTATCGATGCCGGTGTGCCTGAGTATGGAGCAGATCACAAGCCGAAGAACCCAAGGCCTATATAGAGAGAGAAAGGTAAGACTTCGGGACAGGCTGAGACGGAGACACCTCAGGAGCCTGGTTCATCTTCGGCACCACCTCCGGTTCCATCCTTGTCTAGTTTATCTCCTGCGGAGAGGGCTCGGTACGACATGGCCAACAAATCTACGAGATTGGATGACTGATATCCAGGAGACACAGAAGAACATGATGTACGTGCTGAAGTGCATTGTGGAGGGAAAGAAACCGAGGGATATGCAGATTTTCAAGGAGAGTGATACGGAGTTCCTCTTTTCCGATGCGATCGAGCAGGTTATTGCCGATGTGCTTGAGGCGGAGAATGAGCCTGATGATGAGGAGGTTGCGGAGGAGAGACCTACTGGGGCTGTTACCGCCCCGGTTACACAGCCGGCACCTTCATCGGCGACGTCTACGGCTGCTGTGCCCTCCACTGATCCCACCACTGCTGCTGATTCTGCTGTTCCTCCGGCTGATGATACCCCGGCTCCGGGGCAGTTGATGACGGTCAAATTATACCCGTAAAAGTCATCAACATTGACCTTAAATCGAGATTGATAATGTATATTTCATATTAAATCACATGTTTATATTTATTATTTAATGTTAAGTGATTATTAATATGATATTTGGTATTTAGCTATTTTTATTATTAAAGTCCGATTTATTGTGCGATAATTGCTGATTTTGTAGATCGTGATAAATCGGGAGGATAAATGTCATTCAATCAATGGATCTCAAGATAATAAGGAAGGAAATCGGAGCATTAATCAAGAGATAAATTAGAGAAATCGATCAACACGAAAGCGTGCGATGGGGAGCAAGATAGACGAGAAAAACGATTAACGTGTGAAAAGTTAGGTTCGGTCGACCGAGCCTATAGCTTCGGTCGACCGAGTGTCACCTTTCGGTTGACCGAGTGTCGCTTTCGGGGCGGTTTCCGGCTTATATCGTGCTTATCTTCTAGAACCACCCTAAGTCGGCAAAACCTCTCTATATAAGAAAGCGGCTACGAGAATTGTAATATACACCAACACATCCCTTCATTCTTTCTTCAATCTTATAGCTTTGAATACAATGTAGTTTATTGAGGGTGTTTCCGGCAAATTTAAGGGCTGCAATATGTAAGCCTTTATTTTCTCGTTTCTTTCTTTTAAGTAATTAATTCCCCCAATTATGCTTTATTGTTTGAGTTAGTTAATTTATAGCTAGATGATGTAGATCTAGGTTATGTCGTTATGGATGTGGCGAAGCCTTGTCTATGAGGATCCCATAACTTACGTCATACACTTAGTATTTATTCATGAATCTACTTGATTTAATTAATGCGTATCTAAGTTAGTTTATATGAATGCTTTACGAATTACTGTTTAATCCGTTGTGTATGATGAAACGCTGAGAGATACGTTCAGGGATGTAATCTGGGAAAAAGACCATTCGGTCGACCGAGCCCAGCTATTCGGTCGACCGAGCCCCCTGTTCATCCGTTAGATAGCCATGTCTTTATGGTTAATTAGGTTAACTTAATAGAATTCATTATCTCAGTAGGTATGGCTATGGCTACGTTACTCGCTTAGTTTAATTAAAATGTGTAAAAAGGAAATACCAATATAAAACTCTTAGGTAGGCTTATGAATTGATCTTCGGACGTTCAGCGTTATCTAGGTAGGTTTATATTTAGGGATTGCTAGCACCTGATTATACATACGTCGTAGATTAGCATGAGACTATAACTTGGTAATTGCTAGTTGGACGAGAGCTTGAGTAATCGTTTAGGAAGTACGCCTAACCATAGGAATGTTGCCTGGACGAGGTGTACGGTTAATATCGGCTTCCTTAGAGTCGTAAGCGTGTGAGTTATATGAGATGGAGGCACCAAAAGGCGAAGTCACGTAACAATACCACAGTGATCTAGTGACCTACCGGTGCTAAGTCAAGTTAAAGAGGATGACTCCCGTAGCCAATCTAAGATAGATACAAACGGATTGACGAGTTAATAAGTTCGGTTTATTATATAAATTATCTAGGTCCAAACGATAAAGACTATAATTGGGGAGGTTAATTACGTTGTGTCGAGTCGTGTCTTTACTTTTCTTGTCGTACGTTGGTCGTAGACCACCTCTATGTCCTTGACATGTTTAATTAATTGTTTGTATATAAAATGACCCACAATTGGTTCCCCGTGGGATCGACCTTGATTCACTATAGCTGTACTACGATGGGCCTAGTCCTCTTGCTAGTATTGGTTTATGGTGGTCAAGTATTTTATAACCTGATTGACCCCGATCAAGTTTTTGGCGCCGTTGCCGGGGAACCAACGGTCAATTTTATATATAAATAATTTTTTATTCATGTCGAGTTTTCTCGTTTTAGAGTCGGTTTTACGTTTTGAGTCCCTCTCGTTGTCCGTTTCATGTCCGAAAATTCCGTTACGAAAATAAAAAAAAAAAAATAATAATAATAATAAAAAAATTATTCGGTCGACCGAGAGACCTCGTTCGGTCGACCGAGAATTTATTTTTGTTTTGTTCTGTTTACACGGTTTCTGATTTGTGTTTTTCGAGTCTGGAATTTCGCGTGTCTGTTTATCCCCGTATGTTTAATCCGTAGGTCGATAGCGCGCATGGGAAACCATGTTAAAATCGCCTACGGTCCGTTTTGTTTTTCTTCGTTTGCGTAAACCGGGAAGCAATAATCTGAGTCAGTAATTTTTCGCGGGCGCTGAGAAAATAACCCAGCAAACATATGGAGCTACGAATCTAAGATGGGAAAGGCGATGGAAGCGATACCTTTAAAGCACAAAGATGGCTCCGAAAAAAATCTTAAAGGCTTAAATTCTTCGTGGTACAATGTTGAAGGCAAGGTACTACCTTTTTTTGCTTATGTTTTACTACCTTTTGGTTTTTTTTTTAGCATAAGTTAGCCTATACATGAATCTTAGTAAGAATCTTTGCCCGGAGTGGTTTGTAAGAATAATTTTATTAGTGTTGATGGTTTTGCCCCATATCTGTCTCATCTAGAGGGTGTAGGGAAACATGTAGTCGTTGAAAGGAAGCAATGAATAAAGAGTTCCTCGTAGTTCTGTTAAAATCTCTTTGTCCTATGCATGAGATTGCTTCTACTGGCCATGGGAGCAACAAATTGTGTAGTTTAAGCATTCACAATTTAAAGAAGACGTTGAGTTTTGAGAGAACACCATCTTCTGCTTTCGTTGAGTTTTATGGTGATGGCTTCTCGGTGAACCCACCTTAAACGAAACGAGATTACGCTTTGGGTGACAATTTAGAAATCGGAGACTCTTAGTACATTGGTTCGGAAATGGTCTAACCATGGCTGGGCGAGTTTAACCGAGCCTCGGCTCAATCGACTCCCCTCCACGTGTGATGTACGTTACAGCAGTTCGACAAGACTTAGCATAGCCGATAAGCCTTCGGGCTAAACGGGGCTTAACCTTGACGGATTGGCCTGAACTATCACATATGTTCCAACGAATAAGACGGCGTAGGCTTGCCTACATAACCGACCTTATTCGGAGTACTTTGATTCATTGTTTCTTATTGTCAAGGCCAAAACCGTAATTCTAACTGAGTTTCTTAGAATTCACTAATTCCTAAAACGAGAGCTGAGGTAAGAGCTTTGTATAAAGGGTATGGATAAATGTCGTTTCCTAGGTCTTACAACCAAGGGAAGGGTATTAATCCGCAAAAGCAACAAGCCACCTCTAATAGTGCTCAGAGGGTCAAAGTCTGGCGATCCAAGAATGATAACTGACAAGGATAATCTTTGGAAAGTCGAGCTGAGGACTTTAAACTCAGAACTACTTCTTTAAAACCCTTAGGATTTCTTTTTAGGATTTTAGGTTATGTTTTCTTTGAGTCAAATAAGAGTAACGTGACATATGTTGAGGTTTTTTATTTTGCCGTGTTTCGATGGCCATTGGGCTAAGGATGTGCAAAACTTTTTTACTCAATATAGGCCACGTGAAATAGAGTTCCGTAGGAGAGTCGAGAAATTGCTAAAGAAAAGGAAATTTAGCAATCAATCTTAAGATGGAAGCATTAAGAGAGCTTGAGAATTACTGAAAATGTAACAGAGAATGATTGGTGCGAACAAGAACAATTTTGGTCAACTTCCAAAACTTTTTAGAATGGTGATCCAAGTGAAAATACAAAGTGGTGTGCAATTCATTCTGCAACTATCCTTATCTTTCCCTTTACACTTTTTCACCTTCAAACTTTTCGATCCTCTCACCAATCTGCCCCAACAGTTCACATTTCTAACCATTCTTTCATCGCCTCTCTTTCTTCCATCCGTTTCACTCTCCCACCCAATCCCATTCCTTTAAACAATTCTCAATCCCAAAAACACAATTTCTTACCCACCCTTTATCTTTTCTTTCCCTCCTTATGTGTATCTTTTTCTAAACCCATCATACTCTCAACCTCCATTTTGTTTACAAAATAACTTTGTGTTGCGGAATTTGAAATATTGCTAAGCTTTAATGATTATCTTTTATCATTTTGATTTTCATGATCCTAGTTGGGGTAAGTGTAGCTCTGGCCCTAGCTAGATTTTAAAGGTTTTTGGTTCGATCAAAGTACAACTTATCTTTCTACCGGAAGTTTTAAATTTCAAACTTTTCCGACTATTCCGGCATTTCTAGATGATAAGTTTTGTGCTGAACTATCACACCAATCCGACCTTGTTGATGACGGTTATGACTTTTATGTGATACATTGGGTTATTAGTAATTTCAAGGAGTAGCTACATCTCCCTAGGTTGTTGGTATCCAATGCAAGCGAGAAGTTTCTGCGCTAAGTATTTGATTTTATCTTTAGCCAATAGGTCGCATTCAATCTGTTATACCTTACCAAGTTTCTCTTTTCCTGGATTGAATACCTTTTCGATAAAGTCACCCTCGTGTTTTCCCACGTCGGGTAATGCTTTTTGATCTTTGTCTTCTCCACCCAGTTTTAAGAATATTTAGGCGGTGGAGGTTGTAGATGAAGACAACCATCTTTAGTTGCTTGTTTATTTTTCTTTCTATTTAGTATTTTTCTTTTCTTTGGTTGTATAAAATAAAGTGGCTTAAAATGTTTTTCGGTATTCATACCTAATTACTGCCACATTATTCTATAACTTCCATAGACATGGTGTTATTAACGGTTTCGTGGAGTTTGTCTGCTTATACAGGTTTTCACTTGCTTCTCCACGACGTGCTGAAATTTACTCCGATGTTCTGCTTTTACTTAAGAGCCGTTTCCAGAGCTAAGTCTTTTTCTTAAATTCTCATTTATTTATGTCATTGAGGACAATGCCATGTTTAAGTGGGGGGTAGGAGACTTAGCTATGTTATGTTATGATTGAAATTTGAATGAAACGGCACATGATTGAATAAATACCATATTATGTATCTCGTACCCTTAGAATTGTGAGTTCCTAGCTAAGAATTGATAGGAAAGGAACCAAGTTTCATGAGTACGTGATCATTTTATACTTATGTTAAGTAAATTTAAGGATATTCATGCCCGTTTTTGCGAGTAGTTATTTATTATTCAATTACTCAACCTGTGAATCGAGTATACCGCGCAAATCATAATAATCGAAGAAATTATGTGTACATTGCATAGATGATTGGTTATGTAAACTTAGTATCAATATCTATCTGTCGATGTATTCTTATCTTCTTGCCAACAAAAGCGGAGTAATAAGCTTGAGACGTACTGTGTTTTAGCAAAATGTTAGACAACGGGCTTGTAGTAACATTACCAAAGTAGCCCCGCGCTTGTGGTAATATTCGATGCTATACATGATCTAAGAAAGGGGGATACTCTAAAAAGTTTTCTTCCTTGAGATTGATAGTATTTGAAAAATATGAAGATATGAAAAGAATATTCAACTCTTTAAGAGGCTTTGAGTAGTACTCGGTCTCCAAGTCCAAAAACCACTATAGATACGCTCTTGCTTATTGTTCTAGTGCTTTAACCATTGCGAGGCTTAAGAAGTATGAATGCCGATGTTGGTGAATTTTGATATGAGGTCTGCATAAACTCTAATCTTGCCACATTTATATAAAACCAATGCACATGCACACATCACTTCGATTCATAGTCAGTAGTGAATAATGGATATCTTATGAGCATGACTAGTATGAGTTGACTTGAGTTTCTTGTGTAAGTATGATTTGACCATAGAAAATGTTGTCTTGGGGAATGACTTATTGATGCTTTGTTCGGGACGATCAAAGTCTAAGTGGGGGTAGTTGATGACGGTCAAATTATACCCGTAAAAGTCATCAACATTGACCTTAAATCGAGATTGATAATGTATATTTCATATTAAATCACATGTTTATATTTATTATTTAATGTTAAGTGATTATTAATATGATATTTGGTATTTAGCTATTTTTATTATTAAAGTCCGATTTATTGTGCGATAATTGCTGATTTTGTAGATCGTGATAAATCGGGAGGATAAATGTCATTCAATCAATGGATCTCAAGATAATAAGGAAGGAAATCGGAGCATTAATCAAGAGATAAATTAGAGAAATCGGATCAACACGAAAGCGTGCGATGGGGAGCAAGATAGACGAGAAAAACGATTAACGTGTGAAAAGTTAGGTTCGGTCGACCGAGCCTATAGCTTCGGTCGACCGAGTGTCACCTTTCGGTTGACCGAGTGTCAGCTTCGGGGCGGTTTCCGGCTTATATCGTGCTTATCTTCTAGAACCACCCTAAGTCGGCAAAAACCTCTATATAAGCAAGCAACTACGAGAATTGTAATATACACCAACACATCCCTTCATTCTTTCTTCAATCTTATAGCTTTGAATACAATGTAGTTTATTGAGGGTGTTTCCAGCAATTTAAGGGCTGCAATATGTAAGCCTTTATTTTCTGTTTCTTTCTTTTAAGTAATTAATTCCCCCCAATTATGCTTTATTGTTTGAGTTAGTTAATTTATAGCTAGATGATGTAGATCTAGGTTATGTCGTTATGGATGTGGCGAAGCCTTGTCTATGAGGATCCCATAACTTACGTCATACACTTAGTATTTATTCATGAATCTACTTGATTTAATTAATGCGTATCTAAGTTAGTTTATATGAATGCTTTACGAATTACTTGTTTAATCCGTTGTGTATGATGAAACGCGAGAGATACGTTCGGGGATGTAATGGGAAAAGACCATTCGGTCGACCGAGCCCGGCTATTCGGTCGACCGAGCCCCCGTTCATCCGTTAGATAGCCATGTCTTTATGGTTAGGTTAACTTAATAGAATTCATTATCTCAGTAGGTATGGCTATGGCTACGTTACTCGCTTAGTTTAATTAAAATGTGTAAAAAGGAAATACCAATATAAAACTCTTAGGTAGGCTTATGAATTGATCTTCGGACGTTCAACGTTATCTAGGTAGGTTTATATTTAGGGATTGCTAGCACCTGATTATACATACGTCGTAGATTAGCATGAGACTGTAACTTGGTAATTGCTAGTTGGACGACGACTTGAGTAATCGTTTAGGAAGTACGCCTAACCATAGGAATGTTGCTGGACGAGGTGTACGGTTAATATCGGCTTCCTTAGAGTCGTAAGCGTGTGAGTTATATGAGATGGAGGCACCAAAAGGCGAAGTCACGTAACAATACCACAGTGATCTAGTGACCTACCGGTGCTAAGTCAAGTTAAAGAGGATGACTCCCGTAGCCAATCTAAGATAGATACAAACGGATTGACAGTTAATAAGTTCAGTCTATTATATAAATTATCTAGGTCCAAACGATAAAGACTATAATTGGGGAGGTTAATTACGTTGTGTCGAGTCGTGTCTTTACTTTTCTTGTCGTACGTTGGTCGTAGACTGCCTCTATGTCCTTGACATGTTTAATTAATTGTTTGTATATAAAATGACCCACAATTGGTTCCCTGTGGGATCGACCTTGATTCACTATAGCTGTACTACGATGGGCCTAGTCCTCTTGCTAGTATTGGTTTATGGTGGTCAAGTATTTTATAACCTGATTGACCCCGATCAGCAGTCTTGATTTCATTTGTCTATTTTTCGATTTGCACTAGCTATGGTGGTTGTATATTTCTGCTACTTTTTACTTATATGGTTCATTGTAATTTTTGATGTTGCTACTATTTATTCTTTCGATGGATCATGTAAGCCATAAGGCACCCGTACTTTCATTTCGACTTTGTTTCTACTTTTTGGTTGTATTGGATGCTTTATCTCTTGTTGAATTTGCTCTCTCTTTTCATTTTGGTATAACTCCCCGTTTTCCCCGAGATAGTTCCGTGTTTGTCAAGTCGTGCAGGTATGTTTTTGGCGGTTTTGTCGAGCTACATTGTAAGGTTACGAGTTCTAAGTGTCACTATGTAGGCTCCGGCCTGACCGACGTTTGAAATCAGCTAAGTCTTTTATCTTTTTTTTCGTTCTGCACAACATGAGGACATGTTGTCGTTTAAGTGTGGGGGAGGGGAATGGTCGACTATGTATCTATAATCATTTGTTCAATACTTATTGTTTCTATGGAAATGAGCTAAACTTTTGTTTTCGTTTTGTCCCGAGTAGGCAGTTCTATTTAATGTTCGTTATTTTTATAGTCATTTAAGCTATATATCATATGTTTAGTGAGTTAGTTGTTTCACCTGAGATCTATTTTTCACGAGCCATAGTAAACGATGAGCTAACTTATAAAGTTATACCCCTTTTGGATGAGTGATTCTTGATTTTCTTATAAGTCATGTACTCAGTGCTACATGTATATCTCGAGACTTATAATAGTTTGTATTTAGTCCCGAGTATGTTATACTGTGAATATCTAAGGTTTGAATGTGATAAGTAACACGTAACTTAATGTCAAATGAAAAAGTTGAAAAATATGAATACAATGTGTGTGTCGAAAGCTGGTTTATGATTTGGGTGAGGTAGGGTGTACCACGTATGTCCTATTCCACTATGATGACCAAAAGCTCACGACAGTCAGTTTATAGCTGCCTTATGATTTGAGTAAGGTAGGGTATATCTCGAATATCCTATTCTGCTATGACAGGGCAATAGCTCATTCTGATGTGTGTTTAAAAGTGAAAAAGTTAAATCAACTAGAAGATTAGTATGGAATGAATATAAGACTTAGTTATCGTCTATCTTATCCCAAGTATAAACGACAGATATGCTGTAGGGATTATCCTCTGAGTATTTCAGAAAGGCCCTAGATATATTCGATCATCCTTTTCGGGATATTTCATGTTTGTAGGGTACACCTTATGAGTGTCATTTATCTCTAGTTTGAAGGGGGTATTAGCTAGTTTTGCTTTGAGTTTCTCGAGTTTGGACTTAGTGGAAGTTTTCTATGGCTTTGCACACACACGGGTGAACTTCGATTTATTGGATATGTGTTATATATGTTTAGATGTCGATCTTTTCTCGAGCCTTTACTTTGTTTTGTTTTGCTCGGGATGAGCAAAAGCTTAAGTGTGGGGGAGTTGTTAAGGGTGATTTTATACGATTTATAACGCTATATTTTATGATAATTTCCCCCATATTTGTGTGAATTTGTATAAGAAACAAGTGTTTAATGGAAATATTGAGCAAATGATATTTTAAAAGCGATGATCGCAAAATAGGTTGATTTAAGTGTTTTAATTATGATTTTATGATCATTTGAGCGTTATTACATTTTTGCGATGTTTTTATGTGTTATAGATACAAGTTTGAGGCTCAAAAGATGCTCAAGAGTTGATTAAGTTCGAGGTGATTGAAGATAAAAGAGATAATGAAGGAATGAGATAAGAAAAAGAGATAAAAATCAAGAAATCAAGATTAAATTCGATCCTGAACTGGCGTCCAGGAATCTGAACTCGCGTCCATGGTGGACGAGCGTTTACTGGGTTGGACGAGCGTCCAGGAATGGGAAGTTGATTCAGGAAGTTTGGACGCAGGAGTGGACGCTGGCAGACGGGCGTCTGATCATGACTCGGCCCGACTCGAGGAAAATTACACAATATGGACGGGCGTTCACCCTTTCCAGACGGGCGTCCATCGGCCGACATGCTGAAACCGACTTAATCTTCTATAAATAGCAGCGCGTTTTTCCTCACAATACACGATTATTGCAAACCCTAAACCCTAGGGGCGGTTGAGATTCCATTGTTCTTAGTTTTCTAGTAGTTCTAAACACTTTTTATGTTCTTTTACTTCAATAATTCGATCTTCAAGAGGATGCTGAGAGGCTAGGCCTTCATTGAACAAGCGTTGTGAAGCCGTCCGATTCAACAATTCAGTTTCTTTTCGTGGTTATTTTGTGAGTATCTATTACGAGTTGTTCCTTTATCATGTTTTACATTGTTGTTGAAAATTCATATCGAAAGATTCTTGCTTTATTGATTGTTTAATTGATGAAAATCAAGTTAGACTTTAGATCACCACGATAAAGGATAGATATTTGATCTAATTAATGAGAGTTATTAGGTTAGATCTCTAGGTTAGAAATTGAGAGATTTCACACCTTGATTTGAGAGCGTTAATCCTTAGATCGAAAGATAGAGATTAATAGACGAACTTGCCTGAGAAATTAGGGTTCATACCTTTGAATAGGTGAATCACAACTTGATTAGTAATTACGAAATAATCTGAATTGAAACGAATATTGATAGGATAGGTGGATCAATTGCTTGTTCCTTCATAAATTATTGATTAAAAACCCTTGAAATTGAATTACTTAAGTTTAGTTAGTTCTTCCTTTTGCACCTTAGATTTAGTTTAGTTTAAATTGGTTCGAAACATATCATTCCTGGCTTTAGATCATATCTTCTCCGAGTTTTACGTTTTAGTTAAGTTTTATTCCCGGTTTTGTTTAGTTCTATCCGCCGTTTAGTTTAGTAATCGTGACATAGGTTAGTTAGGAATAAAAACTAGAATTCACAATCGCCAGTTCCCCGTGAGATCGACCCGGCATAGCCTCTATACTACGATCCTTATACTTGAGGTTAACCGGATTATTACTTGTTTTGTGTTAATAAATCCCGTGACAATTTGCAAGTCACAAATCCCTTGTCAGTAGGTTGTTTGACCAATTCCCAAGTCTGATTCTTCAATAATGATTCCATTTCATCTCCCATGGCTGCATGCCACTGAGATGCTTCTGTACATGTCACTGCTTCCCTGTAAGTAGTAGGTTCAGCAACCTCTACCTCTTCAGCAAATTGGAGTGCATATCCAGCCAAATCATCATATCCATATCTCCTTTGAGGTATCCCAACATTAGATCTTCTAGGCCTGCTGGCAGCTAGACTCTGCTGATCAATGTTTGTATGACGCCCTGCTGAGGTCTCAGCAGGCTGGCTTGGATCAGATTCTGGTTCATTATCCAGATCAGTATAGTGTTGATTTGGATCCACCGATTGTTGCATATCGGTAGACTCCACTGAAGCTCCACCTCGTTTCTCAACACTATCGATTCAAGATCGGTTTCAGACTCAGTAGACCTCCCCACTGATGAGTTTAACATAGAATTTTCATCAAACACAACGTCCCTGCTGAGGATTACTCTGGACTCTGCTGTTGACCAAATTCTATATCCCTTCACTCCATCACCATACCCCACAAATACTCCCTTCTTGGCTCTTGGCTCCAACTTCCCTTCACTAACATGATAGTAAGCTGTACTCCCAAAAACCCTTAGAACTGAGTAGTCAGCAGGCTTGCTTGACCACATCTCAAATGGTGTCTTGAGATTGATTCCTGTGTGAGGACTCCTGTTGATTAAGTAGCAAGCTGTCTTAACAGCTTCTGCCCAAAATCTCCTTGATAAACCAGCTTGAGAAAGCATACATCTTGCCTTCTCCAGTAGAGTTTGATTCATCCTTTTAGCTACACCATTTTGCTGAGGTGTATTCCTTACAGTATGATGTCTGGCAATACCCTCAGCTGCACAAAATGAATCAAAATCCGTCCAAACGAAATTCCGGACCATTATCCGTACGAAGCTTCTTGATTTTCTTGCCTAACGATTCTCCACTAGGGCCTTCCACTTGCTTGAAGTTACCGAATGCATCACTTTTGTTCTTCATCATCACCACCCAAGTCATCCTTGAATAGTCATCTATGAATGACACAAAGTATCTGTGACCACCCAATGACTCAACTCTTGATGGACCCCAGCAGTCTGAATGGATATAATCAAGTGTTGCCTTTGTAATGTGCAACACTGCTGAGAATTTACTTCTATGCAGCTTCCCAAACACACAATGTTCACAAAAGTCCAGATTCTTGACCTTATATCCCCCAAGAAAACCTGGTGAAGAAAGAATCTGCATACCCCTTTCACCCATGTGACCTAGTCTCATGTGCCACAAACCGAGTCTCGCTGAGATCGGTGAACTCGCTGAGGATGCAACAAAGAAGCGGCGGTGCCGGATACGATAGATCCTTGTAATATATACAAGGTTCCCCTCTTGATGCCTTTGAGGACCACAATCGAATCTTTGAAGACATTCACCGTCCACCTTCACCCTTGAAATTGAACCCCTTGTCATCCAAGTAGACTAAGAGATACCAAATTCTTGGTCATCTCGTGGAACATGTCTTACATCTTTCAGTGTACAAAATTTACCATCCTCTGTCCTTAACTTTACTGAGCCAATTCCCACAACTTTGCAAACCTTGATGTTGGCCATATAAATTTGACCACCATCTATCTGCTCATAAGTAGAAAACCACTCCCTGTTTGGACAAATATGGTAGGATGCTCCAGAATCAAGTATCCACACATCATTATGGTGTGTAGAGTCCCCTACAACGAGAACCAGATCCTCATCAGATTGCTCAGTAGCCAAAGCTGCTGTGCCAGAATTGCCTTCCTGCTGTTTCTTCTTCCTTGGACAATTAGACTTCCAATGTCCCTGCTCCTTACAGTAATTACAGACATCAGTAGACTTAGGATCTTTGGACACTGACTTCTTTTTCTTCTTCTGTCTATATCCATTTCCACTATTGCTTTGCGCCGCTACTAGCCCAAGCAATTTGACCGTCTGTACCAAGACGCTTTGTGTCTAAGCTCCCCGGCATGTAAGGCGGACCTTACATCCTCCAAAGCTACCGTATCCTTTCCAACTATGAAAGATCGCACAAAGTTTTCATATGATGCCGGTAGTGACACCAACGGGATTAGGGCTGCATCTTCATCTTCAATTTTAACATCAATATTTCTTAAATCAAGCAATATTGTGTTCGGTACTGTCCCGATGTTCCCTCGGTGGACTCCCTTCATGCATCTTCAAACCGAACAACCTCTCGTTTCAATAATAACTTGTTGGTCGGTGACTTGGTCATATACGGGCTTTCAAGCTTTTTCCACAACTTGGTTGCGGTGTCTTCCTCAAAGAACCTCGGTGATAACATCATCGATAAGCACAACATGATGGTTGAATGTGCTTTCTCTTCCAGACTGGCATAATCTGCTGCACTTGTATTTGGTTTGTCAGATAAAGGATTCCACAAACCCTGCTGTTTAAAAAGTGCACGCATCTTGATTTGCCACATACCAAAATTGTTCCTTCCTGTAAATTTATCGATTTTTACGTTTACTGCTGACATCTTTTCTTGCTAAATATTACAACTTTATCACAGATCCTAGCACCTTGCTGAAGGCCTTGGTGAAGATGAAGTTGATCGTACAAATTGTTTTCTCCAGAACCTTGCTCTGATACCACTTGTTATAAAACTGATAGAGATAACTTCAGATGCAAGAAACAGAAACAGAAGTAATCAAACATAAACAATCAAAAGGAGAGAAACAGAAACAAGAAGAACACATATTTAACGTGGAAAACCCCTCAGTGGGAGAGGTAAAAAACCACGGGCAGAAAAGAGATATTTTATTATGCACTGAATTTTACAGATTTCAACACACTCGGATAATGAGACAACAACTCGTATTTATAGGCACAAATCCCTAAACCCTAGCCGCCAGGAATCTTTGTCTGATGCACCATAAATACCCTTACACGTGTCCTCCTTTTAATGACACTGTATAGCTGTCACATAACAGAATTAGCAGATGTGGGACCCTGCTGTATTCTAGGACTCAGCAGACTATCACCCTGCTGATAGTACCCTGCAGACAGATGCCTCAGTAGACTCCACCCCACTGATGCACATAATTGAATACACTTCTCAGCTGACCATCACTCAGCTGAGTCTTCAGATTGGTTCCACCAAAATGTAGAGTTTAAGTCACCTTACTGACAAGGTGTATAGTGAAGTTTAACCTTTTCTTATACTTTGCTATGGTATTAAAGCATTACCTTTGCTATGGTATTAAAGCATTACTCAGTTTAAGTGTGTGTGTGTGTGTTTTTTTGTGTGTCTTTTACCACGTCCATCATCTTCTTTTCGACGTTGGTTCAACGATCAAGCAATTTCTTGTCTACTTAATTCTTTATGTCGTACCCATTTGGTTAACATCGTCTTACATGCATAGATACTAGATAGGTCAAATCCATGTCTGTAACGCCCCGTTCCCGGACACCGAGTCCTTATCCGGAAAGAGCGCTCGGCACACATATTATCAAATAAATTCAATATAATATGTAAGCCTTACGTCATACATCAGAACTAAAACGACGCGGAAGATAAAACGACTCGGGGAAAACCAAAAGACAAAAGATCGAACACACGGTTTTCAATGCTGTGAAAAACTAAATCCAATAAAGAAAACTAATCATCCAACATTCAAATCCCAAAAGATCTCAAAAGAACTTAACCAGAACTAATCCAAAAGAAAGACAACATTGTTTGAAACTAAGTCAACAACATTATTGAAAGAGTCAAAAGTAAAAGAACTAAGTCTTCACGAGCTCCATCTCACACGTCCTCGTCAAAGAACTCATCGAGATTAGCAACTTTGTTCATCTTCTTTGGGGAAAGGGGAAGACAAACGAAAAGTAACGGGGTAAGTACAAAAGTACTCGGTAACGCGTAGAAGATCGTATAACTATGATCTCATAGAGAAATAAAAGCAACGCCGTCTTTTATTAATTTGTTCCGTTATTAACCCTAGATAACTATCATATTGTGTTCATAGCACAACATGAGATTCCAAAGGTATCTAGCTTAGCTCAAGTTTGTTACATCATGAATAACAAGGGCACTACGCCTAGTAATAGGATGTACTAGGACAACTGGGTGCAACCTACTTAGAGTCACGCTCTATAGTAGCCCCGGGAATATCCGAGTCCCGATAGTGTGATAACCGGCGTAATGCACCGTACGCTTTATCTAGCCAATCGATTGACCGGCGTGGGTACGATCTACTTTGTCTGGTCAGAGAACACATCGCGATATTGTACTATGCCTTACCGAGCATTGCATGATGTTTAAGATTATTAATCTAGCACATACGTTTGATTAGATGTTTAACTAGCCACCTAAGTGCTTTCAAGTAAGCTCCCTCACATCTCCTACTCTCGTACTTAGACCACTAGAAACGGACAAGCCCTAGCAATTACACAGACATCGATAAACTCTAGCTTATCGAAGCACAAGGCAAATCCAAAGCTTTCGACGGTCCCACACTTCATCTTTTTAGGGAATCCATGTGGTGCCGGAACTAAACGCATCAAAAGCTAATTCAGGGCTTTGTCACGTAAGGTTATGCGGAAATACGCTATTATGGAGCTTTAAACACATAACAAAGGAAAACAAGATCGAAACGGTCCCCCGTCCGGACGGATAAACTTTCTCGTCCGATACGAGAAATAGCCGTACGGATACACAACTCATCCGTACGGATGAACCAACACTCGGTCGACCGAATGGATAGGCTCGGTCGACGGACTCTCCCTCCCCGCACATATACACGTTCTTCTCGCACCACGAGAGACAGTTTTCGCACTCGCGTTTTCTACTCAAATTCAACCCAAACTCGACTTAAACGAATTAAAACCATGAAAAACAATCATACAAATTGCTCTACCACTTTACGAAACCTTAATCATACGATAAGAAAACCACGTTACCTTAATTTGCGTGGTACAACGATCCAAACTACCAAAGCTTTGAAAAAAAGGTTAAACCTTTAACCTCCAACGTCAACGGATCTAGGGATTGTTGGTATCAAAACGATCCTCGTCTCGCGGTGATCCTTTCTATCTTGATGAGTCTGATGAAAAGAACAACGGATTAGCCTCGAGATTGAAAGCTTCTTCTCCCTCTTTTTTTTTCTCTCCTGCGCCTATCTTTCTGCGTCCCTCCATTTTTTTTTGTCAAAAACAACTAGGTTAAAATTAGGATTAGTTTTCCTTTTATAATCCCAATTACCTAATTATTTAATTATTTTCCTTAAAAAAAAGATAAATCCTTGTTTATCCCTTTTTCTTTTCCTTTTTTTTTCGAAAATCCATTAATTAAAAATAACATAATATTCTGATTTTTGCTAAAAGACCGAATTGCCCTTTTTCAAAAATCGGGATATTACAATGTCCTTCACATTGATGATACCCGAAAGTATCATCACGTGCTAATCAAGTGAATAATCATACTAAAAGTTGGAATAAGTATTAAAATAAAGTATAAGTCCAACGGAAGTTTTCAGTTATACAAGCTAGGCCAAAGTATTACTTCCTACGCGCATACATACACACTCACACTCGCTCTCTCTCTTTGGTGGAATCGATCTAGACCTACGTCTGTCGGACTCTTGACTACAAAAATGTCAACGTTTTAGAGAGAAAGCATGCGTCTTATTGTGTATTGTTGTGTACCTGAAAATATGAGGTATAGCTAAACCTTAATCGTAAAATGCAGTTGTAACACATTTTGGCGTGACGTGAGATCAACGGTCCCCACAAATGCAGTTGGTGTCTCTCGGCTGAGTAGTGAGCACATTTCTAATTCAGTATGGATCGATGGTCCCCTCAAATGATCTGGGATGTCAATGTATCTGTTTAGTGCTAGGGATCTTGGCGGAGGAACGAACTTGCTGATGGGGCAGTTGGGTGATTTCGCCGAATGAGCTCTTGGTTAGTCTAATGAATCCTCTTAGCATTGGAGCCATACGAAAACAATGCTTTCACATAGAGTTTGTCATATACTTCAATCTTCTTGCGGGGAGAGAGCTGATGAGAACGGGCTGGCCAATGATATCAATCCGGGAAATCTGCAATGATCTTACATCCAAAACAACGCGAGAAACTTGGGGTAATAGAAACTGATAAATAATTATGACGGCAGTAAGAAAGAAATAAATATAACTCTAAACGAATTAAGCCGAAATAATCACTATAATTACAGAAATTCTTTACAATGTAAACCAAAGACGGAAAATACTAAAATTAAGAAAAAAACTAGAATGGAAATAGAGAAAACAACAAAAAGAAAAATAAAAACTTGTCTAGTCCTCGTCATACGAGAAGTAGTAATCCTCTTCGTTCTCTGCATCGTCAGCTTGTCTCTCAAAACCGGGAGGCGCAGAAGAAGTAGAAGGACCAGCCGTAGAAGAAGCAGCTCTACATGGGGAAACTCTGGGTGGAAGGGCAACCGGTGGAATGCCGACATGTGAAATGATGTGGTCCAGCTTTGTGTGGAGTCTAGAAAACTCCCTCGCAAAGCTCTCATTGATATCATGTTGAGATCGGACTCCAACGAGGACTGGAGTGTGCTCCCAACTATCTGTTTGATGAATTCGGTGGTTCTCAATGGAGACTGATGTCGTGCTCAGAATAGGCTAAGGCTCCACCCAAGCAACCCTAACTATAACCGGAATGCCATCCTCTGTTGCAAATGCGTCGATCATATGACAATACGGTGGCAGCTCTAATGTAGAAACATCGGGAATGGATCGAATGTAGCTATGCATCAGCAAACCGGCATTCACCTTCAACTCCTGCTCTAGGTAGAACATTAGCTCGGCTTTCTTCGTCATGACTAAAGCATAATGATCGCATGGCAGCTTGTGTGTGCAGACAAATCGGGTGGAAGGGCAACCGGTGGAATGCCGAGATGTGAAATGATGTGGTCCAGCTTCGTATGGAGTCTAGCAAACTCCCTCGCAAAGCTCTCATTGATCTCATGTTGAGATCGGACTCCAACAAGGACTGGAGTGTGCTCCCAACTATCTGCTTGACGAAATCGGTGATTCTCAATGGAGACTAAAGTCGTGCTCAGAATAGGCTAAGGCTCCACCCAAGCAACCCCAACTATAACCGGAATGCCATCCTCTGTGGCAAATGCGTCGATCATATGACAATACGGCGGCAGCTCTAGGACAGAAACGTCAGGAATGGATCGAATGCAGCTATGCATCAGCAAACCGACATTCACCTTCAACTCCTGCTCTAGGTAGAACATGAGCTTGGCTTTCTTTGTCATGACTAAAGCATAATGATCGCATGGAAGCATGTGTGTGCAGACAAATCGGTGAACTATCTATCTGTCCCAGGACAGCTCATTCTCCAGAAAGTTCATTGGTGCCTCAAGTGTGTTCAACTGCCATGCAACCCTAGATATTTGTAGCCAAAGTATACTCATCTGGACCTGTAGAGGCACCCTGAACGCCGAAGTAGGCGTTGGTTCCCTCAACAGGGAAGTAACATGAACATCCAGACCATCGCGAACATTGTCGGTAGGTTATGCGCCACATGCGCATTAAAATCTCATACCAGTGTAGAGTTAAACCTGGCCAGAATCGTGGCCATGCTCAACCTTCCACGGTGAAGTAGAATAGCAGGGAGCAGCTCACCAGTGTCCTCTAAGTCGACGCCCCTTTCACGGGCAACAGGTCGTGCACTCTAGTAACTCTGGAATGACTCGTAAATCTGCAATGAAGCAAATTGTTCAACCCTGTCAATTGAAGGGTTAGCATCTCCCATCACGGCCTGCTTACCACCGGGTCATCTACTAGTATGGCTGCGCTTAGAACCCATTGAAGTTGAAGTGAATGACTACTGGAGAAGGCTGTTCTAAATTGGGAAGTTGTGCTCGATTAAGCGGAAAGGGTGCTCACTGAATCGAAGGCAACTTTTCAAGATTTTATGAGAAACAAGAACTGGACCATTTTTGCCGACAACAACCTCGTTGAATCAAAAGATAGAAAGTCAATTTTTTTTCTAGAAATTGTTGCAGATGAAGAATAGCTGCAACACTGGTGGCAGCAGCAGCAGAAATGAAGCAACATGCAGGAAACTGGGTGGTTTAGGTTTGGGTTATGGATTTTATGGTGGCTAAAATGGTGGGTTTGTGGTGGTACTAGGAGGTGGTGTGGTGATGCTATGGAGGTGGTGGGGTGGCCGAAAATCAAAGGAGGAGAAGAAGAAAATTAGAATATTTGTGAAATGGAAGTGGGGGAATGGTGGTGGTGAAGTGAGGTTTAAATAGGAGAATGAGGTTGAAGGTGGAGAGGTTGAGTGGGAGAGCTGGAGAAGTAATGGTTGGAGTGGATTGAAGTAGGATTGATGTGATTGAGGTGCAGTGGAGTAATGGTGGGTAATGGGGAAGGAGTAAATGTGTGGGAAAGAGAGAAAGGTGGACTACATCTGCAATCCTACAAGGCTGCTCGATTAGGCGCGTGCACTTCACGTGCCAGCGAAGTGTTCCCGAATTAACTCCAACCTAGAAATTAGGGCGGTATTGCTCGATTAGTCGTCCGGTAGCTCGTCTAATCGAGTGCACTTCTCCCTAATTTTTCAGTACTTTAGTCCAGCTTACCCTTCACTGGATACTTTTTAATTATTACTCCCTGTTAACTCATCATTGACTGGATTTCATCCTCCTTTGTGTTTCTCCGACTCAAAACCTAACCTACTTCACCTAAGCGGCCAACGAGTAAAATAAACCTTCCCACCATCCTTCTGTTTTTTACTTTGGTTGCAGTATTATGATAAAAAGCTTATCATTCACTCTAGTTACTTTCATTGACTCGATCAACCTAAAAGGATAAAATAGTAGTTTTGAGTTTTATGTCCTCAACTAGACTTTTCTCATGACTCTCATTCAGTTAGATTTCTGGATTTTCATCTACCAGACTTGCACTCGGGAAGACTCCACCGAGGTACGCCTGCCTCCCCTATCCATCCATGCTCTTCCTTGGATTTTAAGGCCAAGAAAGAAACATTTTTCCTTGTGATCAAGAAGGGCTCCCTCTCAAACTTCCTCAACAGGGCCTTGAACTCTCCTTGTAGCACGCTTGGCCCGATTGGACCACACACTAGATTTTATATGTGTGCTTCGTTTCTGTACCTTTATGCTCAGAGGCTCCACTTTGTTATCTTTCAAGCTCAAGCTTTCACTGCGCGGGGTGGGCTCATCCATTTCCATAGGAATAGGATAATTCGCCTCCCTTGGCGCTTCGTAGTGGTCATTTTCTCTATGTTCTCGAAGCAGGATAGTCAAAAAATCATGGTCACAGGCACCTTGTACCGCAACTTCCATACAGATGCCTACAACACTCAGCCTCTTTGTATCCTTGACATCACCATAAATCAAACTCACCATCTAGAAATCTCCTGGTCTATTCTTCAACTGCTCCAAGATCCTTATGGTTATAGCATCATTGTTAGATCTTAAAATGATGATACCGTTGTCCGTGTCCATCTAGGCTCTACTAGTCGCCAAGAATGGACGACCAAGGAGTATCACAGCACTGGGGTCCTCGGGTATGTCCAAAACTAAAAAGTCAATAGGATAGTCAAAACCGCCTACACTGACCATATAGTCACTAAGTTTTCAATGACCATATCAACTTGGCGATTCCCAAACCGCATAGTGATACGATGGTTCATGCTAACCATAAAATTTTCCTTAAGGCAAAAAGATAGAGAGATGATGTTGTTGCTAGCCCCGGTACCACAGAAGTCAAGACCTAAAGATCTACCTTCTATTGAAATAGGCAACCTAAAACTACTAGCGTCTCCCAGTTTCTCGGTTCCACCGGAGTCTGGTTTTCCTCAGGCTTTGAGGTTTAGTATTCCGGGCTCGGGATTGGAATTAGAAGAAATATCATACCCGGTATAAGAGACTTACCTCTTTTCCATCCCTCGTATTCTTCTAGGTTGGCCTCTAGGGCTCTCCAAGACATAGCATCTTCATCTTCCATTTAATTCTCTTTTTTCTGAATTCGTTGCGACTCGAGCTCCTAGTCCACGATTTCATAGGTTGGCCTCGTATTCATGCATGATTTCATATTTGATTGCTTGGTAACAAAGTTGGGAATATTCACACACTCCACTACTTTCTTGGATTGCGGTTAACATGTGGTTATATGTACGATTTGTTGCATCATCTAGTTGAGCTCTTACTTCTTGATGTTGTATGACTCAATCTCTTGACTTGAATTGTTTTATCGCTGTATTTGCTCAAGGACGAGCAAAAGTTAAGTGGGGAGTGGTTGATGTAAGTCAACTATATGATTCTTTTTACGATGTTTTATCCCCATTTCTCATGCATTTATTGATGTTTTCGTATCAATTCGAGTCATTATTTGCTTAGTTTCATCAATATGTGTAGATAGTAATTATTATATAAAATATCATATTTTGATAGGTTTTGTACCAGTTATAATAACCGGAGCGTCGTGTCGGATTTACTCATGGTATTTTTATGTTGTATTGCAGATTATAGGTTGACCAAGACCCCGATGGATGACACGTGTTGAGCCTAAACACGTCTTTTGTGGGCTAGAAGAGTATGCCGGAAACTATCAAAGTCAAACGGATCAATTGTCGTTAGCACTTCTACTGTAATCTATCTTCAACGGACATTTTACCCAACTTGAATGAATTTTCTGGAGAATACTTCTTCATGAGATTTGTAGATCAAGAAACAATATTTCCAACGCACTTTGAATCAAATCAATCGGAGCTCTACAACTCTAGTTATGATCAGTTTACCGAGCTGCTGTGAAGGACCTTTCGTGGCGCACGCCCCGAAGGTCGGAAAAAGCAGATTTTCAGCTTATAAACTTTATCAGGATCGAATTTTACAATCCCTAACCCCCATTTTTCTTCCCCCTTCTTCTTCTTCTTCCCTTGAAGGCACCAAATCGCCCCAAGGGGCTTTTCTAGCCAAAATTATTCACTAGTTTAGCTCTTAATATTATTGTAAACATTAAGGATTTGTTGTTTGATTTCTAGAATGGATTAGTAGAAGAAGTTCATCTCCTTTGATGTACCAAAACCCATTGATGTTCTTGCAAATTGGATGGAGCTCGAATTTCAAGTTTGTAGCTTGTTATTGGTAAATTCTTAACTTTTACTTTGTGTTAATTGCTCTCATTAGTATGAATGCTAGCTTTGACATGTTGGTGTTTATATTTATGAGTGGCTAGGTTAAACTAGCTAAGATGGTGTTGTAGTAGAATTAGTTAATCTCTTATGTTGATTGGGAATGATTGTTTATGTTGTTAGTTTCAATTGTGATGAATCTTTTCCTATTTGCAATGAATTGCTTGTTGGTGTTGGATTGATCACCTAGCACTTGCACACACACACTTAGTTGTGACCGAAAGGAGATATTAGGTGTGGTAGAAGGAATAGGAGAACCGGAAGGTAAAATTGACCTTAATTGGCATTCGATTTCTTATCCGGGGTTGTTGACATTGTCATTGCATTCAAGTGCTCATCGTACCAATTCATTAGGTTTAGGGCACCTAGGCCAAGGAGGAGGTATGAGGTAATTTCATACACTCGTATGAGGGGAGACTACTTGCTTAGGAATGCACCGTTTCACGCTTTTGAACACCAATGGTAGGATGGATGGAATCATTCCCATGATACTATGAGAGATTAGCTTAATCTACACATTGTCTTGGTTAGGTTTCTTTTATCATTTTATCAACTTTTGTAGTTAATCATTAGCTTCTTAAAAAAACTTGCGATTCGGATCAAGATAATAATAACTAATTGGTGTTTGACCTCACATCCCTTTTGGATACGACCTTGACTCACTGTAGTAGACTACAATTGACCCGGTACACTACCGGTGAGATTGGACACCTAGAAGGTTTGCATCAGAGGCAAAGAAAACCCCGGCAAAATTAAGGGGGAAGGCACAGTGCTAAAAAACAACCTGAAGATTCAAAATGTGGCTTATGTTAGAGGATTGAATTTCAATCTTCAAACCATCAGTCAATTCTGTGACAAAGGCTACAATGTGCACTTCAGCAAAGAAGGATGCAAAGTGATTCATAACCAAACAAGCAGAGTAGTACTTGCAGGAAAAAGAGAAGACAACACGTATGTGGTAGATTGGAAGACAACAAAAGCAGAGACATGTTTACTTGTCAAAAACAAACAATCAACCAGTTGGATTTGGCATAGAAGACTGAACCATCTCAACTTCAAGACCATCAAAAAATTGTCAAAGAGCAAGCTAGTTGAAGGCCTTCCAGAGATTACATTCGAAAAGGAATGTCTTTGTGATGCATGTCAAAAAGGGAAGCAAATCAAAAGCTCCTTCAAGTCAAAGCCTTATCAATCTACAACAAGGATCTTACACATACTGCATATGGACCTTTTTGGACCAGTCACACCAGTAAGTGTTAGTGGAAAGAACACTCTAGTGGTGGTGGATGACTTTTCCAAATTCACTTGGACCATATTCATGAACAAGAAAAGAGAGACACTCAAAAAGCTACCATATTTGCTAAGAAGAATTCAAAATGAAAAGGAACTGAAGATCATCAAGATAAGATCAGATAGAGGCACAAAGTTCTTAAATGAAATTATGAAAACATATTATGAAGAGAATGGAGTACTACATCAACAGTCAGCAAGAGGCACTCCACAACAAAATGGTGTAGCAGAAAGAAGAAACAAGACACTTAAAGAAGCAGTCAGGACAATGATTGCAGAAGCATGCTTACCAAAGAGATTTTGGGCTGAAACAGCAAACACAACATGTTATACTCAAAACAGATCAATTATCAACAAACATCATGGAAAAACAGCGTATGAAATTTGGAATGGAAGAAAACCAAACATTTCACATTTACATATGTTTGGATCTAGATGTTTTGTTTTAAACAGGAATCAGTTACATACTTTTGATGAAAAAGCTGATGAAGCAATTTTTATAGGATATTCAGACACCAGCAAATGTTTTAGAGTACTCAACAAAAGAACTTTGGTGATTGAAGAATCAATTCATGCAGTCTTTGATGAACCAAATACAAATGGTGAAAGCTCACACAATCATTAAGAAACATAAGCTGTACAAAGACAAGTCCACATTGATGCAATAGTACCAGCTACAATCTTGGATCACACTTTTGGCAATCAAGATGAAGCACCAGTCAATACAACACAAGAGGCACCAACAGAAGATCAAGGAGTTGATGCACAAGCTGAAGTTGTGGAAGAACCAAATCAAGAGAGCAACTTTAACCTGATTTGAATTGGCTGAGAGATCATCCTGAAGAACATGTCATTGGAGATATTCATACATGAGTTAGAACCAGAAGAAATCTGGAGAATATGCTCACTTGTTTTCTATCACAGGTGGAACCCAAAACAATAGATAGTGCAATTCAAGATGCTGATTGGATTACAACCATGCAAGAAGCGCTAAATGAATTTGAGAGAAATGAGGTCTGGGAACTTGTTGACAGACCAGACATGGCCAACATCTTTGGAACAAAATGGCTATTCAGAAACAAGATGGATGAACAAGGGACAGTTGTCAGAAACAAAGCAAGGCTAGTTGCAAAAGGCTGCTCTCAAGCAGAAGGAATAGATTATGATGAAACATTTGCACCAGTAGCAAGATTGGAAGCAATCAGACTCTTTCTTGCTTTTGCAGCACATAAAGACTTCAAAGTTTATCAATTGGATGTCAATAGTGCATTTCTGAATGGACTCTTAGAAGAAGAAGTGTATGTGGAACAGCCTCCTGGTTTCCAACTCAAAAGGAAAGAAGATAAAGTGTACAAACTCAAAAAGGCTTTACTTAGAAGTCTGACTTTTGTATAAGTTCAGTCAGACAAGAACTATAACAGTCTGGTAGGCCGGCTCAGTAAAGATGGAAGACCAGCTCAATAAAGACAGCCACGGCACCGGCACAGTGATGTGAAGACCTATGGACTGACTTACAACCAAGGAAGTCTATGATGACCTTGGGTAAGTCTAAGATATATTACAAGTGATGAAACTTAATCTTTCTATAATATAGTGTACACTGATCTCACATAAATCAAGGATCAGTGATGTATATGTCTATCGGTCGACAAACAAAGAAACAACAAAGCATATATCAAACGATCAAGTAAAGCGATCACTTGACGGGTGAAGTAACAATTGAAGCAGTCAAGTGAAATAACTACTCAACCGGTGAAGTAATGAAAGACCAGCTAAATCAAGTAAGGTGTCTGCACTTATTCAAAACGTGGAAAATATGGATGATCAAGCAATTAATGTAGTATCAATCAATGACAGATTTTATTAAGAACGTTTGAAGAAAATCCGGATCATTAAAATCATGGATGATTAAATCAAGATAGAATCAAGGATTATTCTGTGCATTAAATAGCCAACAGACCGAAATCCAAAATCAAAGAATCATGGCTATAAATGGAAGGCATTGACAGAAAAGGACCAAATTGTTTTTCTTGATATAATTCTGAGTGCTGAAACTCTGCCAATTACAATAGCCTTCTAATTGATCTTACAAGAAATATCTACAAAATCAATCGCAGAAAACAGAAATGCAGATGGATACAATCCAGTCTTAGTATTGATCAAACTTGTTAATCCTGAATTCACACCAACCTGAAGGATCTTTTTGGATCAACAATGGAATCAGAATAAGGGGGAATTGCAGAAGTGTGATAGCTACTAAGGATTTATTCCCAAGGAGCAGTGTGTGGAAGACTGAGTCACTGAAGCTTTTGTAGCCGGGGGTGATAGTCTGTAGATTGTGAAGCTTGTGTAGCCAAGCACAATCATAACTATTGTAGTGGTGAAAACAATAGTTAATTCCTCCAATCATCACATGAGAAGAGTGGACTAAGGGATTACACCACCCTGAACCACTATAAGTTTTTGTGTTCATTTACTTATAGGACTTTACTATACATCATTTACTTTTAGCAATTCATTTCTTTGTGTGTGCAGGATTAATTACTTTGAAACAAGTTTAGAAGGGTTTTATCCTCTGCCCAAAGGCTTTTCATCAAGAAAAGTTTTTGAAACTCCAATATAGTCATTCACCCCCCTCCCCCCGCTGACTATATTTTCACCTTCTCTGGGACCAACAAATGACATTTTTAAGTATCATAACCGAATGTGAAAGAGAACAGCACATATAAAGACCTATTTTTTTAAAATTAATAAAAAGTGTTTTGTTGAAAATTTACATTATTTTTGTCATGATTAAACACCAATTTCCTTAAATCCAGATTTATTAGTAAATATGTCATTCTTAACAGAATATATATAATTATTTATGTGATAAATAATTAATAAATAAAACATTAGTTTTCTTATTGGAATTGGTTTTCGTTTTCCTTAAGGAAAAGATGTTGAGATAAGGCAAGAGTCTCTCGGTACATAATGAGATTTGACTTGGTTATTACTCTATATAAAAAGAGTTTCTTCAATATCAATGACATATCAATTATGTGCCACTTTCGACTAAAATGGGAAAGTGTATGTTGCGATCGACAACTTTGTCTTGATAAATAATTATCGGTTGACCGGATCTGTTGCACATCAATCTCCTCATTCTTTTGCAAATCATGAGTAAAGAATAACTTGGGTGAAATATGTTTTGTTCTATCCCCATTAATATAGCCCAATTCAATTGAGATATGCAAGATGCATTGTCTTCATATAGTGCGATTAAATGATTTTCATTCTCATCTAGACAATGTCTCAATGAATAAATGGTAGAATTGATTGTCTCGATCGTAGTTGCATAACGTATATGTCATGTACTATTAACTTTGTTAGAAAAACCCGAGTGGGAAAAAAACTAGACAAGGTAAATAGTTCATGACATATGCGTTTCTATGTGTTGCACTTGTTTGCCTCATTAAAAACCTTTAACTAAGAAAACCACTTTGGGAAAAACTTGGTTAAAGGGAAAAAGAGTACAATCATTGGTTTTAAGACCAAATCCACACAAAAGTTTTGAAGTTGTCGCTCTTCCTGACGACAACTATCTTTCAAATGTACGCATTCCATTATTATAAACACTTATTATCCAAAACCGATGTAGGAATAATCTTAGTGAACAAATCTATGAGATTGTCACTAGAGCGTACTTTTGCATATCACTCTCTTTTAGAGTTTATTGGATAGTCAAATGTAGGGGCTAATAAGTGTCATTCCCACTACTCACTTGTGCAACACATGCAACACAATTAACACTGTAATCAGCTAAATAATGGGGGAAGTAATATAATCGAAATTTGCATGCATATATTTTCACTATCATGCATCGTAATTCCTTAAAATTTATGACATTAACCATGCATTACTTATATATTCATTTCTCAATAGGAATCTACTCAACGGGTCATACTATATTCAACATGAATGTTAATGACCTTAACCATTTGCATGTTGCGATTGTCATATTAATTTATTTTTGAAATCCACCAAGGATTTTCATATCAATATTAATGTCCAACGACCCATAAATATACCGTCATGACATAAAGTTACTGCCAGATATATTAGTTAGCGGAACATTATATTATCTATAATGGGAGAATATATTTGATCATTAACAAACAAATATTTCCAATTCAAACTCAACCTCAATTGCTTATTTCATTTTTACCTAGTACGAGTGTTTATGGCACTGCGAATGACTTAGTCTTGGATCCGGATATAATAATAGCAATTAAAGAGGCAAATATGTCGTCGACGACTATTATATTTTATTATAATTTCTCCCATAAAATTCATTGCTAATTCGATATTAGCATAAACCAATTCCTTATCAATGTATGGATTGGTTGTTCCGCAACCCCAATATTTAATCATTTGATGCACGTGCAATTTTTGTTTTGGGGTTTTCGTCTACAAGACGAATCTCTTTAAGAGATTTCATGAGTGATTGAATATCAATAATAAATTGATCATTCTTCCGCGGATTTTTATCTTTAACACCGATCGGTCTTCTACGCTTACGGCGTAGCGAAATATCTTTAATCATACTTGTTGGTGCATTTATAAATAATCACTCATTTAATTTCAATATAGGCATACGGCATATTACTTGTTAAATACTACAAGTAAGATTATTTTCGCGATTCGATTAAGCGATGCGTGGAAGATCGTTTATCTTGTTAAAATTTCTCGGCATTCTTTTATTCTAACATGAGATTTTCTTTATCTCCCCCAATGCCGAGAATCGATCTTCATCGAACATGTAGCACCGAGCTATACATTGATGCTTTTTTATTCGCTTCATGCGATTTACTATATCACTATGTGATTTTAGATTCTTCAAGAATCGTTCGAAAAAATTCACGTTATATTTAGAGAAATCACTAGAATGAGACAACGAACTTTTGGTTCGTTTCTCCCTCTTTCTCGGAAAATATTTGATATATGCAAAATGTGCATAAAATCTACCCTTCATGGGTTTGATATCAATGAATGATATGTGAACTCATAGTTCATTTATGTCGAAGTTTGTCACGAGATATAATTCATATTGGGTTTTCCTCCCCTCATTCTCGGACAACATTTTCTCATAATTGATATGTCAAAAATTTGAAATAACCCGTGACGGATTCAACATTTTAATGTGAGATCCTCTTATGCGGGTATCAACAAACTTCTTTTATCTTTTTCGATTTGTGGAGAAATTTTGTCTCATATAGAGATATTATATCCGTTCTCACAATTATGAATACAATGTATCGAGTTATACCAATTTTCTTGAATCACCATCCCAATTCTAGTGGATTCTCACATAAAGAATGTTTATAACCACAATATTCGAATCACTATATGCATCTTAAATACTTAATTTTGTCGCATTCATTTCACGGAATGATTGTGATGCATCACATGTAATATGATACATATATCATTGTTTTAAATGATGCATGTAGTATCAGTCACATTCTCTTCGTGGAATGGACATATCTCATTATTTTCAAACACATTATTTATACACATTTCATCGGGAAATAGTATATAAAGCAAATATTTCGATCTCGATATAACACCCATATTACTCAAAAAAATCGAGACTTGAGAGAGCATAGTGCTTTATTTCAAACAATTTTGTTTCAATATAGCACTTGCATGTTGCATTACCATATGCATCTCTCATTAATACTTTTGAGAACTTGTTTCTCAATATAATGTGCGTGTCGCACTATCGATGAGGCAATTTAATTGCTCTCATACTCCGACTCCATTTCTTCCTTAGAACGAAATGAGCAATTAATTTTTCAAAATATAACAATTGTCACATAATATAAATGAATTACAATGATTAATTATTTTAAATAGAAAATTACATTATGTATCAATTCAAGCAAATTAAATTGATATTGTAAATGCTAGTGGATCCGAGTGACAATTATCCGGTATTACAATTCATGAATCAATCATTATGAATAATTTCACTCACCAATAAAGCACTATAATATGTTGTCATATTCATTCTTATCACAACTAGAAACAAATTTTGAATATAATAACAATATAGAGCGAATGCGCCTTACAATCAAAGACCATATACATGGTATTCATTTTAAAAAAAAACCGCGGGTTGAATATTTTTCTCGTTGTAATAAACATGTGTATAGATAATCACATTAATGATGATCACTATTTTTATTGTCAATAAAATCTTTTCATTAAATTAACAAATATGATTTTGTTTATTGAAATTATTGCAAATGTAGTTGCCAAAAATACAACGAATGCATTAATTACCGCAATGATCATGCAAATATTGTAAAGTTATGTTTAATATCAATCCAATTAACTAAATGATATGGAAATATCATGTGTTCATATCATATCAACTTTATAGTGAAAAATATATTGATAAATTATAAAGCGACGTATAAAACATTCTCACGTCGTATCAATATAAAGATCATATATGCGCACCATGTAAGTGATTAACACAACTACGTACACAATCATGTAAAATATAATCTATTTAATTTTAACTATTTAAAATGACTTTAATTAATATGAATATGATTGCAAAAGTAATATACATGTTGATTAATCCAGCGATTGAGAATCATATATTATTATTGTGGTCAAATAACAAGATTTACTTACCAAAAATACATGATGATACAATTATTTTCCTTTTTCCTTTTTGAAGAATACTAGTCACACGTATCAATTATACACAATCGATAAAATAAAATTCCATAACTACTATTTATATATCACAAAATACTTTAGCTGTATCAAAATAAGGCCAAGACAAGAGACAATTTAATAATTAATAAACGATGCTTAAGTTTAAATATATCGTATAAACAATTTACGTAAATCGCCACTAACTCGACATGTGGCGTAACCTTCGAAAAATTACTTTGTTTCTTGTCATGATTATTGTTTTAATCATATAAAAATAATTTTGTGAGGATTGTATCAACCATGTCCTCCTCCACTACCGTAACCAAATATTTCCAAATATTTATAAACGAGTCACGTTATTTATAAAGTATGAGCTCTCATAATTCGGTCGGGAATCATTAGTCATATCAATGGTGACTCATTATTTACTTTCATATATAATTCCACATTCGGTGGATTATTATTTTTTTCATTCATGATACGAAATCATAATCAATTTCATATACATCATAAATTACTTTGATCGATATTCTTGCTTCGGGAGCATATCATCATGATAAAAAGTGATTTAATTTTTTCATCGATTATTGTCATGAAATCTCATGATATATTCGATAGATTTCTTATCTCGAATTTCGGATCACTCGTGGAACATGTTTTTCTCTATAGACCTCGGGTCTTACTTTTTATTTATATGAATGACATGTACGTACTTTTTTTTTTCTGTGAATTTCAAATTCACTTTCGCGATATTTCGACATGTACGAAATTTATCTATGTGAATTTTATATTCACTTTCATCGGTTTTTGACATGCCCACTTATGTGAATTTTATATTCACTTTTACGAGCTTTCTATTTTCATATGGATTTCTAATCCATTATATGCTCATTTCAAACATTGATCAACTTCATGTGATCATACCTCCTTTTTCAATTTGCACAAAAGACAAACTCTTTTGTCTAAAGAATATAGCCATCAAGGCTTCGTATCACCGATGAGTATTACTCATATCTTTTTCTTACGTGGTATTGACTTGATCCATCATGATTTGATGATGTCAATACCACTAGCATCAATATATATATATCTATAAAATAATAGAATTGATCACGATAAATAATTTAAATAAATCAAATTTTTACCTTAATGTTTACCTTAATGTTTACCTATATCGAGATGTGTAGATATAAGATATATCAATTGATCGACTTGAGTCCTTCTGACAATCTATGAATGGTGATTCTTGTGGGGTTTTTTTTTCTCGAAGGTTGCCAAACTTCATCAAAACAATTTTGATGATTTGAGACGTGGTTAGAGACTCGTGCTGATAACGTGTTATAAAACTAAGAAAATATTGGAGGAAGAACAAGACAAAATACAAGTATAGAAGAAGAGAGAATTGCTTGTGTCTTATTCCAATGATATAAGGGGGTATTTATAGTAGAGATTACAATGTGAACACAATAATCTGAATTAATCACAAATCTACTTAAATCAATCAGAATAATAGATAATCCATCAATGATATTATTTCATAACAGAAAGAATTAATTTTTTTTTCTATCTTTATCATTAGGAAAAAAAAAAGTAAAACTAGGGTTTTTCCTGGAGGCATATTCAATAAAGTTATACAAGTTCAACGTCCATCAGTCGTCGTTTAGAGATACAACTCGAAAATCACGACATATCACCAGTTTGGTAAAATTATCTCTCTGTTTAGATTATTAATTAAATGATTTGTAATTATTTATATCGCTAAATCCGACACATGAATGTTCGAATTCGTGCTTCCGTTGCAGATCTCGATTGGATCGAGCTCTAGATGAATCTATGTGAATCTAGATCCGAACGGTTCGAAGTTTTAGGTCGGATTCGGATTCATCAACTCCAACACGACATACAATGTAAGGCACCGGCTATATTTTTTATTCAATTTGTTTTTTTTCTGGGAAAAATAAAATCACCCAACATGATTTATTAGACTAGATATTTGTTATCATCTTATTTTCATTGTTTGGTAGAAGTTTAAATTTCAATTCTGCAACAAATTTTAGACTACACAACAGTAAAATATGTATATAGACAAGACAACAATATATATATTTCTATTGTCAGATCATTTTAGCACGTACGCTACTCTATTGTGCTAGCTAGTTGTCCATATCATCACAATTTGCCCGGCAAACTGAATGGTGCATGCAATGGTACACTAAAAGCTTCATTTTTGGGAAAATCATTGAAGCCAATTATAAATATTCGGCTGAGATGTCCATAGCTAACGTGGATTCAATTGCTTAAAAGATGTCGTGTGTTTGTAGTACATCCATGTATTGCTACAATCAGTGGCGGATCTACATACAGCTAAGGGGGGGCAACTGCCCCCTTTAATCCGAAAAAAATACACTAAAATTTGTACGCTACATATAGTTTGCCCTCCCTTAAATTTTTTATTTGCCTTTAAAAATTTTATTGCCCCCCCTTACCCGAGATCCTACGTCCGCCCCTGGCTACAATGTGTGGTTTTGTTTAAATTGAATGCATACAGCAGCTCCTGAATAACTTAATTATTCATGCCAATAGATGTGATCTCATCTTTGCATTATCAAGATGACGACTTGCAATATCAAAAGAAATATCATCACCAGCACCCAAACTCATCACAGCAAAATGACTTTCTCATCAAATCATTTAGTCTAAAACTAAGAGGAGATGATAGTGATGGCTCTCTTTGAAGCTTATATTTGCAAAAATCAATACCATGTTTTGCACCTTTTGTCCATCTCTTCAACACATATATTGACGGAATTTTATCATAAGCCAAATCAAAATGTAAAACCCGTAGAACATGACTGCAGAGCAAACCCAAAGTGTCAAACATATGACAATCACAAACAAAAGATTGAGTACATGGATCATACTCGATCTCCACCGTGATTGCAATTATTGACAGCTCATGTTGTGTGCCGCCAAAATGATAGATGTATTATAAGCAAAATGTTCGGATCTAGATTCGCCTTTGCATTCATTATAAAGAACAAAGGAATAGCCGCCGAAGCAACATACCCTTACACAGCAGCAGATGGAACTTGTAATGCAGGCGACGAAGCATCTCATGCAGCTAAAATCACTGGATATGAAAAAGTGCCTGCCAACAGTGAAGCAGCATTGCTCAAGGCTGTGGCAAATCAACCGATTTCGGTCTCGATCGATGCGGGTGAAATGGACTTTCAACTATATGGAGGTGGGGTTTTCACCGGAACATGTGGAACCGACCTGGACCATGGAGTAACGACGAAGTGGGATATGGAACAACTTCTGATGGTACTAAATATTGGCTGGTGAAAAATTCATGGGGAGCTACATGGGGAGAAGAAGGATACATACGAATGGAACGAGATGTTGCTGCTAAAGGTGGCCTTTGTGGCATTGCAATGGATGCTTCCTATCCAACTGCTTGAATACATGCAAATTATTGATAGTTTGGCTTATCATGCAATATGTAACTATATGTAAATTATGATCATGGATGCGGGTCTTTGTTTTTTTACATGAACTATGTACATTTATGAACAACTATCAATGCATTATTCCTATTAAGCGCACTATCAATGCATTATTTCGGTTTCGAGTTGTGTAACTTAACATAACTGATTAAGCTGCAATATCCCATAAGGGGATTGCAAGAAGTGGTGACACATTGGTGAAGTTGATCGTATAGTAATAAAGCCTTAAAAGATGAAAAGAAGTGGTCAAATCCATGTCCTTCACGTTGATGATACCCGAAAGTATCATCACGTGCTAATCAAATGAATAATCATACTAAAAGTTGGAATAAGTATTAAAATAATGTATAAGTCCAACGGAAGTTTTCAGTTATACAAGCTAGGCCAAAGTATTACTACCTACGCGCACACACACACACACACTCACACTCGCTCTCTCTTTTTGGTGGAATCGATCCAGTCCTACATCTGTCGGACTCTTGAATACAAAAATGTCAACGTTTTAGAGAGAAAGCATGTGTCTTATTGTGTATTAATTGTTGTGTACCTGAAAATATGAGGTATAGCTAAACCTTAATCATAAAATGCAGTTGTAACACATTTAGGCGTGACGTGAGATCAACGGTCCCCACAAATACAGTTGGTTGATTTTGCCGAATGAGCTCTTGGTTAGTCCGATGAATCCTATTAGCATTGGAGCCATACGAAAACAATGTTTTCACATAGAGTTTGTCATATACTTCAATCTTCTTGCGGGGAGACGGCTGATGAGAACGGGCTGACCAATGATAGAAATCCGGGAAATCTGCAATGATCTTACATCTAAAACAACGCGAGAAACTTGGGGTAATAGAAACCGATAAAATAATTATGACAGAAGTAAGAAAGAAATAAATATAAATCTTAACGAATTAAGCCGAAATAATCACTATAATTACATAAATTCCTTACAATGTAAACCAAAGTCGGAAAATATTAAAATTAAGGAAAAAAACGAGAATGGAAATGGAGAATACAACAAAAAGAAAAATAAAAACTTGTCTAGTCCTCGTCATACGAGAAGTAGTAATCCTCCTCGTTCTCTGCATCATCACCTTGTCTCTCAAAACCGGGAGGCGCAGAAGAAGTAGAAGGACCAGCCGCAGAAGAAGCAGATCTACGTGGGGAAGCTCTGGGTGGAAGGGCAACCGGTGGAATGCCGAGATGTGAAATGATGTGGTCCAGCTTTGTGTGGAGTCTAGCAAACTCCCTCGCAAAGCTCTCATTGATCTGCTTGGGGAGAATTAGGATACATTCGAATGGAACGAGACGTTGCTGCTAAAGGTGGCCTTTGTGGCATTGCAATGGATGCTTCCTATCCAACTGCTTGAAATACATGCAAATTAATGATAGTTTGGCTTATCATGCAATATGTAACAATATGTAACTTATATCATGGAAGCTGGTCTTCGTCACATAACTAATTAAGCTGCAATATTCCATAAGGGGATTGCAAGAACAGGTGACACATTGGAGAAGTTGATGGTGTCATTAATGTGACTTAAACTTTACATCTGATATAACTAATCTGGTAGTCAGCTGAGTAATGGTCAGCTGAGAGGTGTATCCAAGTCTGTGAAAGTCAGCTGGGAAGTTTGCTGAGCTTCTACTGGTGTCAGCAGCCTGCTGACGTTTTGGATGCAGCTGAGTTCTACGTCTGGGCAATTATCAGCTGAGTGGGGTCAGTAGAGGGACCCATATCTGGGGCATATACAATCCGACAAAGATTTTTCCTGGCTAGGATTTGAGGGATCTGTGCCTATAAATACCAACTATATTGATCATTGTAATGTGTGAAATCCGTCTGAAATTCAGTGCATAATAAAATATCTCTTTTCTGTCCGTGGAGTAGTCGGCTCAACGCCAGAACCCACGTTAAATCTTGCGTTCTTCTTGTTTCTGTTATTTATGTTGATTATTACTGTTAGGTTGCTTCTGTTGAAATATCTATCTTGCATCTGGAATTTTTTTTTTGAACAGCAATAAAGTATTATATATCAAAAGTGTTTCTAGCAAGACGCCAGAAAATTACATGGAAACCGAGCATAAAATACCGGAAAAAAGTAGGTAATCGATCCGTAGAACTAAAGCTACATGAAGAAGAAGCATACGGAAACCAAAAATTAAAACACTTCAAACATGCCATAAAACCTTGCTCCACCTGCTCAACGAGGAAATGCACCAAAGCGACCAACTGCATCCAAACTTTGAACTCATGTGAAAGGAAATCTAAAATCGCCAGAAGAAAGAGAAAGAAAACATCGAGATCCCACCAAGATAACTCATGCTCTACACCAAATGGAAAGGATCCGCACGCCAGCGATCCCAACTTGCAATACTAAGCTCATCAACACCCGCAAGCCACCATTGAAGGGTCAATTACTTAAGACTTAAAGATCACCTTATTTCTATTTAACCATACAATCCATAAAGTTACCCCTTTAATTGCTTCCCACAGAGTACCTGCCACACTATTGAACTTCTGAAAAGGCGAGAATCCAAGCACGTCAACCAAAGAGACTGCTGAAAAGTCTAGAAAATTACACCAACGATACACCTTGCTCCAAATAAAGAAAAAATGTCACAAGAAAAGTAGAGATGATTGATTGATTCCGGAAAATGATGACAAAGACAACATAAATCATCTTGCAAAGAAACTCCTATACTCAACAAATTAGGCTTCGTTGGGATCCGACCGAAGTTTACTTTCCAAACAAAAATGTTGATTTGGAGGGTAACCACTTACACCACTTGAAAAGGGATCCACAAGAGATATCCATGAATTTGTGAAATTCAAGGAACTTGCGAAGATTCTTAGCAGAGAACTTTCCATCTGCACTTAAGCTCCAAGAAAGCTTATCTGTCGTACCTGGAAAGGAAACCAAACCCAACAGAGATTTCTTAATTCTTCCTCCTTCGCCCCCTTAAAATCTCTCTGCCACACCCTCTCCCAATGCCACACCCCGTCCCTCCAACCTCCTAAATTACAAATGAAAGCCAATTTATCTACTGCCAAAGAAAAAAGCCTAGGAAAAATGCTTTTCACAGGCACCTCCTCACACCAAACATCCAACCAAAAGCGAACACTACCCCCATTACCAACCACCCACCTTTCTGAACCCCTCAAAGTAACTCCCAAATCCTGAATAGACAAACATGCACCCATAATATCTTTCTAAACTCGACCCTAATTAGCTCTACGTCCCTCAAAATCCTAAGCACCATCCTCGACATATATAGAAGTAATAACATATCTCCAAAGAGCCTCCAGTTCCTCCATAAAACGCCACCACCATTTCCCTAGTAAAGACAAATTTGCAACAAAAGACACCCAACCCCAAGCCCCCCCCCCCCAAAGAGCAAGGTGCCTGGATTACGGGCTAGGAGACCCAAGCAATTTTCTTATTTTGGTGCCCTTCCCCTCCCCAGAAAAAAGACGAACGAAACTTCTCAATATCATTTATCACACAAGTAGGGGCTCTATAAACAGATAGGAAGAACAAGGGAATCGAGCCCAAGACAGATTTAGCGAGAACCAATTTGCCTCCTTTCGAGAGAGACTAAGACTTCCACACTGCCAGTTTCTTTTTGCATTTATTAATCACGTCCACCCAAGCACTCTTTCTTTTTAAAGCTTGACCAACCCACAATCCCAAGTATTTGAAGGGAAATGCCCCAAAACCGAAGCAGCCTGAACCAATTCACCTTCAGTGACATTGAGTCCAAACAAGTTGCATTTTGAAATATTAATCTTAAGACCGAAACAATCTCAAAGCACTTAAGAATGCATTTGAGAATTTTTAAATTCTCAATACTTCAAGAGCCCACAAAGATAGTATCGTCCGCATACTGGAGGTGCGATAGTTGCACATTACCCTTACCAACTGAAATGCTTTTGAAAATATCTTTATCCACAGTATACTTCATCATAATATTTAGACCCTCGGCGATAATTAAGAACAAAAAAGGAGATATCGGTTCACCTTTCCTCAACCCCCTCTCTAAATTAAATTCTTTCGTAGGACTACCCCCAACAAGAACGGAGGCCCTAGCCAATAAAACACACCCCATTATCCAAACTCTCCATTTATCACCAAAACCCATATTCATTAGAGAGCTATCCAAGAAACCCCAACTTACACTATCAAAAACCTTCTCAAAATCCGCTTTAAATAAGAAATACTTCAATCGTTTTCTCTTTAAAAAGTCCACGGATTCGTTTAAGATTAGGACACCATCAAGGATTTGCCTACCTTTAGTAAAGCCCGATTGACATTCACCGATAACAAAAGAAACCACTCTTTTTAATCTTTCTGCAAGTAGCTTCACAAGAATTTTATAGAGACATCCAATAAGGCTAATCGGCCTAATGCTCTTAAGGGAAACCGAATCGAAAGATTCTGGAACCAAAGAGATGAAAGATGAGTTACATCCCCATTCTAACTTAGCGTTTTCTTCAAAAGCCAGCATGAAATTGCAAATATCATTTTGCAAAATATCCCAAAAGTGTTTGATGAACTTGAAGTTAAAACCATCCGGACTAGGAGCCTTAGATCCCTCACATAGACAGACCGCTTCCTTGATCTCCGACACCGAAAAAGGCCTTTCTAACCACTGTTTTAAATCTGCTGGCACCTTAGAATATTTGTCATTGCTGAAACTTGGTCTACCAAGATTCATTTCTTTAAAAAGGGATGAGAAATGATCATATACAGCCTTCTTAAGTCTAGTAGCATCATCCAGCCAAATCTCGTTAACCAATAACCCGGATAATGAATTTTTTTTGTCTCTCCCTTTGACACCCTTGTGGAAGAAGCTAGAATTTTTATCTCCTTCCTTAATCCATTTGTCCCGAGATTTCTGCCTTAACGTGCTTTCCCATTTTGATTCCAACATACAGAGATTTTTTGTCGATTCAGCCCTTTGATTCAGCCCTTTGAACCAATTCCCAATATCCAATAAGGTCTGCAAGATATTGGGAATTGGTTCAGTTCAGTTGAGGACAGAGGATGGTAGATTATGCACACTAAAAGGTGTTAGACATGTTCCATAGATGACCAAGAATTTGGTATCTCTTAGTCTACTAGACAACAAGGGGTTCATTTTCAAAGAAGAAGGTGGAGAGCTGAATGTCTACAAAGATTCATCTGTGGTCATCAAGAAGGAAACCTTGTATATATTACAAGGCTTTATTGTATCTGGCTCTGCTGATGTGGCATCCTCAGTAGTTCATCGAGTCACATCAGACTCAGTTGTGGCACATGAGACTTGGTCACATGGGTGAAAGAGGAATGCAAGCCCTTTCTTCAGCAGGTTTTCTTGGGGGATATAATGTCAAGAAACTGGACTTTCGTTAGCACTATGTGTTTGGGAAGCTATATAGAAGCAAGTTCTTAGCAGGAAAACAGAGTACAAAGGCATCACTTGATTATATCCATTCTGATTGTTGGGGTCCATCAAAGGTGGAATCATTGGGTGGTCACATATATTTTGTGTCCTTCAAAGATGACTATTCAATATGACTTGGGTGGTAATGATGAAACACAAAAGCGAGGCATTCAATAGTTTCAAGCTGTGAAAGGCTTTAGTGGAGAATTAGATAGGCAAGAAAATCAAAAGGCTCAGAACAGATAATGGTCTGGAATTTTTCTGGTCAGAGTTTGACCCATTCTGTAAGGATGAGGATATTTCCAGATGTCATATAGTCTACACCTCAGCCAAATGGTGTAGCTGAGAGGATGAATCAAACTCTTCTGAAGAGGGCAAGATGTATGCTCTATAATGCTGGTTTATCAAGGGATTTTGGGCAGAGGCTGTAACTACATCGTGCTACTTAATCAGCAGGAGTCCTCACACAGGGATCAATCTAAAGACACCATTTGAGATGTGGTCAGGCAAGCCCGTTGACTACTCAGTTCTAATGGTTTTTGAAGCACGGTTTACTATCATATGAGTGAAGGGAAACTGGAACCAAGGGCTAAGAAGGGAGTGTTTGTAGGGTATGGAGATGGGGTGAAAGGTTAGAGAATTCGGTCATCAGTAGAGAAAAGAGTTATACTCGGTAGAGAAGTATTATTTGATGAAAATTCTATGATCAACTCATAGTGGGGAGGTCTACTAAATCTGAAACCAGTGCTAAATTTGAGAGGGCTGAGAAACAGGTGGAGCTTCAAGTGTAGTCGGTTGAGATGCAACACTTAACTGATCCAAGTAAGCACTCATCTGATCTGGTTGCTGAACCAGAATCTGATCCAAGCCAGTCAGCTAAACAAGGGTCAGTTGAGCATCAAACAGAGAACATTGGTCAACAGAGTATAGCTGTCAGCAGAGCTGGAAGATCAAATGTTGGGGTACTTCCCAAGAGGTATGGTTTTGATGATATGGTTGGATATGCACCTCAAGTTACAGAAGAAGTGGATGGTTTTCAACCTTCTACTTACAGGGAAGCAGTGACATGTTCTGAAGCATCTCAATGGCTTGCTGCCATAGGATATGAAATGGAGTCATTACTAAAGAATCAAACTTGGGATCTAGTTAAACATCTAGCTGATAGGAGAGTTGTTATTTGGAATGACTGAAGTAGAAGGGGTCAAGTATAAGGCACGTTTGGTTGCAAAAGGGTTCAGTCAGAAAGAAAGGATAGACTTGGATGAGATCTTCTCACCAGTTGTCTGAAATACTCCAATCAGAGTGTTACTAGAAATGGTTGCACATCAGGTCTTAGAACTTGAGGAGTTAGATGTGAAGACAACTTTTCTACATGGTGAGTTAGATAAAGAGATATACATGACTCAGTCAGAGGGATTTCATGTTCCTGGCAAGGAAGATTTTGTGTGCAAGTTAAAGAGGTCCTTGTATGGACTGAAGCAGGCTCCTAGGCTGTAGTATAAAAGGTTTGACAGTTACATAATCCAGCTGGGTTATAATAGAAGTCCATATGACTGTTGTGTGTATCACAGTGAGCTGAAAGATGGATCACATATATATCTTGTCCTATATGTGGATGATATATTGATAGCTGCTGAAAAGAAGTCTGATGGTCAAAATCTAAAGAACCTTCTCAATGCTGAGTTTGAAATGAAAGATTTGGGTGCTTTCAAGAAGATATTGGGGATGGAGATATGGAGAGATAGGAGTCGGGAGAAGCTATTCTTGTCTCAGCAGGGTTATGTACATAAGATATTGGCTATATATGGCATGTCTGCTGCAAAGCCAATAGATACTCCTATAGCATCTAATATTCATTTGTCTTTTTATGCTTCACAATCAGTAGAGGAGAAGGAGTATATGTCAAAAGTTCCCTATGCTAGTGTAGTTGGTAGTCTGATGTATGCGATGGTGTGCACTAGGCCTGATCTGGCTCAGGCAGTCAGTGTTGTCAGCATGTTTATGGGTCAACTTGGAAAAGAACATTGGAAAGCTGCCAAAAGAATGTTCAGATACCTTAGGGGTACAGCTGATGTTGGTCTCATTTATGAAAGTGATACTCAAGGTCAGATCACAGGGTACTGTGATGCTGATTATGCAGGTGATATAGACCGTAGGAAATCAATGAGTGGTTATGTTTTCACATTGGGGAATTTAATTATCAGCTGGAAAGCAACTCTTCAAGCCACAGTGACTTTATCAACTACTAAGGCTGAATATATGGCTCTTACTGAAGCAGCCAAGGAGGGTATCTGGTTGAAAGGATTAGTCAATGATTTGGGGCTACATCAGGATTAAGCAGAGATTTATTGTGACAGTTTGAGTGCAATTTGTCTAGCTAAGGATCAAGTTCATCATGAGGGAACCAAGCATATTGATGTGAGGTATCATTTTCTGAGAATTGAGAAGAGGGTTGCAGTGAAGAAGATTGGCACCAAGGATAATCCTGCTGATATGTTCACTAAACCGGTTCAGCAAAGAAAGTTTCAGTTGTGTCTGAACTTGTTGAATATTCAAAGCTTATAATCTGGAAATCTGGAAACTCGGCTGAGGGCAGGTCAGCTGAGTGGATTTTATGGAGTAATCTGGTACAATTACATCTGGAATTGACGAATGCATCTGGTACAAGTACATCTGGTTGACTGTGAATGAGAGTTCAAGTCAAGGTGGAGATTTGTCATTAGAGTGACTTAAACTCTACATCTGGTAGTCAGCTGAGTAATGGTCAGCTGAGAGGTGTATCCAAGTCTGTGAAAGTCAATTGGGAAGTCTGCTGAGTTTCTATTGGTGTCAGCAGCTTGAAGAGGTTTTGCATGCACCTGAGTTCTATGTCTGGGCAATGACCGATAAAGATTCTTGACGGCTAGGGTTTTAGGGATCTGTGCCTATAAATACCAATTGTATTAATAATTGTAATGTGTAATCCGTTTGAAATTTAGTGCATAATAAAATATCTATTTTCTGTCCGTGGAGTAGTCGGCATAACACCGGAAACCACGTTAAATATTGTATTCTTCTTGTTTCTTTTATTTCTGTTGATTATTATTGTTAGGTTGCTTCTGTTAAATTATCTATCTTGCATCTGGATTCCCTAACCTGTTATAACAGATGGTATAGTAATAAAGCTTGAAAAGGTGAAAAAAAAGTGGTCAGGATGTTGAGTAAACCGAATTTGAGTCAGAAAATAATTTTAATCCTGACCGAATTTGAGTCAGGATGTTGGTTTTTACTAGACCTAATATCGGTCAGAAAGCACAGTTGATACTTCCTGACTGAAATTTGGTCCGTAAACTAATCAACATCCTGTCTAAAATTGAGTACGAATCAATTAGTGAAAAATCAAATGGAAAAACTAAAAATAAAAAATAGGTGTGTTAAGACTTTTTTAGGTGTGAAAAAACTTTACCTTACCACGTCCATTCTCTTCTTTTCGATGTTGGTTCAACGATCAAGCAATTACATGCCTACTTAAATCGTTATTTCATACCCATTTGGTTAACATCGTCTTACATGCATAGATGGATCAAATCAATGTCCTCCACAATGATGATACCCGAAGTATTATCAGGTATGAATCAAGTGAATAATCAATCTAAAAGCTGGAATAAGTATTAAAATGATGTAAAAGTCCAACAGTAGTTTTCAGTTATACAAGCTAGGTCAAAGTATTACTACTTACGCACACACACTCACACTCGCTCTTTTTTTTTTAGTGGAATCGATCTAGACGTACGTCGACTGGACTCTTGACTAAAAAAGTTGTCAAAGTTTTGGAGAGAAAGCGTGCGTTTTATTGCTTATTGTTGCGTACCTTTCATCATGGAAAATATGAGGTATAATAACTAGACCTTAATTGTATAATGCAGTTGTAACACATTTAGGCATGACGTGAGATCAAGAAATGCGTGGCTATTGTAGGGGAAACCATCATGTACGCCAAGTAGCGGAGTTAATGGAGGTTAAACCGCTTAATGATTAACATATGTAAGCGTAATGGTTGCGCATGACTGACAATTGTGATTAGCACGTAGGGAACGAGTTTTATCTACACGCCGTGAGCTTTGAAGCATGACAAAGGTGTCTCCAAGGTGAAAATTAGATAGCAACTATCAATATAAAGGTCAAGCACGTGCTCAGCAAAGATGATCGCGTACAGGTCGCTTCTACTAGCAATAGGACTAGGTCTATCGTAGCATAGCAAAGGCGAATCAAGATGTTGAATCCATAGAGACTCGTAAGATACAAATAATCCAATATTGAGAATAATTAGGGTGGTCTATGACCATCTAAGGTACAGAGTAAACGATGGTGACAATGATACGCAAGAGCAAACACACAAATGCACTTCTATGAATTTCTAAAGATTAGTCCTAAGTATGAGTGATTAGTTATTTCCCGAAATTTATGCATCGATCTTCCTCGTAGGTAAATTTTAATTCTTCGTCAGCTACGGGTGCTAACCCCTAATATTACGCTAATTCCATTTGCAAGGACAGTAGGTGCATATGTGACCCTAACCTACCTTAGGCCTTAACATAATCTACTACTAACAGGATGTAAAGATTAGATTTCGACTATGTGAAAGGTCCAAGAAAATCAATTCCCCATACATCAAAATTTTCCACTTCAAGGATACTATGTAGTGGCCTCTCATTCCTCTTAGATATATTACATGTCATTTGACAAGAATGACAGGCTCGTGTAAACTCGTAAGCAGACTTAAATATTGTTTGCCAGTAGAATCCACACTGCAGTACCTTGGTTTCTCTCTTATCTGGCCCATAGTGGCCTCCAACTTCTCTTGAATGGCAATAGGTCAATATACTTTGGATTTCATCATCATGGATACATCTCCTCAGAATGTTATCAGCACACATCATGTATAAGTAAGGATCATCCCAATAATAGTGCTTTAATTCAGCAAAAAACTTCTTCTGGTCATGGCTTGTGAACTCTGGTGGTAGGTACCTTCTTGCGTGATAATTCACAATATGTGTTAACCAAGGGTATACCTTCCCTACTCTTGATGTAACTTTTCCAGGCTAGGGTCGAGATTAAACTCGAGAAACTACAGAGACTGCAAAGAGTTGTTCATTAGGAAAGCATTCATTGATCTCAATAGATTGTTTTTCATCTATCAGTGTTAACCTTGAAAGGTGGTCAGCCACCTGGTTCTCTGACCCTTTATTATCTTTAATCTCAACATCAAACTCTCTTAAAAGTAGAAACCACCTTAAAAATCTTGTCTTGGAGTCTTGCTTTGTCAGTAGATACTTCAAAGCTGCATGATCTGTGAAAACCGTGACTTTAGATCCTATAAGGTAAGATCTAAAATTTTCAAATGCAAAGCTTACAGCTAAGAGCTCCTTCTCCATGGTTGCATAATTCCTTTAGGCATTTTTGATGGTACGGCTGGTGTAATAGATCGGTTTAAATATATTATCCACTTATTGCCCCACGGCTGCTCCAACTGCCGTACCACTAGCATCACACATTACCTCAAAAGGTTGGTTCCAATCTGTGGCAACCAGAATTGGGGCTGTTATCAACATTTGCTTCAATGTGTTGAATGCCTGTTTGTATTCTCTCTAAACACAAAGGGCATATCCTTCGCAAGCAACTCAGTCAAAGATGTAGAAACTTTAGAAAAATCCTTGATAAACATCCTGTAAAATCCTACGTGGCCAAGAAAGGGTCGAAGCATTTTCAAATTTGTGGGAGGTGGAAGTTTTTCTATGATTTCTATCTTGGCTTTGTCCACTTCCATTCCTTTCTTCGATATCATGTGACCTAACACGATTCCTTCAGTGACCATGAAATGGCACTTCTCCCAATTAATCACAAGGTTGGTCTCTTCACAATGTTTAAGAACCTTACTCAAATTGTCCAAACAATCATCATAACTATCTCCAAACACTGAAAAGACATCCATAAAAATTTCCAGAAAATCCTCCACCATGTCCGCAAAAAGTGACAACATGCACCTTTGGAATGTTGCTTGTTCATTACATAATCCAAAAGGCATGCGGTTGTATGCGAACATTCCATAAGGACATGTGAAGGTTGTCTTCTCGCGGTCCACATAGGCAGTGTGTATCTTGTAATAGACAGAATACCCATTTAGAAAACTGTAGAATGTGTGACCGCTCAATCTCTCCAACATCTTATCGATAAATGACAAGGGAAATGATCCTTTCGAGTCGCATCGTTAAGTTTCTTGAAATCGATACAAACTCATTGTCCAGTGATCAATCTCACTGGGATTAACTCATCGAATTTGTTAGCTTGCACAGTAAAAATCCTGCCTTCTTTGGAATTACATGAATGGGACTAACCCACTTACTATCAGCAATTGGGAATATGATTCCCATCTCCAACATATTAAATATATCTTCCTTTACAGCATCTTTCAAATGGGTGTCAACCTTCTCTGAGGTTGAGCCACTGCTTTCCTCTTATGGTCCATAGAGATCATATGCATACATCTTGATCGCGTGCAGGTCACTTATACTAGAAATAGGACTAGTTCTATCAGAGCATTGCAAAGGCGAATCAAGGTGTCGAATCCTCAAAGACCCGTAAGACACAAATAATCCAAGATTGAGAATAATTAGGGCAGTCTACAACCAACTATGGTACAAAGTAAACGATAGTGGCAATGATACGCAAGAGTAAACAAAGAAATGCACTTCTATGAGTTTCTAATGATTAGTCCTAACTATTAGTGATTAGTTATTCCTCCCAATTCATGCATCGATCTTCCTCGTTGGTATATTTTAATTCTTCGTCAGCAACGGGTGCTAACCCCTAATATTACGCTACTTTTATTTGCAAGGACAATAGGTTTTATGTGACCCTAACCTACCTTAGGCCGTATTAGTCCACACGCAATAAGAACTAAGGATATCGGGCTCAAGACCGAGAACCTCCCAAGCAGCTATCGACAATGACTAGCACGTTCCAAGAGATCGATCTAGAATATGTCTAAACTAACACTTCATTATGACTCCTTAATGCTAATTTATGATAACATGCAAATAGTTTATCAGGCTAAAAATATGTAAATAAAATTTGCCGATCAGACGTAGCTGGTACCGATTATCATGAAACAGGATTTACTAGGTATCTCACTTAGTCGATAATTAAACACCATCGCCTAAGCAACAGAACGCAACCTCTACTTCATGATTTATTCGCCAACATTTCATATCTACACATAAACGGGGTAAAATAAACTAATTACTACACAGATGGACTAATGTAAAACAATTAAAACCAACTCATCACAAAAGACAGATATACATCTAGAAAGCTGGAAAATCATACCCTGGAAGCCGAGTGTAGATCCTCCGCTGATCGCTCCCTAGGTGGCGAATGCATCGTATCCGTGACTAGCACTCAAAGAAAAATAAAAGAAAAAAAGAACAACTTATATTGTGTATAATGTATTTGTCTTGTGGAACTTGTACCACACTTGTACATTGAAACTGAGGTCTGGTGCCTCTTATTTATAGCGGTAAAACCGACTTAGAAAACCAAAAAAAACTACCCTTCATCTAAGAAAAGGCGTTTACGCGGCTTATAGAATGCTTGCTTACTCGGTGGCATGCTCGCTCAAGCGAGGTAAATTTTGTCTTTTTCTCTCTGCCAACTTAACTTTGAAGCTTCTGGAATACCCTAGGTGTTATTCTTCAACCAGTACACTCCATAATTATTCATTAACACTTGGCCCAAATCTCGCTACCTGAAAATAGCTCAATAAAACATGAAATAATACCAAATCTGGATATAATAATAACAAATGCCAAATACTCGACTCGTGAACCCAACATATAGTGTTCAACACAAATGACTCACAATAATCGGCCAAACACCTATTTTTAGCTCATAATGGGTGAAATGTTGATTCCGTATTATATACTATTTTAACTGTCATCAAAAGACCAAGAGCCGAGTACACACTCAGATACCCAATGAATACCGAGGGTCGAGTAACTACTCAGAGGACCATGTAGACAATAATGATAGTCGAGTTGGTGCTTCGAGAATATCCCGAACCTTTACCAGGTTTGTCAGAGGTTTCACTACTAGAATTTTCGGGTTTTCCGACTGGAAAATCATCGGAAATTTGATTTTTCGACAAAATTCTGACAAAATGAGCATTGTGGGAAAAATGTCCATTGGAAAACGATTTTAACGAGTTTTCCGACAGAATTTGTGACAAAATTTCCGACGCATTTTTCCGACAAAATTCCGACGCGACTTTCAAACAAAATTCCGAAAAAAATTTCTACGAAAGTTCCTACGATGATTCCTACAAGTTTTCAGACCCTTGTGGACGATATGTAAGGCTGAAGATTCCATCTGAACGGTGAAGTCAACCTCCCCTAGACATACGAGAAAGATCTGAGAATATCGAACCCCCAAATAAAAACCAAAGTTTGTGAACATAACACACGCACAAAAAAAACAATTGCTGGCAAAGGAAATTGAAATAAGACACAAAAAGTTGAATCTCCCCTTAACGTTTTGGTAGGCATACAATTTATTAAGTGACATGAGGTGAGAATGGCATCACTCCACAAATACTTTGGAACATTCCTATGAAGCATGATGGTGCGTGCTACAACCACAAGGTGACCGTTTTACGTTTCACAACCCCCTACTATGTAACATCCCGAATTTTCAGAAAAGGTAAAATGGTAATTGGATATGTGTACTATGACCTAATTATTATTTAATATATTTATTTAATTAAAAAGAATGTAATTAAAAGAATTTAGTTATTTATTTTTATGGATTTTAATTAATGGGTATAAAAGGGGACCATTACCAAAATTTCTATTAGTTTTGTACACGGCAATTCTTTCTGCAAGCAAAATTGGAGGGGACGCTGTACAAAGGAAAAAAAAGAAGGTCGGACGTTGTTTTCCAATTTCGGGATTTAACGGTTGATTTTCGGTGCGGACCATAGTAGAAGAAATTGATCACCGCGAGGAGACGATCGTTTCGATACTAGCCGTTCTTTTTTTCGGTAAGTTTTCCTTCCTAGCCCTAATTATAGATCCGTTCATAATCGTAGTGTAATGGTAAATTATCGTAGGTGATTCGTAAAAAATGTTGAAATCGAGGATTGAAGCTTTTTACTATACGTTTTGCTTTCGAATTCGCTTTCGAAATACCAAAGGTAAAGGGTGTTTTTAAACGGATTATGTGGGTTCAAACGTATTTAATTATGTGTTTATTTATTCATTTTTGTGTTGTTTATTTATTTATTTTTATTATTGCTACTGCCGAAAACAATTATGACTTTGATGCCTATTGCTTTTGATGTTGGCCTGTAGGTGCCGTAGAAAAGAAAGGGGAAAAAAATGAAGTAGGTGGAACCTTGCAGACGGATTGGAAAAGAAGAAAAAAATAATAATAATATAAAAATAATAGAAGGAATGCAACATTGGTCTGTAGGAAAAAAAAATAAAGGGAAGTTCGATTTTCAGGGGAAAAAAAAGAAGAAGAGAATTATTGATATAGTTGATTAAATAGATATTAGGTACGGTAATTAATTTTATCCGATTTATGTACAAAAAAATGTATGCACAACAAGTTAATATCTATGTCTAAAGATTATAGTAAAAGGGTAGTATATTTTACGGTGATAGAGTATTATATTAATCTTGTCCTTTTAAGTGTATTTCATGATACGATGTACCTTGTATGTCTTTATGGGACATTAAATGTTAATTGACAATGTCTAACTTCGACTTCTGGTAGTCTTGGTTCTGCACCATAACTGAGACCCTCTACGGGGAGAAGGTGGGAGCACCGGAAGACGTTGTTTAGGCCTTGTGGGACATCGACTTAGTAGTCAATGATCCTTTTACAACGTGCTAGGTAATGTGTAACTAGATGTCTAAGACTAGAAGTCCTTAGGAAGCCTTTATGTGAATGAATCAGGTGGATAGATCTAAACTCGTAAATACATATGCGGATGTCTAAAAGCTAAAACGTCAATATCATTGGTGAGGCACATTTTTTGATATCGAAGCATGGGACACTTACTACTCCTACGGGACAACGTGCAACTCCTACATGGAACACGAGTCCATGCCCCCAGAGCGGTGCAAACCATGTTGTGGTGCATTTTCACAATGCGTAGTGTCCTTTGATATTGATGTAACAAATCTAATTTGTGTGAGGTTATACTACGGAGCTAGTAGAGGGTGAAAGAGCTCTACTATTACAACCTATGTGGTAGCGATTGTAGACTTTATCTTGATGTATGTTTTATATATATATATATATTGTGTAACCATTTCTTCTACCATTTACTAATTATGTAAGTACTTACCCCTCTTCTCTCTTTTGTTCCCACCCCAAGAAGGTGGTTGACAGGATGATGTTGATTTGGGTTATGATGACAGAGTTGGCAGAGCCGACACTTGAGCTCTAAAGTTATGATGATTTGGACATTTATCTTATACACTTTTAATCATTCAGTTTTGAGACATAGACTTAATACCGTTTCTGTTTCATTTGGGATGTAATGAGCCAAACAACATTTATTTCGTTGTTTTGTCGTTTCAGTTTTCTTAGACGTAGATTTTGGGACTTGGTGATCCTTTTGAATGTCGTTTGACTTTCTTTTCCGAGTAAGCTTACTAGATTTAATTTATTCCGCTTTTACTCTGATTGATTGTGAGAGGCTTGTGTATATATTAACTTTGATTTATTGAAAGTTAATATATGCATGCCGGGCGTTCGTGACGGATAAATACTCGGTATCCGGAAAGGAGCGTCACAGTTGGTATCAGAGCAAAAGTTCCTATCTTACGTCTAAGTTCCTACCTTAAGTTGGATTTTATAAGTCTCTTTAGCAGCTTAGCTGACCCTTTCTTCTTGATAGATAGCTAAGAAAACTACAAGGAGCACTAGTAAGTTAGTCTGTTAAGCAATCAATCCTTACGGATGAAGTCTTTAAACCAAACCATGTCACCTAAGATTAAGTGCAACCCCTCTAAGTAAGCTTTGGGATCGTAGTCTTATGCCTACACCTTTAAGTTGAGGTCCTCTTGGTTGATTTCTCTTTACATTCCCTCTTTTCACTATTGCTTGGTTTGTGTTTATCAAAAATTCTTTTGACCTTGCTTTGCTCGGGATGAGTTCCACACGAACCCAATGTATAACCCCACCTTTGCCAAGTGCTTCCTATTCGTTTCGATTACCAGTGTTGAAAGTTTCTTGCTTGACACATGCTTTTCATCATCCTTGTGATTAACCTTTGCAACACGGGTGAATAATTTACGTCCACGTGTTTTCCTTTCACGTAAAATAGTTTCCCTTGCTCCAAAAATTCTGAAAATTTTCATCAAGGTAAAACATTGACTTTTCTACAATTTCTCTTTTTACATAAACTCGATAATCATTGAGGATGGTCCAGAAAATCCATGTTGATACCGGACACTCTGTCCAGAAAATTTGCAGCATCACTTTCACTTCCTCTTCTGTTTTGAACAGGTTAAACACATTCAAATGATCTGAAATTTTGATATGTTGCAGACAACACTTTTATCTATAACTTTACTTTTGGTATTAAGTTCAAAATCCTTTTAGTTTGATCAGAATCTGCAATTCAAACCAGTGTTTACTAATTTGTAAATTCTGACAGCTTGTGCATTCGGCAAAAATAATTGTTTTTGACAGGCTTCTTTTTTTTTATTTAGAAAATATAGATTTTATTGATGAAAAGAGGTAAGAAAGAAAGTACATGTGGTGGTCGACTCAGTTCGCGGTCGATTCCACAAAAACACAAAGCAATAAAAGACATTTAAACGATGTAAGCATTAATAGTAATCGTAGTCTTCATCATATTTGCGATAACTCAGCTTCCTTGCCCTTGTCTTCATCCCTTTATAAGGTGCTGCTGTCGAGAATCCTTCGGTCTCAGAAGCCGTTGTCTATTCATCGTAGTTGTCAAAGAAAGAATTTAGATATTTCTTTGACTCCTTATCAGAGGCATCGAATTGGTCTATTACGTTATCCACGTCTGAGCTGCATGCGAGTTTATCATGTTGGCGCGAGCGTCTCTTGGGTGATGACATGTTTTTCTTTTTGCCTCGGCTCTTCTATTGTTGAGCAGCATCAGGATCACTCCCCCCCTTCATAGCTGATTCAAGATAGGTAGGGGTCTTGGATTCTTTCTCTGGGGTGGATGATATTGTCGAATCAAGAATTACCCCGGAAGCGTCAAAACGGGCCTGCAAGGTGGAGTGGAAAGCTCTTAAGCTGTCAGGCGAGATCCGGGCCCCAGTCCCAGTATTCTTCAAGATCAGAGCACTCTGTTGTCCCTTTTCTATCTGAGGTTGTACCTTGCTCTTCGGATATTCAAAAGATTTAGCACTGGGATCCAATGTCATGGTCTTTTTCTTTGCCCCCTTGCTCATGGCTGAGGGTTCCTCAACCACGATCAACTTTGCATTCTTGACCATATGCTCATCGACAGTATGTGGGTGTTGCTGCTCAAGGTCCTCATTACCATCAAATTCTTGCAACACCTAGAAGGAGTTCTGGTTGGCTTTGCTAGTTGGCGGCGTGGTGGAAGTTGATGGCACATTGCTAGTCTCCGTAGCGTTGCTCGCAAATGTCGGTGGGTTCCTAGTCTGTTTAACCTGATAAAGTTGTTTTGGCTTACTCAATCCAGTATTAGTAGCCCTTTCCAAATGGGGGGTTTCGGCCCTCTTGTAGTGTTTGGGGGTTTGCGCTCAGTTTCTAGAGGTGGATTCTTCTTACAACAAGTAGTTTCAGAATGACCAATCCTCTTACAAAAGTTGCAGTATTCGGGCCAATATTCAACATGAATTTCTTGCCATTGCCCTTTATGTACATCCTCTCCTAACCAGACCCTAGTACATCGTGGTTTTTGAATGTCTACCTCTACTAGGACCCTAGCCACTGACGGTCTTCTCATGTCAGTGGTCGCAACATCTGTCTGTAACGGTCTCCCAATAAGTTTCCCAATTTTAGCCACATACGTAGGATTAAAAAAAGGTAGCGGAAGGCCAGTAATTTCAAACCAAAGTGGGACCGTGGAGGAATCCTCGTTACAACGAAAGTCTACTGTCCATTTAGAGAAAACAAAGCGATTTGAACCTATGTTCCAATCTCAACGCGTAAACAGACGATTATAGTCTTCTAGACAACCCGGATGGACAAGAAAATTTTTGGCATCAAGTAGACCAACATTACATTCTGCTTTTAAATCAAAGCGAGTAAAAAACTTATGGATTTCATCGATTCTTGGCCAATAGTCAGGGAATCTGGAAACCAATGCATTCTCGAAAGGCCGGGCAAGAATCTCTAGCTCAGCTAAGGATACGAAGAGGGCAGGTTCACCCTTGCAAGTACCAAAGACGCCAAAGTCTAGAAGGGTAGCTTTAGCACTGCCTGTAGCAGCCGCAGCAGCCGCATAGGATTTGGTGGCAGTGCGGCTACCATCTGGTGGTGGGGGAGCCTCCTTTAATGGTGGGTCAGCCATAAAGATCCTGAAACATGTGCTCTGAACAACACAAAAATCAAGGTAGAGCCGGCCTATGATCCAAAACCACAATCCAGCAGCGGCGGAGACGCCGGACCATGAGCAGCGCCGGAGAATCAGCCCCGGTGAGCCTTCACTGCGTCGGAGCAGCAAAAAAGAAGGTTCCTCCTGAGTTTGAGTGGCGGGCAAGAAGAAAAATCAACAACAAAACCGATGAGTGCAGCGAAATTCAGAGAAGCCAGCGATTGAGGATCATTGCGCCGGCGAAAATAGTGGTGATGGCCGCCGTTTAGGGTTTCATGATGGCCGCAAAAGAGTATGACAATATAGACTCTTTTGACAGACTTCTTCTCATCAAAATTCTAATCTTTTTCTGTCACCTGGGAAACCCCAGTATCTAAATCTCTTCTCTTTTGATCGTGTGCAAAATCGTTTTGGTTTGAGCTGCATTAGTGGATAATATCAGATGCGGCGTAAAATATCATACACTACAGCCTAAAGGGAATTCCCACCTCTTTGACTTAAGGCTAGGACTAAGAGAGTAATAAGTTATGATTGTTATGTTCTAGAAGTTTCCTCGAAGTCGATCTTCTTCTGGGTTAAGTCCTTTAGTAGGAAGGTTGTAAAGCTAACGTTATGGCGTATTTTGCAGTATGGACAAGCACTAAGACGCGATCTTCCAGCATACCATGTTTGATGTTCAAGTATTTTTATGCCTTTTTTCAATCAGGTGTTTTCTAGTAAACTACTTCCCATCTGATTACTTACTCGAGATCCTTTTTAGCAACTACTCACCATCTTGTGCCATGAGTTACCTTAGAAGCATATCTCCTTAAGCCTTTCTTCTGAACAAGTTCACAGCTTTTTACCTTTAAATTAATGAAGCAATTCCCCCCTGAATTTGCATTTTTGCACTCCTACCCTTCCTTTCAAATCCATAATTGATTAAAATTTCTAATGTCAGAACATTTTTCTTACTTGTGTTCATTTTCAGCTTCCCTCCTAAGGGTAGTGTCGAGGTTGTAACTTTCTCTCTTAATGATGCCTGTTCTTTCATTGTGTGCATCTCATCTTTTTGCTAGTTAGATCTTTAAACCTACCTTTACACCATTTTTCAGGTACATACCATCAACCTTCTGACAACTTATCCTAAACCAATTTTAGACAGAAGATAGCCATTTGCCAGGTGCCTTCTGAACCTATCTAGCCAACCGACATTTGAACACCCGAAATTTTATTAATTTCAATTCAGGGAATGCACCTTGTATCTTTCAGTTTTAAATCTCTTCCAGGCCATTTAGATCCATGAACAACCATACACACCTTTTGACATTCCCTATTCTATTTTGGTGTTTCTATAACAATTTTGTTACACCAGTTGAAATGTCTATTCTGATTTAACCTTTTTATTCCCTCATAAGGAATAACCTTTAGCGCTTATTCTTTGACATTGTGCTATTTCTCTCGAGTAGTGTAACCTTGAACTCTTGAATTGGATCGTTAATGATCTTTTACACCTATTTCGAAAGTTTGAATCAATTCTATAAATCAAACTTTATCTGTCATTTCTGAAGTATCTTTCATCCTTCACTCAAAAGCTTGTCTATCACAGACTCTTTTTCAAAACTTTTGATTCTCCTTCACATTACGTTGAGGAAATTTATTGATGAAAAGGTAATTAATGATTGAATGAAAGAAGATAGTAATTTTGTAAAATGTACTGTATTTGCTTGCTTGAATTATAGAGGAGCCGTGATCACTATTTTATATAGGACTGATCTTTATTGTTGTAACAAAATAGAGAAAATAGAGAAAATAGAGGAAATAAAGGAAAATCTAAACAACTTATTTAACAGCTAATTTACTTTAAAAAAACATGCTAAAATATTTCCAGATAATTTGATAGAATGTAATCTCGAGGCGTATCTTGTCACACAACACATCCAGGTGCACCAACTCCTTATTTCTCCAAAAATATTCCCTTATTTCTTCAACAGAGTGTTTGAATATAATTCAGAAGCAGTTGACTTTGAGGATAATTCTGTTGACTTAGAATTTATATTGTTAACATCCCCCTGCAAATGAAGCCGAGGTAAGAGGAAAAGTTTGGGTTGAAAGTAACGAAGCGAGGCCTTTGTTCGTGGTTTTGTCAACACATCTGCTATTTGGTGCGAAGCCGGAACATGTTTAGTGATAAGAACGCCTTGAGCTACCTTTTCTCGAACGAAGTGAAAATCAAGTTCAATGTGTTTACTGCGCTCGTGGAAAATGGGATTTATTGTGAGATGTAAAGGACTGATGTTTTCGGAAAATATGGTTGGTGGAGAAGACAAGCGGACCTTCAATTCGGTAAGAAGGTAAGTTAACCATGTGAGTTCAGCTGCGGTATGGGCAAGAGCACGATATTCTGCTTCGGAGCTTGATCGGGAAATTGAATGCTGCTTCTTGGCACTCCAAGAAATCAAATTTGGGCCAAGATAGGTGCAATACCCAATGGTGGAGCGGCGAGTTCGGTGGCAGCCAGCCCAATCGGCGTCGGAGAAAGCATGGAGATGAAGACTGTGAGGGCGTTGAAGAGTCAAACTGAGATCAACAGACCTTTGACAAACCGAAGTAGCCTTCGAACAAGCTGGAGATGTTGAGATGTTGGGTGTTGAAGAAACTGTGAAACAAAATTTACAGAGAAGCTCAGGTCCGGTCTGGTGAAGGTGAGGTATTGAACGGCCCCAACCATGCCCCTATAGAACGTGGGATCTTCAAGAGCAGGTGAGTTGTTGAGTTCCTTGTATTTAGTTTCCATAGGAGTTGAAACAGGTTTGCAGTCAGTCATATCAGCTCGATCTAGGATGGTTTGGGCATAGTGAGATTGGGATAGGATGAATGAGTCTGAATTCTGTGTATTTCCACACCTAGAAAGTGATGAATAGGCCCCAAGTCCTTCATGGAAAATTCCCTGCATAAAATTGAAACAAAACTGCATATTTGACTGGAATTTGATCCTGTTAGCAGGATATCATCCACATAAAGTAATAAAAGAATTGTATATCCATTGAGTCAAAAATAAATAATGAGGGATCACTGAGACTGCATAGAAAACCATAGGATGTGAGAAACTGACTAAACCTATCAAACCAGGCCCTAGGGGCCTGTTTGAGACCATAGAGAGCCTTTTGAAGCCTACAAACATGATGAGGGAATTGGGGATGATGATGACATGGTGGTTGTTCCATAAAGATGGTCTCAGATAAATGGCCGTTGAGAAAGGCATTATAAACATCTAATTGAGTGACAGGCCAGTGATAGTGTAGAGCTAAGGTAAGAATGGTCTGATGGTGCTAGGTTTAATGACAGGTGAGTAGGTCTCACGATAGTCCACACCATCAACTTGGTGAAAGCCTTTGGCAACTAACCTACACTTGAGTCTTTCAAGAGTGCCATTAGGTTTTAACTTGGGCTTGAACACCCATTTGCACCCAATGACATTCATGGAGGGTGTTCTTAGAACTAAAGTCCAAGTTTTGTTGTTAGAAATAGCAGTGAGCTCTTCTTGCATGGCAGTGGACCAACCTGGATGTTGGAGGGCTGGTTTGACAGTTCTAGGGATAGTGGGAATGTCAGAGTAAGTGTGGGTAAGAAGAGCATATTTTGGATTGGGTCTAGACTCACCAATCTTACTTCTAGTGATCATAGGATGTTGATTGTGTGATGGATCAGGAGGTGGTGGAGGAGGTGATGGGGGAGGTGAGTTTGGAGGAGATGGGACAAGAGAGTTTAGAGGACCTGGAGAGTTTAGAGGATCTGGAGTGGTAGAAGGATTTGGAGATGGGACATTTGGGGAGATTGGACTAGATGGGGGACTAGGGAGTGCAGATGAAGTGTTAGTGTTGGTGGATGGTGTGAGAGGTGGTTCTTGACTGTTGGAAGGAATAACAGTAGGGGAAAGGGGAGTAGGAGCTGGGGAGCTAGTAGTAAGACTGAAAGCAGGGATACTGGTAGTAGTAGGAAAAATAGGAGGGGGAGATGAGACAAGGACATGGATCCAAGAGTCAATGTAGTCAGAAACATAAGCATTAGAGAGGCACTGTCCAGAGGGTATGGCATCTTGATAAGGAAAGGCATACTCATCAAAGATCACATGCCTTGATAGAAAAAAATTTCTAGAGGGTGGATGATAGCACTTGTACCCCTTGTATTGAGGGTGATATCCCAAAAATACACAAGGTACAGTTTTGGTGTCAAACTCATTGTGATTGGTGTCCCAAGTGTAAGGGTAACACTTGGAGCCAAACACCTTAAGGTGGTCGTAGGTAGGGTGTTTGTTGTGAAGCCTAAAGTAAGGTGTGTCTGAACCAAGTGAGGATGTGGGAAGTCTATTAATGATGTGAACTGTAGTTGAAAAAGCCTCAAACTAAAGAAATAGAGGTGTTTTACTGTGATAAAGCATAGTCAACCCTAGCTTTCTGATAGTTCTATGTCTCATTTCTACATAACCAGTTTGCTCAGGGGTGTGAGGGCATGAGATATGATGAATGATTCCCTTTTCAAGCATATGACTGATGAGTGGTGTGTTGACAAATTCACCACCACCATCAGTGTGAAGAAATTCAACAGTTTTTCCAAAATGGTTTTTAACTTAACTCTCGAAAGTTAGGAAAACTTTAAAGAAATCAGATTTATTGCATAAAGGAAACAACCATATAAATTTTGAAAAGTCGTCTACAAAACTAGCATAATACTTGTACTTATGAATAGAAATAACTGGGGAAGGACCCCATAAGTCACAATGAATAACATCAAAAGGAGAGGTGCTAGTGTGTGTAGAATGTGGAAAGGGTTGTTTGCTCATTTTACCAAGCGGACAACTCTCACACACACCAGTGACTTTTATTTTGCCTAGAACATTAATAAAACCCTTATTCTTCAACACATGAACTGCATTAAGCTGGGAATGACCAAGCATTTGGTGCCACAAGTCTGCTGGGCATGGTTTGTGGGTTGTGGCAGTGAGGGCTATGGGGCCAGAAGCTAAGGTGTACAAATCATCCTTGAGTCTCCCTGTCTGTAGTGTTTGCCCTGTGTCCTTGGCCTTTATAGAGAAACCATCATCAAAAAAATTGCAGCTCACTTTATTCTGTCTGGTTAGTTGACTAATAGACAATAAATTCTTTTGAATAGAAGGAACAAGTAAAATGTTTTTAATAGATAGATTGTCAATTGCAGTGGATGGAGATAGATCCCCAACACCATGAATTGGTAGAGGTGATCCATCTCCAATGTACACAGAGTCAGAACCATTGTAATTTTTTAAATTGGTAAGCATTCCTGGATCAGCTACCATATGATTGGAGGCACCAGTGTCTAGAGTCCAATCACTTTCAACCAGGCTATTATCCAATGTCAATGCAGCCAAAGCTTTAGGAACCTGCCCTTCTTCTGCCTTCTTCTTTTGAAGCCACCAACACAATTTTGAGACATGTCCTTGAACCCCACAGTAATTGCAAATGTCCTCTCTATACATGTCCCTTTCAGCTGGGGTCATGCGTTGAAACTTGACCTGATATGGTTAAGAGTTGGTCGACCTGTTTTGAGCGGAAAAGCCTCTGCCATTGGAGGCGAATCTAGAATTTCCTGCACTGTTATTGTAATTCCCTTGTCCCTGTGGCTGTCTTGAACTGAGCCCTTGTCCCTGTGTCTGTCTCTGACCAAAAAGGCCATATGTGTGCCTGGAATTGGAGTAGTGTTTCCTGGTTGTGTTGAAAGCTAGCTTCTGCGTTGATATAGGCTTTGCAATTGAGAGATTAGTTCACTGTAAGATGGGCGTGGGGGTTTTAACATAGTTGTGGTAAAAGTCTCATAGTTAGAACCCAGACTTGTTAAGAGATAATAGACCTTCTCCCCATCAGGGATTGGCTTCCCAATTGCTGCTAAGCTGTCACTGAGCTCCTTGAATTTCCTAATGTGATCATTGACAGAATGATTGTCTTCCTTCCTGAGATAAGTGAGTTGTTGGCGAAGGTTGAACTCCCTTTCCTGGGAATCTTGAGCATAAGCACTTTTCAGGGCTTCCCAAACTGAATATGCCGAATCAACACCAATCACAATTCCTAGTGATTCTTCGGACAGAGAACCAATAATCCAACCCCTTAATAATCTGTCAAATTTCTTCCATTTGGTGTACTCTGGATTGAGAGTTTGAGTGGTGATGGGTGGATCTGAAGTGGTAGTGGTTGAGATAAATTCTGATGGTGCAGAGTCTGGTTTGATGAGATGATGCACCAAGTCCTGACTTCCAGCTAATGAGAGAGCTTGTTCTCTCCATAATGGATAATTTTTTGAATTGATTAGGGTAATGAAATTTCCAACATTTAGTGATAATTTTGACACGGCTGAACTCACATCAATCTCTGATACCATGATGAAAAGGTAATCAATGATTGAATGAAAGAAGATAGTAATTTTGTAAAATGATCACTATTTACTTGCTTGAATTACAGAGGAGCCGTGATCACTATTTTATACAGGAGTGATCTTTATTGTTGTAACAAAATAGAGAAAATAGAGAAAATAAAGGAAAATCTAAACAACTTATTTAACAGTTAATTTACTTAAAAAAAACACGCTAAAATATTTCCAGATAATTCGATAGAAAGTAATCACGAGGCGTATCTTGTCACACAACACATCCAGGTGCACCAACTCCTTATTTCTCCAAAAATATTCCCTTATTTCTCCAGCAGAGTGTTTGAATATAATTCAGAAGCAGTTGACTTTGAGGATAATTCTTTGACTTAGAATTTATATTGTTAACATTTATATCCCCTTTAAATCTTGGAATAACCTCTCTTTGACTAATACAAACCTCGACACTTCTTGACAAGTGTTTATTTCATCCTGAAACCTTTGGTGTACTTGTTTTGTCTCCATAGCTCCTTCATGTTGAGACTCTTGCTCTCTTATTGATTTCTCAGTTGTGTAGCCTTTTTAGGTGCTCGACCTTGCACTTTTAATTTTTCTGTTGTAGAATGATCCCTTGAAGCATTCATGCGGACTGAGAACCTTCTTAGTTCGCCAACATCCATTTTGTTTATCATATACTTGACGATTAAGGTCACTTGCCAGGTAATCTCAAGTCAAATCTTCTTTTTCCTTCTGCATTAAATGTCTCCAAGACCATCATGTGATGTTTCTCTTAACGTCCCCACTTTTTAAGGGCTTATGTAAAAGCTCGCTATATCCCTTTTAAACGGTCTGAGTTCCTTTGCAGACTACCGTATCTTGCCGAATTCCACTTCCTTAAAATAATTTCATCTACAAGATAATATTTTTTTTACTTTTCTTTTAGTGGTTATCTTTTATACTACAATACAATGCTCATCTCTCTTTGTGTTGTTTTTACCACGTTTTGACCTTTACTATTTCCACATCGGTTTCACCCTCGGATCCTTTGTAAGGTATTTTATATCTTCCTCACTGTGGCATAGGGATTGGGTCAGACTGTCAAGGAGAAAGTATGGCGAATGCATGCTCCCTTCCTTCCAAAAAGTTTATGAAGCCCTTCAGTTGGGATCCTTACAGTTCTCCAGCAAACTTGTGGTAGTGGTGGATTTTGAGATCAAGAGAAGTCAAGTATGCCAGCAGTTATAGGTCAATTGGGAAGCTTAGGCGTTCAAGACATAAGTCAGCAAGAGCAAGTAAAGTTTATCGTTGGTGCAAGATTTCAGGCAGTTGATGAAATTGCAAAGAAGCAAAACGAAGATGCGGTTGTTGATAGTTACAAGTGAGTGGTCGAGATCAAACCATCCGGTGGTCACGAGTTGGATGAATATGGCAACCTTCAGCATCAAAGGTCGGCTTCATGTTCCGGATGTGGAAGATTTGAAGAAGACGGTGCTGGATAAAGGCCACACGATAGCAATTGCAGTTCACCCCGGAGCAACCAGGATGCGTAAAGAGTTGAAACGGCACTGCCGGCCACCTTCTGTGAAGATAGAGATAGCAGAGTTGCCTATAACACCAGTTAACACGCCAACATCCAGAAGTCACCATTTGAGGCTCTGTATGGAAGGGAGTTTAGAACGCTAGTCATTTGGGATAAGCGGAACAGTAACAAACTACAAGACCAAAGTGGATAAATCAAGCCAAGGAGAATGCTGAAGTGGACCGTCGCAACCTCAAGATGGCTTGAGACATGCATAAGAACTGGAAATATGGAATAAGAAGACTGTTAGAGTTAAAAGTTGGAGATAGAATGCATCTAAAGGCGTCCACAACGAGAGGAGCAAGATGGCTTGGGCAGACATGCAAGATAAGCCATGGATATGAAGGATCTTACGCGATAGTAGCTAAATTTGGTCCTTTAGCTTATCCATTTGGAGTTCCCAAGATCCCTTCACGGGTGTATGACGTTCTACATATGACAATGAAAAGGAAATGGTTAGCCGATGTTGATGTGAGTCAAGCTGTGACCTTGAGATAGTTGAAGAGACTTTGACCTATGCGGAAGAACCAAGTGCACTTCAGAGCAGAAGAAGAAGAAAGCTAAGAAGGAAGATGTACAGCTAGCCTTGGGTCATTAAAGCAGTCACACCGACAAAGGCAACATGAGTTATAGAAGACGAGGCGTTTGTGAAGTTCCAGAGTTCAAGTACCTCCCAGTTATGTTCAGTTTCGAGGACGAAACTTGTTTTAAGGGTGGAGGGATGTAACATCCCGAATTTTCAGAAATGGGTATGTGTACTATGACCTGATTATTATTTAACCTATTTATTTAATTAAAAAGCACTTAGTTATTTATTTTTATGTATTTTATTTAATGGGTATAAAAGGGGACCATTACCTAAATTACTATTAGTTTTGTACACAGCAATTCATTCTGCAAGCAAAATTGGAGGGGACGCTGTACAAAGGAAAAAAAGAAGGTCGGACGATGTTTTCCAATTTCGGGGTTTAACGGTTGATTTTCGGTGCGGACCATAGTAGAAGAAATTGATCACCGTGAGGAGACGATCGTTTCTATACTAGCCGTTCTTTTTTTCGGTAAGTTTTCCTTCCTAGCCCTAATTATAGATCCGTTCATAATCGTAGTGTAATGATCAATTATCGTAGGTGATTCGTAGAAGATATTGGAATCGAGGATTGAAGCTTTTTACTATCCGTTTTGCTTTCGAATTCGCTTTTGAAATATCAAAGGTAATGGAGTGTTTTTAAACGGATTATGTGTGTTCAAACGTATTTAATTATGTGTTTATTCATTTTTGTGTTGTTTATTTATTTATTTTTATTATTGCTACTGCCGAAAACAAATATGACTTTGATGCCTATTGCTTTTGATGTTGGCGTGTAGGTGCCGTAGAAATGTAAGGGAATTTTTTTTTTAAGTAGGAGGAACATTGCCGACGGATTGGAAAAGAATAATATATATATATATAATAGAAGGAATGCAACATTGGGCTGTAGAAAAAAAAAAAGAAGGGAAGTTCGATTTCCAGGAAAATAAAAGAAGAGAATTATGTATATAGTTGATTAAATAGATATTAGGTACGGTAATTAATTTTATCTGATTATGTACAAAAAATGTATGCACAACAAGGTAATATCTATGTCTAAAGATTATAGTGAAAGGGTAGTATATTTTACGGTGATAGAGTATTATATTAATCATGTGCTTTTAAGTGTATTTCATGATACAATGTACCTTGTATGTCTTTATGGGACATTAAATGTTAATTGACAATGTCTAACTTCGACTTCTGGTAGCCTTGGTTCTGCACCACAACTGAGACCCTCTGCAGAGAGAATGTGGGAGCACCGGTAGGCGTTGTTTAGGCCTTGTGGGACATCGACTTAGTAGTCGATCATCCTTTTACTACGTGTTAGGTAGTGTAACTAGATGTCTAGGACTAGAAGTCCTTAGGAAGCCTTTATGTGAATGAATCAGGTGGATAGATCTAAACTCGTAAATACATATGTGGATGTCTAAAAGCTAAAACGTCAATATCATTGGTGAGGCATATTTTTGATATCGAAGCATGGGACACTTACTACTCCTACGGGACAACGTGTAACTTCCACATGGAACACGAGTCCATGCCCCCAGAGCGGTGTAAACCATGTTGTGGTGCATTTTCACCATGCGTAGTGTCCTTTGATATTGATGTAACAAATCTTATTTGTGTGAGGTTATACTACGGAGCTAGTAGAGGGTGAGAGAGCTCTACTATTACAACCTATGTGGTAGCGATTGTAGACTTTATCTTGATGTATGTTATATATATATATATATATATATATATATATATATATATATATATATATATATATATATATATATATATATATATATATAACCGTTTCTTCTACCTTTTACTAAGTACGTAAGTACTTACTCCTCTTCTCTCTTTTGTTCCCACCCCGAGAAGGTGGTTGACAGGATGATGTTGATTTGGGTTATGACGACGGAGTTGACAGAGCCGACACTTGAGCTCTAAAGTTACGATGATTTGGACATTTATCTTATGCACTTTTAATCATTCAGTTTTGAGACATAGACTTAGTACCGTTTCCGTTTCATTTGGGATGTAATGAGCCAAACAACATTTATTTCGTTGTTTTGTCGTTTCAGTTTTCTTAGACATAGATTTTGGGACTTGGTGATCCTTTTGATTGTCGTTTGACTTTCTTTTCCGAGTAAGCTTTTAGATTTAATTTATTCCGCTTTTACTCTGATTGATTGTGAGAGGCTTATGTATATATTAATTTTGATTTATTAAAAGTTAATATATGCATGCCGGGCGTTTGTGACGGATAAGTACTCGGTATCCGGAACGGGGCGTCACACTCCACAAATACTTTGGAACATTCCTATGAAGCATGATTGTGCGTGCTACAACCACAAGGTGACCGTTTTGGGTGATTCTGATGCAAGGAGGCTTTATTGGACTCAGCCGGCAGATCTGTGACACGTGTGTATAAGACAAAATATTTTGTCTTATACACACGTGTCACAGATCTGCCGGCTGAATAAAACCTCCCTGCATCAGAACGACCCGACCGTTTTACGTTTCACAACCCCCTATTGTTGTGGAGTGCATGCACACGATGATTGGTGAATGATGTCATTCTCAGTTAGAATTTTTTTTGAGAACTCAGTTAGCTATTTTGAAAGGTCGCTTTAATATTCTTTCGCATTTTTGTGAGGACGGTTTGGAAAGAGTTTTAACTTCTTGATGAAATAAATGGAAAGAAGAAACTGTTGTAAATATTGTTATAACAAAATAAATAAATAAGACACACTTAATTTTTTAGTTGTAAAAATGACAAAAAAAAATCGACGGACATAATTACCCCCTTTAATAACAGCCGACGCGGGTATCCCTTCAGTTTCCGTAAATATTATCGCTTTTCTCTTTTTTCATAATAACATATTACTGGTGTTTTGGTTTGTTTTTTTTTTCAAACAACCGTAACTTTTGATTTATAACTCCGATCATCGATTTTTTTTATTACCATAATTCATATTTTTTAACTCTTTAATTTGAGCCCTCATACGATACCCTTCCGACATAAATTTTAAAAGCCGAAAAAATATTTTCATTAACCGGAGCGTTTTTCTTATAAACAACCGTAACTTTTGATGTGGAACACCGATCATCAAAATTGTTTCACCAAAGTTCATATTTTTTTATCTTCATTTTGAGACGTGATTTGATACCCTTTCGACGTAGTATTTGAAAGACGAATTTTATCGCAGCGTTTACAGTAACACAATAACACCAACCTTGTTTATCATCAAATAAAACCTCAAAAGCATCATAAATGCATCCTTAAATCAACCCTTGTTGCCAACAAATGTGATTGTTAATAAGGATAGGTATATACCTATGGAAGACACACTAAGGTATACAAAAACCACAAGAATTGTCTATCAAAAAAGAAATGCCCTAACATCCTTGGGCCAAAAACCCAAAAAAAAAACATTCATAATAAAATTCTGATACTGAATTCAATTGTAGGATTTTGACAGCCCACCCTCGAATGATACTGAATTCAAGCTTATTCTTCAAATTCTCAACAGAGGTAACTCGAGACACCAGATCCCGTTAATGGAATATTCACTGACTGGTCCTCTCACATGAACACCAAAGCAAGCTGCAATACATGTGAATAAGGGTTAGAACATGATGAAGTAGCATTTCGGAGATAAACATTGAACACGGTAACACAGTAACACCTTATCATCAACACAACCAATTCTGTTTTCCTCTTCAACTTCTCAAAACACTTTTCAGTAATAATAACCATAGAAAAAATATATACATTGCATTTCTTATCCATTAAGGGAGGGGGTTTGAAGCACACTACAACCGATTCTTTTTTGAAAAAAAAAACATTACAACTTTCTATATATTTGAACAAAGTAGAAGAAGGCAACAACATGAAGTCAATAATAGTAGTTGAAGATTTCAAAGAAGTCACTAAATAATAAGAATAAACCCACAACATACCTTATTAAGCTCAACATATTACAATGATATCAAATTTTCTACTTCACACACTCAATGTTCAACCCATTTTTCAGCTCTGAAACACATGTTTTTCTGCTCCAAAATCTGATTATCAGCCTTAACACAGTAACATAGTAACACCCCCCAAATCTAGTGTATTAGAAAGCTTAATTAAATAAACCAAGTGAACAACACAATCAATCTTCTTTATAAAACCAACCCTTAAACTATGGGATCACCAATATTATTGTCAGTAAGGTGACTTAAACTCTACATTTGGTGGAACCAATCTCAAGACTCATCTGTGTGATGGACAGCAAAGAAGTGTATTCGATTCTGTGAATCAGTAGGGTGGAGTCTACTGAGCTTCTGTCAGTAGGGTGTAAGGCTGCTGAGTACTGGAATACACCAGGGTCCCACATCTGTTAATTCTGTTATGTGACAGCTATACAGTGTCATTAAAAGGAGGACACGTGTAGGGGTATTTATGGTGCATCAGACAAAGATTCCTTGTGGCGGGTGTAGGGATTTGTGCCTATAAATACAGTTGTTGTTGCATTGTCTGTGTGTGTTGAAATCAGTAAATTCAGTTCATAATAAAATATCTCTTTTCTGCCCGTGGTTTTTTACCTCTCTCACTGAGGGGTTTTCCACGTTAAAAATCTGTGTTCTTCTTGTTTCTGTTTTCTCCTTTGATTGTTTATGTTTGATTGCTTCTGTTTCTGTTTCTTGCATTTGAAGTTATCTCCATCCGTTTTATAACAAGTGGTATCAGAGCCAGGTTCTGAGAAAACAATCTATACGATTAGCTTCATCTTCACCAAGACCTTCAGCAAGGTGCTAGGATCTGTGATAAAGTTGTGATCTTTAGCAAGAAAAGATGTCAGCAGTAAACGTGAAAATCGATAAATTTACGGGAAGGAACAGCTTTTGGTCCGTGGCAAATCAAGATGCGTGCACTTTGTTGAAACAAGGGGTTTGTGGAATCCTTTATCTGACAAACCAAATATAGGTGCAGCAGATTATGCCAGTCTGGAAGAGAAAGCACATTCAACCATCATGTTGTGCTTATCTGATGATGTTATCACTGAGGTTCCTGAGGAAGACACCGCAGCAAAGTTGTGGAAAAAGCTTGAAAGCCTGTACATGACCAAGTCACTGACCAACAAGTTGTTGTTAAAATAGAGGTTGTTCAGTTTGAAGATGCATGAAGGGAGTCCACTGAGGGAACATCTTGACCAACTGAACACAATATTACTTGATTTAAGGAATATTGATGTTAAAATTGAAGATGAAGATGCAGCCCTAATCCTGTTTGTGTCATTACCGGCATCATATGAAAACTTTGTGCGATCTTTCATAGTTGGGAAGGATACGGTAGCTTTAGGGATGTGAGGTCCGCCTTACATGCCGGGGAGCTTGGACACAAGGTCTTGGGACAATCAATCGAGCTGGGCTAGTAGTAGCTAAAGAATAGTGGAAAAGGATATGGACAGAAGAAGAAAAAGAAGTCAGTGTCCAAAGGCCCTAAGTCTACTGATGTCTGTAGTTACTGTAAGGAGCAGGGACATTGGAAGTCCAATTGTCCAAGGAAGAAGAAACAGCAGGAAGGCAATTCAGGCATAGTAGCCTTGGCTACTGAGCAATCTGATGAGGACCTGGTTCTAGTTGTAGGGACTCTACACACCATAATGATGTGTGGATACTTGACTCTGGAGCATCTTACCATATCTGTCCAAACAGGGAGTGGTTTTCTACTTATGAGCAGATGGATGGTGGTCAAATCTATATGGCCAACAGCAAGGTTTGCAAAGTTGTGGGAATTGGCTTAGTAAAGTTAAGGACAGAGGATTGTAAATTCTGTACACTGAAATTTGGTATCTCTTAGTCTACTGGACAGCAAGGGGTTCAATTTCAAGGGTGAAGGTGGACATCTGAATGTCTTCAAAGATTCAGTTGTAGTCCTCAAAAGGATCAAGAGGCGAACCTTGTATATATTACAAGGATCTACGTATACTGCACCGCTTCGTTTGCATCCTCACGGTTCACCGATCTCGACGGACTCGGTGGCACATGAGACTAGGTCACATGGGTGAAAGGGGTATGCAGATTCTTTCTTCAGCAGGTTTTCTTGGGGGATATAAGGTTAAGAATCTGGACTTTTGTGAACATTGTGTGTTTGGGAAATTGCATAGAAGTAAGTTCTCAGCAGGGTTGTGATAGCAAAATAACTAACTGCTAACTTTAACCAACAGAGTATCGGGTCAACAGTAGTATAGTGATAACAAGGTCGACGTAGAACTTGGTTTAGGTCAAGATTGCAGTGGAGAGTTTTTATACTAGTGCAAAAGTACAAATTAACTAACGTTTTTAGTTCTAGTTATTAAAAGGTATAGCCGAATTATGATCCAACGAGTTATTTTTACCCCTAAGGGAAGACTTGACAGGAAGCGTGTTTTAACCAACCTACCTTTCCACAGTAATTTTAACGACATCCACGGGTGCCAACTCCTAATTCTGGTGTTAAGGTCTGAACAACTCTCACTCAACACCCTATGTGAAGTTAATTAATTTTCCCTTTAGAAAACCGATTAACCTAACATGATTACGCTCTTAGAGTCGCTCGAACAACGATGACAAACCTCTATATTGGAAACGGTCCTAACAACTAGGCCGAATCTACGCAACGATCCCAAAACCCCTTTTCCCACATCTCACCGCAAAATACATTTATAGGTTCGATATGTGTGACGGTGAACTAAATGATCGGTTTAATTCAAAGATGTTCGATTAAGTTTTAGGACGTGGATTACTCATTAAAACATTATTTTACACGCTACACAACTCCCGTTTAATCCCCCTTAGGGCGTTTTTACTCGTTTTTACATAATTCGACTATACGTACGTTTAGCTATTCATTTTGGCGATAATAACGGAATGATTAACGGAAATTATATTAACGACGGAAATTAAAAGCGAATTCATTTTTTTATAAGTACTTATATGTATTTATATATATAGATATATAGTTATATAGCTAATAATATATATAAGTGCATAAAAGTAAATATACTATATATATATATAAGTGCGTAAAAGTAAATACGTAAGTAAATGCGTAAAAGTAAATATATATATATATATTTATAGATACTACTACTTATACTTATATATATATATATATATATAGATATACGTAGATATATGAAAGCAACAAAAATGAAAGAAAAAGATACAGAACAACGATAAAAATACAAGATGAAGATATATATATATATATATAGACTTACAAAAAAGTGAAATTACAAAGACTTTAGCAACACCGAACTTCCGATAATTTCCGAGCATTACAACGATACTACTACTACTAAATTTTTCCCGGCATAATGCCTTTACTAAAACTAAAAGAAAGAAACGAGGGAGTTAGATCTATATATATACACAGAGTATATATATATATATGGTGTATATATTATATCTCCTCCAGATCTGCTTCTGAATGCGTCCTTATATAGAAAAGTCCAGGGGCCGGTCTAGACCGGATAGGGGCCGGTCTAGGCCGGTCGTAATGATGACATTCATCCCCCCTAATTTATATTTTTCGGATAAAAATTATATATTTTGGAATAAAACTTCTAAAATTCATATCTTGAGTTGTAGACCTCCAAAAATTGCAAACGAAATGCCAAAATTACGGTCTCGAGAAACTCTACAACTTTCATGAAGGACTCTTCTTCAGAAATCGTCTTCTTGAGTACCTCGTGTTCCTCCGAACGTTTTTCGACATTTTTTACGAAATTGAATCAATTAGCCACTTGACTACCATTTGAGTTGTAAAAGTCCGATTGACTTGATTCAAAATCCATTGGAAAGATTTCTTGAAGATATACAACTTTTATGAAGGAAACTTCTTCAGAAAATGTCGTTTTGATGAGCCATTCGTATTACGAAGATATTTCGGGATTTCTACTAATCCGAATTGATTAGTCAATTGACCATAACTTGAGTTGTAGAACTCCAATTGACGTGATTCAAAGTGCGTTGGAAATCTTATGTGAAGATCTACAACTTTCATTAAGAAGTCATCCCCTGAAAATGCCTCTAAGCTGGGTCAAATCTCCGTCGTAACAGGTTTTGGTTTTAAGTATGTAAGATAATTTGATCCATTTGAACTCGTAAGCTTGTGGCATCTTCTTCTAATCCTCTAAACACATCTTTTAGACTCAAAACATGTCGTTACGTGGAATCTTGGTCAATGTATAATCCTGCAATGAACCACCAAAATACCAAACGTAAATCCGACACGACACTCCGGTTACTAAACCGGTACAAAAACTAGTAAAAACACGATAAAAATAGGATATTTTATATAATTATTACTACTTAGATATTTAGATGAAACTTATGAATTAATGACTTAAAATGATATAAAAGTGCTCAATATAATATCAGAAGCGGGTTGAAATGTTATAAAAATAACAGTGAATTTTTCCGTCATCACAACCCCTCACTTAGCTTTTGGTCATCCTCGAGCAAAATAAGCGATAAAATAAAATGAATGAGGAAAAATTCCTGACGATATAATATGAATGACAATCAGATAATGCAACCATTCGAATCATAACTACACGTTAACCGCAATATAAATGTATAACGATTGAGTGTGTGACAAGCCTTTTCAATTTCCACTATCCTCTCTTGAATAATTCAAGCAAACGCACAAATATCCATTCGAACAGATCCTAATGACTTTCCTAGGCATAGGTAGTAACAGTTCCACACAACGTCCTCCTGTGTACTTATTAGGAAATCCCTAAAGCATATCATTCAGTTTATACTGGGGATAGTCAGAAGATAACTAGGTGGTGTTTTTTTTTTTTTTTTTTTTTTTTTTTTTTTTCACATGTGTAGCTTATGCCCTCATTCCCAGCAATAGGATGTTTCGTGATAACACCCTAGATGGACTACTATCATCAGGCAGTCGGGAGCTTTTAAACCTCATAGTGATATAGGACGTTTCGTGATAACGCCCTACTACACTCAAATCATTGGTAGCTACATCCGGCATATATGTAGTTCATCTTAGTTTTATATTCTTCCTATCACATTCAAACCTTCAGATATTCACAGTACATGTTCAGAAATTAGGTACTAAGTTACTGCTATTTCTAGGATAAACCACTAGGATACTGAATGGATACAGTTTAAAATTTTCGCTTCAATATCAAAGGCTTACGTGAAGGAATTCATGTTACACAAATAAATTTAGGGTTAAAATGCACTTACGGTTCACATTGGTTATACATATCCAAATTGATCATTACATCTTTAAATCCATGAAATATATACCTTATACAGATTATTTTAATCAACTAAATAATGCTCGAAAAAGATCAAAAACCAAGGGTTTAAACACTTACTGCCATTTCTAAACCAACCAGACTCTACCCCCCACTTACGATTTTGCATTATTCTCAGAGTGTAAATGAGATAGAGAGGAAAACTTAGCTTATAAACCAGGCAGAAAGGTGCTATCGAATCCCGTAACAGCCATGAGAAAGCACGATCCGAATCCCTATACCAAAACCAAAACAAAGCAAACACGAAGCAAACACGGGACATGGTCCTCGTGCAAAAGTATGCAATAGGGATATGGGAATAATAAGATAATGGCCCTGTCACGTCAGAAAATTCGATAGGCAAATAGAGAGTATCACATGAGCATATATCGTAGTCAAGTCAGCTATTCCTAGTTTCATTTTTATTACACACAGTTTTATTAAGGTGGGAATACTCACCACTATACTACAACTACTAGAAATTTGAAACAGATTAGATCATAAAATGAAATGTAGTGAGTCTTTTATACCCAGATCCTCAAGGGTTCTACAACCTAAGTCCAAGAAATGATGTATTTGAATGTTTTCTTTAAATTCCCTCGGGATTTTCGGATAACCACCTAATCATTCCCTCTTAATGAAATTCAAACATTCATCCTGAGACTTGGTTGTGCTTTGTGTTCATCTTTCATACAGATTCTACATTTCATTAAGACTAGGCTTATTCAAATTATCTTTATTATTATTATTATCGGGCTGCCTCCCGGTAGCGCTTTTGTTTAACGTCGTTCGCTTGACAGAGACTCAGAAGCGATTTATTTAGGCTCGGGATCAGTCAAATGCACAATTTCAAGAGCCTCATCGAATGGTAACTTCTTATACGTTTTTAGACGAAGGCCGTTCGTGATGAACGTTCCGTGCTTCGGATGCGTTACCTCGATGGCTCCTGAGTCGAAAACTCTCAATACCGTATATGGTCCTGACCACCTTGACTTAAGTTTGCCTTGAAATAAATGGAGGCGAGTATTATAGAAAAGGACCTCATCACCTATGCTTGAAAATACGAGGTTTGATCAACTTATCATGAAGCAATTTGGTCTTTTCCTTATATTTCGCCGAACAATCGTAAGCTTGAAAGCGAAACTCATCTAACTCGTTCAACTGAGCCATCCTTCTTTCACCAATTAATGCGTCATCCATATTTAAATTCTTAATCGCCCAATAAGCCTTATGTTCTAACTCTACGGGGAGATGGCAAGCCTTGCCAAAAACGAGCATGTAGGGTGACATACCTATTGGTGTCTTAAACGCAGATTCGGTGTGCCCAAAGCGCATCATCTAACTTCTTTGACCAATCCTTAAGGTTAGAATTCACTGTCTTCTCCAAGATTCTTTTGATTCCCCGATTGGACACCTCTGCTTGGCCCTAGTCGAGGATGGTAGGCGGTGCCTAACTTATGAGTGACCCCGTACTTCATTAAAAGCTTATTGAAATCTCTATTAGCAAAGTGACTTCCATTGTCACGATTATTGCTCGAGGTATTCCATACCGGGATATAATATGTTTCTTAAGAAACTTTATGACTACATGTTTGTCGTTAGTAGGTGAAGCAATTGCCTCAACCCACTTTGAAACGTAATCACGGGCGACAAGAATGTGCGATTCCCGAAAGAAGACGGATATGGTCCCATGAAGTCTAATCCCCATATATCAAATACTTCACACACTAATATCGGTTTCTGGGGCATCTCATTTCTCCTGGAAATCCTTCCTGAGCGTTGACAGGCATCACACATCTTAACATAAGCATATGCATCCTTGAAAATAGTGGGCCAGTAGAACCCACTTTGTAACACCTTTAACGTTGTTCTCTCGCCCGAGAAGTGGCCACCGGCCTCTTTATCATGGCAAAACGAGAGAATACTCACTATCTCACTGTCATCAACACATCTCCTCAGGATTCCATCAGCACATAGCCTAAAAATTAAGGGATCTTCCCACACATATCGGTTTACCTCACTAAAAAACTTCTTTTTACGGTTTTCATCAAACTCGGATCTACGAATCCACACTCGTAATAATTAACAAAAGGTGCATACCAAGGGTTCCCATTCTTTCCTCTGCGGGGAAATTTCCTCGCTTAACCGGGAGCATCGTATCCACTACGAACAACTTGCTCATCCCGAAAATGATCATCAATTTCAACCCTAATAGAGTGTTTATTGTCTCCCTGTTCCATCCTACTGAGGTGGTCAGCTACTACGTTCTCACACCCCTTTCGATTCTTAATTTCTACGTCAAATTCTTGAAGAAGCAATATCCACCTCAACAAGCGTGGTTTCGCATCCTTCTTAGCAAATAGATATCTCAATGCAGCATGGTCAGTGTGAACTATGACTTTCGATCCAACCAAGTATGACCGGAACTTATCGAAAGCAAAAACAACAGCTAAAAGTTCCTTTTCAGTTGTGGCATACTTTTGTTGAGCCGAGTTCATGGTATGACTCGCATAGTAGATAGGGCGAAACAACTTGTCAATCTTCTGACCTAGGACGGCTCCTACGGCATAATCACTTGCATCACACATCACTTCGAACCCCTTAGACCAATCGGGTGCTACCAAGATAGGAGCCGAAGTAAGAAGTTTCTTAAGGGTTCGAAAAGCATCTAGGCATGCCGCATCAAAAACACGGGGGCTCCCTTCATCAATTGAAGAGTAAGAGGTCTAGCAATGTGGGAAAAACCTGGAATGAATCTACGATAAAAACACTGCATGTCCCAAGAACGAACGTAGAGTCTTCAGATTTGTAGGCATAGGAAGCTTAGAAATTACCTCTATTTTTGCTCTATCGACCTCTATTCCTTTCCTCGATACCTTATGTCCTAAAACAATTCCCTCAGTTACCATGAAATGACACTTTTCCCAATTTAAAACCAAGTTTGTCTCTTCACAACGTGCAAGCACCTTATCAATGTTCGACAAACACTCATCAAAAGTATTACCAAAAACGCTAAAGTCATCGATAAAAACTTCCATGAAATTATCTATCATATCGGCAAAGATAGCCATCATGCATCGCTGGAACGTCGTGGGTGCATTACACAACCCAAACGGCATTCTTCTAAATGCAAAGGTGCCATACGGACATGTGAATGTAGTCTTATCCTGGTCATGTATATCGATGTGAATTTGATAATAGCCACTAAAACCGTCCAAAAAGCAGTAAAATGCATGACCACTCGACGCTCTAGCATTTGATCAATAAAGGGTAGGGGAAAATGATCTTTCCTAGTCTTATCATTCGGCATGCGAAAATCAATACAAACTCGTGACCGGTAACTAAACGAGTAGGAATAGGCACACCTTTTTCATTAAGCTCAAGCGTGATGCCTCCTTTCTTAGGCACGACTTGCGTAGGGCTCACCCATTCAGCTTCGGAGATTGCGTAGATTATCCCTAACTCAAGCATCTTTACCACGTCTTTTCTTACCACCTCTTGCATATGTGGGTTTAGTCGTCTACGAAACTACGACCGGTTTGGCATCTTCTTCTAGAATGATCTTGTGCTTGCGGATATCGACGCGATCCCTTTTATGTCAACCATCTTCCATCCGAAGGCCTTTTTGTGTTTTTTCGAACGTGGATCAACTTAGCTTCTGCAAAACGGTTAGTGCAGATGAAACAATAAGAGGAAGTAATTCATCAGGTTCTAAAAACACATACTTTAAATGCTTAGGAAGTGGCTTCAACTCCAGATCAGTAGGTGGTTCCTCGATTGACGGCTTTGGCAGCTTACCAGTCAAACCGAGCTCTAGCTTCTTATTCCAGCTTGCGTCAACAAAAGGAGTTGCCTCTAAATGATATACCTGAACTCTCATTTGTGGATCGTCATCCTCTGCAGTGCTTGACTTCATCAGGCATTCTTCCATTGGTTCTTGGTATCCTGCGGGTTAGTGTGCTCCAAAATACAAGGATATATAGCATCAATAGAAAAACAATCACTTTTTTCATCATCAGGATGCTTCATTGCCTTATACACATTTATGGCTACACTCTCTTTCCCGACTCGTAGTATAATCTCTCCCCTCTTAACGTCTATCAAGGTCTCTCCTGTGTTCAAGAAAGGCCGACCTAACAAAAGTGGGGTTTTAGAATCCATATCCATATCTAAAACTACGAAGTCCACGGGGAAAACAAACTTGTCTACCTGCACCAACACATCTTCGACTACCCCAGAGGTTTCCTAACAGACCTATCTGCCATCTGTAAGGTCATTCCTGTTGGCTCTAACGCTCCCAATCCCAACTTCTCATAAACTCCTCTAGGCATCAGGCTCACAGAAGCCCCTAGATCACATAGCACATTTTTGAACACAGTTTCGCCAATGGTAATTGGGATGGTAAAGCTACCTCATCCTGTAACTTGGGGGTATCTTATTCTCAAAGATTGCAGAACATTCCTCACTCAAATGCACCATCTGTTGCATCTTCTCCTTACTTGACAACATTCCTTTTAGAAACTTAAAGTATGGGGGAATGCTCGAAATTGCCTCTAATAGGGAATATTCACCTCTACCTTCCTTAAAAGATTCGAAATTTTGCACGACCACAGGTCGGGATGTCCTTTCGGTTCCCTTAGGAGGATAGGGTAAAGTATTAACATCAAAATCGGGGGAGGAGGAGGAATTCGTTTTTCTTACCTCTTTCTTTAGGCGGTGAGGCTTCTTCTTCTTTGATGTCCAAGACCACATAGTCTTTCTTCGGTGCTGCCCCTTCCAATGCTTTCTTATTTGCCTCAGCCAAAGCCTTTTTCGTGGCTTCTAATTCTTTCCTCATTGCTTCCATTCTCTGCTTGATATTGCCAGTCTCTAAATCTTCGATCTCGACTTCACCATACATAGCTCCTTCACAGTCAACTTCTTTCTCTTTCTCAGCTTTCTCAGTTTCTGCTTCTTCAGCCCATAATTCTTTCTTTTTGTCACTCAGCCCGACCTCTTTACCACTTCGTGTGAACACAGCATTCACATCCTTTGGGTTCCTCTCGGTGTTACTCGGGAGTCCACCACTTAGATTTGTCTTTAGAGTGTCGGTTATTTGTCCTACTTGGGTCTCCAAGTTCCGAATGGCGAAATGTGTGACCACTTTTTGCTCTATAGCATTCTTATTTAACTCGAAACATTCTGTCTAATTTCTCCGGGAGTATCTCGGTGGCCATCTTCGAACACCGAAATTGTTTGGTTGCGCGATTGCTTTGATTATTCGGGTGCGGATGAGCATTCGGATGCGATAGGTGCCGAAATTAGTACTTCTCAACGGTGGCTCACTTGCGATTCGATTGTTTTGCTTGACCACGATTCGATTCCAGCCTTGATTTTGGTTCCAATTTTGATTCTGCTGTTGTCCTTGTGACTGAAATTGCGGGTTCTGACTGTTTTGATTCCAGCCTTGATTCGATTACGGTATGAACTGCGATTACGGGGTTCGATTCCAAGGTCGGTTGTACGGGCTTTGGTTTTGCCTAAAGCCTTGGTTCTGATTACTGTTTCGATTCCAATTCTGATTCTGACCCTGGTTCCAACCTTGATTCTGCTGATTCTGATTCCATTGCCCCTGGTTTCCTTGTCCAACATAATTCACTTCATATTGTTGTGAACCATCACCCATACCATAATCCATTTGTGGCCACTTGGCGATTATCAAAGTTTTGATTCCACTTGTTGCTTTGGCCAAACTCTTGCTTGATTCATATCCATTTGCCTCATCGCATAGACATTCATTGGCTTGTTGGTCATTCGATTGCCGAGTTTGTTGTTGTCTTGGAGTAGGTGTCAAGCTTGTTGTGGATAAGTGGATTTTTTCAACGATACACATTCTATGGCGAGAATGTCCACCTCCACGAGTTGGCACGATGTGTCTTCTTTCTTTCGACTCCATTCGGTCCATCTTTAGTACCATTTCTTGCATCTTGTCATGCATGGCGATTCTCGATCGAGTTCCTCTTTCGGCGACTTTACACTTTCCATTGGGGCTTTCTTCTTCTTTTCTCGATCCCCATTGTCCTTCTCCATCTGCCGCATTTTCTATCTGTCTCATTGCTTGTTACGGTGGTAGATTCATAATATCTCCGCCGCTTGCGGCATTCGGCTTGTTTTGGTCCATCGGCTCTAAGGCCACGAATAATATAATAACTTGCTCCACCGTAGAAAAACCGTGTGGAGGGCATCTCTTAAGCAACCCCCTAAATCTCTCATAAGTCTCTTTTAGTGTCTCTCCCTCGAGGCCATCAAACGAAGAGATTTCTTCTTTCAGATCTAAAATCTTTGCCGGAGGAAAGTACTTTTTCAGAAACACTCTCGTTACATCAGCCCACGTATGTAACGAATCATTTGGTAAAGAGTCATACCAATCTTTAGCAGCTCCTCTTAATGCAAACGGAAAAACTATTAATTTTACCGCCTCGTCACTTACCCCGTTATATTTCATTGTTCCACAGATATGGAGAAAGTGATCCAGAAAGCTGTTCGGGTTCTCAGTCGACTTCCCGTGGAACAAGGCATGTTCCCCCAACATGTTCAAAATATTTTGCTTAATATCCATGTTATTCGCATTAATTGGGGGTACCACTAATTGGGTTGTGCCCTATAACTTCTGTGGGGTAGTGACGTAATCTCGACAAACCCTCGGTCCACTGTGCTTGCCGAGCCATACGATTGGCGATAAACCGAGCTGCGAGGAGGTGGATCATACGGGTTATACGGGTTTTGGAACCTCTGTTGATTTCCTTGATTCTCCAGCATCCGCAGTACTCGATTTACCGTCTCTTGGTCTAATTCGGGTATGAAGTTTTGCATATCCTGAGGATCTTGTCCTCCTCTGTACTGTCCAATCCCTGGCCTCTGATTAAACTGTGCAGATCCCAACTGACGTAGCCCTGTGTTCTCTTCTCTCAATGATTCATGACGAAGGGTCCTCGGTGGAGTTTGCAAAGGTACTGTTGCATTACCACCAGTAGTGGTTGAGGTTTGCCCCTGTAGAGTCTGTTCATCAATGGAATCTTTACCGTTTCGTCTAGTTATGATATCGTCCATTTCTGTAGAGGAATTAGAAAGTGATCTTTCTAATGTCTCTCTTTCTTCAAACAAAGGGTTCGGACTAGCGACTAGGATTTCTCCTCGGCGGCGATTTTCTATGACGTGCGTAAGCTTCGATTTCTTGGATGGGTTCGATGAGAGGTTCTTTAGAGCTTCGAGTCATTCAGCGACAAACAAGAAACAACACGAAAACAAAATAAAAACGACCTAAGCCCGGGCTTTCGGTCAACTTACAAGATATCAAACGTTAGCTCCCCGGCAACGGCGCCAAAAATTCTTGATAGCAAAATAACTAGCTGCTAACTTTAACCAACGAGTATCGGGTCAACGGTAGTATAGTGATAACAAGGTCGAATCCACGGGGAACAACGTTTAAGTACCAAAGTCGACGTAGAACTTGGTTTAGGTCAAGATTGCGGTGGAGAGATATTATACTAGTGCGAAAATAACAAATTAACTAACGGTTTTAGTTCTAGTTATTAAAAGGTATAGCCGAATTATGATCCAACGAGTTATTTTTACCCCTAAGGGAAGACTTGACAGGAAGCGTGTTTTAACCAACCTACCTTTCCACAGTAATTTTAACGACATCCACGGGTGCCAACTCCTAATTCTGGTGTTAAGGTCTGAACAACTCTCACTCAACACCCTATGTGAAGTTAATTAATTTTCCCTTTAGAAAACCGATTAACCTAACATGATTACGCTCTTAGAGTCGCTCGAACAACGATGACAAACCTCTATATTGGAAACGGTCCTAACAACTAGGCCGAATCTACGCAACGATCCCAAAACCCCTTTTCCCACATCTCACCGCAAAATACATTTATAGGTTCGATATGTGTGACAGTGAACTAAATGATCAGTTTAATTCAAAGATGTTCAGATTAAGTTTTAGGACGTGGATTACTCATTAAAACATTATTTTACACGCTACACAACTCCCGTTTAATCCCCCTTAGGGCGTTTTTACTCGTTTTTACATAATTCGACTATACGTACGTTTAGCTATTCATTTTGGCGATAATAACGGAATGATTAACGGAAATTATATTAACGACGGAAAGTAAAAGCGAATTCATTTTTTTATAAGTACATATATGTATTTATATATATAGATATATAGTTATATAGCTAATAATATATATAAGTGCATAAAAGTAAATATACTATATATATATATATATAAGTGCGTAAAAGTAAATACGTAAGTAAATGCGTAAAAGTAAATATATATATATATATATTTATATATATATTTATATATATATATATATATATATATATATATATATATATATATATATATATATATATATATATATATATATATATATATAGATATATGAAAAGCAACAAAAATGAAAGAAAAAGATACAGAACAACGATAAAAATACAAGATGAAGATATATATATATATATATATATATATATATATATATATATATATATAGACTTACAAAAAAGTGAAATTACAACGACTTTAGCAACACCGAACTTCCGATAATTTCCCGAGCATTACAACGATACTACTACTACTAAATTTTTCCCGGCATAATGCCTTTACTAAAACTAAAAGAAAGAAACGAGGGAGTTAGATCTATATATATACACGAGTATATATATATATGGTGTATATATTATATCTCCTCCAGATCTGCTTCTGAATGCGTCCTTATATAGCAAAGTCCAGGGGCCGGTCTAGACCGGATAGGGGCCGATCTAGGCCGGTCGTAATGATGACATTCATCCCCCCTAATTTATATTTTTCGGATAAAAATTATATATTTTGGAATAAAACTTCTAAAATTCATATCTTGAGTTGTAGACCTCCAAAAATTGCAAACGAAATGCCACAATTACGGTCTCGAGAAACTCTACAACTTTCATGAAGGACTCTTCTTCAGAAAACGTCTTCTTGACTACCTCGTGTTCCTCCGAACGTTTTTCGACATTTTTTACGAAATTGAATCAATTAGCCACTTGACTACCATTTGAGTTGTAAAAGTCCGATTGACTTGATTCAAAATCCATTGGAAAGCTTTCTTGAAGATATACAACTTTTATGAAGGAAACTTCTTCAGAAAATGTCGTTTTGATGAGCCATTCGTATTACGAAGATTTTCGGGATTTCTACTAATCCGAATTGATTAGTCAATTGACCATAACTTGAGTTGTAGAACTCCAATTGACGTGATTCAAAGTGCGTTGGAAATCTTATGTGAAGATCTACAACTTTCATTAAGAAGTCATCCCCTGAAAATGCCTCTAAGCTGGGTCAAATCTCCGTCGTAACAGGTTTTGGTTTTAAGTATGTAAGATAATTTGATCCATTTGAACTCGTAAGCTTGTGGCATCTTCTTCTAATCCTCTAAACACATCTTTTAGACTCAAAACATGTCGTTACGTGGAATCTTGGTCAATGTATAATCCTGCAATGAACCACCAAAATACGAAACGTAAATCCGACACGACACTCCGGTTACTAAACCGGTACAAAAACTAGTAAAAACACGATAAAAATACGATATTTTATATAATTATTACTACTTAGATATTTAGATGAAACTTATGAATTAATGACTTAAAATGATATAAAAGTGCTCAATATAATAGCAGAAGCGGGTTGAAATGTTATAAAAATAACAGTGAATTTTTCCGTCATCAGGTTGCATAACACAAAGGCATCACTTGATTATATGCATTCAGACTGCTGGGGTCCATCAAAAGTTGAGTCATTGGGTGGTCACAGATACTTTGTGTCATTCATAGATGACTATTCAAGGATGATTTGGGTGGTGATGATGAAGAACAAAAGTGATGCATTCAGTAACTTCAAGCAGTGGAAGGCCCTAGTGGAGAATCAGTTAGGCAAGAAAATCAAGAAGCTTCGTACAGATAATGGTCTGGAATTCTGCTGGACGGATTTTGATTCATTTTGTGCAGCTGAGGGTATTGCCAGACATCATACTGTAAGGAATACACCTCAGCAGAATGGTGTAGCTGAAAGGATGAATCAAACTCTACTGAAGAGGGCAAGATGTATGCTTTCTCAAGCTTGGTTTATCAAGGAGATTTTGGGCGAGAGGTCGTTAAGACGACTTGCTACTTAATCAACGGAGTCCTCACACAGGGAATCAATCTCAAGACACCATTTGAGATGTGGTCAGGCAAGCCTGCTGACTACTCAGTTCTAGGGGTTTTTGGAAGTACAGCTTACTATCATGTTAGTGAAGGGAAGTTGAAGCCAAGAGCCAAGAAGGGAGTGTTTGTAGGGTATGGTGATGAAGTGAAAGGATATAGGATTTGGTCATCAGCAGAGTCCAGAGTAATCCTCAGCAGGGATGTTGTGTTTGATGAAAATTCTATGTTAAACTCATCGGTGGGGAGGTCTACGAGTCCGAAACCGATCTTGAATCCGATAGTGTTGAGAAACAGGTGGAGCTTCAGGTGGCATCTACTGATATGCAACAATCAGTGGATCCAAATCAACACTATACTGATCTGGATAATGAATCAGAATCTGATCCAATCTAGCCAGCTGAGACCTCAGCAGGGCGTTATACAAACATCGATCAGCAGAGTCTAGCTGCCAACAGGCCTAGAAGATCTAATGTTGGGATACCTCCAAGGAGATATGGGTATGAAGATTTGGCTGGATATGCACTCCAAGTTGCAGAAGAGGTAGAGGTTGTTGAACCTACTACTTACAGGGAAGCAGCGACATGTACAGAAGCATCTCAGTGGCATGCTGCCATGAGAGATGAAATGGAGTCATTGTTGAAGAATCAGACTTGGGAATTGGTCAAACAGCCTACTAACAAGGGAGTTGTGACTTGTAAATGGATTTTCAAGAAACATGAAGGAATAACTAAGGAAGAAGGGGTCAGATATAAGGCACGTTTGGTTGCAAGAGGATTCAGTCAAAAGGAAGGGGTTGACTTTGATGAAATATTTTCACTAGTGGTAAGACACACTTCAATCAGAGTGTTACTAGCAATGGTGGCACAGCAGGATCTAGACTTGAGCAATTAGATGTGAAAACTGCTTTTCTACATGGTGAGGTGGATAAGGAGATATACATGACACAACCTGAGGGTTTTCAAGTTCCTGACAAAGAAAATTATGTTTGCAAGTTGAAGAAATCATTGTATGGTTTGAAGCAAGCTCCAAGGCAGTGGTATAAAAGGTTTGACGAGTTTATGCTTCAAATAGGTTACAACGAAGTCCTTATGATTGTTGTGTATACCACGATCTGTTTGAAAGATGGATCACATATCTATCTTGTTTTGTATGTGGATGACATGTTGATTGCTGCTGCAAGGAAGTCTGATATTCAAAATCTAAAGAACCTTCTTAGGGCTGAATTTGAAATGAAGGATTTGGTGCAGCCAAGAAAATCTTGGGGATGGAGATCTGGAGAGATAGAAGTCAGAAGAAATTGTTCTTGTCTCAGCAGGGTTATGTGCAGAAGATATTAGATAAGTTTGGGATGTCTGCTGCAAAACCAATAGATACTCCTATGGCATCAAATGTTCATTTGTCTGTTTATGCTTCACAGTCGGCTGAAGAGAAGGAGTATATGTCAAGAGTTCCCTATGCTAGTGCAGTTGGCAGTCTGATGTATGCCATGGTTTGCACTAGGCCTGATCTGGCTCGGGCGAGCGGTGTTGTCGGCGGGTTTATGGCTCAACCCGGAAAGGAACACTGGAAAGTTTGTTAAAAGGATATTCGGTACACGAGAGGTACAAATGATGTTGGTCTCATTTATGGAGGTGATACGGGTCCGGTCACAGTTCTTGTGATACGATTATGCGGTGATGTTGACAAGAGAAAATCAATGACCGGGTATGTGTTTACATTGGGAAATGCGGTGGTCGGCGGGAAAGTTACTCTTCGGGCTACGGTAGCCTTATCAACTACGAAGGAGAATACCCGGCTCTTACTGAAGCAGCTAAGGAGGGTATCTGGTTGAAGGAGATAGTCAGTGATTTGGGGTTGCATCAGGATCAGGCTGAGATATATTGTGACAGTCTAAGTGCAATATGTTTAGCCAAGGATCAGGTTCATCATGAGAGAACCAAGCATATTGATGTCAAGTATCATTTTCTGAGGAATGAGAAGAGGGTTGTAGTGAAGAAGATCAGCACCAAAGTTAATCATGTTGATATGTTCACTAAACCAGTTCAGCAGAGTAAGTTTCATCTTTGTCTGGACTTACTGAATATTCAGAACTTATAATCTGTTTCTGGAAACTCTACTGAGGGCAGATCAGTGGAGTGGATGCTGTGGAGATAGTCTGGTACAAGTACATCTGGCATTGACGAATGCATCTGGTACAAGTACATCTGGTTATGCAATCTGTTTGACTATGGTGAGAGTTGAAGTCAAGGTGGAGATTTGTCAGTAAGGTGACTTAAACTCTACATTTGGTGGAACCAATCTGAAGACTCAGCTGTGTGATGGACAGCTGAGAAGTGTATTCGATTCTGTGCATCAGTAGGGTGGAGTCTACTGAGCTTCTGTCAGCAGGGTGTAAGGCTGCTGAGTACTAGAATACAGCAGGGTCCCACATCTGTTAATTCTGTTATGTGACAGATATACAGTTTCATTAAAAGGAGGACACGTGTAGGGGTATTTATGGTGCATCAGACAAAGATTCCTTGCGGCTAGGGTTTAGGGATTTGTGCCTATAAATACAGTTGTTGTTGCATTGTCTGTGTGTTGAAATCTGTAAATTCAGTGCATAATAAAATATCTCTTTTCTGCCCGTGGTTTTTTACCTCTCCCACTGAGGGGTTTTCCACGTTAAAAATCTGTGTTCTTCTTGTTTCTGTTTTCTCCTTTGATTGTTTATGTTTAATTGCTTCTGTTTCTGTTTCTTGCATCTGAAGTTATCTCCATCCATTTTATAACAATTATCAACCACAACAGACTTACCATCATTTGTGTTCTCAACAGAACTATTAGTTTCAGCTCCATGGTTATCAAAAGAGTTGACAATGGTAGCTTCATGGTAGCATTTTCAATACCCGCCTCTCTCACAATGGCATTAAATTGGTCAATACCCCAAAATTTGCCTTTTTCTTGATGTTACTAAGGGAAATTCTATATACTCCACCCCAAAATTTTTACACCAAGACCATCCCGAAACTTTTTTCTGGTTCCGCCATTGATTCAGACAAAAAACACACATAAAATATCAGTTCAATTTGTCTTCATTAGTTGTAAAAAAAGTTCATTTTAAGAAAAGTAAACAATAATATTGGACCAAGGTCTACCTTAGGTGATGGTATATGCGACTTATGCAAGTAGACTTAGATACATCACGTGAAGTAAAATATCATGCATTGGGCACAAAGCTAACAGGCCCTTCTAGCTCATGATAAGTTTACCTAGTCAATTCAGAACAAACTTATAGCCATCTGAAGACGAATAGAATCATATTCTGACAAATACTGCGGGCAAAGACATGCCTACAGTTCCTTATTTATGCAGCTTAAAATACTTTTTTTAGGAATTTCCTGAAATGATTGAAACATTCGACCCATATACTCGCACTAAGCTACATGTGCGTCTTTCTGTTTGTGAAATCAGTAGAAAATACTGACAGCATAACGACAACCAAACACACACACACAGACAGACACATACACCCGAGAATCTCTTGTATGATTTCACAATGGAGTTGGTGATTCATTCTTACCTCTTCAGTCAGCCACTTCAAGGAGTCCCAGTCAATCTCCTCTCTAACAAAAACTTCTTCATATTTAGCTAGGCCCAGATTGCGCAGCCATTCTATGACTGTCTACTTAGGAGAATGACCAGGGGAACCATCAAGAACCTGTCCCGGACATTGATTCATGGCAACATCAGAGGGACGATCAGACTACAAAACACAGCATATTATAGAACAAAGAGATTAAATTTTTCATCCAATAAGTGAGCTAGAAGAAGGAAGAGAGCTGCAAATAAGTGGAGAGTGAAGCAAAGAGAAAGCCAAATCTTAATAAAAAATTCCGTGTCTCAGTCCACTCGAATCTTCTCCGGCCAACTCGGCAACCTTGAATTCGCCGCCGCCTCTCTCAATGATTCACCGCCGCCTCTTTGTCTTCGTCCAATTCCGCTGATGGAAAAGGAAGGCTGAACACTGTCGAGACATTTGTGTTAATAGGGGTAGTTTAGTCCGAACAAAATTATTTTGTCTTTAAATAAATAAAATAATACAAACTGGATTAAAATTTATAAACAGGAGGAAAGTGGACTAAAAGCCTAATTTTCAGTTTCTTTAATAATATATATATATGTACAAAGTTTGAGTGAAAAAACGTTGTTGTTGCCAACATTTATGGTACTACTAATCTTTAGCCACTAACTAATTGATTATTTTCAACATGTGCATTTGTTATTAATGCAATCAATAAGGACAAAATAAACTTGTGCTTATTTCGTGGAGTCAATTGGATAATTAATATTTTGAGTATCATTAAATCTCTTTTACAATTTGTGACTATATATACACACAGTTTCCTTTGATAAAGGGGGGATATTTTTTCCGGTAGAAGAAAATATATTCTATTTTCAATACTCATACACTTTGATGGGTTGTGTAAAGATGTCTGTATTTGTTGCCCTTTTAATAGAGGAAAAGGAAAACTCGTTTTATCCTAATATGACATTTCGGTTGCCCCGAAATAGTCTTTTAGGAGAGTGTTTTTACACGACTCGAGGTTTATTATTTTTTGTATTGTATTACTACAAAAAATTTCGTACAATCTAAGGGCTCGTTTGGATTGAAGGATATAGATAGAAAGGAAAATGAAAGATATTGACGGAAAAGAAGAGAGAGGGGAAGGAGAGATTGTGAATTTATTTTAAGTGTTTGGATAGTACTAGATGGAAAGAAAATGAGGGTTTAAAAGTTTGTTTGGAATATCAATGGAAAAGAAAAGAATTCACAAGATAATAAATGATTTCCATTTTTAGACATTAGGTTAGTGAGAAATTAGTATTAATTTTAAGGTTATTTGAGTAATTATATAAAATATTTTTTTTGAAGGGCTAATTATATAAAATATTCAAAAATATATATCATTTCCTTCCAAATCTGGCTGAAAGTGGACGGAAAACTGACAGCCCAATTTCTATTATATCGTTTCCTTTGGTCTCCTTCATTCACCTTTCTTTTCCTTCTACTATTGATTTACCAAACACCTCTAATTAAAATTAGTCCAAGCCCTTTCTTTTTTTCTCCTTCATTTTCTTTCAATCCAAACAGGCCCTAAAAGAATTGGGCTTATTGAGATGTGTTTGGATGAAGTGATTAGGACGAACACCAATTTGGAATAGACGGAAGTTTCTTTGTTAGATGAAATGGCGTTGAAGACAAATTTCGTATGACGAAATTCATCTGCAATCAGGTATGATTTTAATTTCTATGATTACAAGCCTCATATCTTTAACCCCAACATTGATACAAGAACATTGATGTGAGAAATGATAATCCTACGACACCAAATTATGAATTGGTTAAAGGGGTTTCTCAAGAGAACACTGTAGCATCCATTAAAATGGTTGATAGACTCTAGGGGCTACTCGGCACATTTGTGCTACAAGAGAAGTTTTTCCTTCTAAAAATTCATAGGGGATGAAATTGAGAATGTCTATCTTGAAGATTCTTAATGCGGTGCTACATGTCCGGATATTCAAATTAATGATTTGGTATCAGTTGCTCTTGTAGCAAATGTGGGGGTTAAAATGATCTTTGAGTCTGACAAAATCATTATGAATAAGAATAATAATGATCTTTGACATCATGACTAAGAATAATAATGATCTTTCACATCAGACGATGAATTTTCATTCACTACAACAACAATTTTTTTTATTAAATTTTTTTTTCCATCGAGTGGATGAGACTTAAATGAGATAATATCATTATGTCATAAATCAATTGGTAGATGTTTTGGACAAACTTCTGACTTAGCAACACGTGTTGAGATGTGGTAATTATTAAACATCGAGTGGATGAGACTTAAATGTCAATTTTATGTCAATGGAGATGGAAACCCAACCTAGCTATTTGATTGGAGATCCTATGAATTAGGTTCATATGGGTAATAACGAAGTCTATGTTAGACCTTGGAGCACTATAATAAATTTTGTCTCTTCTATGGTGTGTGATAGTGCTTATAGCTACAATTATTTTTTGAGGGGTGAGCAAAGCTCTTAATGAATTCATTGCCTTTAAGGGTGGTGTATTACCGCAGTATACACTTGATGAATTCACCTATATGAGTGTGGAGTGGGGCCACTCCTATGAGATTCTTTGGCAAAATCTCTAGAGCACTCATGAATGACTAGGCGCGCGCACGGCCAAAATGCGCAAAAAACGGCTTGATCATTGATATTTTAGAGGGTAATGTATTGGTAAAACCACTGTTTTACAACAATTATTCATTGGTTTATAGAATCTTTGCTTCACCAGTGTTTCAGTAAGGTAAGTTTTATTCTTTCTATAACTTGTTCATAGTCCGAAAGACACCAGATTCGATGTGTTACACTCATACATAATTTCAGCACAGTATACAAATTATATATTATATGTTGTACAAATTATTTTAACTATGTGAGATATTTAATAGTAAATGCTACGTACATTCATTATTTTGACCTTAATTACTATTTTCTTCAATATATATACGTTACAAAGTTTGACTGGGAAAAACGTTTTTGTTGCCAACATTTATGGCACTACTAATCTTTAGCCACTAACTAATTGATTACTTTCAACATGTGCATTTGTTATTAATGCAATCAATGTGGACAAAGTGAACTTGTGCATATTTTGTAGAGTCAATTGGATAATTAATATTTTGACTATAATTAAGTCTCTTTTACAACTTGTGACTATATATACATAGTTTCTTTTGATAAAGGGGGGATATTTTTTCCGGTAGAAGAAAATATATTCTATTTTCAATACTCGTAAACTGTGATGCATTGTGTAAAGATATCATTGTATGTCTTTCCCTTTTTATAAAAGAAAAGGAAGATTCGTTTTATCCTAATAAGACATTTTGGTTATCCCGAAACAGTCTTTTAGAAGACTGTTTTTACACAACTTGAAGTTTATTATTTTTGTATTATATTACTACAAAAAATTTACTACGGAAACAATCCCCGATCTAGATTTGTTGAGAAACATGGTTGTGATACAAGATTGGCCATCAATAATAGTGACAAAATAGATAAATATATTCAAAGTAATATGATAATGGCCACATACATATGAATACACTAATTGTTAAAAGTGTATTAGAGGTTAATTATCAAACTCCCCATTAGCTTAAGTTTTTTTGTAGAGATGGTAGTTTAACATGTTATCGAGTGTATGCTGAACTTGAAATGTTTAAAGGAAGGAAGCGGTAAGGGCTTAGTCAACGCATCAGCAAGCTGATTGGACTGGAAATATGTGATACACGTAGGAGTCCATGTTGAACTCGGTCACGAATAAAAGGATAGTCAATAGCAAGCTTCACGCGAGAATGGAAAACCGGAATAGCACTCAACTAGGTGGTGCCAACATTATCAAAAAAAATAACATGGGTAGAAGCATGTGGATAACCAAGTTCCGAAAGCAAAGAACAGACCCAAACAATTTCAACAGCTGCCTCAACAACATAACGATATTCAACTTCAATGGAAGAGTGAGCGGCGGCCTTCTACTTCGTAGAATTCCAGGAAATGAGATTTTTGCCAAGAAATACAAGATAGGCAGAGGTGGAAGAATAGTCATCGTCCTTTTTTCCACCCCAGTCAGCATCAGAAAAGGCATGAAAAGTAAACGGACATGTGGAGAAAAGCTTAAGACCCTCATGAAGCGTACTAGCTAAATAACTAAGAATCCACTTGACAAGTGACCAATGATAATGCGTAAGGACATGCATATATTGACAAGACTTATTGGCAGCGTAGGCAATGTCCGGATGAATAAATAATAGATATTGTAAAGCACCAAGAACCTGACGAAAGTGTGTAACATCCGAATAGGGAGGAGAAGCCACTTTGGTGGAGGAGAAAGCATCAACAGAAAAAGGCGCGTAAACAAGTTTAACATCCTGCATGTTGGTCTTACCAAGCAAATCATGGATTTATTTGGTCTGAATTAATAACATGCCATGCAAATTTGGGGTAACTTCAACCCCAAAAATGTAAGATAATGTGACTAGATCCTTAAGAGAGAAATGTTGACTAAGCTGATCAATAAATACAATAAATACAATATAATTATATATAAATCCTAATTTAGAATTGGGAGGGAAGTGTTTCCCAATATATTGTTCCAATCCGTACGAGAAAGGTGACTGGGTAATTAATGTAACGGATCATAGAGAATTTACCAGATATGAGAAAGAACAGATATCAAACACTCAAACCAAACGCATAGGAAACAAGAACACGATGATTTAACGTGGTTTTCAAAAATGTGCCGACTAGTCCACATGAAGAAACGAGGAAATTATATTATCACAGTGTTTACAAACTTCTGCAATTGATTTTGGTTACCACAGATGTGTATGTATAGCCAAAGAACCTTATTCCGAGCCGCTATAATGACTCTTATCGGAATTTCAAAAAATACCCAGATGTGATCTCAAATCATTTGAATCACCAAATGTAACCAACTCAGCTTAAAGCTAATACAGTTGTGCTCAAAAGACTCCAGTGAGAACACTCGATTGAACATTGATCTCAACTGAACACTACTTCGGCTGAACTCCCAGGCATTAACATTTCAGCTTGATTATCACTCAGCTCAACTCCCAAATTTCAGCTTTGACAAATTTGGACTCTAAGATCAAGTCACCCATAACTAACAAATCTCCATATCGACTCGAACTCTCATTCAAATAGATTGCATAATCAGATGTAATGTACCAGATGCACTTGCCAGTTCCAGATGTACAAAACCAGAACTACTTTTTTTTTCAGACTTGTCTTGCCAGACAGCCGATTAACATCTTCGAATCTTATTCCTCTATATTAGTGAAAACTTCATATGAGGAACCAACTTCAGACGAGAACCTTCTAGATTCAGACGAGATTCTCTGATGTCTTCAGATTCAGACTTGATTGAACTGAGATTTAGATGTGATCAACAGATTCAAACTTAATCATCAGACCTCGGCTGAGAACATCAAGCATGATGCCCGACAGAGTATTCAAATATGTGCACAGATTCAACTCCAATCAAAGTAGATTTAACATATTCATATCAGAAAGATGAGGACATATGTCATCAACAAAATTAGACTTGATCACCAGAACATGTGTGATTACCAGATTCATACGTAATCATCTCAGCTAAACAACAGAGTTATTCAGATTCAACTCTTCTTCAACAGGTACAGATATCTAAATTCAGATTCAGAGTTGTTCATTTACGCACACAACAAAATCCAGGTGAGACTTCTCCATACGAGACTTAACTCCAGATAAGAACTCCACCTCAGACAATAACCTCCCAGATCATATGAGATTCTGATTCAGACATAATCACCAGAATTCAGTTGAGACAATCTCAAATGAACTGTTAAGGCCATATTTATATGATTATTAAGGGTTATATTTCATTATTATTTCCCCGCATTTGCATAATTTACATGAGAATTAAGGGTTTAAGTGTAATTATTTAGTAAGGATGATTTTAATATGGTTATTTGCAAAATTGATTATTTTATGTGTTAAATTAATGGAATTATTATTATTTGAGTTTTATTGAAGAGAATGGATAAAGATGAAGAAATCCGATCCCAAGCAATCCAAACCCGAGCGTTCGCCTCCGTCCGGGATGGACGAGCGTCCATAAAGTCGAACGGGCGTTCAAAGGCATAAAATCAATACGAGAGAGTTCAGCCGCAAAGTGCGAATGAGCGTTTAATCGCCGTCGGGAATTCCGGACGAGCGTCCGGTTGTTCAAACGAGCGTCCGGGGCCGACTTACCTCCGGCCGACTTAAAACTCTATAAAAGCACCGCATTATGAAGCCTTAAACCCTAATCTTTTACACAACTCTTTCACGCATACTTTTACATAAAAGTCGCGGCCGAGAACCCTAATTCCATAGAGATGAATTTCTCCAATCCAACAATCATCTCCAACATGATTGTTGGCTAAAAGCCTTGCAATGAGTCGACGGAGGAAGCTCATCAACAACAAAACCAACTAGAGGAGTTCGATACTAGATGAGTAGTGAGTTAATTTATAGTTTTTCATTACTTTGGATCTGTTTTGTATTGTTTAAGTTTTGTTGAATTAAGATTTGATGAAACGATCTAGGTTTATTTTATGCTTGAATGATTATATGAAAATATATTTTTTAAGTTCTATTTTGTTCAAAGTAATGCAATTAATTGTGTTTTAAGAGATTATGCATGATTAGTTGAGTAAGAGTTTGGAAACAATCTCGTGATTTCGTTTTGATTGCATGTCTAGTTTGTTTGAAAAGATAAACGAAACCTTAGAAATTTGATTGAAGATATTTGATCGAGTTCGTGAAAAATCACTGCTAAAAACTATGTCTTTTTAATCACCATCTAGTTGGGGGTTGTTTGTTGATGGGTGGATTCGTTGCCTTGCTGTGTTTTCCTTTAATTGTTTTAATCAAATCGTTTAGATTAAGTTTAGTTTAAGTTCTAGTTTTATAAACCCTAATTTCCCGCCGTTTTCCCCGCACTTTTCCTTTCTCGTTCGTAGTTGAACGTTCGTCCGCAATAGCGTACGTCCGATAGATTTCGTTTCCAAACGTTCGTTCATTAAATCGAACGCTCGTCCAACTTGTCTGTTTTCTGTTCGTTTTTGTTTTCAGTTTTAGGTTAGTTAATAGTTTTATCTTTTAGTTAGTTTCAACTTTAGTTTGGGTAGATAATTGTGACATAATCGATATAGATTTATACTTGAATTCGATAAACATTCCATTCCGTTAGGACGACCCGTTAACATCCTTTACTACAGATCCTTATACTTGGGGTGTTTCGGTTTATAAATTTTAAAACTAGTTTTTACCGAACATGAACATATCAGACTAGAACCACTCAGCTGACTTCATTCAGCTATGTCTTCCATACACAGATTCAGCTCTAACAGCAAGATTCAGATGCACAACAAAGTGTCAGATGAGTGTTGATTGTTCTCAGCTGAGTTCTGTAGCTCACTTGATTGAACCCAAAGCTCCACATGTTTTTCAACACCCTAGAATCAGATTCAGACATAATTTGCATTAGGACACTTGGAACCACCCTCCTTGAGTTTTTTGTTTCCATGGTTTCTATGCTCTTTGTTGCTACTACTTCCACCAAACCAACAGCCTGATTGTGTGTACTTGTACCAGCTGCATTATGCCCGAGCTCTCGAGTATGAAAAGATAACCTAACATCCTCTAATGACATGGTGTCTTTTCCAACAAAACAAGACTGCACAAAATCCTGATATGATGCTGGCAGTGATACTAGCAAGATTAAAGCTGAATCCTTATCTTTGATCTTAACATCAATATTCCTTAAATCAAGCAATATTGTGTTCAGCTTGTACAGATGATCTCTGAGAGGCGTTCTGTCATACATCTTTAAACAGAACAGACGTAGCTTCAACAACAACTTATTGATCAAGGACTTTGCCATATATAGACTCTCAAGCTTCAGCCACAACCCTGTTGCTGAATATTCTTTAGCAACTTCTGTGATAATATCATCAGCCAAGCATAATAAATCATTGAATGTGATTTCTCCTCCAGACTAGTCATCTTAGTGTTTCCGGCATCCACCGCCTTTGTCAGCGGAGGCCAAAGCCTAGTTGCATCAACAGAGCCTCTTACGATTTGCTATTTTTTTCCAGCTCTTCTTTTTTTTCATTCTTTCTCCAAGTCTGTTTCATTTTTTCCCCAGAAATGGGACCTTTTGTTTTCAATTAACTACATAAGATACTGTGAAAAAATATAAAACACAGTTAGGTTTTTCGTATGAAGAAACTTTTGGTGGTGCAAATCATAAAATGACTTGAAGGATGGATGGATGTATTGGTGGTGTTGATGGGCTAAATGGTATTTGGAGAGTGACGATGCTAGATCTTGTCTAGTAATAATTTAGGCCGTATTTCGTAGTGACAATTATCCAAGATCTAAAAGCTTGTAAGAATATGAGAAGATGAATGGTGTTTGTATTTATTTTTAGACTAGGCCTAGGTTTTTTCCCAAGTTGCATACAAATCCAATGCTTATATTGGAATCAAATCTCTCGTAGTTCCTTGGGATTGTTTATATATAAAACATCTCATCCAGTTTTCTTGTTCCCTAAGTATTGGGGATTCATTCCGTGTCAATCCCTTGATTTTAGGAGACAAACACGGATATATTTAAATAATAGGATCAGAATCATAATGGGAGAAGGATCCTTAGGATCTTCCCATAATTATCCTTTATTATGAACACGTGGGCTATGTCAGATAAGTGAGGCTCGGGCGACTTGCGTCGAGCCTCTGTAGACCGACTCGGCCTGTACTACGTAGACCCGAGCTCCTAGCAACCTAGCCAACCTACGGTGGTGCTATTCGGAAGAATGGGTAAGAGCTCCCACCTGGGGTTCATGTCTGCCCTTAGGCACAAAGTGGGGTTCCTGGCCCATAATGTTGCAGTTTTATGTCTTAAATTATTGTTTGATCAATTATGAGATGAAATATGACGAGGCTTAGTTCAACCTTCGTCATAAGCCCCCAGATTTGCCTGAACCACTCATTGTGAGGTCGGATCTGTTAGAGGTGCTGCTCGGTCATTGTAATATAAACTTGTGGAATTTGTAACGACCTACTCCGCTAGGAGGTAGTGTCACTGTTATGACGCTGTCATAGCGCTTTCTGGGTTTCGAGGCATTCTGCCCACGTCGTCTGAAGTAGAAAGGTTTTTGAGAACTTGTTTGGGGTTTTATAACCCCTGTCGAATCAGTTGTGGCTTTAAGGATATAAAATATGTAAGTCTTACTTCATCAGTCGTACTCTATATGTAACTTGGTAGGATTTCCCATATTTGACGACTTGTTGATGAAGGGATCCCATATCGGCCAGGAGGCCATTTCAAGGCTTGCTGCATCTTCAACCAGCAAGGCGAAGTTGAAGAGGAAGACTGCTGACCTGAAGAAGACGACCTTCGATCATCGGCAAAAACTCAAGGACGTGATGAAGTCCAAGACAAAGAAATTTAACCTCTCAAGAAGCAAATCCAGGCTCATGTGGCCGAACTGACGGCTTTAGGAGCCAAGTATGTGCAATCGGACCTGCGGAGCTTGATTTATGTATGTCCTGCACACTTTATTGTGTGGACCTACGGAACAAGAGCTGATCTGTGGGATGACTGATATGGATTTACCTGACGCTGGCTTCAAGGCCATAAAATACGTAAGCTTGCTTTCCTTATTGAGTCTTATACTTTAATAGCGTTTCTCATTTTTGCCGTTCTATTATGCTGGGAACCTGGGTTGGCCAGGAAGTTTTCCCCAGGATGGGCAAGTCTTCAGCCATTACTAGAGATTTCAAGAAGAAGGTTGCCGACCTGCGGCAGACAAGGGAAAATCTGTAGGGCTCTGTTGAGTCTAATGATAAGGAGATCAATGCTCTCCAGAAGCAACTCCAGACTCTAGAGGTTGAGCTTAAGTCCTCAGAAGAATAGAAGTTTGCTGAGAAGATCAAATTGGAAATTGTTTTTCTAGCTCGGATTTCTGAGGCCATCCAAAATTATGAGGCTTAGGAGGAGTCCACTCGGGCTTTGAAGCTGCTGCTTACTCCTATCCTGAACCACAGATACTTTTGGCATGGAGGCAAAAGGGTCAGGTCACTGACTTTGTCTTGGACAACCTTCCTTGCAAGGCTCTTTATAAGCCTGGGATGAGTGTGGTCTGTGACACTCGGGTGAAGGACTTCAAGGCAGGGATAGGCATTGTGGTCTAAGTACTCTCGCCACCCTGCAACTGCTCTTACTTTGGCTCCTACTTCTTCAGAGTCACAACAGACCCCAACCCCAAATGCTTAGATCAGTAGGCTTATTGAGTACTATTCTTAGTTTTTTGCTTTGAAATTTCATTCCAAAAACACTGTAATCCAACAATTTGATAATGGAAGTAGAATTTGGTTAAGTTCTCAGTCTTAATTTTATTTCGAGCACTTCCTTTAAGTACATGCTTTAATCCGCACTTTCTTTAAGTGCTTCATTAATGGTGGGTATCTTGCTCCCGAGTATGCCATGAATTAACTTGTAGTTTTGGATGGCATACTGATGCGACTATTCTAGGTGTCCAATCTAACCGGTAGTGTACCGGTTCAAATGTAGTCTAGTCCAGTGGTCAAGGTCGTATCCCACAAGGATTTGTGAGGTTAAACACTAAAAAGATTTTATTAATTCGATCTAGGACGCAATAGACAATGAGGTAAGTGCATAATTAACTCTTCTAGTGATAAGGGTGATAAAAGAAAAAAGAAACCTAGCCAAGACAACGTATATATTAAGAAAATCCATGTTAGTATCGTGGGAATGATTTCCTTCCAACCTACCAATGGTGTTCAAATGTGTGAAACGGTGCATTCCTAAGCAAGTAGTTCTCCCTCATAGAAGTGCATGAAACAACTCTCAACCTCCTCCTTGGCCTAGGTGTCCGAAACCTAATGAATTGGCATACTAAGATCTTGAATGCAATGACAATGTAGACACTCCCCGGATAAGAAACCGAGTTCCTCGTAAGGTCGATTTTACCTTCTGGTTCTCCTACCTCGTTCTCACACCTAACATCTCCTTTCGGTCTCCATCAAGTGTGTAAATGCAAGCATTCGTCAATTACTCTAATACAAGCAAGTCATATAATACAAGTAGGAAAAGATTCACAACAATTGAAACTAACAACATTAATGACAATTCACAATCAACATAAGAGATTATACTACTCCTACAACGTCATCTTGGCTTGTGTTGAACTAGCCACTCATGACTATGAACACCAACTTGTCAATGTTAGTATTCAAAATGATGAGAACAATTAAATCAAGGTAAGGGCTAAGAATTTTACCAATCACAAGCTATGAACTCAAAATTGGAAACCTTCATTCTAACTTCAAAGGCCTTCAATGGAGTTGATACACAAAGTGTTAAACTATCTCCAACAAAAGTAGTAGAAATCAAACTTGGAAATCTTAATGTTTACACTAGTAATTAAAAGCTAATTTATTGATAAAATTTGGCTAGAGGAGCCTTGGGGTTGAGGTGCCTTCAAGGAAGAGTGAGTGAGGCTTGGTGTGTGATATCATCCAAATGGGAGTAAATGAGCTCTTTTAATTTTCTAAATTCCATTTGCCGGTCTGTGCCGGACCCATCTCGGCTTGCGCCAGAGCTAACAAGGTGGTTGGATCTATCATAAAACATTAAATGCTCCATCTGATCAAATTTTGAATTCCGGTGCGCGGCGAGGATGTTCCGGTTTGCGCCGGATACACAAGAGAACCTTATGTTTTTAAATTAAAACTACACGGCATGAACTAGCTGACTTCCGGCCTGAGCCGGATACAAACCAAAATGCAGATTGCTCTCTTGATGCTTGAATTTATTCCCTAACACTCTTTAGGCTTCAACACACCCAAAATCAAGGCTCCATACCTTGGTATCTGTGCTGCAAGACAAAAACACGAAGATACCACGGGTAAATCTAATAACAAAATTAGGCTAAAGAGCCTCAAAATATACCAAAATAATTAGTTCTTCTAATATGTACTATGTACAAAAGGTGGTCCATATCATCACACTAATTGCTAAAATTGATACGAAAACATCACTAAATGCTCAAGAAATGGGAATAAAACTGTTGGTCCCTTGAAAAGGCTGACACAAGTTTAGATGGGGGTGAATAAACTTGTCCCCAAAAACCTAGATTTGAAACAACTTAGGTTCATCTTTAAACTTGTGTGTATTTAAGCTGACTGAGTTGAGTATAAGTCTGATTGGCTTATGCTTGAACTGAGTCAACCGGGCAGCGGATAAATTTTAGCCTTTTTAAAACTGATCTTGTTGTATCTATGAAAATGCTTGTATGCAAAACTGAATTCTGGTGAATGTCAGTTTGTGTACTGTGTATATATCAATCAATTTTGATTCAGTCTTCTCTGTATAAATCAAATAAAATCAAATAAAAACAATCACAAATAATGAAATGTAAATAACGATAACTAAATGCGTAAATTAATGTAAGGCAAGAATTATAGAGGTTCCAGGTGGTGTAATCCTGTCATTCCTCTCTTCCCATGTGATGCGGAGGAAAATTCCACTAGTTCTCTTTGAGGTATCCGGTTACAAAAAGCCTTAAACTAATAGTCCTTGACTAATCCTAGCTTCACTATCTAAACAATCAAAGAACAAGTTGAATTGCTGCTCTCCAACTTCTTGCACACACTGGTCCTTGGAGGGTTGTACGGCCTCTTCTCCTACTACCACCACAAACACAGTCTACCATTACTGTAAATACAACTATATTTGACAAATCCTTGACATGATTGGTTCACAGTCTAAAACCTTTGATAAAATCAAAGTTGGGCTGAGAATCAAGTGAATGATTCTTGCTCGTGGTTCTTCAGAGTGTTGGATCTTGATTAAATCTTTGTAGCTTGAACACTTCAATAAATCTAGATATGATCTCGTTGAGCACAAAATTGATAGCAATTCGGATGAACAAAACTTGATCCCAAAATGCTTGCAAACTTGTATTTGTTTCCGTGTTTGATCCTTGATGTCAAGTCCTCTATTTATAGTGTGAGGTCCAACGTTCATCTTGCCTGAATTTGAATCCATTAGCTATCAACGGCTATCTGTCAGATTGCAGTGACCGTTCTGAAATGATAGTCCTTCATCCAATAAGAATGCTTGATTCGCAACGGTCGAACTCTCCTTCTGCTTTTTGGATGTCTTTTAGCTCTGAGTTGTTTATGAATGGTTAGTTTTAAGCTTTAGAAAACTGAGTGAGTCGGTTTTTAGTTTACAGCGTTAACTGAGTTTTTACTCTTCTTCAAAACTTAGTACGCTATTTCCATCTGATTTATATTGACTTAATCAGTATACACCATAACTTATAAATCATCTAAGATATCATTGTCCTTATGTATGTTAGGTCTTGATACAAGATCCATAAAGTCAGTTCAGGTCATCACAGTCTTGCCTGAATTCTAACCTTATAGTCTCGGCTTTGGTCATGATAAACTGAGTTTGAACCCTCATTTCTTCAATCTCCACTAATTAGGTATTCGGAGTCAAAGAGTTAGGTCAGGTAGTTGACAAAATGGCTTGTAATGTTTAAGCTCGGGTGTTGGCTAACCGAAGGGGTAAACAAGGATAATTAAAGAGAACAAGGCAAGATAGCAAGAGTCTACACCTTCATCTCAACAATCAAGTATCACTCCAATTAGTTACTTCCCAACTTACATTACCCAGATTTATGAAATTGAGCTCCAACAATGCCTCATTTGACTCTCCAACTATTGCTTTCTATTTACACTTTCCTTGAGCTTCCATTGCTTATTTATAGCTCCTTGGAAGCTTTATTTGAAAAATTGGAATTTTTGATAAATTGAAGGGGTTATTTTTTACTCAAAAATGGAAAACACCAATGGACTCCGAACTTGAAAACATGCCTTTGGAAATATTACCTTATTATTTTGTGTAACACTTTACTTGTATACATTATTTGTAATATGACATATTATTGTATTGTATAAACAATTAATATGTCATAAAGTAACTCTATTTTTTCCTTTTATGTAATAGCCGCCCATAGGAGTATTTAGCCGCCCATAGCACTTAATACTCTACTAGGACCTCTCACCTTCAAGCTTGTATCTATTAATACTCATTCTTTTATCTTAAATAAAAAAGTTGAGTTTACTCAAGTACTATTGCTTTCTCAAACTCTCTTCAATGCCACATCAACTTGTGCCAACTAATGTCGTCCAGCTCTTATTTCCAATGCCACTACCCACACAATCCATAGAAACTTGATAACTTGAGGGATGTCAAGGGAATGTAGACCAAAATTAGGATAAGGGTTGGATTATAATGAGGTTAATCATGAATGGCGATTTCGAGTGGGGTCTCGCCACTCTAACAAGGTTGAAGTGGGGGAAAAGGGGAATTTATGTTCAGGAAGGCCATTTGGCTATGGTCGAGTCAAAGTTATGCCAAAAATTGTCATCCCTACTCTGATTCCAAACACCTCTTTATTCCGTCTCAAAAGAATACCAAGCTTAAGTTCTAGTTACAAATAACAGGATGCTTGCATATTACGTGAATGATTGCATGTTAATAAGAGATCAAAATATACGTACCCAGTGATTCACACTACCATCAAAGATTTGTGAGTTAAAATGTACCTCTAATTCGTCAAGGTTGTTCATTTCATTAAAGCATTCACTCTTTAATTGCAAAACCTTACCTTGTGTCAAAAGGTATTTTGTCTTACTTGACATGCTCGAAAATAGTCAAAATTAAGTGCTTCTCAAGTATCTAGTTAAATTAATCGTTGTTAAACTAACTACGTCTTCCACTCCCCACTTACGAACTTGCATTGTCCTCAATGTAAGGTGAGTAGTAAAGATATAGTTAGGAAAACAAAGAGGAATCAAAAAGAGCAAAAATAGTGATGAAAGGGGCAAAAATGTGGTCGGCGTAGACCGAGAAGGTATCGGCGTACGCCAAAATGTGCAAAATAGAGAGTGTGTGTGTGTGCCTAATGGGAGCGGCATGAGCCGAGGTACGCCCGGCGTGAACTGGGATAACCAAAACAAATGGCATTGAATCTGGCTTGCACTGAACAAGGTCGGTGTGGACCGATTCACCCAAAAGGGATGATCGAAGCGTGCCAACCAGAGGCGGTGGAAGCCAAAACATTGTCGCACAAAAATAAAGAACTAGGGGGTTCATGCATGGGGAATCCTGGAAACAAGCATTACAAAGGAAGGAGCGTAGCATAAATTCAAATAGGAAGAGATCAACTAGGTAACCCATGGAATAAAACATGTCAGCCAGATGTTTAACAATACAACCCAAGTGCTACAAGATCAAAATCAACCAAAGAGAAAGGGAAATTGTTTGCTAAGAACATTATTATTCAACAAATACTAGCATAAAACAAGCACAACTCAACCAACACAACAAAACTCGATCAGTGTCACTGGACTCAGCAGAGGAAGAAACACCAGGCAAATCAAAAGGGAGGAGTGCATACTTAGATCGATGACTAGGAAAGATCACATCACCGGGAAGTGATGGTACACCATCCATATGAGCACCGAGATGAGAGATCAACCAAGAAAAAGGTAGAGGTTTGCGAAAGTTCCGCCTTGACTTGGCAAAATAAACGGCCGCACGACGAATGAGAACGCCTCAGACAATAACTGCGCCAACCTTAATGGCGTACAGAAGTAGCTTCTCATCATCGGTGATCTCTGAAAAGTTGGAGGTGGGGAAAACACGGGAATTAATGAAGTGTTTCCCCGCCCTTTTGTCGGTGGACAAGTTATACGCATTAAAATCACAATCCGGCCCTTGCTCACGTGGAAGTAGAGTAGCAGTAGAGTCAGAAAGCCTGAAAATCAAGCCACTCATATGATCAAGATCCCATGCCTCCTCATAATGGCTGTAGGTAGGTGCATGGTGCTGTGGGATGGAAAAGCGTCACTGATCGCAAGAGCGGTGAAGAGGACAAGAACTCTCCGGATAGATAGAAAACTGGTGGCCTCCATGGATGGGGTTTCAGACAAAATAGCATAGAATTCATGCACCAAAGAGACATTAATGCGGCCCCGAGGAGCCCTAACGAACCTTTGACCCCCTCCCCACTCAATACGCTTCAACGCGTGTCCTCAACCTTTTGGGTGTTCAAACCTTTTTCAATCTGTATTGGTGAGTGAAGGTAGTTCTCCAATAATGAGTGCGTGCAATTTTAGACCTATAGTCAAAGATGCATGATGGTGCTCATAGGAGATTGGATTCAGGAGAAGAGGGATAGGGAGAATCGGGTGGTGAACGTGTTGCAGAAGATGAAGAGGAAGACATGATGGATAGACGGAAGGGAAGAAAGTTGAAGAAGTAAAGGGGAAAGAGGAAAATTATAGAGTAAAGCAGGATATAGGGTTGTGGGGGAATGAAGGGGAAGAAGAAATAAATAGGAGAAAAAGAGAAGAAATGAGGATAAATAAAGTCTAATCGGTTATCCCATCAGAGCGCTTCCGGTGCAAACCGGAAGGTTATCGGCGTACGCCGAATCTGAAAAAGCTGCCCTAGATTCTCGGGATTTAGTATGCTGAGGGTGCAGTGTATAGGTCATCCGGTGCAGACCGAGGAGATTCCGGTGTAGACCGGAAAGTGCCCGGCGTAGACCGGATATGCATAAAAGAGTCTTAGTGTGTGTTGTTCTGGCGTGGACCGAGATGGTCACGTTCTGCGCCGTAATGGCCTAAACAAAACAGTAGTGAAAAAGTGTTCTATGCCAAAACCAAAACATGCAAGACCATAAGAGAAGGAGCTAAGTACAGGTAATGCAACAAAGATGATGGCAAAAGGCATGCCCAAAATATGAAATCAAACTACCATAAACACACAAGATCGTAATGGCACAAATACTAGCATGTCCAACAAGTAGCAAACAACATTCCCAATCATAGCACACATACACCCAAGTAGCAACATCACACATAGTTTGCAACATTTTAAAAGAAAAGTCTAGGCCACAGACGGCCATCAAAACAAACAACGTAAAGTTTTAGGTGAATGTCAAGGATAAACTCAATCATCATGATCAGACTCAGAATCAACAATGCTCTGCCTCTGCACCGCATCAACAAACTCAACATCACGCTTCCCAACTATGCTCATTGGAGCAAAACTCATCAGATGCACTAAACCAGCTCCCTAAAAGTCTACTGTATGAGGATTACTCAGCATCTGAATAGGCTCTGAAGACAATACAGAAGATGCCAGAGTCTCAAGTCCAACACTAGCAGCAACAGTAGACATGATCAAAGTACCAACCAAACCCAAACTGCTCAACCTTGTACTGATCGAAGAAATAGAAAACGGCGTACTAAACCCGGTAGAGAAAACAGCCCCAGCACATGTACCTGTAGACACAAAACAAGACACACCACTAGAAGACATGGAAGTTCAAGGACAAGCTTGGTGGGATGTGTGAATAGGCACGACAGGTACCCGAACAGGTAGAGTATAAGGATCACACTGACAGGCCTCAAGGTCATCTGAAATGTACGCAGCAGCAGGGTAAAGATCGAGTCCAAAGAAAAGCATGCTGACCTCGCAAACCAACATGCAAATCATCGGCCCACCAGCGAGCTCTCTCGAAACCTAAGGTGCGATTTTCATTATGGGCCACCTGGCCACCGTGAAGGAAAGCCATCTCGGACTCAAGGAAGTCAAGCCTAGCTATGATAGCAGTGTCTTGGATAGGATCCATGCCAACAAAAGAGGTGCTAGATGAGCTAGGTTGCGGTGTACTACAAGGGGGTAGGCCTTGGGACCGGTTAGGAGCCTCAAAAGGTGGGATAGTACGGGCAGCAGGAAGCTCAGGAAGGTGAGAACCAATCAAGGTTGTAGAGGGTGGGATGAATCTATCACCGGGGAGACTACGAACTTGAGCTTGGGCGCAAGGTTCAGAAATAAGGCATGGAAAGGCATGTTTCCATTCCTAGGACGATTGTCGGCAAACTCTATGGCCTTCTTATGGATGAGTTGTCCTACATCTACCGGAATCTTCTTCATAATTGCTAACGCGAGGCAAGATTCTTCATAGGTAAACGCACTAATGTGTCTAGATGGATAAACATTATGTCTCAAAAAGTGCTTTAAGGCTCTAATATCCTTGGTACACCCACCAAACTTCAATCTTTTTTCAACCCAGGTGGCAGCAGGGTCAAAGGTATTCTGAGAGCCTCTAAAGCTCGCTGTTGCACCTTTGCCTCTTCATCAAGCTTCCACACAACGGAGTAGTCCCTCTCATATGGGATATCAGGAATACCATAAAAAGCATTAATAGCATCAGGTGTGAAAGGGGCTTGAGTGGTGAGAACAGAAATGGAAGCCACTTGCTCATCTTCCTTAGGCTCGACAATTGAGAGCATGGCTTAAAACTCAGCCACCATCATGGCATTGACAATCTCAGTCCGGGTTTCTGCAAGCTTTTGCCAATTACTGCTCTCAATGACTTAATGAAAGTGCGTAAGAGAATCAAGATATACACCATGCTCGAGGAGTAAATTACACATACCAAAATACTCATCATAAAGCTCACGAGCATTTTGAGGAGCGGTTTTCTTAAAGGTAATAGTTTTCTCGATATTGGTGAGAGGACGGGGTTGATGGATGGGTAAAGGTATAGACGGAGTACTAGTCTTACGTTTCTTGCTGAAGTCCATTTTACGAGTATTGGAGGGTTCCGGCCATGACTAAGGTGGTGGTCAAAATAACAACGACAAATCACCCAATAAAGGTCAATTCCATCCTCCAATTTCAAAAATTAAAACGAGGAACAATATTGAAGGAATAATTGAAATGAAGGAGAAACCCGATTACCTTGTTGTTGTGTTGATTTACCGGAGAAAATGAAGAACAAGGCCGGAAAAGATGGTGACACGCCGGAAAGATTGGGTGTGCCCTCGAAACTGAAATGAACCGATTGCGTAGGGGAGGAAAAGAGAAGAAGAAAAGAGAAGAAGATTTGGGAGAGTGAGGTGTGGTGTAAATGGTGGTTGGGTAGAGGGGTTTTTGTGAATGGTAGTGAAAAATAAGTGAAAGTGAGTGCAAGAAAGGGAAGAAAACCGATAAAAGGGGAGTTATGGAGAGAGAGAGAGAGAGAGAGAGAAAAGATAAAGAGAAAACCGGTTTAAATTTCAGAAACTGCTGCTCCGATGTAGACCGGGAACTATCCGGCGCACACCGAAAACACTGACAACCCTTCTGGTTTTCCATCTGTGATCCCGGCGCAACCCGAAGAATTACGGTGAACGCCGTGTACAACTCTACCAAAAAACAGAGACTTTCCCTCCTAATAAGCGTAGGCCGGCTCAACCCCGGCATAAACCGAAAGACTAGAGGAGTCCAAAAGTTGATTCATATCCAATGTCATCCACCAAACTAACTAAGCATGATTTGACAATAAAGATTATACAATTACGGGCTGCCTCCCGGTAGCGCTTTTGTTTAACGTCGTTTGCTCGACGGGATTATACGGTAGAAAAGATGAAATTTATACAAATTATCGTGCAGGGATACTACCAATACTCACATAAGCATGCAAATTCAAGCACAGAAACCAACTAAAAGATAACTCTTAATGAATGATATGTAAGATAGTACCCGTAGTTGATAAATTTATAGTCTATAGCTAGACTATGCATTTTCTTCAGTCAAGTGGAGGATCTTCAAGGAACATAACTTCATCTTCATGAGGTATGCCCTTCTCTTCAACAATAAGTTTAACTCAATGACTGTTTGCAAGAAATGTTGTCTTACTATCACTTAACTCAACCACTCTAGACGCATGTACTCTGGTGATGACAAATGGACATGTCCACCTGGATCTATGTTTTCCTGGAAATAATCTTAAATGTGAGTTATACAAAAGCACTTTGTCATTCACATGGAACTCTCGATCAAAGATCTTCCGGTCATGAAATGACTTGGTTCGTTCCTTGTAAACTTTTGCGTTCTCGTATGCATCAAGGCGAAACTCATCAAGCTCGGTGAGTTTGAGCAACCTATGATCACCAACTAGCTCGGGGTCAAAGTTAAGAAACTTAATTGCCTAATAATCTCGGAGCTCCAGTTCCACGGGCAAATGACAAGACTTGCCAACATACAATCTATACGGTGAACATCCTATATGTGTTTTAAAAGCCGTGTGGTAAGCCTAAAGTGCATCATCAAGCTTCACCGACCAATTTTTGTGGTTAGCGTCTACCGTTTTTTCAATGATCCTTTTCACCTCTCATTTTGACACTTCTACTTGCCCACTTGTTTGTGAGTGGTATGGTGTGCTGACTATGTGTTTCACGTCATAGCTTTCAAGAAGTTTAGTGAATAATCGATTGCAAAAGTGTGAGCCCCGATGACTAATGATAGCCCGTGGAGTGCCATATCTACTGAAGATGTTCCTTTTCAAGAACTTCAATACAACCTTGGCATCATTAGTGGGGTAAGCTTGAGCTTCAACCCACTTGGAAACATAATCAACCATATTACTAAAATGAATTTGTTACCTTGTGAGTGAGGGAATGGACCCATGAAGTCGATGCCCCATACATCAAATAGTTCACACTGCAAAATGGTTTGGAGGGGCATCTCGTGCCTCTTGGATACATTTCCCCACTTTTGGAATGCGACACAAGTCTGAGCAAAACGATGTGCATCCTTATAGAGTGTAGGCCAATAAAAACCACATTTCAAAACATTGTATGCGGTTTTCCACCCGCCATGGTGGCCTCCGGTTTCTTGATCATGGGAAAAGGAGAATATACTTGAAATTTCATTGTCGGGAATGCATCTCCTAATGATGCCATCCAAAAACTTCTTAAAAGGGTTCGGTTTCTCCTAATAATAAAATTTCAAATCGTGAAAGAATCTCTTCTTCTTTTGTCATGTCCAATTAGACGGAACATACTCACATGAAAAAAAATTAACAATATTTGCAAACTATGGTGAGCTCTCCTACGGTGTTGAACCGACATGAATAAGATGCATGGTTGGGGGAGAATCTTCCATCAAGAGTTGTTCATCCGGGAATCGGTCTTGAATTTCTCTTCGTTTCCTTTCTTCTTCAAGGAATTCCACCCGGCTTAAATGATACGCCACGACGTTCTCACTACCCTTTTTATCTTTGATCTCAATATTGAATTCAGGAGTAGGAGGATCCATCGAATGAGTCTCGGCTTAGCATCCTTCTTGTTCAATAAGTATTTCAAGGCCGCATGATCGGTGTAAACAATGACCTTGGACCCAACGAGATAGGGTCTAAACTTGTCGAGTGCGAACACTATTTCTAATAACTCCTTCTCGGTTGTTGCATAGTTGACTTGGGCGGAGTTCAATGTGTGAGAGTCATAATAAATTGCCTTAAGCACCTTCTCATGACGTTGACCTAGAACGGTCCCAACCAACAAATCACTCACATCACACATTAACTCAAAACGTAAACACCAATCCGGTGGCACAAGAACGGGTTCACTAGTCAACTTCTTCTTCAAGGTTTCAAATGCCTCCATGCATTTCTCATCAAAAACAAATGGTACTTCCTTCTCTAGTAAGTTACTAAGAGGTTTGGAAATACAAGAAAAATCAGCAATAAAATGCCTATAGAACCCGGCATGCCCAAAGAAACCTCTTAACGTCATCAAGTTAACCGGAGGATGCAACTTCTCAATCACATCAATCTTTGCTTTGTCTACCTCAATGCCTTCCTCAGAAATTTTGTGTCCCAGAACGATGCCATCCGAAACCATTAAGTGACACTTCTCCAATTAAGTACTATGCTTATGTCTTCACAACGTTGTAACACGCGTTCCAAATGAGAGAGGCATTCATCAAAAGAATCTCCGAAAACGTTGAAATCATCCATGAAAATCTCCAAAAATTTCTCCACCATGTCAAAGAAAATTGCCATCATACACCTTTGAAATGTAGCTGGAGCATTGCACAATAAAAAAGGCATTCTTTTTTCAGCAAACATCCCATATAGACAAGTGAAAGTCATTTTTTCTCTGTCTCCCGCCGCAATGAATATTTGCAAGTAACCCGAATAACCATCAAGAATGCAATAAAATTTATGCCCGCACAACCGCTCCAACATTTGGACAATATACTGAAATGGATAGTGATCTTTCTTGGTATGGTCATTTAGCCGTCGAAAATCAATGCACATGTGGTATCCTGTGACTTCCCTTGTTGGGATCCATTCACGCTTGTCATTTTCCTTCACCGTAAATCCACATTTCTTGGGAACAACTTGAGTAGGACTTACCCATTCACTGTCCGATTTTGGAAAGATAATACCCATCTCCAATAATTTGATAACCTATTTTTTAACAACCTCTTGCATGTTTGGATTCTGACGGTGTTGTGTTTGAGCACATGGCTTTGCATCTTCATTTAGAATAATCTTGTGAACACAAATCTCGGGAATAATTCCCTGAATATCCGCCACGGTCCATCCAAATGCCTTTTTGTGTTTTCTAAGCATCCTCAATAGCATGTCTTCTTGCACATTGGTTAGTGATGAAGAGATAATAACAGGAAGTAGATTATCATTCTCAATAAAAGCCTATTTCAAGTTAAGAGGAAGGGTTTTCAATTCAAGATTCCTTGGCGGCTCCTCCGCTGAAAGTTTCAATACCGGGCCATTGTGCTCGAATTCCAAATACCGATGCCATGGTTGCTTATTAAATGTACGACCGGCATCAAGGTGAAAAATCACTGCTTGCATTTCTTCATCATCATGTTTACCGTCCAAGACAAAAAAGGCTAAACATTCCTTGAGCTTATCTTCATAAATCTGCAAGTTAGTGTTGGTCCCTTGAAAAGGCTTTGGTTAAGTTTAGAGGGGGGGTGAATAAACTTAACACTTAACACTTTTGAAGTTAACAAACTCAGCAACTTCAGCAGCCTGCTGATACTTCAGTAGCCTGCTGATACTCAGTAGTCTGTTGACTGTGAGTTTACTGAATTTGTGCAGTGGAATTATATCAAAAATTAAGCCTTATTACTTGTTGTAAAATATGATACCAAGTATTAGATACTTAGTAGTGTATGTGTGTGAGTTCATTTGCTAGATTCAGTAGGTTGATGTGTGTAATAAACTAAATGCAGAAAGTAAGTAGGCAGATTTTATAGTGGTTCCAGGTGGTGTAATCCTGTCAGTCCACTCTTCTCCTGTGATGTTGGAGGTAATTCACTAGAGAGATTCTTGAGATAGCTGTTACAAAAATCCCTATGTTGCTTGTCCTTCACCAATAACTATGGCTTCACAAACTGAACACTTGGAACATGTAGGATTGTTGTTCCAAAGTCTTCCACTGGTCCTTGAAGGGTAGGATTGCCTCTTCACCAGCTCCACCACAAACAACAGTCTTTCACACAGATGTGCTTCACTGTCTTCAACATATTTCTTGTAAAAGAAAGATTGAATCAAGTAAATGATTCAGTTGCAGCAGCTTGATGTCTTCAAGTGTGTAAACTTGATGTAGCTTGAATGCAGATTACACTTGAAGATTTTCTCTGGATCAGTAGCCTTAAGCTCAGTAGGGTCAGCAGGGTATTTTCTTGATTTAATTCTGATTGCTCAAAACAGATTCTCAATTTTCATCAATGTTCATCACTTGTATCTGAATTAGGAGTCCTCTATTTATAGGTAGAAGTCCTTGTAAATTGTATTTGAAATTCAAATAAAGCCGTTCCAGATTTTGTCCCATTTGACTTGCTTTCTGTCACAGTTCATAGTACAGACACAGTCAGACTGCTTTTTGACAGTTTACAATCTGTCCACCCTTTGACTTCTATCCGTTGGATAATCCTCTGTATCTTTCCAACGTCCATTTTGATCTTAGCCATTGATTTGTTTTAAAAAAATCAGAGGTTGTTAGCTGTCCCTATCCTTGTTTTCTTCCAATGTAATCTTGAATAAATCGAGGTATATGTATCAGCAGGTTCAAAAGTCTGCTAAGATACATATCAGTCAGCTGAACCATAATTTGCTGTGTATAAGACACAATGCAGCTGACTTCCTTTATCTAACTTTTATTTGTGAAGTTAGATTACACCATTTAATCATAACTAAGTTCCAGTCACCATCCAACTTATGGAACTTAGACCTTGTATACAAGGTATATGTAATCAGTTTAGGTCATCACAGACTTCCCTAAATTATGATTCCATATCCTTGACTTTAATTACTAAGTTTGATCCCTTAGCCTTCATTAACTGAGTTTGAGCCCTCAGCCATCGGTCTTCAGCAGGTCCTCACTAGTCTACTGACCTAGCTACCCTACTGATATATACCAGTCTGCTGATATAGACCAGCTGACCATTACAGTGCTTGTTTGATCAAACCTATACAAAGATCAAACTCTAATTAAACCTATACATTTGATCTAGACAACTTTTTGCCTTAGCACTATAACAGCTAGTCTGGCACTCATCACTAAAACTTAAAAATAAGTCCAACAATTTCCCCTTTTTGGTGATGATGCCAATACCCTCTCCTAACAGCAAAGCAAAAAGATTAAAAACAAAAACAGAACAAGTAGTCATCTTTCATTATAATGAAGTGTTCAAAGTTATTACAGTCTAGAACAGCACGTGATAAAACATATAAAGTGTGCTGATCTACTGTCTTCTTTCTCTTTCTTCTCTAGCTTTCTCCACTTGTTCTTGGTAAGCTCTTATCTCTCTGATCATTTCTCTCATCCAATCATTTTCAATCAGAGAGAAGTCAACATGAGGATTCACTTGTTTCCACCAATGCCATGCTTCAGGTAGAGTAAGATTGATTTGATGTACTCTAAAGCCTAAACGCATGTATACTTCTTTAAACTCATTCAGTGACTCCTTAGCATTTGTGGTAGGTAAACTTCTTCCACCTCTTCTTCCACCTCTGTGTGCAGCCCTCAAGGCTTTAACTCTTGCTTCCGAAAATTTTAGTCCAAGAAAGGAATTGAGTCCCTCATGGAAACCTTTATCATGATAAGGTCTTCTTTTGCTGTTGTAGACTCTCTTGTATTCTTTGAGAAAATCATCAGTAAGTGGAAGTCTGCCTGGCGCAGACTCTCTGAATGCATTAGTATCATATTCCCATCTTTTCTTGGCAAAAATTCTAGCAGCCTCTTTTGCTACTGCTGTTTGGCTCTCTTCCCGCTTATTGACATCATCAACAAAACAGGACTGTAGGCCATGCACACTCTCCTGAGTCAACACTAGATTGTTCATCTGACCTTCAATAATTTCAGTCCTAGTGTCTATTGTAGTGATCCTTCCTTGCAGTGTTTGCTCCAGCAGGGTTATCCTCTCAGTAATTTTAGGATCCATTACAGCAGGTTGAGGTGTAACAGCAAGTGCAGCAGGTCTATGTACCTCAGCAAGGTTATCTAACTTCTGATGAATAGAGGCAAGTTGATCTTTCAAAATTTTCTCCTTCAGTGTATTGCCCTATTTAATTCCCCTCACATCTTGTGTTAGATCAACAATGGCATACTGAGTAGATGTGTAGCTTGAAGCAACTGTCTAAGTAGACTTTCTATTGTTATCCACCATGTTCATCAGTTCTTCAAATCTTTGTTCCTGTCTATCAAGTTGAGTTCTTAACTGTGTCATGTCATTCCTGACAGCCCTCAACTCATCCAGGACATGTGTTGGTACCCCACCATCCATTCCTCCAGCAGCTCCATGTCTCGGATTTCATCTAATGAAAAACAAACAAGTAATAAAATAATCCGGTTTACCCCAAGTGCAGGGATCGTAGTATAGTAGCTACAACCGGAATCGAATCACAGGGAATCGAGGTTGGTCTAGTTCTTAATTTCTCTAAAGTTGTCACGAAAAATAAAACAAAACAGAACTAAGAAAAACGAAAACAATAAACTGGACAGAGGATCTAGAATCCAAAGCCAGGAAAGATAGTTGCGAAACCTAAATCTAAACTATAAACTAGAAAGAAAAAAAAACAATAAACAACTGTAAAGTTGTGACGATGATCATGGTGAGTAAACAACGAACAAGCAATGATCCACCGTTCCCGCAACCCTCAATTTCCTCTCTAAGGCTATCTTGTGAAGATTTAACTAAAATTGTGATTCACCTATCAAAAGTATGAATTTCTAATCTCTTAGATAATTCGTCTATTAATCTCGTCATCTCTCGATCCTTAAAGATTAACGCTTTCAAAACCAAGGTGTAAGATTTATTCAATCTAGCAACCTAGATTTCTAACCTAACAACTCTCATTATATATAGGTTAAAGATCCAATCTTTACTATGGTGATCTAGGTTTACACCGACTCTCGTCACATAGTAAACATCAACATCAATACATCTCTCGATTTAAATTGCATAACAATAATAAGCATATAGAAAAGATACGACTTTAATTAAAATCACAAAATAAACCTAAGGTTGAAAATAAAGAACCTGCTGAAACGGTTTCACAGAGCTTGAACAGACTGCTCAGCCTTCGATCAGCATCGTTACAATCCAGAAAGAAAGCAAAACAAAATAAAAACCAAATCTAACCCTCGGTCGACCGAGCAGGGGCACTCGGTCGACCGAGCCTGCCTCTAGCTCGAATTAGGGTTTTCTGTATATGATATGATAATATTCTGATGATGCCTAGGGTTGAGATGCTGCGTTGTATTTATAGGAATCAAGGTCGGTTTAACTAAGTCGGCTGCTGGACGTCCTGTTTAATAGGATGGACGCCCGTCCTAGTTGCTTGAAATCTTCGAGTCGGGCCGAACTTGATCAGACGCCCGTCCTAGGTAATTTTGGACGCTAGTTCGGTAAAAATCATGCTTTCCTGAATCCAACAGCTCCTCTATGGACGCCCGTCCTCTATATCAGACGCACGTCCATCCTGGACGGGGATAAACGCTCGTTCAGCTTTTCCAAATCTTCATTCCAAGTTTCACTTGCATCTTTCTCCTTCTATTTAACCTTCAATTGAATATCTTTTTTTAGCTCATCCTATGCCATGCAAATGTACCTACAAGATAATAGAAACGTGCAAAATGTAGAACCATATATATCAATAGAAAATCGCTAATAAAATCACGTAATAAGCTCGATTATGCACTTTAATGATTTCCATACGCATTCTTTCAATAAATCCATTAAACACCTAATTTTCTATAAAAATTAGTAAAACACAAAGGAAATTGTTACAAAATAAAGTCATATAAACCGTAAAAATCACCGTTAACACTCCATCAGCAGGCTCCTCTACATTGTATTGTTGCCTCTGACTGCTGATCACCACGGCATAACTCATATCCCTTCCAGCAGGGTGAGGTCCTTGGTACTCCTCCAAGATAGGATAAATAGCAGGTTCTTCCAACACTGGTACAAATGCCTGTTGTGGTTCTTCATCTGTATCTTCTTCCTCAGGCATTTGAAATTCTTCATCACTGTAATCATAGTCCAACAGTTGCTCATCCTCATCAATATCAGCAGACTATTGACCATCTTTACCTACAGTGGTCTTGTCTCCTTCAGTAGGCTCCACTACAACAACGCCTCTTTAACAACAACAGTAGGGGTTTCCTCCAAACCCAAAGTTTGTTCCAACCTTTGTCCAGGTGCTGTTTGTACCTCAACAACATGTACCTCCACTTCTTTCCTTGGTTCTGGTGCAATTTGTGCCACAATAACTTGGTCAGGGAATATATCCATATTTTCCTTTTGAAATTCCCCAATATCAGCAATCCTTCTCAGAAAATTTGCAGTTTTGGTTAGGGTTTCCTCAGTGTCAAACCAGTCTTGATAATGAATAGAATCCTCAGAAATGACACTAGGTTCACTGTGGTCAGTAACACTCTCATCATCCAAATCTACATTCTGCTGATCCTCAGGTTGTTCAACAGGTTCAACAACAAATAAATCATCTATCTCACCAACCATCCTATTTGCACCAATGTCTATTCCCTCATTGATTTGTGCCTCAATATCATCCATGGTGAGATTTTCCAAATCCTCATCCAATTGTCCAGTTTGCTGTCTTTCAATGGACTTTCCAGCAGCAGTAGACTGCCCTACACTTGGTTCAATAATCATAGCAGTTCCACTGGTTTCTCCTAGACCTGATGGATGATCACCTCCAAAATCTGATGATGATGAGTCATCACTGTCATCTCTGGGGTCCATGAACTTGATAGCCTCTTCCTTCTGTTGATCATCAAAAAGATCTATCAGCCTTGATTGCAATAGAGAGGTATCAATTAGATCTAACAAATTTTCCACTCCCAACTTTCCAAAAGCCCATTCTTCAAAGTCTGTCATAGGTTCTGCAGCTGGCTTTTGTCTCTTATAGAAACCAAACTTCCATTGGAAATAATCAGCAACCAATAGGAGTTTAGGGTCAACAAACTCCTCTTTCCTCTTCTTCTCATGCCTCTCAAATGGCATGGTTGGTTTCCAGGGAGCTTTTTCAGTACCTTGCTGATCTCCAAAGGTCTCAACAAGTAAGTTTAGAGTTTCTTCCACAGATGCTTCTAGGTCAGTAGGTTGCTCAGGATGTACATTTGTTCCTACTACCTCCATCTGTACCACACTTGGTTCCCCTGACTTATATGCTCATTAGCAGGGTCAGCAACAGATTGCTCTTCCCCCTGAACTATTGCAGGACTTGCAGGGTCTTGTACCAATGTTTCAGTTACCACAGCAGGTGCAGACTCAGTGGTTTGCTGTGGTTCTTCTACAAGTTGATCAACAACAACTTGTGCAGTTTCAGTAGGCTCAACAGCCTTTGCAGGGGAGGATTCAACAGCTTCAATAGCAGGCTCAGGGTCAGTAGTCTGTTGTGATTCTCCAGCAAGTTGCTCAGAAACAACCTCTACATCCTCAGTAACCTTGATAATAGTTAAGGGCTCAGCCTCAATAGCCTCTCCTACTTCTTCTTCTTCTTCTTGTTCTCTTTGAGCCTCCAAAACTTTTAACTGTTTACCTATGCCATGTTTCCTCTTTTTAGAAATCTCTTTCATTCTTTTGGAAAGTTGCTCTTTTTCAACTTCATCAGCTTTCCTCTTCCTTGTGATTTCATTTAAATCAACAACTTCAACTGACTGCTTCTTTGCCTTCTTAGGCTTTAATATTTATGTGATTTTTCTTGTATCAGCAGCCTTTCTTTTCTCAGTAACCTTCTTTGGTGCAGCAGGCTTGACAGTTTTCTTAACCTGCTCACCACCAGCATCACCATCATCTCCATCATCATTACTATCAGCAGCCTCATCAACACCTTCTTCATCATCATCCAGACCAGGGATAGGAGTAGTAAATTCTGGCTTGAATATGGATTGATTTATCTTTTCAGATGAAACATCAGGTATCTGAAAGTGATTCAACAAGGTCTGAATCATTAGACCTAAGGGCTTGACTTTGGATTTCCTTGTACCATCTCTATCTTCAATGAACACCTTCTTCATGTAATGTACAAAGAATCCAGCCCAATCAAACTTCATACTCCTGTAGATGATGATCAACAGGTCTATTTTGGGTCCTGATAAAGTATCCAGGCTTCCAACAAATCACAAAATGGTTTTGGCAATCAATTTGCTCAGCAGGTTGTACTCAAAACCAATATGTTTCACATTAATGCCTAAGCTTCAAGGTATAGCATCATTGGTCTTTATCTGATCCACAAACTTCAACCTTGGTAGATTCATTGCTTTTAGATTAGTTGAAGCATCATTCCAGGTGCAAAATGAAATAAATCTCTCAGCAGGTCTGAGGAGATTTCTATCTCTCTTCCATTCACAATGGTAGTGAAGGCCTCTCTACCTTCATGTATAACAATGTTTCTCCAGTATTCTAGTATATTAATGTATGAAATTCTCTGCAATCTCCTGTTGATTATACCTTCCAACCCAGCAAAACGTTTGATTCTTCATCCAATGTTGATGGCTAACTCAGTGGAGTTATAGTCATTGACATAACCTCTCACACTTTGACTGGTGCCAATATGAACATCATCCTTAGGTGCCATTTTTGTAAGAAAAATATGAAGAAGAGAGTGTTCAAATCTATGTTCACACAGTGTATACGCAGTGAAAATCAATCAGAGATAATTGTGAGTAGCCTCTATAAATAGGTCTGCATATATATAGACAGATATGGTTGAAACTGTCAGATCGTGTACTGTGCATTAACCACGATTAAATTTGAGTGAATGTTGTTTTGACACGTGGCCCATTACTTCTTCATAACGTTTTATAACCGTTCGATCGTGTTAACTGCGGTTATATAGATAAGATAAATGTCCCGCCAAATGCTTTTTGACTTTAGTAAGTTTGACTGTGTAACGTTTTCTTCAGCAGCCTTGTCATCAGTAGACTTGGCTCAGCAGCCTGTTGATAGAGTCACTCGGCTGCTATTTTTTTCCTTTTGTATTGTCCAATTGATAATACAAGATGAAGTTTAATACCAATGACTGATCTGTCAAGTGAGCTCACCCAACATGACAAAGACCAATCCCCTTGGCAACTCCATTTGCTCAATTGTCCAACCATAAGTACATGGAATTCTTGAAACCAATGACTAATCTACTAAGTGAGCTCACCCAACATAGCAAAGACTAATCCCCTTGGTGAATTCCAGTACATTGCTGATTATCAGTCAACCATGATAATTCCAAGTTCAGTCCTTAGTTTAGCAAATCTTTCACTATACAAAGGTTTAGTGAAAATATCAGCAAGTTGATCTTCAGTAGGGATATACAGAACCACCACATCTTTCTTTTCAACATGATCTCTTATAAAATGATGTCTCACATCAATATGCTTGGTTCTTGAGTGCAAAACATGATTTTCTGTGATGGCAATTGCACTTGTGTTGTCACACATGATTGGAATTTCTCTTTCTTCAATTCCATAATCCCTTAATTGTTGTCTTAGCCAAAGTACTTGTGCACAGCAACTTCCAGTAGCAATATATTCAGCTTCAACAGTGGAAGTTGATATTGAATTATGTTTCTTGCTAAACCAGGAAACCAGTCTATTTCCCTTAACTGACAGGTTCCTGTGGTGCTTTTTCTATCAATCTTGCATCCAGCATAATCAGAATCTCAGTAGGATATAACTTTGAAACTTCCATCTTTTGAATACCATATCCCTACTCCCAAAGTTTCTTTTAGATACTTGAGAACTCTTTTGACTGCACCTAAATGACTTTCTTTAGTTTTTGATTGAAATCTTGCACAAACACCTACAGCAAATGATATATCAGGTCTGCTGGCAGTGAGGTACAATAGACTGCCTATCATTCTTATGTATAAAGTCTGATCAACATCTTTGCTTTCCTTATCTTCATCCAATCTAATGTTTGTACTCATTGGAGTTGATATTTTGGTGTTGTTTTCCATACCAAACTTCTTCAGTAACTCCTTGGTATATTTGGTTTGATGAATGAAGATTCCATCTTTCATCTATTTGACTTGCAATCCTAAAAAGTAATTCATTTCTCCCATCATAATCATTTGGAATTTACTCTTCATTAGATTTGCAAACTTCTCACATAATAATTCATTTTCAGAACTAAATATTATGTCATCCACATAAATTTGCACCAACAGGGTGCAGTTACTTTCATTGATTCTGAAAAGAGTCTTATCAATGGTGCCTTTTGTAAAACCATTGTCCACCAAGAATTGAGATAGAGTCTCATACCATGCTCTTGGTGCTTGTTTCAAACCATAAAGTGCTTTGTTGAGTCTGTACACTTTATCTTCTTGATCTTTAACTTCAAATCCAAGAGGTTGCTGAACATACACCTCATCTTCCAGAATGCCATTCAAGAATGCACTCTTAACATCCATCTGATATACTTTGAAGTTTTTATAAGCGGCATGTTCTAGGAATAATCTGATAGCTTCCAATCTTGCAAAAAACAGGGGCATATGTCTCATCAAAATCTATTCCTTCTGCTTGAGAATATCCTTTTGCCACTAGTCTAGCCTTATTCCTTACAATGGTACCAGATTCATCAAGTTTGTTTCTGTACACCCATTTTGTACCAATGATATTTGCATGACTAGGCCTTTCCACTAGTGTCCAAACTTGATTTCTTTCAAATTCACTCAATTCTTCTTGCATAGAAATTATCCAATCTGGATCTGAAATTGCTTCTTCAACAACTTTAGGTTCCATTTGAGATAGAAAACAAGTAAACATTGCTTCTAGTTGTCTTCTAGTCCTCACACCTTGCTGTATGTTGCCAATAACTTGTTCAGCAGGGTGATCCCTTAACCATTGTGGATTCTTGTTAGATTGATTCTCTGGAACATCATCTTCAGTAGGATCTGCTGTTTATTTAACAAGGGGTTCAGTAGATCCTTGAATTGACTCAGTTGTTGCATCAGTATTATCACTAGTAGGGTGTTCAGCAGGGGCAGAATCAGAAACTTTTAAGTCATTGAATCTTTCCAAAACTTCAACACATTCTACATCAGTGACTTGTTGATTCTCAACAGGTTCTGAATCTTCTTCTCCCATTCCATTGAACTTAGGTTCATCAAATACAACATGTATTGTTTCTTCATGTTTCAGTGACCTTTTGTTCAGTACCCTGAATGCCTTGCTGACTGAAGAATATCCCAAGAAAATTCCTTCATCTGATTTTGGTTGGAATGTCTTCAGTTGTTCCTTATGATTCAAGATAAAACACTTGCTTCCAAATGGATGGAAATAGGATATATTAGGTTTTCTTCCATTTCCAAATCTCATAAGGTGTCTTCAGCAGCTTCTTGTTCACTGAGGTTCTATTTTGTGTATATCATGTTGTATTAACTGCTTCCGCCCAATATCTTTCAGGTAGTAATGCTTCACAAATCATTGTCCTTCCTGCTTCTTTCAAAGTTCTGTTTCTCCTTTCATCAACCCCATTTTGCTGAGGTGTACCACCAGCAGAAAGTTGATGTAGTACACCATTCTATTCACAATATTCTCTTATAACTTTATTGAGAATCTCAGTACCCTTGTCTGATCTTATCTTTACTACTGTCAAACTTTTCTCATTTTGTTACCTCTTCAAAAGCTCAGGCATCTTTTGAAGTATTTCACTCTTCTTGTTCATAAATATCACCCAAGTGTATCTTGAGTAATCATCCACAACTACCAAAGTGTATTTCTTTCCTGTTACACTTGTTGGTGTTACTGGTCCAAATATATCCATGTGCATCAGCTCCAAAACACTTTTAGTTGATTGTTTAGTCTTTGACTTGAAGCTTGACTTTGTCTGTTTACCTTGCTGACATGCATCACATATAGCATCCTTCTTGAATATGATATCAGGTAAACCAATCACCAATTTCTTCTTCACCGACTGATTGATATCATCAAAATTTAAGTGATTTAACTTCTTATGCCATAACCAATTGAGTTCTGACTTGGTTGCACAATCAGGCAGGTTTCTGGAATTGCAGTAGACCAATCCACAATGTACATGTTTTGTTGTCTTCTTCCTGCTAACAAAACTTGATCACCTCTTTCACTAATGACAATACAAGTGCCTTTGTCAAAAGTGACTTTGTATCCCATGTCACTGAATTGTCCAGTGCTCAGCAAGTTGTAGTCCAGTCCTTGTAGTCCAGTCCTTCCACATATGCAACATTCCTGATTGTTAGTCCATTCCACACCAGTGTACCATTCCTCTTGTGTATCCAAGTGTATTCTTGTTTCCAAAATTCACTCTTGTACCATCCTTTGCCACAAAATTTGACAAACAATGCTTATTCTTTGTCATATGTCTGGAACATCCACTGTCAAAGTACCAGACACCCTACAAAACAAAGTTAATGCATTTTAGGTACCTAAACCTGTTTGGGTCCATAATGGTCAGTGGTAAGCATGACTCTTGGCAAATTTCCATAAGGTCTTCTTTGAAAAGTGTCATACTTTGGTTCATACATGTATTCCACACATCCATAAGTTCTAACAGTTGGTTGTGTAGGATTCACATATGTTTTCTGGCCTTTTGGTTTATAATCCTCTTTGGAGTGATTTCTGTTGTTAGAAGCTTTAGTATAACCATTAAATTGTTGTCTGTTAGGAACAGCCCTGTAATATGGAGTCTGCTGAGGTCCCTCTGAGGTCTTGTATAAGTCCTCTGCTGAGTCCTCTGCTGATTCCATTGCTTAGGTTTTACCCTAGCAGCATGGTTATACTTTCTAGCAGTAGGTGCAGGAATATTCCAATCATCATCAGTACGGAACAATCTACCTTTCCCCCTGAGATAAGTATCCCTTGAATGATTTGCATTTTTGAATTTAGGATTCTTATCCTTGGAACATTTCTGGTTTTTCCTTTTTTGTGGTCCATCAGACTTGGTAGCAGGTCTGCTATCAGCAGGTCTAGAAGGCACATCAGTCCTATTTTTTGATTTATTCTTTTATTAGGAGCTGTTGACTTCTTTGAATTCTGATTTTGCTTCCTTGAAGTTTTCTCAGTAGGTTTTACTGCCTCAACAACCTTTTTGGGAGTTGGATCTTGTGCAGGCACAAACTTAGCACCAATTCTGGTACTAGGTTCAGTGACCTTACTGGATCCACTCTTATTGGATTGTTGAGTTCCAAATCCAAGCCGTGTTCTATCACCATAAGGCATTCTAGATTTGAATGCAGTGGAGGGCAAGATGGTTCAACAGACTCAGCAGCTACTGAAGGTTCAGTAGGCTTATGCTGATTCTGTCTGACTTCTTTTTCCTTTCCTTTGAGAATTCTTAATTCAGCATTTAATCTTTCAACTTCTGATTGAAGAGCTTCTTTTTCAACCTTCACAACCTCATAACCAGATTGTATTATCCTCAGTTGATTAAGGATGGCATCCAAAGTTTCTTCATTGTCAGAATTTTTAAGATTTGAACCACAAGTTGATTCACAATCACTTCCAGCAGGAGTGTTTATAGATACAGTATTGTATACCTCCTCAGTTTCTTCCATGTTGGCCATTAAAGCATAATCTTCCATTTCAGCAACCAGTGCAGTATCATCATATTCATTTCCTTTTTCTGACTCTACTTCATACACTGATTCATCTTCGGCAACCATAGCCTTCTTTCCATGTCTTTTTTGTTGGCTTTTGGTCTCAGTAGGTTTGGACAATCAGGTCTAAAATGTCCAGGCTTCTTGCAGTTAAAGCAAAGATAATCAGGTTCCTTTTTCTGTTTTAACTCAGGACAGTCTGGTTTGAAGTGTCCTGGTTTCTTACAATGATAACATAAATAATCATTATCTTTCTTTGAATCATCCTTCTTCTTTTCACTGAATTTCTTTGTGAAATTCCTTGGAGAACCTTTTCCATTTTTCATCATCCTGATTTTCTTGCTCAGTAGGGCAATATGTTCATGCATTTCATCCAGCAGATCATCTTGGCCTCCTGATGCTTCTTCTTGATGTGAAGCAGAAAATGCAGTGGTCTTTGGCTCTTCTTTTTCAGTTACAGGTACAAGCTTCTTGCTTAATTCATAAGCTTTAAGATCTGAAAATAATTTGAAGGTGTCTTCTTCATGCAAACTCCTCATTTCTTCTATTGCGGTCACCTTCATCTCCCAAACTTCTTTAGCATGTAATGCTTCCAAGATCTTTGTATTTATCTCTTCTTGTGAATACTTCACACTCAGCAAGGTGAGTTCATCCATGATTGCATTGAACCTTGATTCCATCTGTTCAATGGTTTCATTTGGTTTCATCTTGAACTCTTGGAACTTCTTCTTGGCCACACTGATTTTATTCTTCTTGATTGCATCAGTGCCTTCACAAATTAATTGCAATTTGTCCCAAAGTTCTTTTGCAGTTTTGCAATCTATCACCTTCATATACATATTGCTATCCAAAGTTCTATAAATGATATCAATAGCAATATTGTTGAGATTTGCTCTCTTTCTATCTTCAGCAGTCCATTCCCTTTTTGGTTTTGGAATGTACTGTGTCTCATCACCCACTGTTACTGCCTTGGTAATCTCCAGTGGTCCATCTGTCAGCACACCCATCATTTCATCATATGTTGCAGCTAGATAAGCCTGCATTCGACGTTTATACTCATCAAATCTGTCTAAAGAACACATCAACATAGTTCTAGCATACTGGTTGTTATCCATGATGCAAAGTTTTGAAAATCAGTAACTTGAAAAAGTTTTCAAAGAATTTTCACAAGCACAACAAGTAGGATTACTTCATAACACAAGCACTGCTCTGATACCGATTGTTGGTCCCTTGAAAAGGCTTTGGTTAAGTTTAGAGGGGGGGTGAATAAACTTAACACTTAAAACTTTTGGAGTTAACAAACTCAAGAACTTCAAAGCGACTTTCGCGATACTTTAAGTAGCTGCGATACTCGCAGTCCGTCGACAATGAGTTTATTGAATTTGTGCAGCGGAATTTTATCAAAAATTAAGCCTTATTACTTGTTGTAAAATACGATACCAAGTATTAGATACTTAGTAGTGTATGTGTCTGAGTTCAGTTACTAGATTCAGTAGGTTGATGTGTGTAATAAACTAAATGCAGAATGTAAATGCAGAAAGTAAGTAGGCATATTTTATAGTGGTTCCAGGTGGTGTAATCATGTCATTCCACTCTTCTCTTGTGATGTTGGAGGTAATTCACTAGAGAGATTTTTGAGATAGCTGTTACAAAAATCCCTATGTTGCTTGTCCTTCACCAATAACTATAGCTTCACAACCTGAACACTTGGAGCAGGTAGGATTGTTGTTCCAAAGTCTTCCACTGGTCCTTGAAGGGTAGGATTGCCTCTTCACCAGCTCCACCACAAACAATAGTCTTTCACACAGATGTGCTTCACTGTCTTCAACAGATTTCTTGTAAAAGAAAGATTGAATCAAGTAAATGATTCAGTTGCAACAGCTTGATCTGGATGATATGATCAGCAGCTTGATATCTTCAAGTGTGTAAACTTGATGTAGCTTGAATGCAGATTACACTTGAAGATTTTCTCTGGATCAGTAGCCTTAAGCTCAGTAGGGTCAGCAGGGTATTTTCTTGATTTAATTATGATTGCTCAAGACAGATTCTCAATTTTCATCAATGTTCATCACTTGTATCTGAATTAGGAGTCCTCTATTTATAGGTAGAAGTCCTTGTAACTTGTATTTGAAATTCAAATAAAGCCGTTCCAGATTTTGTCCCATTTGTCTTGCTTTCTGTCACTGTTCATAGTACTGACACGGTCAGACTGCTTTTTGACAGTTTACAGTCTGTCCACCCTTTGACTTGTATCCGTTGGATAATCCTCTGTATCTTTCCAACATCCATTTGATCTTAGCCATTGATTTGTTTGATAAAATCAGAGGTTGTTAGCTGTCCCTATCCTTGTTTTCTTCCAATGTAATCTTGAATAAATCGAGGTATATGTATCAGCAGGTTCATAAGTCTGTTGAGATACATATCAGTCAGCTGAACCATAATTTGTTGTGTATAAGACACAATGTAGCTGACTTCCTTTATCTAACTTTTATTTGTGAAGTTAGATTACACCATTTAATCATAACTAAGTTCCAGTCACCATCCAACTTATGGAACTTAGACCTTGTACACAAGGTATATGTAATCAGTTTAGGTCATCACAGACTTCCCTAAATTCTGATTCCATATCCTTGACTTTAATTACTAAGTTTGATCCATTAGCCTTCATTAACTGAGTTTGAGCCCTCAGCCTTCAGTCTTCAGCAGGTTCCTGACTAGTCTAATGACCTAGCTACCCTACTGATATAGACCAGTCTGCTGATATAGACCAGCTGACCATTACAGTGCTTGTTTCATCAAAACTATACAAAGATCAAACTCTAATTAAACCTATACATTTGATCTAGACATCTTTTTGCCTTTGCACTATAACAGCTACTCTGGCACTCATCACTAAAACTTAAAAATAAGTCCAACAGTTAGTATTCTCCACACAAACAAAAGACAATGTATATATAAAAGAACATGACTCTTGTGAATTGTAAGGGTGTTTCATGGCTTTGAAAATGTTAAACGTGACCTCATCCTCAATGACTTACAAAATCAACTCTACACGTTGAACATCAATAAGAGTTCTTCCCGTGGCTATGAATGGACGACCAAGAATAAGGGGCGTTGAATACCCTTCTTCTATATCCATAACCACAAAATAAACGGGGAAGTAAAACTTATCAACCTTTACCAACACTTTTGGAATAGTGTCCTAAACCCAATCGGGTTGGACCGGATCCGACCGGGTCGGATCATTTCTACTATTTCTTTGTGTTTATACATATATTAAATGGCTTTTATGTTGTCATATATATGTTCTTTTAAAGAACCAATTATGAATTGTTATATGATAATGTCCTTAGTATTAAACTGTGATAGAGAAACCATGATAGGCGATTATAGTTGATGAGATCTCTAATCACTTTATTAAATTTGATACTTAAATGTCTCTAGGCTGATGTATTATTAAACAGGGCATTGATAGTATAAACAGACTAGCACGTATTAGATGTCTTCTGTCATTAAGGGCAGGGATAGATCTGGTCTATCGAAGTGTAGAGACAGTTGGACTGTACGTGGACATGTAGTAGAGAATGCGTACGTTAGACTGACCCACTTACACGGTTAAGTGTCACACTGTGCGACGGTTGTGTAATTATCCTTAAGACCGGAGTCTTCATGGCATCACGGTGTGGATTGTCATGCTTTGACACTATTGAGGTTTCCCCTAGCCATGGGGCGATCATGCGGTAGTGATAGCATATGATACTGAAGCATGCGGAGTATACATGATTGGTCGTCTGGGAATCGCGTATCCTATGATTGGGATCGAATATCCGAAATGGCCTTCTTATAAGGAATGTCTTACTCTCGTGAATCTTTGCAAAGTGGAAGTAAATGTGTTACTTCGAGAGAGTTTGATATCCAGATTATAAGATACGGTCGTTGATGTTTTGGCACTCGACTAACGACCGTATTGATATTATTACAGCGATAGGATTGTAAGTTACACGGTAACTGTATCACATTAAAGGTAGTAGTCATTGCATTTGACTCTTCCGATGATTGGGTGTCACGGTGTTTTGCTAGACACTATCCCATGATCGTTAGGCATGAAGGGCATTTCATAATTGGCACTTTATGTCTTCGGCCAACATATTCGGAAGCCTATCGGGTCACACACATATGAACATCTAGCCGGATTAAAATGTGGTTATAGATGATAACCAAATAAGGAAAGTTTTATCTCACGACTATAAAGCTTATAGTGGTAAATTAATATGGTGGTATTTATTTATTATTAATAAATTAAATACAAGATATTAAAAGTATTATATTAATTAAAGAATATTCCGGAAGCCAATATTTGGCTATATGGGGCGCTACATTGATGTGTATAAGATACACTTGGATTGTGCAATTTAAATAATAAGATTACCATATATTAATATAAGATATTAATATATATATATAAATATATAGTCACATACGTGTATTGCATATTGGATATGCATGTGCACATTTGTTTCCAAAAGGTATTTATGTATAGATTTATATATGTAATATATATATATATATATATATATATATATATATATATATATATATATATATATATATATATATATGTGTGATATATACACATGTGTAAATTGATTTATGGTAATAAGATAAATATAGTCAATATAAGATATTGACAATATCTTGGAAATATTTAATATAAGATATTAAATTAAATGAGATAAATCAATCTAGGAGATTTTCCTTATATTATTTGGAAAATGTTTTCTTTTCCTCCACACTCTATTGGGGCGCCACCTTCTACTATAAATAAGAGGTGAGTGTCAAGCTCTTTTGTACAACACAATTCCAAGAACTAATAGTTCTTGTGTGAAATAGAGAGCTTCCTATAGAGAGTTGGAGAGAGGGAAAATGGCTGGTCTAGCAACCGGAGTTTTCCAATAGCAATCCATGATGGGATTCCGGTGGGCAGTTCGTGTTGACTAGCGGTAGAGGCCGAACACTTGGGCGGCTCTATGCAAAACTACTCTCCTTAGACGGTCAAAGCGTCGATCTTTTAGATCAACCAAGGTAACCACCTTCTACTAGCTTATTTGTTTATTGCTTAAACGAAGTCGGTCTTGGGTCGGTAGGAAATAAATTTTTGAATTCCGTTGCGTTCCCGCGTAGATTTCCTAACAGTGGTATCAGAGAGAGCTTCGAGCTGAAGCAATAAGCATGTCATTTTGCGTAGTTAATTTTATCATTTAAATCACGTAATTAAAAGATGAAAGATTTTTTGATTTGCAAAATTGATACACGAAAAGAAAAGGAAAAAAAAGGGGGGGCACCACCACCGTATGATCGCCGGCGGAGGCGGCAGCCTCCGGGCTGCCGGCGGCTGCTGGTGTGATGCGGTGGTCACCGGTTTTTGTTTTGTGTATTTACGATTCAATACTGTTCATAGTTGTGATTAAAATCTCCTTTGTTTAGTTGTGTCATGTGGCTAACCAATGGATCAAATAGTTTAGGCCATTGGGATGCCACATGGCATTAAAATAATAAATGGCATATTCCAAACTTTGTTTGGAATAGGCCTAGGCCCTTTCCAAATATTTGATTTGGGAAAAGGCCTAGGCCTACGCCACATCCAAAATTTTGATTTCGGAAAGTGGCCAGACCTAAACCAAAATTATTTGGCATTTCCAAATATTTGATTTGGAATAGGCCTAGGCCCTTTTCAAATATTTGATTTGTAAAAGGCCTAGGCCTAGGCCACTTCCAAAACCAAATTTGGTTTAGGAAGATGTCTTTTGGTTTTGGAAACCAAAAGCTTCCCTTTTAATTACGAATCAAAAGAAAAGAAACAAAAGAGACATAATTTTAATTTTTATTTATTTTTGGAATAGTCCCAATTAATTAAAATTGAAATTGAAATCGGTATAAAATTAATCGTTAATTTTATTTCGATTAAAATCATTTAAATAATTAAATGTTAATTAGTTAATTGATTGGATAAAATTATTTAATAGATTAAATGTTAATTGATTAATTAAGACGCAAGTAGTTAAATTTTAATTTTATCTTTTTCATAAGATTTTATTGTATGGATTAGATATAGTAGATATAATATGATTTTATGGACCCCGATTGATCATGGACTCGACCAATAGGATAGATGTGAATGATTTAATTTTTTGTTGGATTAAAAATTGTCCTAGGCCGTTATGAAGAACGTGACCTAGTTTATTTTCTGCATTTATCCCATTCCCGTTAGCTCCCCCCCCCCCCCCCCCCCCCCCCCGTGTGCGGCGGGTATATTTATTTTATTAGATAGAATTAAATGTAACAAGAATGGAGCAGAAGATGAAGACCAAAGAAAGACGAAAATAAACATCCCATTGGAGAATGGAGCATTAAAGATCCTATTGGCGGTTGCAGCTACCTTTAGATTGTGACCCGCGGTTTCGTCAATTTGTATTCGAAACCGCACCTAGGAAAGGTCCATGATCATACCGGTTACTTTACGCATTTATTTATTTTGTGCTTGTATTTATTTTATATGATACGATAGATGCATGACTAGGCACGATCTAGATTAATGTGTAGGATGTATGTCTATAGAGATAGATATACTTGATGAGACCATAATTAAAATTAAATAAGTGAATTAATTTACATAAATACATCCACATCAAAAGAATCAAGTTGAAATTGCCTCCCCATATTATAATGACGGTGAAGAGCCCTTGTTCAGATCCAACTCATCAGCCAAAGTAGGGGGTTGACCTACCTCGGGTATATCGTCATTATCGAGATATGATCATATGAGATCTCACGAATATTGGGGTTATGACTTGACTAAGAATTCTCTCGGCCACCAGCCAAAGGTGGGTCGTTTGGATTTTAGAGGCAAGGGTTTGACTACTTCATAAGATGAAAATTGTAAAAGAGTTGACTAGTCAAACAACAAGAGTCGTATAAGATACGATTGACAAAGGGTTGTTGTCTACATATTAGACTATTTTCGGCCCACCAGCCAAAGCGGGGGTCGCGATAGTTTAGTGGGATCTTGTCCACTAAAGAAATTAATAATTTTTGAAAGTCAATTGGAAGTAGTTGACCAGTGGGAGCAAAATCATAAATCAAAAGACCATTTTTGATTTTGCGTGTATAAACAACAAAACTCTTTTATTTTCATTTTTATGTTGTAGTTTTAGAAAAATTTTATATTTATGTTTTATTCTCGATTCGTAAAACCAAATTATGACTGTTACCATTTGAGAAACGTTCTCAAATATGGTTAAGTAATTTTAATCCTTTTAAAATAAGCAATGACACGAGCAATCCCGTTATAGTAGTTAGAGACAAGGAGACTACATATTTAATGCAGTGCTCCAAGACTTTAATTATTAAAGAAAAGCGGAAGCTCATGATATTGGATACGATCCAATATAATCATTCAGTCATACGATGACAAATAATTCAAACGTTGGATAAGAATGACCAGACCGAATTTTGGAAAGGTTGTTTTCAAGATTGTAAGATTTAAGTATCGACTTAATTCTATCATTGCTTAAAGGTTAATTAAATAGTCAATGTTTTGAATACGATTCAAAAGGTTAAATAAACTATTTAATAAACTTTAGATTTTCTTTATGAAAGGAAATTAAAGACATGGCTCTTGTGATCTTTTTTAAGTCTTATGAAGACTACAATTAGAAACATTTTTCAAGTGCTTAAAGGATTAAAAGGGAAAATTAGGGCATGTGCTTAAATATAGAACTTATTGAAGTTTCTATTCTAGGCAAGTGAGTTGAGATAAATCTATCTAAGTTCAAAGTCGACTCTAAGATATATGATATCCTACGAGTGTGATTAAATTAGAAAGATTAAATGCAGATATGGAAGGTGGACCAAACGTTGTGACACTTACCATATTCTGGATCTAGTAAACTGATAAGCGAACTAAATAAATGTTATTATGTTCCGGTTCATATGAAGAACATACTTTCAGTTATTTGTTAGGATTTAGAAGACATATTCAATTGTAAAGAATAAATGTTATTCCGATAAAGTTGGAAGGTCACTAGAATCTAACATACTAGATTGATGTCACTATAATAGTTGATATATGTGATGAGATCTCAACTAAATATTTATATGGCTGTTATCATTGATATTTGTAGTTGTTCTAGATGTCGACTCTCTGGAAGAGAAACGTATAATCAAATGTCATTTGGATGATGTCTGAACCATGTGATTATGAATCATGTGGGTGATACGTATCTTATCTAAAGATGACTACAATACCCTTTTATGAAAAGGTTGTAAAATCTAGATAATTGTCTAAAGCCTAAACATACCGATGTTTGTTGGCTTATGACAATTAATGCCACAAATAATTGTTTATTAATCTCTATGACTATTTTAGAAATGGTTGAATGTACTTATTGAAGTACGACAATTCGGAAAGCCTGAAAAGTTCGAGCTAGTACGAATATGAGATTGACGAGCTTCTTAGGAATTAATCTTCAATTGGATTGAAGTAATTAATACCTGAAGGATGTTTCGAAGTCGTCCGAAAAGGGATAAGAATCTCCCCTTGAAGGATACCATCTTTGGGATACGCAATTAGATTGTGTTCCCAAAATGGAAACAACACTTTATATGATAAAGGTGTGACGCAAGCCATGCGAAGTATCCCTTACCCATTTCGGGATAGTGCCCTTATGCTTAACCGAGTTCCAAAGAATAAAGTTTGAATAAATTCCATATTAGATATGGAAGAGGATAATGTCGAATCTATCTTAAACCGATAATTTGAAGTTGTCATAGGCAAATTCAGAAAGGCTTGGAGCCTAGTACGACATATGCAACCTTGTGGAATATCTTAGCAAGTACGCTAGATATTATTTACTTGTCCGCAGAGCAAAATGTTTGTCTCTAAACATGCTGTATTCTAGAGGAAGTGTTTCTTCCAAAAGAAACATTGGGAGTGAATCAGATCTCAAAAGAGTTTGAGAACCACAAAGATATGTTCAACCATTGGAACATGAGCAGACGCCGCATAGCGATGAGGTGTAGAACACTGCTCAGTGGACACAAAAGTTCTGTAAGTCTGTAGATAAACTTAAAGCCTGAAAGGGCTACTGGTATGTTCATCTTGAAGAATGAATATCTCACGACTTATGAAAGAATGTTTGAAAGGAAAGATTGAGAGATATGGCCAGGAGCCATAATAACTGATTTAGATTCCATCAGTGACAACTAGGTTATGAACCAAGTCTGTCTTACCTAGAGGGAATGTCCCCGTAAGGCTGAGCCCAGTTCTATTCAGATAATACTTGTTAGAACTTCATATCATGACTATATGATAGTGTTGAAGACGTTGGGCAGAAAGCTCGATGTTCATAGACGATGACATGATATGTAAGCCCACGAGATTCATTTATAGACTCAAACAAGTTTCTCTAGACAATTTCTTTGTTTGATAATCAAAGGAGTTTGATTTAGTCAAAAAAAGGATATGCCCAATGTGCAAGATGGATAGTGGGAGTGTGTTACGATTTTTGAGTCAGGTATTATATATCTCTCTCGAGAATTATCACCGCATGTCACAGTCAATTAATGTTTGGTAATTCAAGGTCTTTACGAAAGCACTTGGATTGGCAGTTCTTATTTTTAGAAATAGGAATCTATATCGATAGATTTAACTGCACTTAGATTATACTTTACCTATATAGATGTGATGCTAAAAGAGTTTAGCATAGATCGCGACAGAGGATAATGCTAGCCGGTATTCTCAAGATCTATCTATGTTAGGACGTTAGTCCTAAAGATAAGGTGAAAGATGATGATTATGAAAGGTTTCCTTTGCTACGGCAATTGGAACCATCATAAAGGAAATGCCGGATGTTCATAATTCATGAATAGTCATGAGCAAGTATGAAAGTAAATCTGGTGAATGTCGAGAATATCCTTAAACAAGTTAAGGAAGAGTTCCTAGTTTATTGAAACTTGGAATTAGATAAATATAGTTATACAGAGTTATATCCTGAGTCTTATGAAGGCGAGTGAGAGCTGCTGTCTGGATTTGAAGTCACTTTGATTAAGTGATACAGTGAGCTGGAAATGTTCTAGCCTATAGGTCACTGTAAATTCTACAACTGAGCCAAACACAGTATTGCCTTTGAGGCACAGCGGGAGCAGTACATGGATCTAGATGGTTCATTCCTAAACCTTATGTGGTTCTTCCACCTTTTCTATATAGCTGATATAGTAAGTGGATTCATTGCTTGAAGCAAGGACCAGGGTCTCGTCAGAGATTCGTGTGTGTGTTGAGGCGGTTCTTTTTGACTGGTTATTTGGAACATGATATGAAGATAGTATGAGTCCCCATGGATAGCGATCCGTTCATGGCTAGGGCTAGTTGTGAGTATTGCATGAGATTCTTGTGTTTCAACTTGGTCTTGCGTGTGCTAGTGATTGGTTTTAGGCCAAGTAGGAGATTGTTGGAATAGTGTCCTAAACCCAATCGTGTTGGACCGGGTCGGATCATTTCTACTATTTCTTTGTGTTTATACATATATTAAATGGCTTTTATGTTGTCATATATATGTTCTTTTAAAGAACCAATTATGAATTGTTATATGATAACGTCCTTAGTATTAAACTGTGATAGAGAAACTAAGATAGGCATTATAGTTGATGAGATCTCTATTCACTTTAATAAGTTTGATACTTAAATGTCTCTAGAGTGATGTACTATTAAACAGGGCATTGATATTATAAACAGACTAGCACGTATTAGATGTCTTCTATCTTTAAGGGCAGGGATAGATCTCGTCTATCGAAGTGTAGAGACACTTGGACTGTACGTTGACTGTATTAGAGAATGCGTACGTTAGACTGACCCACTTACATAGTTAAGTGTCACACTATGTGATGGTTGTGTAATTATCCTTAAGACCGGAGTCTTCATTGCATCACGGTGTGGATTGTCATGCTTTGACACTATTGAGGTTTCCCCTAGCCATGGGGCGATCATGCGCTAGTTATTGGGTATGATATTGAAGCATGCGAAGTATACATGATTGGTCGTCTGGGAATCGCGTATCCTATGATTGGGATCGAATATCCGAAATGGCCTTCTTATAAGTAATGTCTTAGTCTCGTGAATCTTTGCAAAGTGGAAGTAAATGAGTTACTTCGAGAGAGCTTGATATCCAGATTATAAGATACGGACGTTGATGTTTTGGCACTCGACTAACGACCGTATCGATATTATTACAGCGATAGGATTGTAAGTTACACGGTAACTGTTTCACATGAAAGGTAGTAGTCATTGCATTTTACTTTTCTGATGATTGGGGGTCACGGTGTGTTGCTAGACGCTATCCCGTGATCATTAGGCATGAAGGGCATTTTCGTAATTTGCACTTTGTGTCTACGGCCAACATATTCGGAAGCCTATCGGGTCACACACATATAAACATCTAGCCGGATTAAAATGTGGTTATAGATGATAACCAAATAAGAAAAGTTTTATCTCACGACTATAAAGGTTATAGTGGTAAATTAATATGGTGGTATTTATTTATTATGAATAAATTAAATACAAGATATTAATAGTATTATATTAATTAATGAATATTCCGGAAGCCAATATTTGGCTATATGGGACGCCACATGGAAGTGTATAAGATACACTTGAATTGTGCAATTTAATTAATAAGATTACCATATATTAATATAAGATATTAATATATATAAATATATAGTCACATACGTGTATTGCATATTGGATATGCATGTGCACATTTGTTTCCAAAAGGTATTTATTTATAGATTTATATATGTAATATATATATATATATATATATATATATATATATATATATATATATATATATATATATATATATATATATATATATATATATATATATATATATATATATATATATATATGTGTGTGATATACACATGTGTAAATTGATTTATGGTAATAAGATAAATATGGTCAATATAAGATATTGACAATATCTTGAAAATATTTAATATAAGATATTAAATTAAATGAGATAAATCAATCTAGGAGATTTTCCTTATTTTATTGGGAAAAGGTTTTCTTCTCCTCCACACTCTATTGGGGCGCCACCTTCTACTATAAATAAGAGGTGGGTGTCAAGCTCTTTTGTACAACACAATTCCAAGAACTAATAGTTCTTGTGTAAAATAGAGAGCTTCCTATAGAGAGTTGGAGAGAGGGAAAATGGCTGGTCTAGCAACCGGAGTTTTCCAATAGCAATCCATGATGGGATTCCGGCGGGCTGTTCGTGTGGACTAGCGGTAGAGGCCGAACACTTGGGCGGCTCTATGCAGAACTACTCTCCTTAGATGGTCAAAGAGTCGATCTTTTAGATCAACCAAGGTAACCACCGTCTACTAGCTTATTTGTTTATTGCTTAAACGAAGTCGATCTTGGGTCGGTAGGAAATAAATTTTTGAATTCCGCTGCGTTCCCGCGTAGATTTCGTAAGAAACACATCTTCAATGACTCCCTTAGGGCGTTAAATAAACCTATCCGCAAGTTGGAGAGTCATATCCATGTTCTTTAGCTTCTCTATTCTATGTTTTTTGAGGTCCTCATAAGACATGAGGTTTATGCTTGTGCCGAGGTCACAAAGCACCCTCTTAAACAGAAATCCCCCAATTTCACATGGGATTGTAAAACTCCCAGGGTCTTTAAGCTTATGTTGCAACACGGCGGAGCATTCCTCATTGAGACAAATATTTTCATATTTCTCTAGACACTTTTTATTCATGAGGATGTCCTTCAAAAACTTACCAAAAGTAGGCATGCTAGTGAGCACTTCTACGACGGGAATGTTAACATTCAAGTGACGAAATGTGTCAAGAAAGCGTGCATACTTTTTATCCATCTTTTTCTTTCTTATCTCCTCTCAAGAGGGGTAAGCTCATCATCAATGAACCATTGCATGCTTGATCAACATCCGCACGTGATTCTTTTCGGAGCTTCCGACAAAAGAATTGAATTTGCATATCCAAGGGATAACCATGATCGGGAAAAGCTCTCAATAACCTCTTAAATCTCTCTCATGCAACTCCAAGTGATTCACTTTCACCTTGCTTGAAGCTAGAAATCTCAACTTTCAATTCAAAATTTCGGCCCGGAGTAAAGTATTGCGTCAAAAATTCATTTTGGATTTCCTCCCAACTTGTCAGAGAGTGGTGAGGAAGCGACATAAACCAATCCTTTGCCTTTTGAGAAAGGAAACATGGACATTCATGGCAACTCTCTATTAGCTTCTTGACTCTTGGCCGTATTGTATAATTCCTCAAAGTTGTAAAGATGGTGATGTGGATCTTCATAATCGTGCCCATGAAATTGAGCTCTTGTTCCAACCAATCCAAAAAGATGAGCTTTAACCTCAAAATTATTTGCTCCCACGTTCGGTATATGAATTGGATTGTTGATTTCATTTCATCTCACGGCTTGATCGCAAATGGGTCTTGGGTTTTAAGGGTTGTTGTTGTTATTCCGGTTATTTTGGTTCCGGTTTTGGTTGTTGCTGCGGTTTGGGTTATTGTTGAGTGGTGGTGGATTGTTGTTGGGATTTTGGTGGTTAAGGATGTGAAGGTTTGGGTTTTGTTCATTGTTTTGGGCATTCTCATTCTCTTGCCCGGCTTGTGCATTCTTAAGAGTCTCATCCATTTCTACTTCTTGAGTTGACCTTGGAAGGATTCTCCACTAAGTTCCAAATCAAGACGAGCTTGACCAACTTTATTCTCGGCTACGTGTTCCCTAATATACGCGTTGATATCCGGATGAGAGGAGTAAGTGGTGCTTTACCACGTCGAGTCTTGGTCATCCACTACAAGATAGAAACAACAAGAACATAATAAAATAACACTTGGCAACCTACCAAGGGGTATGCACCAAAGAAATAAAATAGAAAAGAGACTAGAAAAAGTTTGACTTATTCTGCAAACATTTTAAGCTAGTACAAGTATTAACCGTTACACGAATCCCCGACAACGGCGCCAAAAACTTGATGCGACTTTTCTAGGTTTCCATTGTAGTCTAGTCCAGTGGTCACGGTCATATCCCACAAGGATTTGTGAGGTTAAACACCAAAAAGATTTTATTAATTCGATCTAGGACACAATAGACAATGAAGTAAGTGCATAATTAACTCTTCTACTGATAAGGGTGATAAAAGATAAAAGAAACCTAGCCAAGACAATGTATAGATTAAGAAAATCTCTACTAGTATCATGGGAATGATTTCCTTCCAAACTACCAATGGTGTTCAAAAGCGTGAAACGTAGCATTCTTAAGCAAGTAGTTCCCCCTCATACGAGTGCTTGAAACTACTCTCTTCCTCCTCCTTGGCCTAGGTGTCCTAAACCTAATGAATTGGCATGATAAGAACTTGAATGCAAGGACAATGTCGACACTCCCCGGATAAGAAACCGAATTCCTCGTAAGGTCAATTTTACCTTCTGGTTCTCCTACCTCTTTCTCACACCTAACATCTCCTTTCGGTCTCCATCAAGTGTGTAAATGCAAGCATTAGTAATACATGCAAGCCATACAATACAAGTAGGAAAAGATTCACAAAAATTGAAACTAACAACATAAAAAACCATTCCCAATCCACATAAGAGATTATACTACACCTGCAACATCATCTTGGCTAGTGTTGAACAAGCCACTCATGACTATGAATACCAACTTGTCAATGTTAGTATTCATAATGATGAGAACAATTAAATCAAGGTAAATGCTAAACATTTTACCAATCACAAGCTATGAACTCGAAATTGGAAACCTTCATTCAAACTTTAAAAGCTTCAATTAAGTTGATACACAAACTGTTAAACTAGCTCCAACAAAAGTAGTAGAAATCAAACTAGGAATTCTTAATTTTTATACTTGTAATTAAAAGCTGATTTATTGCCAAAATTTGATTAGAGGAGCCTTGGGGTTGAGGTGCCTTAAATAAGAGTGAGAGAGGGTTGGTGTGTGATATCTTTCAAATGGGAGTAAATGAGATCTTTTAATTTTCTGAATTCAGTTTGCCGGTTTGCGCCGGACCCATCTCGGCTTGCGCCGGAGCTGACAAGGTAGTTCGATCTGTCATAAAAATTTTAAATGCTCTATCTGATCAAATTTTAAATTTTGGTGTATGCCCAGGATGTTCTGGTTTGACCCTTCTGTTTTTCAATTGAATACTACACGGCATGAACCGGCTGACTTCCAGCCTGAGCTGGATACAAAACATAAATGCATATTGCTCCCTTGATGATTGGATTGCTTCCCTAACACTCTTTAGGCTTCAACACATCCAAAATCAAGGCTCCATACATTGGTATCTTGCTGTAAGACAAAAACACGAAGATACCACGGTTAAATCTGGTAACAAAATTAGGCTAAAGAGCCACAAAATATACCAAAATGATTAGTTCATATAATATTTACTATGTACAAAATGTGGTCCATAATTGCTAAAATTGATCCCAAAACATCACTAAATGCTCGAGAAATGGGAATAAAACATAGCAAAAATGCATCATCTGATTGACCTACATCACATACTTATAGTTTTGTCAATTTTCTGCTCAGGTCTTTTCTACAGACAATGAATGAAGCTGAGTCCGACTTGTGGACTTAAAGAGTTTGTTTTGCAAACTCCTTGAGTCCGACTTGCAAACTTAGGGATGGTCCTTTGAAAACACACTCGTGTCCGACCTGCGGACTTTGGTTCGAGTCCAGCCTGTAAAACTAATGATCTTGTCCGAAAAACTTTGTTGAGTTCACTTACGAAGCTCATTTTGAGTCGGACTTGCAGACTTGGAATTTACCCTTTGCTAAGTTTGCTGAGTTTGACCTGCAAAAGCTCAGATCAGATCTGTCTCGCAGACTTGAAATTTATCATTTGCTAACTTTGTTGAGTTTGATCTACGAAAGTTGGGTCGGATCGGTCTTGCAGACTTGATTTTTAGCTGAGTCCGTAGAGATAACTGAGCTGGAGCAGGTGTTGACCGAACTCTGAGCTGACCAGAATGAGCTGGGAGCGGCTGTTCCAGCTAGGATTGCTCAAGATTTTCAAGAGAATAAAACTTCAGAAAAGATGGCTGGAGTTTTAAAGGCGCTGCTCATTCCAATAATGTGGCATGGCTATACCTTAGGGTTGGCTAGGCCAAGATCCAGTTTGATGACCTTGCTATGGGCAGTCTTCCCAAAAAGAATTTGTACAGAGTTGGCTCCAGCAAGGTCTATGATGACCGTTTGAAATAGTTTAAAGGTGGAGTGGACATTGTCACCAAATATGTTCGTTGGGGTAATCCACGGCAAGAGTCTAAGTCAACTCCTTCTTCTTCAGAACCGCGTCAAGCTCCGGCTCCAGATGCTTAGCTTAGTCTTTTAGACTTTGGTGCTTCTTTTTTGCTCTGAAAATATCCTCAGATTTGTAACCTGTATGCTTATCTGAATAATATATGTTTTTCCAAGCTCTTTTGCCTTGGCTTGTTTTAAGTACTTATTTGCAGTATTTTTGCTCTATAGTAGAGTGGGGTGCTCCCCCAGTATGCCATGCAATAATTATTACTTTTTGGATGGCATACTTAATCTGCATTTATATAGTAGGGTTTTATTGATTGTCTGTCTTGCTGGCTTAGAAAGTTTGACATCTGCAAACTTTACCGAGTATAACCAGTAGAGCTCATATCGGAATGTCTGTCCTGCAGACTTAGGAAGTTTTATGTTGCAAAATTTACTGAGTCTGACCTGCAGAGCTCAGATCGGAATGTCTGTCCTGTAGACTGAGGAAGTTTGATGCTGCAAACTTTACTGAGTCTGACCTGCAGAGCTCGGATCAAAATATCTGTCTGCAGACTTTATTTTTCAAGTCTGTGAAGTGAACTTTATTTTTTGAGCTGTCATGCAGACTTTATTTTTTTGAGTATGTCAAGCAGACTTTATTTTTTGAGTGTGTCGTGCAGACTTTATTTTTTTAGTCTGGCATGCAGACATAATTATTTGAGTCTGTCATGCAGACTTTTTTTTTTGAGTCTGACCTGCAGACTTTATTATTTGAGTCTATCATGCAGACTTAATATTTTGAGTCTGTCATGCAAACTTTATTTTGATTTTGAGTTCTTGGTGGGGTATCTTGCATAATTAGCTTTCTATATGATTTTTTATTTGAGTCCGACCTGTAAATGTCAGATAGTGAGTCAGACCTGCAGACTTGTGAATTTAGCTGAGTCCGTCTTGCGGAGCTTAGTTGTCAGTCTTGCAGAGTTAATGAATCGTTTGAGTTCAACCTGAGTAGATCAGTTTGTCTGTCCTGCAGACTTAAAGCTTTTATCTTAAAGTGTTGGTCCCAGAGATGGGTAAAAGTTTAGTTAGAGGGGGTGAATGACTAAACTGGAGTTTCAAAAACATTTCTTTTAATTAAAAGCTTTTGGGCAGCGGATAAATCCCTTCTTAAAAATTCTTTCAAAGTAGTTTATGCACACACAGAGTATGAATAAAATGCAACAAGTAAGTGATGTAAGGTAAAGTGCTGAAAGTAAATAGACACAAAGGTTTATAGTGGTTCAGGGTGGTGTAATCCCTTAATCCACTCTTCTCCTATGATGATTGGAGGAATTCACTATTGTTTTTCACCAATACAATAGTAAGATTGTCCTTGGCTACTCAAGCTTCACAATCTACAAGACTATCACTCCTTGGCTTCAAAAGCTTCAGTGACTCGGTCTTCAACACACTGCACCTTGGGAACTAATCCTTCAGCAGCTATCACAAAGGGTTGCAACTCCTTCCCAGATTTCTCTGATTCAATAGCTGCAAACTGGTGTGAATTGGATTCACAGATTTGTTGATCCATCTCAGTGCTTGATGTGGAATTGTAGCTCTGAATTCTAAGTTGATCTCTAGATGTGTTCTTTAAGATTCAGATAGAGGGCTTAGGATTTTGACAAAGTTTCTTCTTGTTCTTGTATATTCATATCGTTGTACTTCCTATCTGTCATTGCCTTCTATTTTTAGCCAAGATAATCCTTGATTTGAAAATCCGTCCGTTGGCAATTTAGTATGAGGAATAATTCTAAATTAATCATTGATTCCCCCTTGATTATATCCTCCTTGATTTCAGTGATCTGGATTTTATTCAAACGTCTATCATAAAATCCGTCCTTGATTGATTCTGTATTTAATGCTTGATCTCATTATTTTCCACATTCTGAATAAGTATAGATGATATACCTTAATCAGCTAATCCTTCACTTGGCTGTTACTTGACCGGTTAAGTGTTCCTGTTGACTTAGCTGATTAGTTCTTCTTTCACTGCTTATTCTTTACTTTGCCGGTAGATAGTTTACTTTGCCGGTTCACTGCTTCCTTGATTTTCCAAGAGTATTTGTACTTCACTGATCCTTGATTTGTGTGAGGTTAGTGTACACCATAATTAAATAATGAATTTCATCACTTACATGTTAACTTAGACTTATCCAAGGTCTACCGAAATTCTATTTTACTTAGCCATCCTACAAACTAGTACAATACTTGTCTGACTCAACTTATACAACATGTCAGACTCAAAGTAAAGACTTATACATAGATTTCTAACTTATTTCAGGCGTGCTATAATAGCTGGTATGACCATCATCAAAACATAATAAAATGTTCCTAACATAAAGCCGTTACGTTTTTATACACAATAAAGAAGAGAAATATAATATTGAAATAATACTGATAAATTGAAATCATTTATTGAATTCGGGAATCTGTTCCGGAGGTAATGCTTGCGGGGACTGTTTGCATGCCAGCTTTATGGAATGGTCCTGCCATTTGAATTTGCCGGTTGATATGCACCCTTGTCTTGCACTTTACCAGCTTTATAAGGGTGTCTTACGAACCTCGGGTTGTCTGACCTGCAGACTTGTAAATTTTATTGACCTGCGATGCTCAATTCGATGAGTTAGACCTGAAAACTTTGTTAAGTCCGACATGCGGAGCTCAAGCTTTCGAGTCTGTCCTACAGACATAGGCAAAGTTTTCGAGTCCGACCTGCGGAGCTGAATTTTTTGAGTCTGTCATGTAGACTTAATTTTTTTATAGTCTGTCTTGAAGACTTAATTTTTTGTGTCTGACCTGTAGACTTAATTTTTTGAGTCTGTCATGCAGACTTTATTTTTTCAGTCTGACTTGCACACTTAATTTTTTGAATCTGTTGCAGACTTTATTTTTTGATTCTGTCATGTAGACTTTATTTATTTATTTATTTATTCCTTTTTTTTGTTGAATCCGACCTGCGGAGCTCAGTTTGTCTGTCCTTCAAACAATTAATTTTGCTAAGTCCGTCCTGCGGAGCTCAGTTAGTTTGTCTTGCGAACATTTTTAGTTTGTCCTTTGCAAACTTGTTGAGTCCGATCTGCGGAGCTCAGTTAGTTCGTCCTGTGAACTTTATTAGTTTTTCCTTTGCAAACTTGTTGAGTCCGACCTGCGGATCTCAGTTAGTTCATCCTGCGAACTTTATTGAATTTGACTGAATCCGACATGCGGATCTCAGTTAGTTCGTCCTGCGAAGATTATTGAATGTGATTGAGTCCGACTTGCGGATCTCAGTTAGTTCATCATGCGAACTTTATTAGTTTGTCCTTTGGAAACTTGATCAAAGCCATCACATATAATGGAAAAGATATTTGATATTGAAATAACATGAGTGTTAACACGGAGTAGCAAAATTGAAACTTGAAAAATAAAGCAATTTAATAAAGTTTGGAACCCGTCCTATACATGGAATTTGCGGAGATTGTTCGCGTTCCAGCTCCTTCGAATGGTCCTTCCATTAGAATTAGCCTCTGATGGATCTCCTCGATCCTTCCCTTGGACTGTTGCTTGGATAACGTCCTGTAGGGCTGGTCCGTCAACGACAGCCGGTTGTTCTTCCAGCGCTTGTTGTGCCGGATTTAAAGCGGTTTCTGCTCCTTGCTGCAGTTGGTGAGTGGTGGTGCAATCTGCTTCCACCTACTCCTAGCATTTTGACCCCCATCCGTGGCGGTTTCTTCATGCTTTTTTTTCTTCTTTTTGTTCTTTTTAGGTGGCATGATGATCTTGATTAACTATCAGTATGAGACCCTTTTTCTAGCGCCAATTGATGATGCTGGATCTCATCTAGTAATAATCTAGCCATATTTCCTAATGACAATTAATCCAAGATCTAAAAGCTTGTAAGAATATGAGAAGAGGAATGGTGTTTGTATTTATTTTTAGACTAGCCTAGGTTTTTTCCTAAGTTGCCTACGTATCCAACGCATATATTGGAATCAAGTCTCTCGTAGTTCTTTAGGATTGTTTATATAGAGAACATCTCGCCCAGTTTTTTTGTTCCCTAAGTATTGGGGATTCTTTCCGTGTCAATCCCTTGATTTTAGAAGATAAACATGGATATATTAAATTAATAGGATCAGAATCCTACTGAGAGAAGGATCTTTAGGATCTTCCCATAATTATCCTTTATTATAAACACGTGGGCTATATCAGATAAGTGGGGCTCTGGCCGATCTACATCGAGCCTCTCCAGACCGACTCCGCCTGGACTACGTAGACCCGAGCTCCCAGCAACCGAGCCGACCTACGGTGGTGCTGTTCGGAAGGACAGGTAAGACCTCCCACTTGGGGTTCAGGTCTACCCTTAGGCACAAAGTGGGGCTCCTGGCCCTTAATGTTGCAATTTCTCTGTCTTCAATTATTGTTTGATCAATTAGGAGATGACACGTGGCGACTTAGTTCAACCCTCTTCAGAGTGTTTTGTAGAGAGTCATCATTGGATTGAATTCATTTATAAAGGATGTAAATATGTAACCGGAACGAAAAACAAGTATTTAAAGGGTAACCATTGTGGATAGTCATGTGTTGGACAGCTTGAAAAAAAATTACGTTTAGGACAAAAGAAAATAGGTGGGACCTAGAACTATTCAGGGGCGTCCCTGTCCAAATTTAGGCTCGTAGTCAAAAATTTAGGACCTTTTAAAAAAAAGAATAACAAAAGTTTTTGCATCTAACGGGGCTCAAACCCTGTTCACTTAATTGGTTGTACTATATTGATAATCACTAGGGTAATACCTTGTTATTCGGTAAATTATTGAAGCTTAATATACAAATACAAAATATATATATGCTATTGTGTAAGAAATTGACAGGGCCCTTAAATTCATCGACTTTGAAGAGACCGTGGGCCATGGCCCCGTTGGCCAACCCCAAGAGTGCCCGTGGTACAATTAAAAGCATGCATCAGACATATCAGTTCTTTGTAAGAACACGGGAGGGTAGTTGTGGATAAAAAAAAATTGGTTGGACATAGTACTATTAAAAGCATGCGTCAGACATATCGATCAGTTCTTTGTGATTTCTTAGGGAGAACACGGAAGGGTTGTGATACCCCGTATATCCGTAAAGGGTATAAATGTCTTCTTACGATTTTATGTGTGTGTTGGGAGGATTTTGCATCATAAAAACAAAAGAAAATTTATAAACCTATACTTAACATGCAAACTAACTCCTAACCGACCAAATATCGGGTAGTTGATAGCATAGTAGGGTAAGTACAGGGTCAATCCACAGGGAATTGGGATGTTGAATCTAATTTCACTAATTCCTTTCAATTGTTACTTAGGAAAAACGAATAAACGAAAGAACAAATAAAATAAACGAAAGAGCAATTAAAATAAATCTAACCTACGAAATAAAATAACACAACCTAAACTAAACTAAAGATACATGGGATCAAACAAAGGCACAAACCAAGTGATTTCAATCCTAGTTCATCTCATGATTTTAATTCAAATTGTGGTTTCACCTTTACACGAGATACAAATCCCTAATTCCTTAGTGAATTTAATCTCAAGCTATGGATTCCTAATTCCTTAGTGAGTCCAATTTATCAATCTCTCATCTTCCGAATGTTGAGATCGATTTACCAAACAAAACTCGGTGTAGATTCGGTTAACTCTCGTATTTTAGAATCTAACAACCTAGATAATTAACCAATTAATTTGTCACATAATTAATGATTAAAGATCCTATCTTTCTATGGTGATCTAGTCTACGCAACTTCCGTATGTTGTAAACGTATCAATAGCAAACTGATCTCTCGATCTAATTCACATAATAGCATCAAAATCATAGAACGATACAAAATAAATTAAAGATCATAAAAAACGAATAAGGACTGAATAAATTAAATAAATAAACTCACGTAGTTTGGTACATGATTGAATCCATGAATCGAAAACGGAAGAAAAACGACATCCTAATCTAACCCCGAATCACCCGAGCATAAGGCTCGGGTGACCGGCCTTGAAGCTCTCAAGTTGCCGCCCTGCTGTGAGAATTGCGGCTGAATGAATTGTGTAGCATTAGGGTTGATCATGCGGCTGTTTATATAGAGGTTTAGGTCGGCTGCTTAAGTCGGCTGGGTTGGACGCCCTGAATCATGGACGCACGTCCACTGCATGGACTCAAACTTCTAAAATTCATATCTTGAGTTGTAGACCTCCAAAAATTATGATCCGAATGTCATAAAAAAGCTCTCGGAAAACTCTACAACTTTCATTAAGGACTCTTCTTCAGAAAACGCCTTTTTGATTAGCCCGTCGTATTACGAGTCGTTTTCGGGATTTTCCCAAGCTTTATTTCATCTTCCTCCTCTTGTATCTCTTTCTTTCCTTTTTAATCTTCAATCAAACATCATTTAGACCTCTTCCATTCCACATTTGTGCACCTAAAAGATGACAAAACCGAGCAAAACGTAAAACCATACAAAATAGATAATAAAACCACGATATTTACTCGATTTTGCATTTTAACTATTCAAAACGTCATTTGCTCAATTAATCGATTATAAGCTCGAATTCTACGAAAAACATCCATATATGGGGAATATTGATATAAAATATATCCTTATAAACACTACAAATTGACCCTTAACAACTCCCCCACACTTATCTTTTGCTCGTCCCGAGCAAAACAAAACAAAGTCAAGCTCGAGACAAATAAACATCCATACAAATATGAAGTATATTCAATAACTTAGAAGTTCACCCGTGTAGTGTGTGCATAGCCATAATAAACTTCCACTAAGTTCCACAATTTGAAAGTTATTCAAATCAAAACTAGCCCGGTTTCCCATCTAAGTTAGAAATATTCAAAAATTATAACAGGCACTTTACAAAACATACATATCCCAAAAAGAAATAGTAGAGAATATCTAAAACATTTCGACGGACTCGAGGATAATCCCTACAACATATCCTTCGGTTTATACTGGTATAAGATTAATGATAACTAAGTCCTTACTTATTCATAATAATATATTTCAATATTTTCACTTTTTTCACACTTTTCTAACACACATCAGAATAAGCTTTTGCTCTCATAGCAGAATAGGACATTTCAAGATAATCCCCTACCTTACTCCAATCATAAGGCAGCTATAAACTGAATGTCGTGAGCTTTTGGTCATCATAGTGGAATAGGACATACGTGGTACACCCTACCTCACCCAAATCATAAACCAGCTTCCGACACACACAATTACAATTATGTTTACTTAGAGATTTCTGGCTGGCAGTGGAAAAGATTATTTTCTAGTAGCACGTACCACCGAGCATAACACCTCAAGTAAACAATTTATTACTATTGCAAAGACTTAATCACGTTTCATTTATCACATTCAAACTTACGATATTCACAAGTATGTCATACTTTAATCCTAGAATACAAACTACTAAACTTTTCAAGAATTGTACATAAGCAAAGAAACATGCTATAATCATCAAAAATCTCCAACTAAAATGGGGTAGGCTTTCAACATTTAGCTCATCATTTACTATGGCATGTGAAAAAGAGTGTCGGGTGAAACAACTAAAATTACTAAATATACGAATATAGCAAAAATGATATAAACTCAAGCAAAGATATGCCTTTGTCTACTCGGGATATAACAAAAAATTTGAAAATTAAGCACTTTTCATAAATACTAAAAATATGAGCAAACGAAAGTAGACACATAAATCATCTATCCCTTCCCCCACACTTAGATTGCAACTTGTCCTCAAGTTATACGTAAATAATAAATTAGAGAACTTAGCCGATTGGATGGTGGCAATTCGGAGGAACCAACAAGAACCAGGATTGCTTGCATAGCTCGAGACGTGGAGCATCACAGACAACCGAATACATCTTTAAAGTGCACAATAGCTATAGAAAGTATCCCGACTTGATTAGTGCAAAAAGAGTCTTCGTGGAAAAAGAAAAGATTACATATATAAAGCACACGAAGAAAAGGATCATAGAGATTTTTCAACTTAAGCTCAACTAAAGATTGAATACTATACATGAAATACTACAAAGTCGTAGGCTAGGTGCAACTATATGAAAATATACTACAATGCAATCTACATGATATGCAATCCTAAAAATAAAATAAATAAAAAAATAAATTCGACAGCTCAGCCGAGCAAGTTGACCCCCGACAACTCTACAAAGACTACGGCCTATGCGTAAACTAAAATAAAAACGAGGTAGTATTACGGAAACCGACAGCTTAACTACACTCAAGAAAAATAAAAGAAAAATAGAAAAACAATGCAACTAGATGACATGCAACTAAATGATATGCATCCGAATGATATGCAAAAATAAAAGAAAATAAAAGAAAGAAAACTAGCCCACTCATTTGCAACATGACATGTATATAATAAACGTCTACCGGATAATGACAAAGTTACGATAAACGACAAGATCGTTCATTACATGCAATGTAGACGCGCTTTAAGACTCGTCAAAGGTGATAGCATTATGGAAAACCAACAGCTTAGCTATACTAAACAGATATAACTCATAAGGTTTCCATCGTAGCAACGGAAAACCGACAAGTTACTACCCAAATGAGTTATAAAAATAACAAGGAAGCACATAAGTCTCAAAGCTCACAAGATTCATCACAAATGGTATGTAGCATAAGGAAACCGACATTAGCTACTAATTAACACGAAGACCGAGTTATAGCATACGAGAACCGACAAGTAACTATAACTTGCATAGATGAATCATGTATAAGGAATAAGATCATTTACTTAGCATGAATTCATAGATGGAAAGGTATAACATTCATATTCGGGACATCTATGTAAAAAATAAATAGGCCACGAGATGCTCGAATGTAAGCAATCCATACTAAATAAAAGCATTAGGAATGAGATCAAGAAAAACCTGGACTACGGGAACGGCGTTCGGCACAACGGACGGGCGTTCACCTCAAAATACGGCTTTGGACGAGCGTTCAAAGAAAACAAACGCTCGTTTGACTTGAAAACCAACCGGACGGACGTTCGTAAAGCATAGACGCTCGTCCGGTCCTTTAAACCGAACGAGTCGAAAATATTTGAACGGACGAGCGTCCAATACTTTCAAACGCTCGTTTACCCGCAAGTTAAAGAATCGGACGGGCGTTCACTAACTTGAACGCTCGTCCATACAACGAATACACAGCAGAGCAGCAGGGAAAACGCGGACAAACCCTAAAAACTTAAAACACATATTAACACGGATCACAAAGAAACGACCACTTTCAATTAAAGCACAAAGAGGTTAGATCGTAAAACACATAAACACATACTTCACGTTTAAACAAATCGAGTAAAAAACTTTTGCACATTCTTAACCTTATGGTCATCGAAACACGGCAAAATAAAAACTCTCGATTTGGTAAACGCTACTTTTATTAAAACGAAAAATAAACGTAACAAAATCGAGAAATAACAAGATCAGATTCAACATGACACCTATTCCCCGGCAACGGTGCCACTTTTGTTGGGAGGATTTTGCATCATAAAAACAAAAGAAAATTTATAAACCTATACTTAACATGCAAACTAACTCCTAACCGACCAAATATCGGGTAGTTGATAGCATAGTAGGTGATGTTGCGTGGAACACCAGATTTGCGGTAACAGTGTTTATCTTGAGGATATAAGGCTGATATAGATGATCTGGTGTTCCACGCAACATCAGTTGGCTCCGTTACCGGGAAACCTTTCATTTTCATTCAGCATTTGGAGGCCACTTACTCCACCACAAAGACGATTTCACGGTGTCTCAGGCGAAGTTATCATCATCAGTCTGTCGGTCACCAAAGCTTTGAACTTTTAGGGATAATACAGCCCAGAAACCGCTGCTCACTTCCTCTCACCAACTTACGCAGAGGAGATCATCAACTTCATTGCAAACTCACGCTTGAGTCCATCTAAAATACCCAGGTTGGTTTATACATCTTTTCATCGGTTTCAGATCTTCAAGTAAGGAAAGTTTGGTCATCTTTTAGTTGCAAACCGCCTGGGAAATACAAACACCTGTCACCTTAAAATTCCTGAGTCAGGAAAAACACCCACCCAGAAATCATAAGTCATGGCCGGCGGGAAAAACATGAACCCTGCAACACCGGCTAAAGCAGCCAATCAGGGACTGCCACGTGGAGCGAGCACACCCCGTGGAGAAGCTAGCCGAAGGGTTATGTCGGATGGGGCAGATGTCAACCCTGCCCTCACAACCGACATGCGAGCATACATACGGGAAAGGACTAAAGCCCGTGAAATACACGAGGAAGCGGTTAGAAAAAGCAAAGGAAAGGGAATCACGGGAACATCTAGCCCAAATAATGAACGAGAGGCTATTTCAGCCGGAGGAGCTCCCCCACAACAAGATACATATAAAATAGCTTTGCAAGCGCACATGGAATATGTTGAAGAAATGCGGGAAGGAAATGCACTACTCATTGCAGAAGGATTACCACCTCGGTCAATCCGTAAATTCAACCCTCCTGAACCCGCACAAACTGAGGTTCAGCCCACATTCATTCCTCCAAAAACGGTTCGACCGCAGCGATCAGAAATAGAGGAGAGTAGTCATGCAACCTCACATCCCAAAGAGGGTAGGAAATCTGCGCTAGGTAGATTGGGGCCCGCGATCGACGATCGCGGTGCAGCCCCAGTGCGACCAAAGAACACTCGGCGAGTTCGCACCCGCTTGGAAGGACAGGGGGACTCGGAAATTGAAGAAAGTTATGTTGCGCTCCCACCTCAACCCCCAAATCAGGAAGAAATAGGCATCATGAAAAAACATATAGAGGAATTACAGAAAAGTACAAAGGGTGTTAAAACGGTTCCGACATGGGGAACAAGTGTGCTTCATCCCAGCATACTGAAAGCGGCTCAAAGGGGAGGAACTCACTATCCTAATTTCATAAATTACCACGGAGCAACAGATCCTCTGGATTGGCTATCCGCTTTCCGGAGCGAGAATCGCCTTATGTACCTCGCGACGAGGCCTGGTGTATAGCATTTGTGGGATCGATGTAAGATCGGGCGGCATCATGGATCCGCGAGCCTTCCTCCCGGATCGATTTTGTCATGGGATGACACGATCAACAAGTTTATAGCAGAATTTAAGTCGGTGGGAGGACCTAAAAAGACGCATATCGACCTACATGAAGTACGACAAGGCGACAATGAGGGTACCCGCGATTATTATGAGCGATTTTACAAAGTGTATGAGCTAACCGGGGGTATAGCGGACAACGTTGTCATGAGTAGTTTCGAAACGGGGTTGAAGCCGGGGTACTTGAAGTCTTACTTCGCTTTGTCGCCACCGGCGAACCTACAAGAGATGTTGAGCTCGACTAGGAAGTACATTGCAACCGCGGGAAACGAGGGAACGTCTTCGTCCAACAAAGGCAAACGAGAGGGCCGAGCGTAGCCCGCCAAGAGACACCCGCGAGAGGGCGGATAGGGAAATCAAGAACCTGAAAGATTTAAGGAAGAGCATTTCACGCCGCTCAGAATTTCCTATTCTCAAGTATTGAATGAAATCAGAGATGAAATACCTGAACCATACCCGATGGTTCACGATACCCGCCGCGATGCATCCAAATTTTGTGGCTATCACGGGGATAAGGGTCACACTACCGACGAGTGTATCCAATTCAAACGAGCAATAGAGAAGTTGCTCGCTCGCGGACATCATGATCATCTCAAACTTGATACCGGTGGTCCGGATAGGAGGAATCGGCAAGCTCGTCGGTTCGATAGAAACATTAGAATGATAACGAGCCTCCTCCCGGTAACAATCGGATTAAGAATCGCATTGGGTCCATCAACAAACATGTAGAGAAGCCTATAGTTTTGCGAGGGAGTGAACGACCCCTTGCCTTTACTCGAAGTGAGCTAGTAACTTCAACCAATACGAGGACATGTGCCTTTGCATCTCGGTGGTCGTCAATCGGGCTGTGTCAATAGAGTGATGGTCGATACAGGGGCCTGCCGCGATATCTTATACTACAACTGCTTCAAAGAGTTGGGGTTCAGCGATTCTAATTTAAGGCCGCATAATGGCACCCTTGAGGGCTTCACCAATCATAAGATACAGGTCAAGGGGGCCATCGACCTGGATGTACAGATGGGAGATTATGCACCCTTTCGAACTGAAAAGGTGACGTTTTTAGTGGTCGATCTTCAGTCCAATTATAACATGATAATGGGGACACCAGCTTTGAAACAGTTTCAGATGGTAGCTTCCATTCCGCATCAGCGGACAAAGTTTTATGTTGGGGACAGGATCGGAACGTCGATCAGTGAGCCTTCCGCTGTCCTAACATACATACATGAAATGAGAACGGGGAATAAGAGGGTTCGAATCGAACAGCCACTCAACATGGAAAACATCGACATGATCAGGGTCGCTATTGATCCAGAGCCAGTCAAAGTGGAGTGTGAAATGTTGCAAGTCAGAGATGAACCCGATTTTACAGCAGAAGATGAGTTGGTCGAGGTGGTCATCAACGATGAATATCCCGAACAAAAGGTTAAGATAGGAGCTCGGTGAGTCTGTCGAAAGGGAAAAATTAATACAACTAGTCAAAGATAATTTGAGTGCCTTTGCTTGGGTGGTTACCGACATGCGAGGAGTCGAGCCGGACGTCGCCCGCACCATCTCAACGTCGACTCTACTTTCAAGCCGATACAACGGCGGGCGCGTCAATTCTCAACCGAAAAGGAAGCGGCGATAAAGGTAGAGGTCGGAAAACTCTTGCGGTTTGGAATCATAAAAGAGCTTGCCTACCCTACTTGGTTGGCAAATGTGGTTATGGTAAAGAAACACAACGGCAAATGGAGAATGTGCGTTGACTTCACGGACATCAACAAAGCGTGCCCGAAGGATCCTTATCAGCTGCCATGAATTGACCGGTTAGTTGACTCTATTTCTGGCTTTGAGGTTTTAAGTTTCTTAGACGCATATTCTGGGTATCATCAAGTACGGATGGCTGAGCCCGACAAAGAAAAAACGGCTTTCAGAGCCGCTGGAGGATTATATTATTATGAAATGATGCCATTTGGGCTGAAGAATGCGGGTTCGACCTATCAGCGAATGGTCAACAGGGTCTTCAGTTCGCAGATAGGCAGAAATATGGAGGCTTACATAGACGACATGGTTGTTAAGTCCGCTGGGGACGGTCACGCTGCTGACCTTCAAGAAACTTTCAATAATGTCCGAAAACATTCGATGAAGCTGAATCCGGCCAAATGTACTTTTGGTGTCCAAGCAGGCAAATTTCTGGGGTTTATGGTTAGTCGTCGTGGCATCGAGGCTAATCCGAGAAAAATTCAAGCTTTGATTGACATGAGAGAGCCTACCACTATCAAAGAAGTACAGAGGCTCAATGGCCGCATCATTGCGCTAGGTCGCTTCATATCAAAATCAGCGGAAAGGTGTCTCCCCTTCTTCAAAATTCTCAGAGGCGACAAAACTTTTTCATGGAACGTAGAGTGTTCGCGAGGCATTTCAAGCTTTAAAAGAATATCTAGGGAAACCCCCCTTTTGGTTAGCCCATAGAGGGAGATGTCTTGTTTTTGTACTTAGCGGCTTCGGACCGGGCCGTGGCCGCCGTTCTTGTCAAGGAGGCCGGAACCCTCCAAAATCCCATTTATTATGTAAGCAAGGCTCTCGGTCCGGTGGAGAGCCGCTATTTTAATATTGAAAAATTAGCCTACTCGCTTGTTATTGCGCCCGCAAACTCGGGGCTTACTTTACCTCACACACAATAGTTGTCTTAACGGATAGTCCACTTTGCGTCAAATATTGCATAAACCGGACCTTTACGGTCGACTTCTCGGATGGGCAATCGAAATCACCGAGTTCGACATACAATATCAACCCGGAAAAGCTATCAAGGGTCAAGCAACGCCGATTTTATTGTGGAGACAAGCTTTAGCTCGCCACAACCCCGTTCGCCATTACCCCGTGAGCCCGCTGCGGCCAAGAGTAAACCGGATCAATGTTGGCATTTATATGTTGATGGGGCATCTAACCGAAATGGTTGTGGGGCCGGAGTAATTTTGATGGAACCCGGATCGACGGAGGAAATCGAAAAAGCTTTAAGGTTCGAGTTCCCGGCCACGAATAATCAAGCCGAGTACGAAGCGATCATAGCGGGCTCAAACTGGCCAAGGCCAAGAGCTAAATGTGGAAAATGTTGAAGTCTATTGCGATTCCCAACTCATCGTCAACCAAATCTCGGGGGACTATGTCACACCTTGTAGTATTCTCGAGAAGTATGGTGAGATTGTTCGACGATTCAAAAGCGGCTTCAAGTATTGCGAGTTCATCGAGAATCCGGAGAGAGGACAACGAGCGAGCGAGACTATCTCTCAAAATTATCACTCAAAGAAGAAATTGCGAGACCCTTCAATTATGATAGAGTATCTAGTTGTACCCGCTATTAAGGAAACACAAATCATGGAAATCGATACACCAGCGCCGACTACATGTTGGATCGATGAGATTCAGGCTTATATAGAGACAGGCATCTTGCCTGATGGAGCGGATAAAATTCACGCACTTAAGAAAAGAGCGGCCAGGTATATCATAAACAATGGAATACTCTACAGAAGGTCCGCAACAAAGCCTTTATTACGATGTGTTTGAGAAGAGGAAAGCAAGACAATCCTTATCGAGCTTCACCAAGGAGTGTGTGGGGGACACCCCGCTAGTCGCTCTTTGGCGCAGAAGGTTATAACCGCAGGGTATTATTGGCCAACAATTCTTAAAGATTCAGAAAAATTGGTTAGAGAATGTCCAGAGTGTCAAAAGCATGCGGACATCCCCCGCATACCATCGTCGAACGAGCATCATAACCGCACCTTGGCCTTTCGACATGTGGGGGCTCGATCTCATCGGACCATTTCCACCGGGAAGAGGCGGATGCAAAGTTATCATAGTAGGCGTGGATTATTTCACAAAGTGGATCGAAGCAAAACCTATGGTTAAGATAACCGCAAAAGCCGCGGGTTATTTCTTACACGATCAAATTTTTTCACGTTTTGGCATTCCACGGGCGGTAGTATCGGATCACGGCCCACAATTCGGGAAAGACTTTTCGGACCTTTGTGAGGAATTCAAAGTTAAACACGCGGTCGTCGTGGCTTATCCTCAAGGAAACGGCCAGGCCGAGGCCGGCAATAAACAAATAATCAAAATGCTTAAGAAAAGCGTAGATGACAAGGTGAAAGCGGGGAGGGTGGGTCGACGAGCTACCCGCCATACTCGGTCACTTCGCACCACGATCAAAACACCCACGGGAGAAACACCTTTTGCCCTTACCTATGGATCGAGGCTATGATTCCGGTCGAAATGGCACTACCCGGATCGGGGTCGCATTATACGAATCGGCGAATAATCTTTTAAACGGGCGGATCGACTTGGATCTAGTAGAGGAAAAAAGGGCCGGCGACATATCATCGACTCGCGAACTACAAGCAACTCGCCAAACAACAACACGACAAGCGAATCCGCGATCATTCATTTAAGGTCGGGGATTTTGTTCTTCGAAATAGAAAGGCCAACGGCATGGAGCCAAATAAAGGCAAGCTAACGAAGAACCGGGAAGGCCCTTATCAAGTCGCGAGGGAAATCAAAAAAGGGACTTATGTTCTTAAAAATCATCAAGGCTACGAGCTCAATAGACCTTGGCATGCGGACAACCTCAAAAGGTACTACATGTAATAAATCGGCTAGGGTTATGGCTATCCTCTCGTTTACGACGGGAGTGGTTAGGCTTTCTTACTTGCTTGTAATCTTCACTCATCTAGCAGGATGAGTCGAAATTAATAAAGCCCGATTTTACATTTTCTCTTTTAGCATATTATTGAGTATACGCGGGTAGAAATTAAATCGTTCGAATAAATTTTCAACGAAGCCCTCGGCCAAACTTCAGCCTTTGTTAAAAATAAGGGCAATATTTGGGAAAATTTAAAGCGGTCACGATTTTCCAGCAAACAAGTTATTTCAAAGGAGTTCGCACAAAAACAACCTAGAATCTTATTTAAAACAAGGGGGCCGGATGCAATTATCATCGAACTCAATATTAGACAAGCAACGAGCGGACAAAAAACAAACTTGTGGATAAAAATTATGAGTTGGACAAAGTACATACTATTACAGAGGCAAATGTGCGGACAAAAGTACAGAAAAGAGAAGAGTTAGACATATGCGAAATCAAAATAATGTTTTACAAAAAAGGAGCACAAAATTAAGAATTCTCAGGCCGCATCTCTTCATTATGGACGTTCTCTTCGCGGAGAGAATGGTGCAGCATCTGATCGGCATTCGTCTCAGACTCAGTGAGCTCTACCATCGGCTCAACGGTTTGCTCCACCTCTCCCTCTTCAGCAGCTCTTTCTCTTGCTTCAGTAGCCAAGCGCACACGCTCCCTCAGATTCGCCTCTATCACAGCAGGAGCCACCCAGTCAGGATCACACTCGGGGACATAGCGCTGAAGCTCAACATCAGAGAAGGGTATGCGATCATGGAATTCTCTTAGATAATCGAGAAGGGATGAGTGAGAATCCATTCCTCTAAAACATCAAGGTCGGGAGTACCACCTTCATGAGCCGGGACGCACCTCGCGATGTGATAAAACCCTTGGTCATATCCCATCATAAAGCCGTCATCGGCGGCGGTCTTGAGCCGGCCTTCAACACTTGAGCCTAGATCCTTCGGTTGTTTCGCATCCGCACACGCTTTTTGCTCGGCCTCCCAATGAGCTTGAGCCTCAGTTACTTTCAGCTTCATCTCTTCCATAGTGCGATCAACGGATCTACTTTGCTCCACGAGGTCAGAGTTAACCTTTGTTACCTCAGCAAGCTGTGCTCTCAGTTTCTCATTCTCTGCCTCAGCCGCACTTAACCGCCCACGAAGACCAGCGGACACTGCATTTGCGGCACCAAGAGCTTTCGGGTTTCGGACGCTCTCTTTCGACATCGGCGCTCTCGGCTATGGTATTTCTATAATCATTGACGAACTGCGCCAAGCCAGTACCAACCTAATAAAGGAAAATTAAAAAGCGAAGTCAATATTGACTTGAGAAAAATAACAGCAAAAATAATAAAAACGAAAACAAGAAGAAGGTTTACCATGCTCACCGTGGCGCCATATAAGCCCCACAAATCATCAATACTCCCGAGAAAGGCACGGCGGGGATCAGTCTGATCCGCCATCACAACCCTATCCGCTATCCCGCGGCCTATCTCCAGCTGGATGTCGTTAGGGATACCCCATCTAAAATGCCTTGGGCAGGTCGAGAGGTTGTTGCCTCATAAACTCTTTATCCAACCAGGCGGCGGGGCAACCTCTAGGCCCAATAGGAAATCCAGCGAAGGGCACCACTGTCTTCGTGGCCGCAGACGCAACCTCATCGGCCACAGGTTTGCCTTGATCTACAAATTTTTCCTTACTCTTATCAGTTCTGGATTTTTTAAGGGGAGGGACCTCCTGCAAGCCACTTTCATCTCCCGCGGGCTCAATCTCTTCGACAGCAGCCCTCTTCTTCTTATCACCCGCAGGCGGTTTTGTCAGAGTGGTCTGCTTCATGATTTTGCTCGCCGCGGTCTTCTCTACTAAGTGCGGCTGGGTTGATTTCACGACCTTAGCTCCAGAAGCTCCGGCCGCCGTCATCTGTAAGTCGACCATAGGAAGGGGTGTTTTGATCCCCTTTAGCTCTGCGGCGGTCTTTTTCTTTGCCAGCTGGCTGCGTCGAACTAATCTATCCATGGTACCTGCGAAGAACAAATATTTATTAGCGACCAGATGATATGAAAAGAAACATGCCATGAAAAGAATACAAGTAAAAATCCTACTCGGTGCTCGCATATTAGGATAGCCACCACAGATTTCACATTGAGAGGGCATGAACCTGCCATGGTGACACTCGCCATACCAGTCAGGATGAGTAGGCAACGGGTCCACTACAACTAAGGGTTCGCCGACGCCGGCTCCGAAAGTCCGGCTGTCGAGATAGGGCCGGCCAACGTCTAGCAACAGTCTCCAGTTAAACGCCCTAGCTTGAGGCTCATTTTTGCGGGTATAGCCCAGATCGTCTTTCAGTTCGGAGATAAACTCATCATCATCGAACTGAGTTCCTATCTTTTTTAAGTGCTCAGTCTGGACCGAGTTCTCCGCTAGTTTCTCAAACGGCCGGCCTATCCGGGACTCCACTTTCATGCATCTCTTGTCCCAATCCGCCACCTTGTCGGGGAGATCGAACGAAGCGGGGCCGACCATGACTCGATCTACTACGCGGTTGGATTTGGCCAGCGCCGCCCTTCCGCGAGAAGCTATAAAAGTATAAAAGTACCGGCATCGACGGTTCGCGCCCGCTCAACCTACTGATTATAATGAAGGACATGACCATGCGAACAACTCCCAAACTCAGGTCGCAGGGCATCACCTTCAATTCTCCCATAAATGTAACAAAGAATGGGTCAAAGGGAGGTCTGAGTCCGGCCACAAAATGATCATAGTGCAACCACAGATAATCTTGTTGTTCCCGACCACAAACCCACGATGCATTGGTCGCACCCATGCTGACAAACCGATAGTCCGCAGAAACATCATACGCCCCCAAGGCCAAGGTATAGTCTTCCCGATCTTTGAACTCCTTCCATCGGGATATAAGAGCCCTATCCGCTCGCTTTTGCTCTGCGAGCTCATTTTCAACCGCAGCGGACCTTCTCTTGGGCGCCCTCCTCTTTTTTGCGGGCTCCTCGGCAGCGGTTTTCTTTCGTACAACAATCTTTGAAGACTTTTTGGCTTCTCCGATACCACGAGCGGTTTCCACGGCTTCCTTGACCTTGTCGCTACGTCCGGCGGCTCCGGGTTTTAATACTTTCTCCATTCTAGTGAGGAGACTGCTTAATGCCATTTGGTCGTCGTCATCGACCTCGCCCTCCACAGCGCCCTCACCAATAACTACGACCTCTGGGTCAGATTCTACGTCAATCTCCTCCTCGTCGCCGCTAGAGCTAACATCTTCCATGCTCACCTCCTCTGACCCATAACCCGCTGCGGCCCTAGCCTCTTCGTCTGATTGTGTGTGCTCTGATGACATTCTGGAAAAGAAAAAGGGCAAGGTGGATCAGTTTATCACCCGGACATGGAAATCGGGTCGAGGTGAAAACAATCACACCCCAACACCTCGCCCTTCCATCTTCCTTAAACAGATACAAAAATTCCCAGAAAAACCCCAAACATCTCCCCAGAAAAAACCCCCAAATTCTCAGGAATACCCTAAAATTCGAAACCCTAAAATGCATAGACCCCAAATACTGGAGAGCATAAACAAAGGAGTATCAATCGGAGCACATGCATATAGGAGTATTTTTGAGCAAACCAAAAGAAGGATCGAAATCACAGAAAAGCATAACGATTGGGCTCATGGCATTCATCGAAAGAGGTACAATCGCGAGAGACAAGAATCACGGATTCGTCAAAATTTTGTAAGAGAAATAGGAGAAATAAAGAGCATAATTAAATCAACAAGCAATAAAGAAGTAAAGTAGAGTACCTGATTGATAATAAAGATGATAAACCGTTGATCTTTGACTGGAATAAGCACTCGTCGGAATCTGTTTGTAAATCGCCGGGATTTCTTGGTTTATCGCTGGAGGAATTTGTCTGAGAGAAGAAAACGGAATAGTGGATGAGTTAGGAGGGACTCCTCTATTTATAGGAGGAAAAGAGAGGGGAAACGACGTTTGGGATTTTCAAAATTCAAACGTAATGATGGCAGGAACGGTTACCGATTTTTCTCCGCCAATCAGAGCAAAGGACGGTTCAGTTCCAGCCAATCAGAGCAAAGGACGGTTCAGTTCCAGCCGCCGTGTCAGTGCACGTGACTGATGTGACGTTTCGTGTACCGATACGTCCGTTACTACTTTCCAACCGTTTAAATCTTTTCTAGCGACCATCAACTACCCGCAGAATAAACGACTTCAGCGTATTATCAAACTTATTTCAAACGGCTATCCTCGATCAATGCCCGCTAAAGCTTATCCTGACAAAGCATCCTTGATAGAGCGCTATCACTTAAAATAAGCCCGACAGAACGTTGTCGGCAATCAAGCCTGTCCGCTACAAATGCACAGCATATAATCGGTAATTCGTTACGCGATACTAACACTGATTCAAGCCCGATAGAATGGTATCGGCGATCAAGCCTGTCCACTGCAAATGCACAGCATATAGCTAGTGGTTTTCACCAACACTAGTTCAAGCTCGATAAAACAGTATCGAAAGCCTCTATCACAAGCGACTACGAAGGAGCTCCATCGAAAGTTCTTTTTCAAGTTCTACTCTCCGCCTTGGCGGACACGCCAGGCACAGAGTAGGGGGCCATTGATATACCCGGATTGGAATGGGGCCCTGTTCATCCATATTGGGCCTACAATCTTGGCCCATCAACACAGATAAATGGGCTTCTATCACCGCTGGCCGCTGCCACCAAACTCCTTCTGGTCGCTCGCCACAGGCCGGGACATGTCCGCCACCAGTTAGCCGGACTCATTCTTTCCATGTGATTCCAAACTATATACTCAAGGCACAAGTGAGTCCGCTGCTCGCCATGCTTAACCAGCTGGCCAATCCAGCTGGCAACACTTTACAGCTGGCTAGGACACTTGTATTGCATGCATGCTTAACTTAGCTATGTACTCTCAGTTGTCTTGTCAATGAACAGTGAGCTGACTCATTTTTTCACCCTATATATATGGGATCACATTGTAATAGAAAGACTCTCTCAAGCTTTTAGCTATAAATCTAATACAAGCAGAAACTCTGCCGATTTGTCGACTGATTAATTTGTTCATCTTATAAACTGATCCGGCAGCCTTGTTCTTACTCGCCGCCCTTCCCTCACCGGAGAAATCATCTATATCAGCCTTATATCCTCAAGATAAACACTGTTACCGCAAATCTGGTGTTCCACGCAACATCAGTAGGGTAAGTACAGGGTCGATCCACAGGGAATTGGGATGTTGAATCTAATTTCGCTAATTCCTTTCAATTGTTACTTAGGAAAAACGAATAAATGAAAGAACAAATAAAATAAACGAAAGAGCAATTAAAATAAATCTAACCTACGAAATAAAATAACACAACCTAAACTAAACTAAAGATACATGGGATCAAACGAAGGCACAAACCAAGTGATTTCAATCCTAGTTCATCTCATGATTTTAATTCAAATTGTGGTTTCACCTTTACACGAGATACAAATCCCTAATTCCTTAGTGAATTTAATCTCAAGCTATGGATTCCTAATTCCTTAGTGAGTCCAATTTATCAATCTCTCATCTTCCGAATGTTGAGATCGATTTACCAAACAAAACTCGGTGTAGATTCAGGTTAACTCTCGTATTTTAGAATCTAACAACCTAGATAATTAACCAATTAATTTGTCACATAATTAATGATTAAAGATCCTATCTTTCTATGGTGATCTAGTCTACGCAACTTCCGTATGTTGTAAACGTATCAATAGCAAACGGATCTCTCGATCTAATTCACATAATAGCATCAAAATCATAGAACGATACAAAATAAATTAAAGATCATAAAAAACAAATAAGGACTGAAAAAATTAAATAAATAAACTCACGTAGTTTGGTACATGATTGAATCCATGAATCGAAAACGGAAGAAAAACGACATCCTAATCTAACCCCGAATCACCCGAGCACAAGGCTCGGGTGACCGGCCTTGAAGCTCTCAAGTTGCCGCCCTGCTGTGAGAATTACGGCTGAATGAATTGTGTAGCATTAGGGTTGATCATGCGGCTGTTTATATAGAGGTTTAGGTCGGCTGCTTAAGTCGGCTGGGTTGGACGCCCTGAATCATGGACGCACGTCCACTGCATGGACTCAAACTTCTAAAATTCATATCTTGAGTTGTAGACCTCCAAAAATTATGATCCGAATGTCATAAAAAATCTCTCGGAAAACTCTACAACTTTCATTAAGGACTCTTCTTCAGAAAACGCCTTTTTGATTAGCCCGTCGTATTACGAGTCGTTTTCGGGATTTTCCCAAGCTTTATTTCATCTTCCTCCTCTTGTATCTCTTTCTTTCCTTTTTAATCTTCAATCAAACATCATTTAGACCTCTTCCATTCCACATTTGTGCACCTAAAAGATGACAAAACCGAGCAAAACGTAAAACCATACAAAATAGATAATAAAACCACGATATTTACTCGATTTTGCATTTTAACTATTCAAAACGTCATTTGCTCAATTAATCGATTATAAGCTCGAATTCTACGAAAAACATCCATATATGGGGAATATTGATATAAAATATATCCTTATAAAACACTACAAATTGACCCTTAACAGTGTGTCTCGATAATTTAATGAGTTATGTTTTAATTAAATAAATAGAGTCAAGATATTTGTTAAAGGGTATTTACGATATTTTAAACGTGTTATTTTAGTAAGGGAAAAACGGGAATTTATTCAACCTCTATTTATACCCCTTCACCCCCAAAACCCATTTGATTACCTTTCCCAAATTTCCTGCGGCCGAGAGTGAGAGAAATGGAGAGGAAAAAAGAAAAGAGAGGAAAAAGAAGAGAGATTTCGCCTTTCCGGTCAATCCGACCATCGGAATTACAAACAGTCTTCACCAAAATGCGTCCCTTGTTGAGAGCTTCCTTTTTTTACAAGTGTTTCTACGATCGGGTAAGAGTTTCGAAAACCCATTTTCTAGATCTATAAGTGTTCTTGGGTGTTTTCTTTGCTTTTTAATGTTTTAAAGGTTGTAATGATCGTAGAACCTGTTTTGTTCGTGAGTTTTTGAGTTGGTGGTTGAATCTTCAAACTTTCTTCATGGCGCTCTTGGTGTTCTTGAAGCTCAAGTTTGAAGAATCATCTTTTGGTCTAAGGATTTGAGGTAAAGGGGGTGTTCAACCGCAATCTAAATGTGTTAATTCGTGTTTTAGATCTAGCTTTTTGATACGAATAAGTATGATAATGTTTAGTGAAGATTCTAGCATGTTTTGGTATGATTTTTGTTGTTGAAAGTGCTGGAAAATCGCCATGGAAACGAGTTGAAAGTTGTAGTTTTTGATAATTTGCGAGCTCAGGACCACGCCTGTATGAGGTAGGCCCACTCTTGACCTGAAAAGAATGAAACAAGATGCTCAGGACCATGCATGTAAGAGGCAAGCCCACTCCTGACCTAAACAGAGTGCCCAGGAGTATGCCTGTCACATACAAGCCCACTCTTGGCCTGAACAAAGTGCCCAGGAGTATGCATGTCACTTACAAGCCCACTCCTGACCCTGTTTTGTGTGAAAATTGTATTTTTAAGCCCGTTTCGAAGCATGCTTTAATTTAGAGCCTTTTGTGGTATGTTGTAAAGTTAAGTGTATGTGTTCTAGTGACTTTGGCTCTACACCGTGCCTCACGGGAGCATTGGAACACTCTACACTTAGCCTTACGAGATGTTGACTTAAGATCAATATCGTACTTGTAACATGACGAAGTTAAGGGTTCGGTTTCTAGTGTATTGGGCTCAGCACCTTGTGGAGACCCTCTGCGGGGAGAAACTCGGGATCACCCGGAAGCCTTATTTCTTAGCCTCATGGATATTGGGTTAGATCCCAATATTTCTGTGTAATGTGTTAAGTAGTGTAATGTAGAGTTGGTCTAGGGTCTAGTGGTCTCTAAGAATCCTTTTATGTGGAATGAACTTAGGTGGTTAGACTAATCGCTTAAATACGTACGTGATGTGTGTAAAAGCTAAAACATGTTATTCCTTGGTAAGGCACGTTTATACATCGCTTCACGGTATTATTACGCCTCCACATGATCAGATATCAACCGGACTCGCGTAATAAACCACATGGTTAGCAACCATGTCCATTAGAGGTGTTGAGGAAATGTCTCGGTGCATTCTCACCCGGAAAAGTGTCCTTGTTTTAACATGTAACAAATGTCTTATGTGGTTGAGTCAACTAGTGAGAGTACTAGTAGAGTGTGGTGAGCGAGTGAAACATATATGCAAATATGATTGTTTGACTTGCCCTGTGATATTATTATTATTGTTATTATTGCTAATCCGTGTGTTATAGTAGGTGTAGATTCGGTGCTTCTACCCTTTGCTAAGTACGTTTGTACTTACCCTTTAGTATATTGTTTTCCCCACCCCGAGAAGTTGGTTTTGTTGTAGGTTGAGTTCGAGATCGCTTAAGAGTGATTCCCGGAGTTCCAGCAGTTGAAGTCTACCTTTCTTTTTGTTGTTGTAGCAACGGTATAGAATCTTCTCTTTCCTTTTGTAATAGATAAGATAAATTTACCTTGGGTTGTAATAGAGAGTTGTAATAGTTGAATGGATATTCAACCTTGTGTATTATTTCTTGGGATTTTGTTTTAGTTGCAGTCCTGTGTTAATTGTCGATCGTTGTAGTGATCTTTTAAAGTTTGTTTTTCCGAGTCTTTGGTTTCGTTTTCGTTTGTTCTCTGTTATTGATGATGTCAGGCTTACGTACATAATTGATTTATTTTAATTATATACGTGCCGGGCGTCCTTTTCCGGTTAAGGACTCGGTATCCGGATCAGGGTCGTCACAGTTGGTATCAGAGAATGAAGTAACACCACTGCATAAGTTTAGATGTCTTAAGATGTAATCTTTTCAAGTTTAGACCTTTAAGTTGTAGATTTGAGGTTAGACTTTTCAAGTGTTAACCTCCTAAGTTAGATCTCCTAAGTGTTAGAACTCGTAAGATTAGAATCCCTCAGTTTGGGTAGTGTGACATTTAGCTAAGTGTGAGTCTTTTTAAGCGAACCTTCTTAAGGTAGGAGTTTTAGGCCTACATCTTAAGGTGGTGAACCTTCAAGTTGGGTTCGTTAAAATACCTTTAAGGAAACCTCTCAGTTTTCTTTAAACTTCACGGATCCTTCTTCTCATCGATGTTTACTTTTATTTGATGCATCATTTTTCAAGGATTCCGGCTTATTAATATTCAATCAACCTTTTATATTGATCATGTTGTTGCGTTATCATCTTCACATGAGCCCTTCAAGCTTTTTCATTCATAATAAACCTCTTATTTCAAAATGTTCATTGTTAGATGCTTCATTGCCTCTAGCATGATGTTTTCTCATACTTTGTAACTTTGCTCTAAGCATCACGGTCACATGGTTTAATTTGCATGTTCATTTTTGGTGTGCAACTGTTTTCCTTACCCCATAAAATTTGGAAGTTCTACTCCTCAAGAAAGGTTTTCTTTTTCTTTCTAAAAGTCCTTTTACGTCTACATAACTTTTCCAAAAGAAAGGTTACAATCCTGAACTTCAAATCAACACTTGGAATTTATGTTTGAACAAGGAATGGTGTTGATCATCTTTCCTTAATCCGTTTTAATAAATCATACATATTCAAATGATTTGGTCCTTGAATATGTTATGACCAACACTATGATCTACATTCTCTCTTTTGACCGAAGTACGACTCATTCTAGCTTTGAAAACAATTTGAAACTTATGTTGGTGTTTGCCAACTTGGAAAAGGAATTTGATAATCGTTTATTTTGCACAAAGATAGTTGCATTTGACTAGTCCCTTCATGTTCAAAGACTTTCCAATTTTGGGTTATCATTTGGAAAAATCTAAAATCTATAATTCTCATCTTTCTTCATTCTCAAAATCATTTTCATTTCGAGTTATACATGTCGTTAATTTTCAATCATATTGCATGAAGTAATTTCAGTTTCTCATGTGCATGATCTGAAATAGTAATCCCCACCTTTTAGTTGTAGGGCTGTGGTATAGGTTTAGGTGTGCTTAGATGAATAGTCTTGAGGAGTCGTGTCTTTAGGTTTAAGTTCTTCATAGGCTTAGAAGTCTTACGGGAGTTGTGTGGGTTATCGTTTTAACGCTTTCCGATCGTGAGTAAACAAGCGGTTACCTCCCATTGCACCACATACGTTCTTGCTTTCTTTTGATCCTCACCAACCTAGTTCCTTTCGAACAACTTGCACCCCAGTTAAACCTTTTACCGCCTTTTGCCTTGTTTTGTATTAAAAGTATACTACTTTATGATTTCTTTTAAAAGAAGTTCTCGTTGTTCTACTATTTTGAATCTGAGAAATAAGCTTCCTTATAATTTTGTAATTGTTGTGTTAAATTTTCAACTTCCTTCTTAAATCAAGTCCGACAAAATATTTTGTTTACTTGTGTTTACTCTTAACTACCGTTGTGGTTAACTTTCTGTTCGTGATAATACATTCTTTCAAGTGTGTATTTTTGTACTTGGTCAGATCTCTAGTATTTTTATAACAATCTCTTTTGGGCTTATCCACAGTCTGTCTAGTATGGACTTGTATGTTTTTGTTTCAAGAAAAGATAGTTGTTTACCGAGTCGCTTTCTATATTGCTTCAGTTAATCTCAGCTTCTATCAAATTGGCACTCTCAAGTTCTTGGCAATTTGTATCCACATGAAGATTTTCAATAATTTCTTTTGCATCACTTCATGACTAATTGTATTCTTGATTTTAATCCAATGAACCTTTTCATGGTAAATACTTTTATCATTTCCTTTTGTCTCCCTCAAGTTGTTCAACGTTTTTGGGTGCACAACCTTGCTTTTCCAGCCATTGTTGTTAAGCAATCTTTTTTCAGGATTCTTGTGGATTGAAACCTTGTAATAATCTAAATTATAGCTAAAGTTTCAAACCAATTTTTGTAAGTCCAAACATTCTTTTTCTCTACTTTGAATGTTCTTAAGTTTGGTGCTAGACACATTTTGTTTTGGTTTTAATCCCTTACACTCTTGTAGATGTACTTTGCTTTTCAAGCCGACAAGAGTTCTTCACAAACCACCTTGTTTTACAAGATTTTTTTGTAAAGAATCTCATCTTCAAGATGTTTTTCTAAAATTTGATACTCATCTTTAGCATTTTGATTCAATTCCCATCTTTCAATTTTGAACCAACTCGTTTTACTAGTAATCCGTAAAAGAAGTCGTTTGTTCGGTAAAAACGAGTTTTACAATTTATAACCGAAACACCCCAAGTATAAGGATCGTAGTATAGGATGTTAACGGGTCGTCCTAAGGGAGTGGAATGTTTATCGGATTCAAATATAAATCTATATCAATTATGTCACAATTATCTATCAAACTAAAGCCGAAACTAACTAAAACCTAAACCTAAGAATTAAAACTAAAACAAGAATAAAAACAAGCGAGAAAATAAGAAAACAAAAGACGGACGAACGTTCACTAAAGTGAACGAGCGTCCGGAAACGAAATCTAATGGACGAGCGTCGCGAGCGTCCGATTATGAACCGAAACGAGAAAAGTGCGGGAAAACAACAGGAAACTAGGGTTTATAAAACTAGAACTTAAACTAAACTTAATCTAAGCGATTTGATTAAAAACAATTAAAGGAAAACACAAGCAAGGCAACGAATCCACCCATCAACCAACAACCCCCAACTAGATGGTGATCTAAGATGTAGTTTTTAGTAGTGATTTATTCACGAATTCAATTAAATTTCTTCAACCAAATTCTAGGGTTTCGTTTATCTTTTCAAATAAACTAAACATGCAATCAAAACGAAATCACGAGGTTGTTTCCCAACTCTTACTCAACTAATCATGCTTAATCTCTAACAACATGAATAATTGCATTACTTTGAACAAAAGAGAACTTAAACAATATATTTTCATATAATCATTCAAGCATCAAATATAAATAGATCGTTTCATCAAATCTTAATCCAATAAAACATAAGAATGCAAAACAGATCCAAAGTAATGAAAACCTATGAAATAAACTCACTAAACTTAAGCATCGAACTCTCTAGTTGGTTTTGTTGTTGATAAGCTTCCTCCGTCGACTCACTGCAAGGTTTCTAGCCAACAATCATATTGAGATGATTGTTGGGTTGGAGAAGTTCATCTCTATGTAAAAAGGCTTGTGGCCGCAGCTTTTGGTGTAAAATTGCGATCTCAATTATGTGGTATGAATTAGGGTTAAGAGGCTGCTTTTATATATAGAATTTTAAGGCGGTTAGGGTTTAAGTCGGCCTTGAACGCCCGTCTGGTCTCGTGGACGCCCGTCCAGAATGCCTGGACGCTAATCAAACGCTCGTTCATCCTCCGTCTGAACTCTCTGAATGTAAAATACGATTCTGGACGCTGCATGGACGCCAGTTCACTTCTGGACGCTCGTTTAGGATCAGTAGACGCCCGTTTGAACTGCTGAGGATCGGATCTCTTCATCTTTATCCAATTTCTTCAAGCCAATTCCAACTCTATCTCTTATAATTCGACTTGAGCTTCATTTATCCTCATTATATGCACGAAAATCAACACCTACATGATAAATAAACAATGCAAAAATGTAATAAAATCCAAATAATAATAATTCCATTAAATCAACACTTAAAATCATCAATTTTGCATACAACCCTCTTAAAATCATCTTTATTCAATATTTACACTTAAACCCTTAATTCTCATGTAAATTACGCAAATGTGGGGAAAATAATAATGAAATAAACCTTTAATAATCATATAAATATGGCCTTAACAACTCCCCCACACTTAACTTTTTGTACGTCCTCGGACAAAACAATCAAAACTATAGCTCAGCTTTATAAATAATCCACATAGATCTCTAACTCACGTAACAAAAGATACAACAACTATAGCAAGTGATACCAACACAAAGATAGATTCGGTGTAAGTGTGACAAGCCATTCTCAATCTAACAAGCCTTTCAAAGAAATATCCTCTCAAAAATTCCAATGACTATCCTAGGTACAAACAGTAATAGCTCCACTCAAAGCCTTCCCACGCACTCAGTAGGATAATCCCTACAACATATCATGCGGTTCTACTGGGTATAAGATCCATGATAACAAAGACTTCACTTTATTCTTATCCATCATTTTCCAAAATTTTCAAATTTAACGCATATCAGAATGAGCTTTTACCCATCATAGTAGAATAGGATGTTTCGTGATAACACCCTACCTTACTCAAATCATAAGGTAGCTTCTCCTGACTGTCGTGAGCTTTTGGTCATCATAGTGGTATAGGACATTTCGAGATAATGCCCTACCTCACTCCAATCATAAACCAGCTTCCGACAAACGTATTTATTAATAATTGCTCACTCACTTTATTTATTCACTTTTCAAAGTCATAAGTTACATCTCACTTATCACATTCAAACTTTATGATATTCACAGTACACGGTCTAACTTAGGTGTAACTATACTGACCTTCCTAAGATAAATCACTAAAAATAATGAAAGGATATAATTCAAAAATCTTGCTTCAAAATCAAAGGCTTTCGTGAGTGTGAAATGAATACTATCTCCATAAAAGTAAAACATGCTATAATTATCTCACTAAGTCACATACTATCATCGTTAGAAAACTACAACTAGCAAGCATCTAGTTCCAATTATATGCTCGAGACTCACAAAAAATTTTAAATTTCGCAGAAATTTAACATTCACTCATATTTCAAAGGATATAGCATAAGAACATACCCAATTTACCCCCCCACACTTAAATCACATTATGTCCTCAGAATGTGCAGAATAAAAGAAAAAGAAAACGTAGCTGGTTTCAACAGTGGTTGTCGGATGAAAGTTGGCAGAGGTCAGGCCGGAGCATGGATGTACCGCGACAACTCGAATAGACAACACTGGACATAAAAGCTTGTGAACCTGCTCAAAAGTATCTGCCACACTCGACATACCATATAATCTCGGGGTACACGGGGTATATGAGCAACACATAACACAAAACACTTACAATGAACGTAAGAGGAATAACCATCAACACAAAATCAACTAAAGTATTATTTCTAAAACAATAAAACAAAACAACCTAAGAAAAGGAAACGAACAAAGAAAACTAGGTTGCCTCCTAGGAGCGCTCTTTTAATGTCAATAGATTGACACAGATTCCAAAAGATCAACCCGGATCGGGCCACTTTGGTTTGACTACCGCCACCTCAGTATCGGAATCAGGAGTATTGGGGCGGAAATGATTTTCACCACAACAACAAGTCAAGTGCGCAATAAGGTCAGTAAACTTTTCTCTCCAAACTACACTAACTCTCTTCTTCTTGTTCTTGCGCACGATAGGCATAGACATAGTGGTATGATCAGAAGTCTCAACAGAAGGTACCTTACGGGTGGATATAGGAACGTCATCATCATCTGACTCAAAGAAATAAGATGGAATCTCCTCACAAATCGGGACATCCGTACTCTCATCTCTTCTTTGGAAATAAAGAGTCTCAGGCTTCTCCTTTGGTTGCCCAAAATATTTCTTAAGTCGATGGCCATTCACTTTAAAAGCTTGATTACCATACCCGTTCAACGTAATTACTCCACTTGGATTAACCTCGAGAATCTCAAATGGACCAGACCATCTAGACTTTAGCTTACCAGGAAACAAATGAAGTCTGGTATTATAGAGTAAAGCCATTTCACCAACTTTGAATTCTCGGTCCTTGATCTTAGCGTCATGGAGCATCTTCGTTCTCTCCTTGCTGAGTTTAGCATTCTCGTATGCTCGGAGTCTGAATTCGTCGAGCTCGCTCAACCGTAACAACCTTTTCTCCCCACGAGTTGGCTATCAAAATTTAAGAATTTAATTGCCCGAAAGCTCGTGTTCAAGTTCGACAGGTAAATGACAAGCTTTGCCATAAACCATTTGGAAGGGTGACGTGCCCATCGGGGTCTTGAATGCAGTACGATAAGCCCACAATGCGTCATCCAAATTAAGACTCCAATTAGATCTATTATTGTTCACGGTCTTCTCCAAAATTCTTTTCGGGCTCCGGTTGCTTACCTCAACTTGGCCACTAGTTTGAGGATGATATGGTGTACCAATCTTATGTTTGACACCATACTTCTCAAGGATCTTGTCAAGCGGCGCATTGCAAAAGTGAGTACCTTCATCACTAATGAGTGCTCTCGGACGCCGAATCTAGTAAAGATATTCTTTTGCAAGAATTTCTTTACAACCTTGTGATCATTAGTTTGAGTAGCTATGGCCTCGACCCACTTTGAAACATAATCCACACGACGAGGATATACTTATTACCACATGAGGATGGAAAGGGTCCCATAAAATCTATGCCCCATACATCGAAAACTTCGCATTCAAGAATGGGCTTAAGTGGCATTTCCATCCTACTACTCTGCCGTCCAGTTCTCTGGCACCTATCACAACCTTTACAAAAGGCTTCTGCATCCTTAAACAGGGTCGGCCAGTAGAATCCAAATTTTTGAAGGATCTTTGCAACCGTCTTTGGTGTTCCATAGTGACCTCCGGTAGGACCGCTATGGCATTGTTCTAGGATATCCCATGATCATGCTCGGGAACACACCTTCGAAGCAACCCATCTTTACGTACTCGAACAAATAAGGATCTTCCCATACGAGATATTTAAGATCGAAAAGAACTTTTTCTTCTCCCGATACGTCATATCCTCTAAATGACCACTCGCTAAATAGTTGACGTAGTCGCATACCACGGCCTAACCGTTTCAAGCTTCATCAATTGCTCGCCGGAAAATCAATGCCTATATCATTGTGATTCTCTGCACCCTCATTTACTAAGCGAGATAAATGATCAGCCACAATATTCTCACTACCTTTCTTATCTTTAATCACAAGGTCAAACTCTTGTAAAATTAAAATCCATCTAAGTAACCTTGGTTTGGCATCTGCTTTATCCATAAGGTAGCGTAAAGCTGCATGATCTGTCCATACAATCACTTGAGATCCTAGAAGATAACTTCTAAACTTGTCAATGGCAAAAACAACGACTAAGAATTCCTTCTCGCTTGTGGTATAATTGCATTGAGCCGGGTTCAAGGTGCGGCTCGCATAATAAATGGGTCCGAACCTTTTATCAACTCTTTGACCTAAAACTGCGCCTACGGCGTAATTAGAGGCATCGCACATCAACTCGAAAGGCTTGGTCCAGTCAGGTGCAACTAAAATAGGGGCACTGATAAGCTTGTCTTTCAGACAATTGAAAGCTTCTTTGCACTTCACATCGAACAAGAAATCTACATCATCTTTCAAAAGATTTGATAAAGGCTTGGCAATCGTAGAAAAATCTCGAATAAACCGCCTGTAGAAGCCAACATGGCCTAGAAAACCTCGTACCTCTTTCACTGTCTTAGGGTACGTCATCCTTTCGATGGCTTCGACCTTAGCCTTATCAACTTGAATACCAGCATTGGACACCTTATGTCCCAAAACGATTCCTTCGTCTACTAGAAAATGGCATTTTTCCCAGTTAAGCACCAGATTTTTCTCAACACACCGTTGGAGTACCATATCTAGATTCTTTAAGATTTCATCAAAGCTATCGCCGTAGGCGAGAAGTCATCCATGAAGACCTCCATGCATTGCTCCACAAGTCCATCAAAAATGGCTAACATGCACCGTTGAAAAGTCGCGGGTGCATTGCATAGACCGAATGGCATTCTACGAAAAGCAAAAGTACCAGATGGACATGTAAACGTGGTCTTTTCTTGGTCATTGGGGTCGATGGCTATCTGGAAGTAACCGAGTATCCATCGAGAAAACAATAATACTTGTGACCACTCGCCTCTTTCAATTAGTTGGTCAATGAAGGGTAAGGGGAAGTGATCTTTTGCAGTGACTTCATTCAGTCTACGATAGTCGATACAGACTCTGTAGCCAGTCACGAGACGTAAGGCAACTTCCTCCCCTTTTTCATTCTTTTCGACTGTGATACCGCCCTTCTTTGGCACAACTTGAGTAGGGCTGACCCACTCGCTATCGGCGATTGCGTAGATGATTCCCATGTCAAGCCACTTTATAACCTCCTTCTTGACAACCTCTTGCATATGCGGATTCAGCCTTCGCTGAGGTTGTCTTACCTTTTTAGCTCCTTCCTCCGTTCGATTTTATGCATGCATATGTCCGGGCCGATCCCTCGGATATCACCCACTTGCCAACCGAACGCGAGGATGTTTTTCTTAAGCACTTCTATCACTCGTGCTTCTTGCTCTTGGTCGAGTTTCGAAGAAATGATCAAAGGCAATTTATCTCCATCCTTAAGAAAGATATACTTAAGGTGTTTCGGAAGCGGTTTGAGCTCTAAATCGATAGGTGGTTGCTCAATACTAGACTTTAACGGGCCACCTTTCTCTTTATGAGCTTGGAGTGGTTGACTAAAGAATAACTCATCTTCCCGAGGCTCAACCCCGCAAAGGTATCGGATCAAATCATCCATCGGAATCCTCCGGTCAACACTTGCTTCCATTTTCTTGTGATCGATCATTTTTCTTAACTCTTCATCTTTAAGCTCTTCTGCCAGCTCTTCCCAATCATCTACTTCCCAATGAGTAGCTTCTCTCCAAAACTCTACCTCGTCCCAACTACCCATCAGAGCTTCTTCTTCACCAGGGGTGATGTCTTCCTGACTCAGTTCTTTGAAATCATCGTTTGTTGCTGGGCATCTCCATGCTTCTAACTCAATGACAGGCCCAGTATGAGCGAGTGAAGATGACTCGTCAATGCCTACGGCTTGAAATGAATTAGAAGGTGGTCCGCAGTCAGCCGGATCCTCAATGTCCAAGACTTCAAAAACACCTATCTCTGTCAACTCCTCTGTTTCTTCAAAGTAGGCATCTTTTTCATCCTTATAGATAGCTTCGACAAACGATATTTCATCAATTACGGCTCTTTCAGGATGTGTCCCCCGTGTGAAGGTGACAGATGTGTCACCGACTCTAAGAGTAATCTATCCTTTGCAGAAGTCGATGAGAGCGTTGGAAGTGTCCAAAAAGGTTCGGCCTAGAATTAGAGGCATTTCCTTATCAGGTGGATAATCTAGGATAACCCAGTCGGTAGGGAAGACCAAATGTTCAACTTGAAGGAGAACATTAGCTACACAACCGGCTGCAGTCCGGCTAGATTTATCTACCATCTGAAGAGAAATCGGGCGTTCCCGCATCCTTTTATCTAACCCGAGCTTTTTGCATACGTTTAATGGCATCACATTAATAGAGGCCCCTGAGTCGCATAAGACGTTTTCGAATAAATGACCTTCGATCTCACAGGAGATTGAAGGTCTTCCAGGGTCACCTCGCTTAACAGCAATTTTCTGTGAAACCATCGCACAATCTTCGCGTAGCACTTCTTCAGCCATCCCCTGAAGTTTTCTCTTACTCCCACAGAATTCTTTAAGATACTTAGAGCATTTAGGCATTTCAGACAATACCTCAGCTAAGGGCATACTCACTTTAGTGTCCCTAAGTATCCTCCTCACCCCATCATTCTGCTTGTCTTTGGCGAGGGCTCTCTCCTTGCTCTTCGGTGGATAAGGAAGGGCTTTATCATTCGTCGTGGCCTGATTCTTTATCGCCTCATCCTCCTTATCCTTCCATCTCACAAACTTTTCTTCCTTTTTCTTAGTCAGGGGTACCGCCCCTTGACTTTCCTTTCTTTCCTCGTCATCAGAATTATTTTCATCCTCCGAAGAATTGTCACTAAGCTCCTCATCGTTGCTTTCTTCGGCATGTGGTTTCTGATTTCCCCCTCCTGAACTCATGGCGTCAGGAGGGGCTACTCGTTTCCCGACACCTTGCCGGGTCCACCTTCTTACCACTTCTCGAGTTACTTCATTCAACTCCTCTTCTTGTCCATACTCCCATTGTGGTGTAATGGCGGTGCAAACATTCACATCGGCTTTTGGGTTTCTCTCGGTATAACTCGGAAGTTTACCGTGAGGTCTCGCTTGCTTGCCGGTCCGCCATTTGACCAACTTGTCTCTCAATTGCTTTAACACTAGTAGACAGACGAGTCTTCACCATGTCTACCACCTCATCGAATTTGTGTTGAGGGACACATGAGGTGGTATGATTATTGTTCGAGTTTGATTCCAGCCACCTTGAGGCCTTTGGGAGTTACGAATCGGCCTTTGATAGTTCGAGTTGAAAGAATTCGAATTTGAAGGGCCGGTGGTAACTTGGCTTGATTGAAGTTTTGCCTTTGAAATCTGAATAGTTCGGTTCGGTTGAAGTTTCGGAAGGGTTGGTTTTGATTATCCATTAAGTTTACCTCCTCCGTCATCTCGGTCCCCGCTTTGTGTTCCAAGATAATTCACCTCGGAAGGTGCATCCGAAGATTGGCCACAGATTGCTTATCGATTCCATCGAGCAACCAACGAACCGTGTATCGGGATTGCTTGCGTACCTTCTTTCTTAACAATATTGGTCTTCTTAGGAGTCGACCACATGTTGTTCTTGGCAATTGTCTCGGCTACTCGTAAGCGGTCTCATCACCTCCCCCTAAGAAAGATCCATGAGCATGGAGTCAAGATAGTCTCTATTAGGTTGAGAGACACCTCTCGTAGAACAGTTCCAACAACTCATGTCTCGTCATATCCGTGATTGGGGCATTTCCTCATCAAGAGATTCAATCTCTCCCAAGCTTTGCCAACAGCTCATCCTCCAACTTGCTCAAATGTAGCTATTTCCCGTTTCATCTCCATAATCTTGCCTGGTGAAACCCACTTGAGAGCGAAGGCTCTTTTGACATCATTCCATGTATGGAGGGAATGATGTGCTAACGACTTAAACCATCTCGCTTGCTTCACCTTTTAAAGCAAAAGGAAATAGCTTCAACTTTACGATCTCGGAATCAACACCGGGATAATGGCCTCGCTTCACGATTTGTACGAATGTGGACAAGAAGTCGTGCGGGTCTTCTTGAGCAAAGTGCCATGGAAAGAGCTATTTTGGACTAGTGCAACTACTCCATTTTTAAGGTCGAAATTTACTCCCCCATATCGGGTGGACGAATAGGTCTATGTCCCTCGAGAAAATCTTGATTAAGATATGGGGTGTAGGGGTCCCGGTTCAACCGATTAAGCCGGTTTTGGCGGAATTGTTGAAGTTGTTGATTTATGCCGCCTTGCCGATTCTCGCCGTTGTTTTGAGCTTGCATTTGTTGAAGGAGTAAATTTAACCGAGCTTGGGGATCAGGATTTGGAATTGGTGGATCTTGATCCGCCATTTTGTCCAAATCAGGGAGAAGCATTCTTCTAAGGATAGATCGTTCAGGTTCAGGATCAAAGATCAGAAGTCCCTTCTTACTTCTCGTTTGCATAAACCAGAAGAAAGGAGAAGGAGGAAGAAATCAACCTTAGGGTTGATTAGAACAGGTTTAGAAAAGGTTTGATGGTTTAGAGGGAGAAAAGAAAAGAGAGGAGAAGAGAAGATAGAAAAGAAGTGATGATTTGAGAGACTGAACTGGCGTCCAGTATGAATGGACGTTCGTTCAGAACTGAACGCTCGTTCAGATGAATGAACGTTCGTTCAGAAGACAGAATTGAGGTGGACGGGCGTTCAAGTTATCGAACGCTCGTCCAGCTACGAAAACCTAAAAAAAAACTAGAAAAACACCAAGACGGGAAAAAAAAACGTGTTGAAATCTTCTAGGGCCAAAATGGAGGGGAAAACAGTGGATTTTGACCTCGAAAACGCACTGAACGGCCTATGGCGGTTCACCACATCGTCGGCATCGGAACGAGCTTTCCGAATTGGGGTCCTGCGTTCCAAACGGACACTCGAGCCGAAAGTTATGGTCAAAATACTACCGCGTGCCCTAACGACCCTTTTTTGACTCAGAAAATTGTCCTAAATAGAATCCGACAACCGTTACCGACTCCCCGGCAACGGCGCCAAAAACTTGTTCGGTAAAAACGAGTTTTACAATTTATAACCGAAACACCCCAAGTATAAGGATCGTAGTATAGGATGTTAACGGGTCGTCCTAAGGGAGTGGAATGTTTATCGGATTCAAATATAAATCTATATCAATTATGTCACAATTATCTATCTAAACTAAAGCTGGAACTAACTAAAACCTAAACCTAAGAATTAAAACTAAAACAAGAATAAAAACAAGCAGAAAATAAGAAAACAGAAAGACGGACGAACGTTCACTAAAGTGAACGAGCGTCTGGAAACGAAATCTAATGGACGAGCGTCTGCTATTGCGGACGAGCGTCTGATTATGAACTGAAACAGAAAAGTGCAGGAAAACAACAGGAAACTAGGGTTTATAAAACTAGAACTTAAACTAAACTTAATCTAAGCGATTTGATTAAAACAATTAAAGGAAAACACAACAAGGCAACGAATCCACCCATCAACCAACAACCCCCAACTAGATGGTGATCTAAGATGTAGTTTTTAGTAGTGATTTATTCACGAATTCAATTAAATTTCTTCAACCAAATTCTAGGGTTTCGTTTATCTTTTCAAATAAACTAAACATGCAATCAAAACGAAATCACGAGGTTGTTTCCCAACTCTTACTCAACTAATCATGCTTAATCTCTAACAACATGAATAATTGCATTACTTTGAACAAAAGAGAACTTAAACAATATATTTTCATATAATCATTCAAGCATCAAATATAAATAGATCGTTTCATCAAATCTTAATCCAATAAAACATAACAATGCAAAACAGATCCAAAGTAATGAAAAACTATGAAATAAACTCACTAAACTTAAGCATCGAACTCTCTAGTTGGTTTTGTTGTTGATAAGCTTCCTCCGTCGACTCACTTTGCAAGGTTTTAGCCAACAATCATATTGGAGATGATTGTTGGGTTGGAGAAGTTCATCTCTCGTGTAAGAAGGCTTGTGGCCGCGGCTTTTTGGTGTAAAATTGCGATCTCAATTATGTGGTATGAATTAGGGTTAAGAGGCTCGTCGCTATATATAGAATTTTAAGGCGGTTAGGGTTTAAGTCGGCCTTGAACGCCCGTCCGGTCTCGTGGACGCCCGTCCGGAATGCCCGGACGCTAATCAAACGCTCGTTCATCCTCCGTCCGAACTCTCTCGAATGTAAAATACGATTCGGGCCGCATGGACGCCGGTTCACTTCGGACGCTCGTTTAGGATCGGTAGACGCCCGTTTGAACTGGCGAGGATCGGATCTCTTCATCTTTATCCAATTTCTTCAAGCCAATTCCAACTCTATCTCTTATAATTCGACTTGAGCTTCATTTATCCTCATTATATGCACGAAAATCAACACCTACATGATAAATAAACAATGCAAAAATGTAATAAAATCCAAATAATAATAATTCCATTAAATCAACACTTAAAATCATCAATTTTGCATACAACCCTCTTAAAATCATCTTTATTCAATATTTACACTTAAACCCTTAATTCTAATGTAAATTACGCAAATGTGGGGAAAATAATAATGAAATAAACCTTTAATAATCATATAAATATGGCCTTAACACCCCGTTTTTAATGTCCAGTTTTGTTGTTAGATTGAGAATGGCTTGTCACACTTACACCGAATCTATCTCTGTGTTGGTATCATTTGCTATAGTTGTTGTATCTTTCGTTACGTGAGTTAGAGATCTATGTGGATTATTTATAAAGTTGAGCTATAGTTTTGATTGTTTTGTCCGAGGACGTACAAAAAGTTAAGTGTGGGGGAGTTGTTAAGGCCATATTTATATGATTATTAAGGGTTTATTTCATTATTATTTTCCCCACATTTGCGTAATTTACATGAGAATTAAGGGTTTAAGTGTAAATATTGAATAAAGATGATTTTAAGAGGGTTGTATGCAAAATTGATGATTTTAAGTGTTGATTTAATGGAATTATTATTATTTGGATTTTATTACGTTTTTGCATTGTTTATTTATCATGTAGGAGTTAATTTTCGTGCATATAATGAGGATAAATGAAGCTCAAGTCGAATTATAAGAGATAGAGTTGTAATTGGCTTGAAGAAATTGGATAAAGATGAAGAGATCCGATCCTCAGCAGTTCGAACGGGCGTCTACTGATCTTGAACGAGCGTCCAGAAGTGAACTGGCGTCCATGCAGCGTCCAGAATCGTATTTTACATTCAGAGAGTTCAGACGGAGGATGAACGAGCGTTTACTCAGCGTCCAGGCATTCTGGACGGGCGTCCACGAGACCAGACGGGCGTTCAAGGCCGACTTAAACCATAACCGACTCAAATTCCTATAAATAAAGCGGCAGCCCCAACCCTAATTCATATACCACATAATTGAGATCGCAATTTTACACCAAAAAGCTGCGGCCAGAACCCTAATTCCACAGAGATGAACTTATCCAACCCAACAATCATCTTCAATATGATTGTTGGCTAAAAGCCTTGCAGTGAGTCGACGGAGGAAGCCCATCAACAACACAAACCAACTAGAGAGTTCGATGCTTATGTGTAGTGAGTTTATTTCGTAGTTTTTCATTACTTTGGATCTGTTTTTGCATTATTATGTTTTATTGGATTAAGATTTGATGAAACGATCTATTTATATTTGATGCTTGAATGATTATATGAAAATATATTATTTAAGTTCTCTTTTATTCAAAGTAATGCATCTAATCGTGTTTTAAGAGATTATGCATGATTAGTTGAGTAAGAGTTTGGAAACAACCTCGTGATTTCGTTTTGATTGCATGTTTAGTTTATTTGAAAAGATAAACGAAACCCTAGAATTTGGTTGAAGAAATTTAATTGAATTCGTGAATAAATCACTACTAAAAACTATGTCTTTTTAATCACCGTCTAGTTGGATTGTTGGTTGATGGGTGGATTCGTTGCCTCGCTGTGTTTTCCTTTATTGTTTATTAATCAAATCGTTTAGATTAAGTTTAGTTTAAGTTCTAGTTATATAAACCCTAGTTTCCTGCCGTTTTCCCCGCACTTTTCTCGCGGTTCATAATCAGACGCTCGTCCGCAATAGCAGACGCTCGTCTATTAGATTTAGTTTCCAGACGCTCGTTCACTCTAGTGAACGTTCGTCCGTCTTTCTGTTTTCTTATTTTCTGCTTGTTTTTATTTCCTGTTTTAGTTTTAATTCTTAGGTTTAGGTTTTAGTTAGTTTCAGCTTTAGTTTAGATAGATAATTGTGACATAATTGATATAGATTTATATTTGAATCCGATAAACATTCCACTCCCTTAGGACGACCCGTAAACATCCTATACTACGATCCTTATACTTGGGGTGTTTCGGTTATAAATTGTAAAACTCGTTTTTACCGAACAAGTTTTTGGCGCCGTTGCCGGGGAGTCGGTAAAAGGTTGTCGGATTCTATTTAGGACAATTTTCTGAGTCAAAAGGGATCGTTTTTAGCACGCAGTAGTATTTTGGCCGTAACTTTCGGCTCGAGTGTCCGTTTGGAACGCAGGACCCCAATTCGGAAAGCTCGTTCCGACGCCGACGACGTGGTGAACCGCCGTAGGCCGTTCAGTGCGTTTTCGAGGTCAAAATCCACTGTTTTCCCCTCCATTTTGGCCCTAGAAGATTTCAACACGTTTTTTTTTTCCCGTCTTGGTGTTTTTCTAGTTTTTTTTTTTTTTTTTTTTTTTAGGTTTTCGTAGCTGAACGAGCGTTCGATAACTTGAACGCCCGTCCACCTCAATTCTGTCTTCTGAACGAACGTTCATTCATCTGAACGAGCGTTCAGTTCTGAACGAACGTCCACTAACACTGGACGCCACTTCAGTCTCTCAAATCATCACTTCTTTTCTTTCTTCTCTTTTCTTCTCTTTTCTTCTCTTTTCTCCCTCTAAACCATCTAATCTTTTCTAAACCTGTTCTAATCAACCCCAAAGGGTTGATTTCTTCCTTTTCCTTTCTTCTGGTTTATGCAAACGAGAAGTAAGAAGGGACTTCTGATCTTTGATCCTGAGCCTGAACGATCTATCCTTAGAAGAAGGCTTCTCCCCGATCTGGACAAAATGGCGGATCAAGATCCACCAATTCCAAATCCTGATCCCCAAGCTCAGTTAAATTTACTCCTTCAACAAATGCAAGCTCTGCAAAGAATAACGTTAGAATCAGCAAGCTGGCATAAATCAACAACTTCAACAATTCCGCCAAAACCAGCTTAATCAGTTGAACCAGGACCCCTACACCCCATATCTTAATCAAGATTTTCTCGAGGGACATAGACCTATTCGTCCACCCGATATGGGGGAGTAAATTTCGACCTTAAAAATGGAGTAGTTGCACTAGTCCAAAATAGCTCTTTCCATGGCATCGCTCAAGAAGACCCGCACGACTTCTTGTCCACATTCGTACAAATCCGTGAAGCGAGCCATTATCCCGGTGTTGATTCTGAGATCGTAAAGTTGAAGCTATTTCCTTTTGCTTTAAAAGGTGAAGCAAGCAGATGGTTTAAGTCGTTAGCACATCATTCCCTCCATACATGGAATGATGTCAAAAGAGCCTTCGCTCTCAAGTGGGTTTCACCAGGCAAGATTATGGAGATGAAACGGGAAATAGCTACATTTGAGCAGTTGGAGGATGAAACTGTTGGCAAAGCTTGGGAAAGATTGAATCTTTTGATGAGGAAATGCCCCAATCACGGATATGACAGACATGAGTTGTTGGAACTGTTTTACAGAGGTGTCTCTCAACCTAATAGAGACTATCTTGACTCCACGGCTCATGGATCCTTCTTAGGGGAGGTGATGAGACCGCTTCACGAGTAGCCGAGACAATTGCCAAGAACAACATGTGGTCGACTCCTAAGAAGACCAATATTGTTAAGAAAGAAGGTACGCAAGCAATCCCGATACACAGCTGTTGGTTGCTCAGATGGAATCGATAAGCAAGCAGCTGGCCAATCTTCAGATGCAGCCTTCTGAGGTGAATTATCTTGGAACACAGGTAGGAACGGAGATAACGGAAGAAGTAAATTTAATGGATAATCAAAACCAACCCTTCCGAAAATTCAATCAAAGCCAGAACTATTCAGGATTTCAAAGACAAAACTTCAATCAAGCCAAGTTACCACCTGGCCCTTCAAATTCAAATTCTTTCAGCTCGAACTATCAAAGGCCAGTTCAGAACTCCCAAAGGCCTCAAGGTGGCCGGAATCAAACTCGTAACAATAATCATACCACCTCATGTGTCCCTCAACACAAATTCGATGAGCTGGTAGACATGGTGAAGACTCTGTCTACTAGTGTTAAAGCAATTGAGAGACAAGTTGGTCAAATGGCAGACCAGCAAGCAAGCAGACCTCACGGTAAACTTCCGAGTTATACCGAGAGAAACCCAAAAGCTGATGTGAATGTTTGCACTGCCATTACACCACAATGGGAGTATGGACAAGAAGAGGAGTTGAATGAAGTAACTCTGAGAAGTGGTAAGAAGGCTGGACCCGGCAAGGTGTCGGGAAACGAGTAGCCCCTCCTGACGCCATGAGTTCAGGAGGGGAAATCAGAAACCACATGCCGAAGAAAGCAACGATGAGGAGCTTAGTGACAATTCTTCGGAGGATGAAAATAATTCTGATGACGAGGAAAGAAAGGAAAGTCAAGGGGCGGTACCCCTGACTAAGAAAAAGGAAGAAAAGTTTGTGAGATGGAAGGATAAGGAGGATGAGGCGATAAAGAATCGGGCCACGACGAATGATAAAGCCCTTCCTTATCCACCGAAGAGCAAGGAGAGAGCCCTCGCCAAAGACAAGCGAGATGATGGGGTGAGGAGGATACTAAGGGACACTAAAGTGAGTATGCCCTTAGCCGAGGTATTGTCCGAAATGCCTAAATGCTCTAAGTATCTTAAAGAATTCTCGTGGGAGTAAGAGAAAACTTCGGGGATGGTCGAAGAAGTGCTACGCGAAGATTGCGCGATGGTTTCACGTAAAATTGCCGTTAAGCGAGGTGACCACGCGGACCTTCAATCTCCCGTGAGATCGAAGGTCATTTATTCGAAAACGTCTTATGCGACTCGGGGGCCTCTATTAATGTGATGCCATTAAAAGTATGCAAAAAGCTCGGGTTAGATAAAAGGATGCGGGAACGCCCGATTTCTCTTCGGATGGTAGATAAATCTAGCCGGACCGCAGCCGGTTGTGTAGCTAATGTTCTCCTTCAAGTTGAACATTTGGTCTTCCCTACCGACCGGGTTATCCTAGATTATCCACCTGATAAGGAAATGCCTCTAATTCTAGGCCGAACCTTTTTGGACACTTCCAACGCTCTCATCGACTTCTGCAAAGGACAGATTACTCTTAGAGTCGGTGACACATCTGTCACCTTCACACGGGGGACACATCCTGAAAGAGCCGTAATTGATGAAATATCGTTTGTCGAAGCTATCTATGAGGACGAAAAAGATGCCTACTTTGAAGAAACAGAGGAGTTGACAGAGATAGGTGTTTTTGAAGTCTTGGACATTGAGGATCCGGCTGACTGCGGACCACCTTCTAATTCATTTCAAGCCGTAGGCATTGACGAGTCATCTTCACTCGCTCATACTGGGCCTGTCATTGAGTTAGAAGCATGGAGATGCCCGCAACAAACGATGATTTCAAAGAACCGAGTCGGAAGACTTCACCCCCGGTGAAGAAGAAGCTCGATGGGTAGTTGGGACGAGGTAGAGTTTTGGAGAGAAGCTACTCATTGGGAAGTAGATGATTGGGAAGAGCTGGCGAAGAGCTTAAAGATGAAGAGTTAAGAAAAATGATCGATCACAAGAAAAAGGAAGCAAGTGTTGACCGGAGGATTCCGATGGATGATTTGATCCGCACCTTTCGGGGTTGAGCCTCGGGAAGATGAGTTATTCTTTAGTCAACCACTCCAAGCTCATAAAGAGAAAGGTGGCCCGTTAAAGTCTAGTATTGAGCAACCACCTACGATTTAGAGCTCAAACCGCTTCCGAAACACCTTAAGTATATCTTTCTTAAGGATGGAGATAAATTGCCTTTGATCATTTCTTCGAAACTCGACCAAGAGCAAGAAGCACAATGATAGAAGTGCTTAAGAAAAACATCCTCGCGTTCGGTTGGCAAGTGGGTGATATCCGAGGGATCAGCCCGGACATATGCATGCATAAAATCGAACGGAGGAAGGAGCTAAAAGGTAAGACAACCTCGGCGAAGGCCGAATCCGCATATGCAAAGAGGTTGTCAAGAAGGAGGTTATAAAGTGGCTTGACATGGGAATCATCTACGCAATCGCCGATAGCGAGTGGGTCAGCCCTACTCAAGTTGTGCCAAAGAAGGGCGGTATTACGGTTGAAAAGAATGAAAAAGGGGAGGAAGTTGCCCTACGTGATAACGGAAAAATTCACCGTTATTTTTATAACTTTTCAACCCACTTTTGATATCATTTCGAGCACTTTTATATCAATTAAAGTCATTAATTCCTAAATTTCATAAAAATATATAAGTAGTAACTATTTTGTAAAATATCGTGTTTTTATGTTTTTTTACTAGTTTTTGTACCGGTTTAGTAACCGGAGTGTCGTGTCGGATTTACGTTTGGTATTTTGGTGATTTATTGCGAATCATAAGTAGACCAAGATCCTACGTAACGACATGTTTTGAGCCCTAAAAGAGGTGTTTAGAGGGTTAGAAGAAGGTGCCACAAGCTTACGAGTTCAAAAGGGTCGTTTTTCCTAAATACTTGAATCGTTACATATTTTCGACGGAGATTTGACCCAGCTTAGAGGCATTTTCAGAAGAAGCTTCCTTAATAAAAGTTGTATATCTTCAAGAAAGCTTTCCAATGGATTTTGAATCAAGTCAATCGGACTTTCTACAACTCAAATGGTGGTCAAGTGGCTAATTGATTTGTATTAAGGAAAATGTCGCAAACGACACGTAATGGGAATGGCCCATCAAAACGACGTTTTCTGAAGAAGTGTCCTTCATGAAAGTTGAAGAATTTTCCGAGAGCTTAATTTTGACGTTTGAATCATAATTTTTGGAGGTCTACAACTCAAGATATGAATTTTAGAAGTTTTATTACAAATAAATACACAATCGAAGGATCCGAAATCATGGTGAGTCATATGTGATGATGATACCCGGCCTGGTCCGGCTCTTTCCCGGCCCGGTCCGGCCTCAAACTTTTGCCTATATATACGAGCATCGACGGGATCAAGAACGTTGCCGCTCTCTTCTCCTTTTCTTCTTCTTTCTTCCTTCTCTTTTTTTATTGTCTTGGGGGGCCTATATGTAATATATATGTCGTTATAATGTCGGTGTAATAACCCGACTAGTTATAGTTTTAATATAATTTCGTTTCCGTTTTTTATTGCTTTCTTTTATTTTATGCAATTAGTATAAATATATATATATATACGTATATTATATATATATATATCTATATATCTATATATATATATATCTATACGTATATCTATATAGCTGTAGTTATCTTTTTCGTTTTGTTTTCTTTCGTTTTGTTATTTTCGTTGTTATTTTCGTTAATATGAGTAGTTAAACTCAACATAGCCGAATTATGTGAAAACGGGTGAAATTAACCCTCGGGAGACGAGATGGAGTTGTGTTGTGCTTAATTTAACGTTTTTATGATAAAATCATGTTTTAAACTTGTTTTGATCATTTTAATAACTTTGAATAAAATTGACAACTTTGTTCACGGTTACATCGAGCTTATAAATGTATTTTGCGGTGAGATGTGAGATATGGATATCACTAATCATAGTCCCGATTGTTAGATTGACAATCTAAGTGACGTATCCGGACTATGCCTAAGTGAAATTCTTATTTTTACGAGATGTGCGAAACATGTTTTAAAATCACTAAACCATAGTCTTAATCGTTAGATTGGCAACCTAAGTGATACGTTAAAATTATGTTTTTGTGAGGTTTTTCAACGGCTTTTTATTCCGGTCAACCATGTTAGGCGAGTTAGCTCTCTAAAGGGAGGGTTAATAAACCTAGTGTGGGGGTTAAGTGAGAGCCGTTCGGATCTTAACGCAAGAATAAAGAGTTGACTCCCGTGAATATCATATGAAATGAATCGATAAAACACACTCCTTATCAAGTTTTTCCCGTGGGGAGATAACCCGTTGGATCATGGCTCGGCTATGCTTTTTAATCACCTAGTTAATCTCGTTAGTTAAAATTTATTTTTCGCATTAGTATAAAAACTCCACCTAAAACTTTGATCGCCTAGACTAAGTTCGACGTTCATTTTGGTACTCACAACCACATTTCTCTTGGGACGACCTCGTACTCCCCGTAGCTATCCTAGCAATCGACCCGGTACTCGCCGCTTAGTTAGAGTTAGTTTACCCACGGTTTTGCGAGTCTTTATAAATGTATTTTTAGTGGGTGAATTTTTCGCTCATCAAAAAATTGGCGCCGTTGCCGGGGAAAATTTTAGTGGGTGTATTTTTCTCTCATTGGCGCCGTTGCCGGGGAAATGTGTGATATTGTTGTGATATCTTGTAAGTGAACCGAAGGCTTGGGCCTAGGTTTTTATTTTCTTGTTTTATTTAGATGTCGACAAAGAGCTATGGATGCTGAAGTGATATTGTCCTGAACTCGGTTTGAATACGACTTTGGTACTTAGCCTCTTCGGAGGGTGATATCTTGTAAGTCTGGCTAAAACTGGGGATTAGGGCCTTCGGCAACCATAACTTTTTGAGGGGTCTAAATATCGTGTGTTTACGAAAAAAAAAAAAAAAAAAAAAGAAAAAAAAAAAAAAAAAAAAAAAATTTTATTGTTTTATTGTTGTTTTCTGAGATCTTGCAGATTGAGCTTAAATGGATGGATTTTTCAATCAAAACTACTCAGCTGAACAACAATACCCCTACCAACCTTATCAACAACATCAACAACGTCCGTGCCTCGAGCCTCAATATCAACAACAGAATAACCAAGGTTCATGGGATTATCGGTGCCCGAATGCATACCACGGACCGAATTATGGTTATTCGAGTTATGAGCCACAATATTACGAGGGTTGTCCTAACCCCGGTGCTTATCGATTACGGTGTTCATACTCGGCACGTTGATAGCTTTAACCATATTCACCATCGATCGTTGTCCGGAATGGCAAGAGGACTACTACTCACCTCCGATGAATCAAAGTCAATATGATCGCTTTTCCCCCATGCCACAAGAAGAATTCACCGACGGTCAAATAGAGCAACTAGAACGATTGAACCGGATCTTGGAAGAGCGATTGTTGGACATGCGGGGAGTTCAAGGTAAGTACCGACTCCGCTATAAGAAATCTTCAAGACAAGGTGGGGCAATTGATTGAATTAGTGAGGTATGTGAAAGAGGCGAGAGACAAGTGCAATAGAGGTGGTTAGGGATGAAAATGTTATCACCGAAAAAGTTCGGGGTGAGAATAAGGTTGATAATTCGGTTTGCAAAGAAAAAGTGCAAGATTTGGAGATGACGAGTTAGAGGAGCGAGAGATTGATTGGCCATCTTTAGTAAAGCCACCGGGAGAGTTGGTAATAGTTAATATATCGGTCCCGGATTACTACATTCGTCCACTCTGTGAGGATGAATTTTCTCGCGGTCCAGTTGTGTACTCCCCAATGGATGAACTTTATGGAATAGCAAAGAAGATGGTTCGACAGTCTGATAAAAGAAGATTCTCTGGCTGGGAGGAGATGGCATCGAGGGCCAAACGAGGTACGTTTCTAGACAATTTAATTTCAATGGTTCTCGCATTGTTAATTTTTCTTAAGCTATTGATCTTCTTAAGTTCTGATTTTGGTTGATAACTTGTAAATACTACTTTAGTCGAGCAAACGACGTTAAACAAAAGCGCTACCGGGAGGCAGCCCGTTAATAATAAAGATAATTTGAATAAGACTAGTCTTAATGAAATATGTGGACGAGTCAATATAATAGGAAATATGAACACAAATCACAACCAAGTCTCGGATGAATGTTTGAATTTCATTAAAGGGAATGATTAGGTGGTTATCCGAAAATCCCGATGGAGAAAAAAGATAAAAATTCAAATGTATCATTTCTTGGACTTAGGTTATTGAATCCTTGAGGATCCGGGTATAAAAGACTCATACTCTTTCACACATTTCATTTTATGATCTAGTCTGTTTCAAATTTCTTGTTGTTGTAGTATAGTGGTGAGTATTCCCGCCTTAATAAAATTGTGTGTAATAAAAATGAATCTAGGAATAGCTGACTTGACTATGATATATGCTCATGTGATACGTATATGCTTAGATGTTCTCGTGCTTTACCCGTGTGGGTTATTTTTCCATCTAAAGCTATTATATTGCCTATCGAATTTTCGACGTGACAGGCCATTATCTTATTATTCCCATATCCCTATTGCATGTCTTTGGCACGAGGACCATGTCCCGTGTTTGCTTTGTTTTGGTTGTTTTTATAGGGATTCGGGATGTGCTTTCTCATGGTTGTTACGGGATTCGATAGCACTTTTCTCGCCAGGTTTATAAGCTAAGTCTTCCTCTCTATCTCATTTACACTCGAGAATAATGCAAAATCGTAAGTGGGGTAGAGTCGGTTGGTTTAGAAATGGCATTAAGTGTTTAAACCCTTAGTTTTTGATTTTTTTCGAGCATTAATGAGTTGATTAAAATAATTGTATAAGGTATATATTTCATGGATTTAAAGATGTAATGATCAATTTGATATGTATAACTAATTTGAACCGTAAGTGCATTTTAACCCCAAATTTATTTGTGTAACATGAATTCCTTCACGTAAGCCTTTGATATTGAAGCGAAAATTTTAAACCGTATCCATTCGGTATTCTAGTGGTTTATCCTAGAGAGATAGCAATAACTTAGTACCTAACTTCGAACATGTACCGTGAATATCCGAAGGTTTGAATGTGATAGAAAGAATGTCAAAATAAGATAAACTATATATATGTCGGTTGTAGCTACCAATGATTTGAGTGCGGTAGGGGTTATCACGAAACGTCCTATATCACTATGAGGTTTTAAAGCTCCCGACCGCTCGATGATATTAGTCCGGCTAGGGTGTTATCACGAAACATCCTATTGCTTTGGGAATGAGGGCATAAGCTACACATGTGAAAAAAAAAAAAAAAAAAAAAAAAAAAAAAAAAAAAAAAAAAAAGAAAAGAGAATTAGATAGGTATTAATGTATTCGATCTCACCTCATGACGCTTGAAAGATAGTCGATTTTGGCAATGAGTTCGGATATGTTAGTATTCTATGTGAAAAAAAAAAAAAAAAAAAAAAAAAAAAAAAAAGTTTAGTTATCTTCTACTATCCCCGTATAAACCGAATGATATGCTTTAGGGATTATCCTAATAAGTACACGGGAGGACGTTGTGTGGAATTGTTACTACGCTATACCTAGGAAAGTCATTAGGACTCGTCTGAATGGATATTTGTGCGTATTGCTTGAATTATTTAAGAGAGGATAGTGAAAATTGAAAAGGCTTGTCACACACTCACTCGTTATACATTTATATTAAAGTTAACGTGTAGTTATGATTCGAATGGTTGCATAATCTGATTGTCATTCATATCTTATCTTCATGAATTTTTCCTCATTCATTTTATTTTATCGCTTATTTTGTTCGAGGACGACCAAAAGCTAAGTGGGGGGTTGTGATAACGGAAAAATTCACCGTTATTTTTATAACTTTTCAACCCACTTTTGATATCATTTCGAGCACTTTTATATCAATTAAAGTCATTAATTCCTAAATTTCATAAAAATATATAAGTAGTAACTATTTTGTAAAATATCGTATTTTTATGTGTTTTTACTAGTTTTTGTACCGGTTTAGTAACCGGAGTGTCGTGTCGGATTTACGTTTGGTATTTTGGTGATTTATTGCAGAATCATAAGTAGACCAAGATCCTACGTAACGACATGTTTTGAGCCCTAAAAGAGGTGTTTAGAGGGTTAGAAGAAGGTGCCACAAGCTTACGAGTTCAAAAGGGTCGTTTTTCCTAAGTACTTGAATCGTTACATATTTTCGACGGAGATTTGACCCAGCTTAGAGGCATTTTCAGGGGAAGTTTCCTTAATAAAAGTTGTATATCTTCAAGAAAGCTTTCCAATGGATTTTGAATCAAGTCAATCGGACTTCTACAACTCAAATGGTGGTCAAGTGGCTAATTGATTTGTATTAAGGAAAATGTCGCAAACGACACGTAATGGGAATGGCCCATCAAAAAGACGTTTTCTGAAGAAGTGTCCTTCATGAAAGTTGAAGAATTTTCCGAGAGTTTAATTTTGACGTTTGAATCATAATTTTTGGAGGTCTACAACTCAAGATATGAATTTTAAAAGTTTTATTACAACTAAATACACAATCGAAGGATCCAGAATCATGGTGAGTCATATGTGATGATGATACCCGGCCTGGTCCGGCTCTTTCCCGGCCCGGTCCGGCCTCAAACTTTGCCTATATATAGCGAGCATCGGCGATCAAGAACGTTGCCCCCTTCTCTCTCCCATTTCTCTCTTTCTTCCGTCTATTTTTTTTTATTGTCTTGGGGGGCCTATATGTAATATATATGTCGTTATAATGTCGGTGTAATAACCCGACTAGTTATAGTTTTAATATAATTTCGTTTCCGTTTTTATTGCTTTCTTTTATTTTATGCAATTAGTATAAATATATATATATATATAAGTATATTATATATATATATCTATATCTATATATATATATATATATATCTATACGTATATCTATATAGCTGTAGTTATCTTTTTCGTTTTGTTTTCTTTCGTTTTGTTATTTTCGTTGTTATTTTCGTTAATATGAGTAGTTAAACTCAACATAGCCGAATTATGTGAAAACGGGTGAAATTAACCCTTGGGAGACGAGATGGAGTTGTGTTGTGCTTAATTTAACGTTTTTATGATAAAATCATGTTTTAAACTTGTTTTGATCATTTTAATAACTTTGAATAAAATTGACAACTTTGTTCACGGTTACATCGAGCTTATAAATGTATTTTGCGGTGAGATGTGAGATATGGATATCACTAATCATAGTCCTGATTGTTAGATTGACAATCTAAGTGACAGATCTGGACTATGCCTAAGTGAAATTCTTATTTTTACGAGATGTGCGAAACATGTTTTAAAATCACTAAACCATAGTCTTAATCGTTAGATTGGCAACCTAAGTGATACGTTAAAATTATGTTTTTGTGAGGTTTTTCAACGGCTTTTTATTCCGGTCAACCATGTTAGGCGAGTTAGCTCTCTAAAGGGAGGGTTAATAAACCTAGTGTGGGGGTTAAGTGAGAGCCGTTCGCATCTTAACGCAAGAATAAAGAGTTGACTCCCGTGAATATCATATGAAATGAATCGATAAAACACACTCCTTATCAAGTTTTTCCCGTGGGGAGATAACCCGTTGGATCATGGCTCGGCTATGCTTTTTAATCACCTAGTTAATCTCGTTAGTTAAAATTTATTTTTCGCATTAGTATAAAAACTCCACCTAAAACTTTGATCGCCTAGACTAAGTTCGACGTTCATTTTGGTACTCACAACCACATTTCTCTTGGGACGACCTCGTACTCCCGTAGCTATCCTAGCAATCGACCCGGTACTCGCCGCTTAGAGAGTTAGTTTACCCACGGTTTTGCGAGTCATTATAAATGTATTTTTAGTGGGTGAATTTTTCGCTCATCAAAAAATTGGCGCCGTTGCCGGGGACCAATATTTTAGTGGGTGTATTTTTCTCTCATCATTGAAAGGCGAGTGGTCACAAGTATTATTGTTTTCTCGATGGATACTCGGTTACTTCCGGATAGCCATCGACCCCAATGACCAAGAGAAGACCACGTTTACATGTCCATCCGGTACTTTTGCTTTTCGTAGAATGCCATTCGGTCTATGCAATGCACCCGCGACTTTTCAACGGTGTATGTTGGCCATTTTTGATGGACTTGTTGAGAAATGCATGGAGGTCTTCATGGATGACTTCTCAGTCTACGGCGATAGTTTTGATGAAATTTTAGAGAACCTAGATATGGTACTCCAACGTTGCGTTGAGAAGAATCTGGTGCTTAACTGGGAGAAATGCCATTTTCTAGTTGATGAAGGAATAGTTTTGGGACATAAGGTGTCCAATGCTGGTATTCAAGTTGATAAGGCTAAGGTCGAAGCCATTGAAAGGATGACGTACCCTAAGACAGTGAAGGAGGTACGAGGTTTTCTAGGACACGTTGGCTTCTACAGGCGGTTTATTCGAGACTTTTCTACGATTGCCAAGCCTTTATCAAATCTTTTGAAAGACGATGTAGATTTCTTGTTCGATGCGAAGTGCAAGGAAGCTTTCAATTGTTTGAAAGATAAGCTTATCAGTGCCCCTATTTTAGTAGCACCTGACTGGACCAAGCCTTTCGAATTGATGTGTGATGCCTCTAATTATGCCGTAGGCGCAGCTTTTAGGTCAAAGAGTTGATAAAAGGTTCGGCCCATCTATTATGCGAGTCGTACCTTGAACCCGGCTCAATGCAATTATACTACGACCGAGAAGGAATTCTTAGTCGTTGTTTTTGCCATTGACAAGTTTAGAAGTTATCTTCTAGGATCTCAAGTGATTGTATGGACGGATCATGCAGCTTTACGCTACCTTATGGATAAAGCGGATGCCAAACCAAGGTTACTTAGATGGATTTTAATTCTACAAGAGTTTGACCTTGTGATTAAGGATAAGAAAGGTAGTGAGAATATTGTGGCTGATCATTTATCTCGCTTAGTAAATGAGGGTGCGAGAAAATCACAATGATATAGGCATTGATTTTCCGACTGAGCAATTGATGAAGCTTGAAACGGTTAGGCCGTGGTATGCTGACTACGTCAACTATTTAGCGAGTGGTCATTTAGATGATATGACGTATCAGGAGAAGAAAAAGTTCTTTTCTGATCTTAAATATCTCGTATGGGAAGATCCTTATTTGTTCAGAGTCTGTAAAGATGGGTTGCTTCGAAGGTGTGTTCCCGAGCATGATCGTGGGATATCCTAGAACAATGCCATAGCGGTCCTACCGGAGGTCACTATGGAACACCAAAGACGGTTGCAAAGATCCTTCAAGCCGGATTCTACCGGCCGACCCCGTTTAAGGATGCGAAGCCTTTTGTAAAGGTTGTGATAGGTGCCGGAAGGCTCGGACGGCGAGTAGTAGGATGGAAATGCCACTTAAGCCCATTCTTGAATGCGAAGTTTTCGATGTATGGGGCATAGATTTTATGGGACCCTTTCCATCCTCATGTGGTAATAAGTATATCCTCGTACGTGTGGATTATGTTTCAAAGTGGGTCGAGGCCATAGCTACCCAAACTAATGATCATAAAGTCGTGAAGAAATTCTTGCAAAAGAATATCTTTACTAGATTTGGTCGTCCGAGAGCACTCATTAGTGATGAAGGTACTCACTTTTGCAATGCGCCGCTTGACAAGATCCTTGAGAAGTATGGTGTCAAACATAAGATTGGTACACCATATCATCCTCAAACTAGTGGCCAAGTCGAGGTAAGCAACCGAGCTTGAAAAGAATTTTGGAGAAGACCGTGAACAATAATAGATCTAATTGGAGTCTTAAGCTTGGATGACGCATTGTGGGCTTATCGTACCGCATTCAAGACCCCGATGGGCACGTCACCCTTCCAAATGGTTTATGGCAAAGCTTGTCATTTACCCGTCGAACTTGAACACGAGCTTTACGGGCAATTAAATTCTTAAATTTCGATAGCCGGCTACCGTGGGGAGAAACGGTTGTTACAGTTGAACGAGCTCGACGAATTCAGACTCCGAGCATACGAGAATGCTAAACTCAGCAAGGAGAGAACGAAGATTCTCCATGACGCTAAGATCAAGGACCGAGAATTCAAAGTTGGTGAAATGGCTTTACTCTATAATACCAGACTTCATTTGTTTCCTGGTAAGCTAAAGTCTAGATGGTCTGGTCCATTTGAGATTCTCGAGGTTAATCCAAGTGGAGTAATTACGTTGAACGGGTATGGTAATCAAGCTTTCAAAGTGAATGGTCATAGACTTAAGAAATATTTTGGGCAACCAAAGGAAAAGCCTGAGACTCTTTATTTCCAAAGAAGAGATGAGAGTACAGATGTCCTGATTTGTGAGGAGATTCCATCTTATTTCTTTGAGTCAGATGATGACATTCCTACCTCTACCTGTGAGGCACCTTCTCCTGAGACCCCTGAGCAGGTTAGCACACCTATGCCTATCATCCGCAAGAACAAGAAGAAGAGAGTCAGTGTGGTTTGGAGAGAAAAGTTTAATGACCTTATTGCACATTTGACTTGTTGTTGTGGTGAAAATCATTTCCGCCCCAATACTCCTGATTCCGATACTGAGGTGGCGGCTGTTAAACTAAAGTGGCCCGATCCGGGTTGATCTTTTGGAATCTGTGTCAAGCTATTGACATTAAAAGAGCGCTCCTAGGAGGCAGCCTAGTTTTCTTTGTTCGTTTCCTTTTCTTAGGTGGTTTTGCTTTATTGTTTAGAAATAATACTTTAGTTGATTATGTGTTGATGGTTATTCCTCCTACATTCATTGTGAGTGTTTTGTGTTATGTGTTGCTCATATACCCCGTGTACCCCGAGATTATATGGTATGTCGAGTGTTGCAGATACTTTTGAGCGGGTTTTCGAGTTACTACTGTCCAGTGTTGTCTATTCGAGTTGCAGCGGTACATCCATGCTCCGGCCGACCTCTCGCCAACTTTCATCCGACAACCACCGTTGAAACCAGCTAAGTTTTCTTTTTCTTTTATTCTGCACATTCTGAGGACATAATGTGATTTAAGTGTGGGGGGGTAAATTGGGTATGTTTTTATGCTATATCCTTTGAAATATGAGTGAATGTTAAATTTCTGCGGAATTTAAAATTTTTTGTGAGTCTCGAGCATATAATTGGAACTAGATGCTTGCTAGTTGTAGTTTTCTAACGATGATAGTATGTGACTTAGTGAGATAATTATAGCATGTTTTACTTTTATGGAGATAGTTTCGTTTTTCACTCACGGAAGCCTTTGATTTTGAAGCAAGTCTTTTTGAACTATATCCTTTCATTGCTTTAGTGATTTATCTTAGGAAGGTCAGTATAGTTACACCTTAGTTATACCGTGTGCTGTGAATATCATAAAGTTTGAATGTGATAAGTGAGATGTAACTTATGTCTTGAAAAAAAATGAATAAGTACTGAATTATTAGTAAATACGTTTGTCGGAAGCTGGTTAATGATTTGAGTGCGGTAGGGTATACCTCGTATGTCCTATACCACTATGATGACCAAAAGCTCACGACAGTTAGAAGAAGCTACCTTATGATTTGAGTAAGGTAGGGTGTTATCACGAAACATCCTATTCTACTATGATGGGTAAAAGCTCATTCGATATGCGTTAAATTTGAAAATTTTGGAAATGATGAGTAAAAATAAAGTGAAGTCTTTGTTATCATGGATCTTATACCCGGTAGAACAAAGATGATATGCTTGTAGGGATTATCCTACCGAGTGCGTGGGAAGGCTTTGAGTGGAGCTATTACTGTCTGTACCTAGGATAGTCATTGGAATTTTTGAGAGGATATTTCTTTGAAAGGCTTGTTAGATTGAGAACGGCTTGTCACACTTACACCGAATCTATCTCTGTGTTGGTATCATTTGCTATAGTTGTTGTATCTTTCGTTACGTGAGTTAGAGATCTATGTGGATTATTTATAAAGTTGAGCTATAGTTTTGATTGTTTTGTCCGAGGACGTACAAAAAGCTAAGTGTGGGGGAGTTGTTAAGGCCATATTTATATGATTATTAAGGGTTTATTTCATTATTATTTTCCCCACATTTGCGTAATTTACATGAGAATTAAGGGTTTAAGTGTAAATATTGAATAAAGATGATTTTAAGAGGGTTGTATGCAAAATTGATGATTTTAAGTGTTGATTTAATGGAATTATTATTATTTGGATTTTATTACGTTTTTGCATTGTTTATTTATCATGTAGGAGTTAATTTTCGTGCATATAATGAGGATAAATGAAGCTCAAGTCGAATTATAAGAGATAGAGTTGGAATTGGCTTGAAGAAATTGGATAAAGATGAAGAGATCCGATCCTCGGCGGTTCGAACGGGCGTCTACCGATCTTGAACGAGCGTCCGTAAGTGAACTCGGCGTCCATGCGGCGTCCGTAATCGTATTTTACATTCGAGAGTTCGGACGGAGGATGAACGAGCGTTTACTCGACGTCCGGGCATTACGGACGGGCGTCCACGAGACCGGACGGGCGTTCAAGGCCGACTTAAACCATAACCGACTCAAATTCCTATAAATAAAGCGGCGGCCCCAACCCTAATTCATATACCACATAATTGAGATCGCAATTTTACACCAAAAAGTGCGGCCGAACCCTAATTCCACGAGAGATGAACTTATCCAACCCAACAATCATCTTCAATATGATTGTTGGCTAAAAGCCTTGCAAAGGAGTCGACGGAGGAAGCCCATCAACAACACAAACCAACTAGAGAGTTCGATGCTTATGTGTAGTGAGTTTATTTCGTAGTTTTTCATTACTTTGGATCTGTTTTTGCATTATTATGTTTTATTGGATTAAGATTTGATGAAACGATCTATTTATATTTGATGCTTGAATGATTATATGAAAATATATTATTTAAGTTCTCTTTTATTCAAAGTAATGCATCTAATCGTGTTTTAAGAGATTATGCATGATTAGTTGAGTAAGAGTTTGGAAACAACCTCGTGATTTCGTTTTGATTGCATGTTTAGTTTATTTGAAAAGATAAACGAAACCCTAGAATTTGGTTGAAGAAATTTAATTGAATTCGTGAATAAATCACTACTAAAAACTATGTCTTTTTAATCACCGTCTAGTTGGATTGTTGGTTGATGGGTGGATTCGTTGCCTCGCTGTGTTTTCCTTTATTGTTTATTAATCAAATCGTTTAGATTAAGTTTAGTTTAAGTTCTAGTTATATAGACCCTAGTTTCCTGCCGTTTTCCTGCACTTTTCTGCTTCAGTTCATAATCAGACGCTCGTCCGCAATAGCAGACGCTCGTCTATTAGATTTAGTTTCCAGACGCTCGTTCACTCTAGTGAACGTTCGTCCGTCTTTCTGTTTTCTTATTTTCTGCTTGTTTTTATTTCCTGTTTTAGTTTTAATTCTTAGGTTTAGGTTTTAGTTAGTTTCAGCTTTAGTTTAGAATCGTGCCATACAAAATTGTAAAACTTTTTTACCGAACACGTGCCAACAAAACTTTACCCAACCTGGGAAACCTTCTGTTTGGCATTCAGTGGCGTTATACACCTTACTTTCACCATTTCATGGTGTCAACTCAAATACATTATTTGTTGTAAGAGTTTTATACTCTCTTTTTGCCTCCCTATTTGTGTTATTTCACTAGTACACGACTTTTCACCTTTCCATTCTTGTGACCAAACAATCACTGTTGCTAATCTTTTTAGAATTTGGCTATCTTAAAACCAATTCATCAAAAGTTTATTTCGATGTTACCCCTTATTCAAGATCAAGTGTCATTTCTTTCGTTTGATGTGAAATCCTTTAAGCTTGGTGAATATGTTATCTTTTTCAGTCCCTACCTCAAACAGTGTGTGAATGTTGTCCCTCCCTTTAAACCGGTAAAAGAATTTTTTTTTTCTTTTCATAAAGTACCTCACAGTGTCTTTTGGTGGATTTGAAGTAATTTCCTTTGAAAAGCTCTATGTTATAGTTGAAGGAACCAAAAGTTGTTTTAGATCATTGAGTATTTTCATATCTACATTTAAGTTTTATCCAAGAATACCTTTTAAAACTTGATGCTTTATTTTTGATACGTAAGTGTTTTGTTCTTCCCTCGGAGTTCGGACTCGTTACCTTAAGTTGCCTTTAATTTCAGAGGAGGCCTTTTAAGTCCGTTTGTAAGTGTTGTTCTCTCAGGATTAGATGAGGTAGGAAGAAATCGGTTAATGGAATAGTTCCTGGAAGACCTTTTTAAGCGTTAATATTAGATTGAAGGATGAATGGTGTCATAAAAGGTTTGGACCGGGATGTGGTTTTGATGATTGTTGGAAATAATATATGTGTTTTGATGATGATTCGTCACGTAATTAGTAAGATCACTTACAACCCATGATGATGAAGTCATAACTAACTGTTATAGTGCGAAATAAAAGAAGAAGCAAGAAATGGTCTAGAGAAAATGTATAAGTTCTATCTAGAGTCTGAACCTTGTATAGGTTGTTTCGGACAAGCATTGTAATAGATAGGAACTAGGTGAACAACTGAGTCACAAAGCAAACTGAGTATACACTTGGAAAACTGAGGGACCAGACTCAGTTATGAGAAAACTGAAGAAGATAAGTTCGCAGAGCGACACAGACTCAGTTGGCTTATCTAGAAGACTGAAGAACTGAGGGACACAGACTCAGTTATCGAAGACTAAAGAACTGAGGTGGCAAACTCAGTTAGAAGCTGATTAAGTCATGACTATAAGACAGGATTCAGACAAGTCTATGGTGACCTGAAACTGAACTACAGATCATGTAAAGCTGATTAATCTTAAGGACAAAGATTATCAGTTACCAGGAAAAGGAGAAACTGAATGGTGTACTCTGACTCAGTCAATTGAAGTCAGATGTCAAGATCATAAGGTACTCAGTTTTGAAGAAGAGTAGAAAACTGAGTTAAGGCCTTGTTAAATTTGAATTGACATTACGACAAAAGATCGTAAAGATGAACGTTGGCTAAACGACAAATGTAACGGCTACAAGAGCTAGTGACCGTTACATCACTTCTATAAATACTCAAGGGAAACACTTTAAAGAAGAGAGAAGGAATGATCTGAAAAAGGTTTTAATAGCATATATCTAAATATCCAGATCCAGAAAATCAGATTTCATATCTAGAAAAGGGGAAACCAACAGAATTGCCTTGAAGATTGGAAAGAAAGATCCAGTAACCCATTACGGAGGAAAGAGGCATCTTGGAGCTGCAACGTCATATCCAGAAGAAGCAAATAGCTCATTGAATTAATCTCGTGATTAATTTTAAACCTAACCTTTGTGAAAAAGGGTTGGATGTGCATAGTTTGAGGAGAGCAACTCCACCTTTCCTCATACGGTTGCAACTTGGTTGCCACAACTGTTGGTGCAGTCTGTAGACTGTGTTTGTGTTAGTGGTGAGCTGGTGAAGGAGCCATTCCACCTCCGAAAGATCAGTGTGCAGAGTGAAAGGGAGCAATCTTACCTTTCTTCATTATGTGTAGACAGTGAAACTAGGGTGTCGTGAAGGACTGTCATTAGACTAGGATTTTGTAACAGTTATCTCAAAATTCTAGTGATACCTCCTACACCACAGGAGAAGGGGAGACGTACGGGATTACACCACCGGGAACTTCCATAAACAAACTATGTGTTAATTTACTTTATGCATTTATGGTTGTGATTTGTTTGTCTTACTTATTGCATAATCATGCTATCAATTCACTCAGCAAACACTAGATACTGAGTCAGCACAAAACTGATACATAGGAGGTTTTAGATCTTTATTGACACATCTATTGCACAAAAGGCTTAATCTTATCCGCTGCAAGATAATCCAGTTATTGCATTAGCAAAACTGAATTAACTAACTCCTTGCAAGTTTAAAGGACAGAAACAAAACTGAGCTGAGCATCAGTTGGAGTTTGGGAAAAACACAGTTCCTAGGTTACTTCCAGTTTGGGTAAGTTTTTGGTGACAAGTTTATTCACCCCCCCCCCCCTCTAAACTTGTGTTAGCCTTTCCAAGGGACCAACAATTGGTATCAGAGAAAGGTTCTTCCGTTTGGAAGTGATCCAAAGATATCTTACACATCATTTGTTGATTACCCCTCAATGTATCAGTTGTAAAAGCACTTAGTTGAAATGGTTACATCCAAAATTAGAAGTTGGCTTATTCACCCCCTGACCAATTGTTTGCTAAATGTATCTGATTTTCAGGATCAAATATTTGAGAGTTTTAATGCTACAAATTCTCAGACAAATCCAGAACCTTAACTAAGTGATGATGTGGATAGCAATCTAAATGCATATGTTGACGAATCCAGAGGAGTTCCATCACTAAGAAATCTCTCAGAAGAATAAGAAAAGGAATTGTTGCAAGTAACTGTTGATAAAGAAGATTCATCAGAGCAACAAGAGAATGTACATTCAAACATTAAAGCTGTAACAAACAATCAAGGAAAGTTACATTTCTCAACTCAGTTTTCATCAGCTGAACTCAGTCAGAGAAACTCTAAGCTTGCCAAGTTGACAGAAAAACTCACTCTGGAGTTAAAACTAAAAGATATAGAACTCGGCAAAGCAAAAGATTGGAATGAGTTTCTTGAAACTGAGATGTCAAATCTAGCTGAAAGACTATTATCTAGTAAATTTGACAACAACAATGATAATTCCCTACTCCTACCCAGTCATAAGATCTCAAGGAGTACAAACTCTAGACATCAAAATACTGGAAGACCTAGTGGATCACACAAAGGAAATAAAGATGATAAATCTAAAAGAATCCTTGTGAAATCAACTAAGGTTGAGCATAATGGTTTATCTAGAAGAGAGATGAGAAAGCTTAATTCTCTCATCAAAGAAACTGAAGTGTGTACTTCAATAACTAATCCAGCCAGACCCAAAAAGATATGGGTACCGAAGAAAACTTAAAACTGTCTTGCAGGCTAAGTCAATTCTCATATTGCTGAATCCTGAGAAAACTGACTTCTACATAGCAACGAAGCTGAAAAGGCAAAAGCTGATGAAGGGCAAATTGGTCAAAAGCAGAAAACTTTCCAGCTACCATCTGCCGCTTGGGCTAACAAGACAAATCACCTGAAGCCACGTGCCAATCAAGGAGAAGAAGTAGATGTACATCCTTACAAATCTCAATGATTACGACACGACTCTTATTTGAAAACGATTGAAAGACTCAGAGACGCAATCTTGACAAAATCTTGCTCGATCAATTTCAAAGCATTCTTAGTTCCCCTAAGAATTCTTAAATCAAAGATCCATGGAGCAATACAACATTGATGAAGGAATCACCATTAGTCTGGACGATTTCAGTCAAAAATTTCAAACTCCATCCTTTCAACCCAGATTGCAGACAAAATCAAGAAGATTCGAGGACTTGAAAACTTGATTGATACGAAGGTCAATACTCTGCACCTAGAAAGTATCAAAGAATTCTATAGAAATGTTGTAATTACCAATGATGGAAAAAGCTTCAGGACAGCAGTTCAAAATAAAAGCATTAATGTTGATGAACATTTGCTTTCCCTAGTCTTTGGTTTAGACATATATGGAGGATCTTCATCTCTCACTTTTGGAAATGAAGAAAAAGGCAAACTTTGGGATGTCACGTCACTCAACAAGGACGAGAAGAATTTCATCGGATCCATTTATCAACAAAAACAAGAGTTCGCATTCTTGACAATTCTGCTGGCCAAAAATGCTATTGGTCGCACCTGGAATCTCTATACACTTTCAACAGAAAAGATGAAGCTGATCTATGCCATTTGGTTTGAAGAAAGACTGGACTGGAACAATTTTGTTCTTAAGCAATTGATCAAACAAGTATCAGATGAAAAAGCAAAAGGCCAAAGGAGGAAGGCTGTTGGAGAAAAATTCTTATTGAAAAAGGGATTCACTTATCTAGTTCAAAGAATACTAGACTCTTTCTCCATCTCGAAATCCACTGAAACAGAAGTGAAACAGAAATCAGCATTCACTGGAGCAAAGAAAAGGAAAATCATTGAAGAAGAAATGAGAGAAACTTCAGACTCTATTTCAAGAGAAACTGTAAGTTTGGATGACAGAACCATGAAGAGATAGAGAAGGATGTGGAACAAACATCTGTCAAAGAAAACTGTGACTGAACATACTATCCTGATTGAAGATGAAACTGAGGAAAGTGAATCCTCAACTGAAATACATGAAGAATTTACTGAAGAGCAAAGAGAAGCCTTGGAAGATGCTGAATTTTGCGCAACTGAGTATGAGAGAGAATTATCAAGTCATGATTTTCATTTTCATTATCATGAAGTCAACTCCTCATCTCAAGTTCATGAAGCGTCTACAAGCAAATCTGCAACTGAAGGATCTCAGCGCCAATCAACTGAGATTGAAGAAAGATTGGAAGTATTAAAAGAGATCATCGAAAGCCTGATGCAGACTCTACAGCAGAAACTCTACAACTTGCATGAATTTATTGGAAAAGCATATTATTCAGGTTTGAACAAATACTCAAACATCATCATCTTGCGCAAGTTATTTGAAGAAAGCTTCTGCATATCTTCAAACAAGAGGGAAGATAAAACTGAAGGTGATGAAGCTGAAGGTGATGCTGATGCTGATACTGACAAAGCTGAAGAGGTCTATGCCAGACGGTTGGTTGAAGAACAAGGCAGACAAGTATATGCTAGTCTACTTGCAATTCAAAAAAATGAAGAAGCAGTTGATAATCTGATTGAAGAGATAATTGCAGAAGAAACCTTTGAAGAAACGAGAACTGAGGAAGATGAAGAAGCCTCAGTTAAAGCTGTGTTGAACATCAGGAAGAAGCTTGTAATCTGTGCCAGATTTCTTGATAAGTTTAAGGAAGATGAAGGCAAAGAGATAAAAACTGAGGGGGGAAGCTGAAATGAAACCAGAAGGAAATGTTGAAAGTGGAAGACATAACTTGATATCGAAAGAAGAAGAGAAGGTAATGAATGAGGAGATTAAGGAAATTTTGGTGAAGTTCAAAAACCAAGAAAACGAAGAACCAAATCGGCTGATCAATGAGTATCTGGATATCAAACCCAAAGATAATGAATCAAGTGAAGAAGGAAAAGCAAGGAGGCTTCTAGAAACGAAAAGAAGCGTTTTTCTTGGTGAAAAGTTAATGATTTTGGAAAAAGGAAAATTGTAATGTATCTAGTTATACAGTTTGCTATGAAATGAACTCAGTTGTTTTTAGTTTGTTATTTTAATTTGTTTTCATTTCTTGCATTATTCTTTTATTATTGCTTTTAGGGAGGGTTATGATACATCATCAAAAATGGGGAAATCGTTGGAAATAATATCTGTGTTTTGATGATGATTCGTCACGTAATTAGTAAGATCACTTACAACCCATGATGATGAAGTCATAACTAACTGTTATAGTGCGAAATAAAAGAAGAAGCAAGAAATGGTCTAGAGAAAATGTATAAGTTCTATCTAGAGTCTGAACCTTGTATAGGTTGTTTCGGACAAGCATTGTAATAGATAGGAACTAGGAAAACAACTGAGTCACAGCAAGCAAACTGAGTATACACTTGGAAAACTGAGGGACCAGACTCAGTTATGAGAAAACTGAAGAAGATAAATTCGCTGAGGGACACAGACTCAGTTGGCTTATCTAGAAGACTGAAGAACTGAGGGACACAGACTCAGTTATCGAAGACTGAAGAATAGAGGTGGCAAACTCAGTTAAAAGCTGATTAAGTCATGACTATCAGACAGGATTCAGACAAGTCTGTGGTGACCTGAAACTGAACTACAGATCATGTAAAGCTGATTAATCTTAAGGACAAAGATTATCAGTTACCAGGAAAAGGAGAAACTGAACGGTGTACTCTGACTCAGTCAATTGAAGTCAGATGTCAAGATCATTAGGTACTCAGTTTTGAAGAAGAGTAGAAAAATGAGTTAAGGCCTTGTTAAATTTGAATTGACATTACGACAAAAGATCGTACAGATGAACGTTGGCTAAACGAAAAATGTAACGTCTACAAGAGCTAGTGACCGTTACATCACTTCTATAAATACTCAAGGGAAACACTTCAAAGAAGAGAGAAGGAAGGATCTGAAAAAGATTTTAATAGCATATATCTAAAGATCCTGATCCAGAAAATCAGATTTCATATCTAGAAAAAGGGAAGCCAACAGAATTGCCTTGAAGATTGAAAAGAAAGATCCAATAACCCATTAAGGGGGAAAGAGACATCTTGGAGCTGCAACGTCATATCCAGAAGAAGCAAACAGCTCACTGAATTAATCTCTTGATTAATTCTAAACCTAACCTTTGTGAAAAACGGTTTGCTGTGCATAGTTTGAGGAGAGCAACTCCACCTTTCCTTATATGGTTGCAACTTGGTTGCCACAGCTGTTGGTGCAGTCTGCGGACTGTGTTTGTGTTAGTGGTGAGCTGGTGAAGGAGCCATTCCACCTCCGAAAGATCAGTGTGCAGAGTGAAGGGAGCTATCTTACCTTTCTTCATTATGTGTAGACAGTGAAACTAGGGTGTCGTGAAGGACTGTCATTAGACTAGGATTTTGTAACAGTTATCTCAAAATTCTAGTGATACCTCCTACACCACAGGAGAAGGGAGACGTACGGGATTACACCACCCGGAACTTCCATAAACAAACTATGTGTTAATTTACTTTATGCATTTATGGTTGTGATATGTTTGTCTTACTTATTGCATAATCATGCTATCACTTCACTCGGCAAACACTAGATACTGAGTGAGCACAAAACTGATACATAGGAGGTTTCAGATCTTTATTGACACATCTATTGCACAAAAGGCTTAATCTTATCCGCTGCAAGATAATCCAGTTATTGCATTAGCAAAACTGAATTAACTAACTCCTTGCAAGTTTAAAGGACAGGAACAAAACTGAGCTGAGCATCAGTTGGAGTTTGGGAAAAACTCAGTTCCTAGGGTACTTCCAGTTTCGGAAAGTTTTTGGTGACAAGTTCCCTCTAAACTTGTGTTAGCCTTTCCAAGGGACCAACTCATATAACGAGTTTTCGCGAGTTTGTCGAGTTGGTTGTGGTCAAGCGTTTTGATTCGGGAAGTATCTCTTGAAGTTTAAGGTGAATTGTGTAAGACTAGGATGTTTTGGCCTTAGGTATGGAAATTTCTTGTTCGGTTGAGGAAAAATCTAGTAGGCTCGAAAGCCGATCCTTCTTGTGTTTTGTCTCTCTTTGGAGTTTTCTTTTAAGGTTGTTGGAATAAGATATGAAGTGCAGATAGACTAAACCGTAAGTGTTTTGTAAGGAATAATGCAAGCTATATTGAGACGTCATGTTGGCTTACGTATATATCTTGAGGTAAGAAAGAGTGTTTGATGAAGAAAAGTTTAATTTGTATCTTACAATCATTTGAAGACAAGAAGGAATGTAATGCTAAGCATGAAATGTTTTCCGGTGTGGTTGAGTAGTACAAAGTTTGGATGTGAGTGGGACCTTAGAGAAGAACCGTGGAGAGCTTTGTGGTGGATAGCTTAAGTTTGGAAATGTTTGTTGGTTTGAGCCTTGTTTAAGGCGGGCAAGTTCTGGCGAGTTTCGAGGACGAAACTCATATTAGGGGGGAAGAATGTGATACCCCGTATCTCCGTAAAGGGTATAAATGTCTTCTTACGATTTTATGTGTGTCTCGATAATTTAATGAGTTATGTTTTAATTAAATAAATAGAGTCAAGATATTTGTTAAAGGGTATTTACGATATTTTAAATGTGTTATTTTAGTAATGGAAAAACGGGAATTTATTCAACCTCTATTTATACCCCTTCACCCCCAAAACCCATTTGATTACCTTTCCCAAATTTCATGCGGCTGAGAGTGAGAGAAATGGAGAGGAAAAAAGAAAAGAGAGGAAAAAGAAGGGAGATTCCGCCTTTCCGGTCAATCCGACCGTCGGAATTACAAACCGTCTTCACCAAAATGCGTCCTTTGTTGAGAGCTTCATTTTTGTGCAAGTGTTTCTACGATCGGGTAAGAGTTTCGAAAACCCATTTTTTAGATCTATAAGTGTTCTTGGGTGTTTTCTTAGCTTTTTAATGTTTTAAAGGTTGTAATGATCGTAGAACCTGTTTTGTTCGTGAGTTTTTGAGTTGGTGGTTGAATCTTCAAGCTTTCTTCATGGCGCTCTTGGTGTTCTTGAAGCTCAAGTTTGAAGAATCATCTTTTGGTCTAAGGATTTGAGGTAAAGGGGGTGTTCAACCGCAATCTAAATGTGTTAATTCGTGTTTTAGATCTAGCTTTTTGATACGAATAAGTATGATAATGTTTAGTGAAGATTCTAGCATGTTTTGGTATGATTTTCGGTGTTGAAAGTGGTGGAATTATCGCCATGGAAACGAGTTGAAAGTTGTAGTTTTTGATAATTTGCGAGCTCAGGACCACGCATGTAAGAGGTAGGCCCACTCTTGACCTGAAAAGAATGAAACAGGATGCTCAGGACCACGCCTGTAAGAGGCAAGCCCACTCCTGACCTGAACAGAGTGCCCAGGAGTATGCCTGTCACTTACAAGCCCACTCCTGACCTGAACAGAGTGCCCAAGAGTATGCCTATCACTTACAAGCCCACTCCTGACCCTGTTTTGTGTGAAAAATGTATTTTTAAGCCCGTTTCGAAGCATGCTTTAATTTAAAGCCTTTTGTGGTATGTTGTAAAGTTAAGTGTATGTGTTCTAGTGACTTTGGCTCTGCACCGTGCCTCACGGGAGCATTGGAACACTCTATACTTAGCCTTACGAGATGTTGACTTAAGATCAATATCGTGCTTGTAACATGACGAAGTTAAGGGTTCGGTTTCTAGTGTATTCGGCTCAGCACCTTGTGGAGACCCTCTGCGGGGAGAAACTCGGGATCACCAGAAGCCTTATTTCTTAGCCTCATGGATATTGGATTAGATCCCAATATTTCTGTGTAATGTGTTAAGTTGTGTAATGTAGAGTTGGTCTAGGGTCTAGTGGTCTCTAAGAAGCCTTTTATGTGGAATGAACTTAGGTGGTTAGATTAATCGCTTAAATACGTACGTGATGTGTCTAAAAGCTAAAACAAGTTATTCCTTGGTAAGGCACGTTTATACATGGCTTCACGGTATTATTACGCCTCCACATGATCAGATATCAACCGGACTCGCGTAATAAACCACACGGTTAGCAACCATGTCCATTAGAGGTGTTGAGGAAATGTCTCGGTGCATTATCACCCGGTAAAGTGTCCTTGGTTTAACATGTAACAAATGTCTTATGTGGTTGAGTCAACTAGTGAGAGTACTAGTAGAGTGTGGTGAGCGAGTGAAACATATATGCAAATATGATTGTTTGACTTGCCCTGTGATATTATTAGTATTGTTATTATTGCTAATCCGTGTGTTATAGTAGGTGTAGATTCGGTGCTTCTACCCTTTGCTAAGTACGTTTGTAATTACCCTTTAGTATATTGTTTTCCCCACCCCGAGAAGGTGGTTCTGTTGTAGGTTGAGTTCGAGATCGCTTAAGAATGATTCCCGGAGTTCCAGCAGTTGAAGTCTACCTTTCTTTTTGTTGTTGTAGCAACGGTATAGAATCTTCTCTTTCCTTTTGTAATAGATAAGATAAATGTACCTTGGGTTGTAATAGAGTGTTGTAATAGTTGAATGGATATTCAACCTTGTGTATATTTCTTGGGATTTTGTTTTAGTTGTAGCCCAGTGTTACTTGTCGATCGTTGTAGTGATCTTTTAAAGTTTTTTTTTCCGAGTCTTTGGTTTCGTTTTCGCTTGTTCTCTGTTATTGATGATGTCAGGCTTACGTATATAATTGATTTATTTTAATTATATATGTACCGGACGTCTTTTTCCGGTTAAAGACTCGGTATCCGGATCAGGGTCGTCACAAGGGTAATTGTGGTAATTTACTCTGGCTAGAGCAATAGTGCCTCCCGATGGATTTATTTGGCTGTTTTTTTGTCAAATGTCACAAGGAGACATAAAGACAATAATTATTTTATTGTCACAACATTTTATTACGCTACAACACTAACTCTACTAGTTGTCCTTGTCACCACGGTTTGCCCGGCAAATTAGTGAAATTGAGTGTACTCAAAGCTCAACTCGGTATAAATACTTAGCTGGCGAAATGCTTTAAATTGCATTAAAGTAAATCATCAACAACAGCAGCATCTCACATGATTCAATTTTTTGACAATAAATGGATCTTTCAATAAAAGTGCGTTTCTTCATACTTTTGGGCTTGTGGGCAACACAAGCCTCTGCTCGCAACATACAAGAAGCTTCTATGGTAGAAAGACATGAGCAATGGATGTCTCGTTACGGACGTGTATATGCAGATGACTTGGAAAAACATCGGTCTTTTGATATTTTCAAAAAGAATGTGGAATATGTCGATGCATTCAACAAGGCCGCAAACAAGCCATACAAACTCAGTGTCAACTCATTTGCCGATATGACAAATGAAGAGTTTAAGGCCTCACGTAATGGGCTTAAGAGACCTTTCTCTATTGATATTGTACCCGGAAGCACGCCATTCAAATACGAAAAAGTCACAGCAATTCCTGCCACTGTGGATTGGAGACAGAAAGGGGCGGTCACTGCAGTTAAGGACCAAGGACAATGCGGTAAGTCACGATTCAATACTCGTTGATGTGATTCTCATCAAATCCACAATTTAAAGAGTATAAAAACGTCCTTCAACGTAACCTATATTGCAATCGGCATTTCACATATTACATTATCGATCAAAATATACAACTTTACCCCTGATTTTGTTGTTCCATTTTGTGAAGTCCCGCATCTGTAAAATAATAGTCTGCTCACCTCCCATATAAGTGTGAGATATAAATATCTTCTCAATTTGGGTTAATCTTTTTAGGCCAAGCGATGACGACAGTCTAAGCAGTTGACCGGATCGTTTATGACACATTTAATGCTACCATTCCCGAGTCTGTGGGCGTTACAGAGTTGTATTCAAGTCTAAAGTCCCTGCTCACAGGTCTGACTATCAGACCTATGTAAAGTCCCTGCTCACCTATGTGAGACATAAATGTCTTGTCAACTCAGGTTAACCCTTTTACCCCAAACGAGGACGACGGTCTAAACAGTTGACCGGATTATTTATGACTCATTTAGCGCTTCCAGACCTGGGGTCTGAGGGCGTTACAAATTTCTTCAATTGAGTTCTTTACTAATTCTCTCCGACAAAACAGGGGGTTGCTGGGCGTTTTCAGCAGTAGCAGCCACCGAAGGAATAAACAAGATAAGCACCGGAAAACTGATCTCACTCTCTGAACAAGAAATCATGGATTGTGACAGAACAAATAACGACCATGGATGTGATGGAGGCTACATGGAAGACGCATTTGCATTCATTCTGAAGAACAAAGGAATTGCCTCTGAAGCAACATACCACACAACGGCAAATGGAACTTGCAATAAAACCGATGAAGCATCTCATGCAGCTAAAATCACAGGATATGAAAAAGTGCCTGCCAACAGCGAAGCAGCACTGCTTAAGGCCGTGGCAAATCAACCGATTTCAGTCTCGATCGATGCAGGTGAAATCGACTTCCAACTATACGGAGGTGGGGTTTTCACCGGAAAATGTGGAACCGACCTAGACCATGCCGTCACAGCAGTAGGATATGGAACAACTACAAATGGTACCAAATACTGGTTGGTGAAAAATTCATGGGGAACTGCTTGGGGTGAAGAAGGATACATACGAATGGAACGAGATGTTGCTGCTAAAGGCGGTCTTTGCGGCATTGCCATGGATGCTTCCTATCCAATTGCGTGATGACATAATTAATGGCTGAACTTCATATCATTCTGTCGGTAAATATGTAAATTAGGCCAAAAAAGCTTCAATCATAGTTCAAATCTCTGCAAATTCACTGCTTTTAGGTACCCATCAGAGAAAAAACAAGGTGTAGTAATAAACAACAATAATAATACTCAAGAATAAAGATACACTCTCATAAGCAATCTTATATACTCAGAAACATTGGACGTGAAAAGCCTCAATACTAGATTGAAATGTATACATTACTATTTACACAGACATAGGCAACCAGCTGAGCTCACACAATTCTTCATCAATTGTCGCCCTCTAAACCGAAAATACAATATCAAAACTACATAGCAAATAACACAGGAAGTTCTTATATGGAGACTTCTTAATGCACCGGTATTGTTGGATGAGTGTCAACTGTGTATGATAACAAAAGGTGTTATGCATTTTTACACACCTGACATTCATCCAATGGTTTGATACAGTGAGTAACTACACAAGAACGAGGGACCTGATACCCGTAACAGGCCCCAAGGAATTGCAATAAATGAAAATATAGGAGAAAAAGATGAAGATATAATACAAATGTTCAGAAGAATATTTAAAGAATAAAAACTGTAATCTTATATATAATTTTTTTTATTTGGCTCGGCAAGAAGAACTTATCGTTCTTGATAATTTATCGACCCTTGTTAGCAACTTTGACGGATCCATTCTTAAACAATTTCAAGCTCAAACTGTTGTATCGTTCTCTTGAATATTGTCGTGATGCCTTTCTCCAATCTGTTCCTGCCTTCATCATGGCTGCAAACTCGTCGTAGCTAATAAGTCCATCCTGTTTAAAACACAACAGTTGAAAATACAAATGATGACATAGAATAGTCATATGATTTTGTGTTTGGGGACAGATCCTTCATTCAAAGAATGAAACTTTCAGTCAAGTTTACCAAATTACCCCAAGAAAACTGCACTTTTGAAACTAAAGACAATATCTTTTCAAGGTTTTAAATGTCCATCTGACTAACTTTTTTAGGACCATATATATACAACTTTCAACATACACAAACATTTTAGAACAAGAAACATAATGGAAATACAAACCTTGTTAGCGTCTACATCCAGAAAAATGCCTTTAAGTACTTCTTCACTGTTGGCATCGGGATCATCAGGATCAACCAAAGCTTCTCTAAGCTCTTCTTTCTCTATATGGCCATTTTGGTTTCTGTCAAAGAACTCGAAAGCTCTTCGCAAGTGTTCGTCATTTGCCATCTTTTTTAAGTGGACAGAAATTGCTACAAACTCACCATAGTTCAGATATCCATCCTTGTCAACATCACCCTGAAAATGATTAACCTAATTACTTTCACATAAACCGATTATATCAAGTAGGAAGAGTTCATAGAATGGATCAACAATCAAAGAACATAAAATCATAAACTCAAACTGACGGTTGAAATGAGAACTTACAACATCCATTACAAATTGAAGATCTGCTTCAGCGAGTTGATGACCGAGCTTGTTCAAACCAGCTCTAAGCTCGTTAATATCGATCTTTCCTTTCTTGCACGTATCCATCTCCTCAAATCCCTCCTTTATGCCAGCTGCTTCCTCTGCTGATAAATGTTCAGCAATCACCTGCAATTCCGAAACAGTGCCAAACCAAAAAAATCAGGGGAATGCTTGTTCAAAAGTGGAAATATGTTCAGGAAAAAAAAAGACGACACAATAATTTGTCAAAATAAAAAAAAAGGGTTTCAGGCGTTACCCTCAAAGCTCGTTTCTTCAACTTGTTCATCGCTGAAAATTGCTTCAGCCGTGTTCTCACAGCTTCACCTAAAGAAACATTGGGAGCCTGCTTGGCATTTTGTAACCAAGGATGGTCTGGAAGATGAAGAAAAAGACTTCCATGTCAATAGGTTATAAAATGATATATATAGGTAGCACTGATAAAGACAGTTAAAGCTTTATTCTTTTCATTACCTAAAACTTCCTGAGCAGTAAGCCGCTGCTTCGGGTCTGTATTAAGCATTTTCTTAACAAGGTCTTTTGCACTATCAGAAACTTTAGGCCAAGGATCCCTTTTGAAATCAAGATTGGCCCTAATGATTGCCTGTGCAACTCCTTGTTCAGTTTCTGCAATACGAATCAGTTTTAGAATCAAAAACAGGAAGGGGGAAATATACTTCAAACAATCACAAACTCTAGTTTTTTAGTCAATAAGGGCCATTGGGAGGGGAAGGTAAGGTTCTATGCTTTAAGCATCAGCCATTGTGTTGCTAGAAGCTAGGATGCACGGGTACGGATACGTGGATACGAGATAAGCAGATACGTGATTTTACAAAAATATAGGATACGGATACGTAGGAATATTTGTAAATAATAAAAATATAAGAATTAAACTGTAAATAATAAAAATAAATGTTCATATATATATATATATATATATATATATATATATATATATATATATATATATATATACACACACATATATGTGTACGTATATATGTATACATATGAACGTACGTATGTGTGTGTATATTAGTATATATATATGTGTGTATCTATGTACACATATTAAGGTTTGGATACCCGTATCTGTTGTCAAGATACGTGTATCCGATAAAATATCCCACTCTTGAAAATTACAGTTCGCTCTCGGTATCCGATACGTATCGGATACGGGATACGCTTGCAGGATGAAGTATCCGTGCATCATAGCCTAGAAGTGCTTTATAAAAAAGACAGCTGGTTTGTACATACACTCGACTCGATTCGGGATGACATAGCAGAATCGAGCGTAGCAGTAAAAGTGCATCAAATAACGATGAAAACCAAGGCAAAATTAGTGACCAAAAGAAGACTGACCTGCCCAGAAAGGAGGTGCACCACATAATAAGATGTAGAGAATAATACCAGCACTCCAGACATCCACTTCTGGCCCATAATTTCGTTTTAGAACCTCTGGAGCCATGTAATAAGGACTGCCAACGATCTCATTAAACCTCTCACCTGTAAAAGCATTGAATAATAGTCCATTATAGCAGGAAACTAGATTCAGCGTTGACAATTAATCTAAAGATATAACCATGAAATTAATTACTAAGAAATTTACCAGGTTTGAAGAACACAGACAGTCCAAAATCAATAGCCTTCAATGGTGCAGTTTCCTTCTTGTCTCCAAAGAGAAAGTTTTCAGGCTTAAGGTCTCTGTGCATTACACCATGCTTATGGCACATCTATAACATAACAAAATCAGCTTTCATTTAACAAAAAACACAACAAGCTGAGAATTCATAAACGTCATGAAGTACTAAAATAACAACCCGGTGCATAAAATACAGGGACCTTGATTTAATCATATAAAAACACGAAAAATATGTAACAAATGCAATGCTAAAACTCAAGAAAAAGTGAATAATCACCTGAATAACTTCAACAATTGTTCGAAAAACTCCGGCCGCTGCCCTCTCTGTGTAGTGTCCCCTAGCAACGATTCGATCAAACAATTCACCCCCTTCACACAATTCCATAACTAGGTTCACAGCCTTATCATCCTCATAAGTAGCTTTTAAGGTCACGATATTTGGATGTTCAGGCAAATGCTTCATTATCTCTACTTCTCTTCTAACATCCTCAACATCTATTCTTGTCCTTAGCTTCTTCTTTGATATTGATTTACAGGCAAAAACTTCTCCAGTTGACTTATCAGTAGCCAAATAGGTAATCCCAAATTCACCCCTCCCAAGCTCTCTCCCGATTTCATATTTCTGATCGATTTCACGGCCCGTTGGATTATCCAATACACATAATTTGTCTCCACCGTTTCCAGCTTTATTGTTTCCTTGATAATCAATAGCAAAAGGGTTGTGTTTGTTTTTTCCCCTTTTCTTTACTTCTTCATCAAATGTTTTTGGAGCTACACAACAATTTCCCATGAGCTCTAGCCTTCAAATATTATCAAGTTTTTTTCTTTAAAAGCAAATCACGTCCAACAAAAATTACTAAAAAGTTAAAATTTCCTTTCAAAAGAATATGAAGAGAACAAAGCCACAATCTTTGTCAAAGAAAGCTCCGATTCACGATTCTGGAAGCTACCCAATAAAAATCCAATCTTTGCAAAGGGATTGAACGAAAGCTCACGTAAAAAGAACAGAAAATGAAAACAGGGTAATAATGTACAATGTTGGGAAAGGTTGAAAATCCACCTGAGAAATCTTTATCTCAAGATGGATTCAACCTTAAAGGGTATGTAAAATCTTGAAAAACTAGACCTGTTTAACAGAAAAAAATTGTTTATCCGAGAAAAATGCAAGAGAAAGATAAAACGTATGGATCGAAGAAGTCAAATAAAAATAAACAAAATTGATTAGTGTTATGGAAGGATGAAGGACAGGCGTTGATGGAGAGGAGATTTAAGGACGAGAAGAAGAATTTAGCGCGTGAATAGACCCATTCTTTTTCTTTTTTTTTTTTTTTTTTTGTAATTTTTTTTTTAAATTTGAGGAAAAACCGACTCATTCTATCTAAACGGAAGACAAAGTATATAGAAAGCTATGTTGCACGGACACGCGACACGGACACGCCGCACGCGACACGACACGACACCCGCGACACACGCTAATTCTAAAATTTAAGGACACGACACGGCCCCGACACGTTACATATAATATATATATATACACACACACATATATATGTATATACACACATATATACATCTATATAAGATATGTAATACTTAAACTCTATCAATATCTAAAATAGATATTTGTTATCTATACGGTGTCAAAAGTAAAAAAAGAAAATTATGATTTGACTTTCAAAATATTACAAATTAAGTGTAAAAACGATTTTCTATAACAAAAAAACATATAAACATAATACAGAGAATCAAAATAAAATCAGTATATTTTCGGGTTTAATCAAAAAAACATTGAAAAAATTGTGTTCGTAGAGGTGTCGGGAGGTGTCGGCGCCGTGTCGGAGGTGTGTCGACAACGTGTCGGAGGTGTGTCGACAACGTGTCGGAGGTGTGTCGGATATTAAAATTTTAAATAATATTAATTTAATCGGCCGACACGTGTCGGACACGGTGTCGGAGCGTGTCGGAGCGTGTCGTATCGTGTCTTGTGTCGGACACGGCGCACGGCGCCCATATTGAAGTGTCGGTGCATCATAGATAGAAAGAGAAGGATATGGGGTCATATTTCACTTCTTTAGACTTTTTTTTCTCTCTTTTTTCTGTCACCCTAATTTTCTATTTCTCAATTTTTTTTTTTTAAAATAAATTATTTTTTTTTTGTTCAAGTCGATAAAGAGCCAATATTTATTTGCATAACTTTCTTTCTATTTATACATCATTTTATCTGTGTATCACAATAATAGCCATTTTATGAAAATAATTTCTTGAGATAAAACTGCCTTTAAATAGTTTGGAAATAAGAACCGAATTTTCCAAAGTTAGTTTCATAATATTCCTACCGAAATGGGTTATTGACTCCGAAATCAATTTTTACAAAATATACCTGTAAAATATAATGCACAAATAAAATGATATGGTGTAAATAATAGAATCGTAAAGAAAGTCATTAGATGAAAAAGAAATAAAAAAATTTAAAAGCCGATGATGTTAAATAAAACTACGATTGGAGGCAAAAGTTATTAAGAAACATATTGTATAATCAAATGTAATTCATTTCATTTACAATTGCTCGCATATCGCAACAGCGTAGTGAACTTTTAATTTTTGTTTTTTTTTTGAAGTTCTACTGAGTTGTTTTGCGTTTTCTTTTTTCTTCCCGTACGTCTAGAAGCGGTCATTTTTGGCGAGATTGTATTTATTATTTTTCTTATGCAGTAGTAGTAGAAGATTTCAAAGACACGAGTAGTAGATGTAATAATGCTCCAAAAGCAATGGCGGTTTCAGAAATATTTTTCAAGTGTTACCGAAATCTAAGACTGTATTTTTTATCTAAAAATTTGTTTTAGTGGGTCAACGGAGCCTAAAACTACATATTTTAAGTATAAAATAATATTTTTCAACAACAAAACTATATGGTTTTACTACTAAATTAAATTCCTCGGATCTCACTGAGGTCACGTACGTGACCCACCCTAAACAAGGTGTATCTGCAACAAGGAAAAAGTAGTCGGTGAAACCTGTATTTTAATTAAGGATATAAATCATTTTTATGATTTTGTATGTTCCGATAATTAGTAATATGTTAAGTTTTAACTAAATCTTTGGAGATAAGTATAAGTTAGAGGGTATTTACATGATTTTAAATGTGAAACTTCTAGTCAGGGCGAAACGAAAATGTACCAAGTCTATTTAAACCCAACTTACTCCCCAAACCCTCGTTTCATTTCCCCTAAGAATATGGTGAGGCTGTGAGTGAGAAAAAGAGAGGGAAAAAAATGAGAAGAAGAAAATAAATCTTTTACTTTTCGGGCCATCCGACCGTTGAATCACAAATGAATCACACCACGAGACTTACCATGAAGAGAGGGCCGTTTCCACTTTAGAGTTTCTTCGATCAGGTAACAATTTCCAAAGTTCATTATCTTGATCTAGAACATTTCTTAGATCATTCTTAGCTTCTAGATGTTTAGAAAGTTTTATTAACCTTAAATCTTCGTTTGGATTGAAGGATTTGAAGGAAGAACTTGGTCCTCATGAGTGTTGAAGTCTTGGCTTTTGGATCTAAGATTTTCTTCAAAGATTTGAGGTAAAAGGATGTTCAACCAAATCTATTCATATTATTTTAGTGTTTATATCTAGTTTAATGATACAAGCATGTTGTAGAGTAGTTTCATATCATTTTGGTATGATTTTTGAGTAGTTTTTGGTGTTTGAATGGTGAAGAATCATTAGGGAATTGACTTTGGAGATTGAAGTTTTTTGGGAATAATAAGCAGCAGGCGCATGCCTGGGTCAGTGCAAATGCACGCCTAACCCAGGATTTGTGTTTTGTTCATTTTTGAGCATGCCTTAGTGTAGAACCTTATGTGAAATGTTGTAAAGTGGAATGTATGTGTTCTAGTGGTTTTGACTCCTCACCGTGCCACATGAGAGCATGGGAACTCATTTCATTTGGCCTTATGTGACTTCATTGTTATATGTCAAAGTTAAGCGTTCGGTTTCCGGTGTATTGGCTCAGCACCTTGGGAGATCCTCTGCGGGGAGATACTCGGGATCATCGGTGCTAGAAGTAGTAGCACCGATCGAGACACTCGATCTTTGCACAGCGGAAGCTTATGCGATTTACGATATGAGACATAACTAATTAATCCTACGAGAAGGTTAGTAGATTTACCCAAACCGGAGAGAGATGATAAAATCGGCCAAGGGAAAAGCCGTCGTCTTCCGGATTGTATCTCCTAGCGACGACTGGTGGACGTCGATCCTCGCCGTAGAACCTCCTCGAATATGCACAAAATGACTAAGGTAAGAAACTAATTTTTTTTCCTTCTATTTTATTTGTGGCGCAAATTTGTGTAGTTTATTGTGCTAGGAGGAACTTTCTTTATATAGGAAAATAACTAGTCAAAAGAGTTATCCTTTTCACACCACAAAAACCTATTCCCATAAGGAAAAGATTTTTTTGCTACAAAAATAAGAGATAATTCCCAAAAAACAATCTCTTAATTTTTCCATTAATTATCCAACAAATAGATAATTAATTAATTACACATTTGAGATAATCTAGGAAAATTTCTTCTCCTAATTATCCCCAAAATAGGCGCCACCTTTGTCAAATGTTTAATAGAAAATGTCTTTTCTATTTTACATATTATTTACCAAATAAATAATATTTCATATTCATTAAATAGACCAAATATTTAATTTATTCTCGAGGTTTCATAAAACTAGAAAACACTCGCGTGTTAGGAGCCAAACCGGGGACCATGGACCTATAATCAGTAGCTACAATAAATTAAATAAAATATTCATCGAACAGAATATTTCTACTTAATTCATTAATTCCGAAATTACGCCACCATTAATCCGAAATTGAACTCTATCGATTATAGATATAACTTATTCTCAAAACATCGAGTCGAGTCGAAAAGTGTCAATTGATATAATCATTTCATATAAACTAACCCTCCATAGACTATCCGTACTGAAGTAGGATTATTTCCGTAAACCTTCTTCAATATATCTTATCCTTATTTACCATTAACCCACTAGTGATCAATTAGTTCATAACCAATACGAACTCCCGGGATCGATCAGTTTCTAGGATCAATAAATAAGGAGATTGTCTTTCTACTTCCCGCGGGAAGGAATGGATTCCATATCTGTGAGACACACACACTCCTTACTCATTCCAGAATAGTGCCAACGTGAAAGTGATTCAGACCGCATTTCTTAGCGATCCTTAACGAACACATCAAACTCTATCCTGAAACAAGTAGTAGTATGCAATCACTTCAGGATTAAGGTTAATCCATATATGATCATCTTGTGATTTAATAAGATTTCTCAATCACGGAATTATATGAGAAACTCAGATTAAATCGGTCAAGTCCTATATGACTCTCATCATATATAAATGCCCCACTTAGACAACCAATGTCGACGGTCCGGATAAGACGGTCACACCAAAAAGTGTTCTGGGCGCATTAATGGTGGTTTAATCAATAGACCCCATACTTTGATTAAGTTCACCACGGACTAACAGTTCAAGTGTATCACCATAAACTTAATCCCCATGTGTGACACACACTAAGTTATATGGCTACATATGATACGACTTACGGTTTTCAGTAGTGTATTACTTACAAGCACGTAGCAAGTAATAAGATGAGAATAAATCAGTCATTTATTAGTTCTAAAAACAATTACATAAATTGTTTTTCGGGTGCTACTTCCAACAATCTCCCACTTGCCCTTAAGGACAATCAACAATTGTCTTTCGGGCACACTATATCTAACAATCTCCCACTTGCCCGTAAAGACAAGCAATGATTGTTTTTAGAGCACCACACCCTTATTCTTTCTATCTACAACATTCTTCCACTTGCTCTAAAGCAGATGAGACATATCTCCCAATTTCATAACCGCCAAGCGCTTATCAGTGACACTAGATGTCACGCAACTTGGTAAACTGATCAGCTAGGTTGTCGGCTCGAGGCGATCTTTTAGGACCGAAATGTCGACTCTCTGCACGGTCTGTCTGATCAGGTGGTATTTACTTTCCATATGCTTTTGACCTCTTGTGATTGCTAAGAACATTTGCATGAGCTACCTCTCAAATGTTTTCACAGTAAAATGGTATCGGCTCATCGAGACCTGGAATCACTTCCCGATCAAACAAAGAACTTCTCAAGCCACACTGCCTCTTTAGCTGCTCCGAAAGTTGTAATGTATTCGACTAACAGAGTCAAATTGGCAGTGTTGGATTGCTCCAGACTGTAGCTCCATCACTATGAGTAAACACTGAGCCTGAGATCGATTCACGATCATCCTTAATCCGACTAATAATCAGAATCAGTGTAGTCAACAACACTCAGGTTTGCACCCGAATACACAAGAATATGTTTCAGGGCATCACCCCTTTTAATCTTTCTGCTTTCCGTAGAGTCAAGCAAGGCTGAGTGGTGAGAAAGTTTCAGGGCATCACCTCTGTTTAACTGTCTGCTTCTCAGGGAGTTACCCCCAAAACCACTTGGCTTTACTTAGAAAGATGAACTTTCTCATTCAATCAACTCTTTTCCATGTAGATCCAATTTCTCCCACTGGACCTAAGACACTCAGGTGGTTCTACAGGAGTATGAACAGACCAAGAGTACCAAAACTCCATTTATAGGTATATGGCTTTAAACCAACCTCTTATTTTTAGAATCCTATATAGTCCTCCAAAAAGAACCATAGGTGATCAACCACCCCCAGCAGACTGTAAAGTCTGCTTCATCACAGTGAGTCAATGGATAAACCATACTCCCACTGCATTTGGGTGGATTGACATTCCGATCTGGTTTAGTAGTATTTATCAGCGTATTCCCCTCAGTAGTATTTATCAGCGTATTCCCCAACAACCAATGTTGGATGTGGTATGATTAAATCAGATAGTAACTCCTTGAGTAACTGTACTTCAAGGTCTAAGGTTGTTATTTAAACATTCTTTTAGAAAGGATGTAACAGTGTAACCGTCACGATCCAATCTCAAGAATCTTATAACCAACCTTTACTCATTACATTAAGATATTTCACGAACAGTCACCATCTGAACGTGTATGCAAAATCTCCAGTCCTACCTTCAAGCACCAAGTGCTAAACGCCTATATTTACGAAAGGAGAGTAAATGTAGTTCACTCTTATCCATAAATTCATAAGCATCTTCTAGGTAGACTTCTCGGTATTACATAATAATGGAAACTGTTATTTTGCAACTAATATCGTAATTGTGTTAAGCAGTGTAATGTAGCATATCAATAACTATACAAGACAATACATGGTTTATCCTTTCAGTGAAATCGTTTCACTCGGAGGTAGGTCGAGCATCAGTTCCAAATACTATGCTATAGCCTATATCTGAGCATCGAATACTCTTTTCCCCGGTAATATCAGAGATTCCTCCAAATATTTAGATAAACTAATCGGCGTTTCGAGTAGATATCAGACAAATTGTCCACTATTCAAAACCTCCCACTAGCTTGTATCATTCATAAGACCCTGAAGGTCAATATGAACAAGTTGTGATACTTCTTCAGCTCTATTACCTTTTCCTAATTGAAAGGTAACTTAGTCATTTTTCCTTTGAGATAGTGTTCTTGGACTGGGAGATAGGAATCACCCTTAGCCATTCTTCAGATCTTATCTTTAGGATATATGCATTAATTAATAGATGTTGAAGAATCGTTTATCTAAATACAAAAACCATTTGTCTTAATAGCTTATGATGTGTTACATATACCTATTCAACATCACTTAGTGGTTTTGACTTTATCAGAAAAAAGTCCGAGTCTCAGAATCGTATACAGATGTCATATTAACTTTCTTTGAGGCTACTATATTATCGATGTGAAAGTGAATCCATTTGTTCCAACGAATCTGAAAACAGGAATTATATTTCTTTGATATTCAACCCACTATCTTAGCTGAAATAACTGCCCGTTGTCTACTCTTCATCATGAATGCCCAGCTACCTTGTTCTTACAAAAGAACTTTAGCTTCTGAGTCGATTTACTCGGTTAAGAAAGTCTCTAAGGATTCATAGGTTAGTGATCCGAAATCACTTTCCTTATCATATACTTTCTTTTATTAATATTTAGGTTTAGCCTTTAACTTATTTAGTTTAGATGACTTGCACTTGTAGACATTTACCTTCCCATTCTTGGCTTTCTATAAAGGAAAAGGCCATGAACTAGAAGTTCATTTGAGTAGACACTACTCATGAATTGTGGGATATCTAGTGGGATTGATACCAAATCATTCTCGTCATCTTTGAACTAATTTTGTTTTGTCTCTCATTCGACATGAGTGACAACAGTGACACACTTATGAATGTCACTTAAGTTTGAAGGCTTAAGAGGAACATCCTCTTCCGAAAAATTAATTTACATTCTCGATTATTGAGTTCAATGTTCTTGTTACTTTTCCACTTCTACGAAGTCATCATCAGTCAATTTATCGTGTTTAGCAGTTTAGATACCTTGAGATGATATGTAGTTGCGAAAATAAAATTTTGACAGAAATATAAATCAAATCATACACCACAACAAATAATAAATTTTAGGAATTATAAACGTGATGTCATGCATGCAGTTTATCCTACCATTCCAAGGATTTAATCTCACACCTACAGTGCCGCCTTAGGGTAGGTCAAAGATGTGATGATTAAATTGAGACAATCTCTCTCAACAATTAACTGAGAATCGGACATCTCCATTTAATTGTTGATTACCTTCCTTTTTCAGCCAAGATATTTCCAAAAAATCCTTGTGAGTGTGACCTACTGTTTCAGATCTCAAAGTACGCCCCGAGTATGTCGCCTTAGGGTCGGTCAGTGACTTGACGAGTACCCAAAATCCTATCCTTTCGAAGACCAAGCCATGCATTTTGATAGCGGTGAAGGCCATCCTTAGGGGGCCGAATCAAAGCGGCACGAGGCGTCACCATTCTCTAACTTGCTTGTGTCAACAGTAGAGGCCGTGGGGTCAGTTGTCACCTTCCCCACTCCCACTCGTTATTTTGAAAAATAGGTAGTCTTTTAGGATTTTCAGAATTTATTCACAATCCAAAAAACAATAAATCATGAATATTTAAATTAATCCTCCCACTAGTTCATCGTTTCCAAATACCGTCTAACTAGTGTCACTTATTCACGACTTTCCAATTTCTCGGATTTATAAAATCTTTATGAAGACACTAAAATTCACCATGAATTTTATAATCCTAATATATTAGGACTTATGAATTTCCCACCAAATCGAAAAACAATAAATCACAAATTTAAAGCTCCCACTAGTTTATCGGTTCCAAATACCGTCTAACTAGTGACACTATATTCAAGATCTTCCAATTTATCGATTATTTAGAAATTCTCTCGTGTAGTCATTACACGATTAAAATTCACTAAAAGAATTTTATAGTCCTAATATTGTCATGGTAAAATTTTAGGATCGTAGAATTTTATCTCAATAATTTGAAAACAATAAATCTTGAAAAACAATTACCAACTTATCGGTATTAAACCCTGGCTGAGCTTTAACCGAGTTCACCGAATGGTGTCGGGATTGGCTAAGCCGACCCGTCCTCTTCGTTGGTTCATATACGACGCTAACGTCGCACATGTGCGGGTGCTGGGTTGTAAATCGGGCTAAGGTTGCCCCATTGAGCCTCAGCTCGCCGGATAGCTTGACCTTGCCGGACCCCCGTGGCTAACCCCGCACTTGGACGGACAAGTCGAGTCGGGCTGAAGCCCTGTTGACCGCCCGAACCAATTTTCGAACCTTTTGCTCAGTTGGTGTCCAAATTTTCCAGATTTTCCAATTTTTTAATTATTAAAATTCTTTTATGTTGTCACTACATAATTAAAGTCCCACAAATGATTTTTAGATCCCAAAATTAAATTTACCGAGTAAATTTTATTTTATCATGTGAATTTTATATCCCGATAAAATTCCGTTCGTTTTAATTATTTAATTAATTACCTAAATTAATCTAAATTAATTACGTTTCATACATGCCTAATTAATATCACGATTAATTATCTACATATATGCATATGCTAGGAGTGGAATTCATGAATATGATGCATGTCATAGCATAGTTATTTCACATAAATTGCATGTCATAGCATGGTTATTTCACATAAATTATCGAACATGAAAATAAATGCTTAAAGTAAACCACTGAGATGGATCGTTTACCCCTGTATCAAACCTATTTAAACTAGGAAAAATAAAAACACAAAAAAATTGTCTTCGGCAGCATCTTGATAAAAGGCAAAAAAAATTGATGCCTTTTCTTCTTCTTCACATGCAACCGCCGAATTTTTTATTTTTATTTTTATTTTATTTTTTTGAACAGTGCCTTTATCCCCCTTTGCAGCGTCCCTTTTCTTCTTCATTGAAGATGTTTTGGTCGACGGATCCGGAAAAAAAAACTACTATTATGAAATTTGAATTGCAAAAATAATTACATAAATTGCAAAATAAATTACATATTTCCTATACTCGTATAATTCTAATTATACGAGTTTACAATAGATCTAACGGTAAACAAGTACCAACCCCAATCCATCTCGTCAACCACAACATTCAATCATTCAATAAAAATAAAAGATGCAACCTTATATGCAATTCCACTCCTAAATTAATTATGCTCTCGATATCGTAAGATTTAAACCTTGCTCTACTACCACATGCTAGAAGTAGTAGCACCGATCGAGACACTCGATCTTTACATAGCGGTAGCTTATGCGATTTACGATATGAGACATAACTAATTAATCCTCCGAGAAGGTTAGTAGATTTACCCAAACCGGAGAGAGACGATAAAATTGACCAATGGAGAAGCCGTAGTCTTCCGGATTGTATCTCCTAGCGACGACTGGTGGACGTCGATCCTCGCCGTAGAACCTCCTCGAATATGCACAAGAAAAACCCTAGGTTTGTCTTCTCTAAATGTCTAAGGTAAGAAACTAATTTTCTTCCTTCTATTTTATTTGTGGCGCAAATTTGTGTAGCTTATTGTGCTAGGAGGAACTCTCTTTATATAGGAAAAATAACTAGTCAAGAGAGTTATCATTTTCACACCACAAAAACCTATTCACATAAGGAAAAGATATTTTTGCTACAAAAATAAGAGATAATTCCCAAAAAATCAATCTCTTTATTTTTCCATTAATTATCCAACAAATAGATAATTAATTAATTACACATGTGAGATAATCTAGGAAAATTTCTTCTCCTAATTATCCACAAAATAGGTGCCACCTTTGTCAATTTTTTAATAGAAAATGTCTTTTCTATTTTACATATTATTTACCAAATAAATAATATTGCATATTCATTAAATAGACGAACTATTTAATTTATTTTCGAGGTTCCATAAAACGAGAAAACACTCGCGTGTTAGGAGCCAAACCGGGGACCATGGATCTATAATTAGTAGCTACAATAAATTAAATAAAATATTCATCGAAAGAATATTTCTACTTAATTCATTAATTCCGGAATTACGCCACCATAAATCCGAAACTGAACTGTATCGATTATTCATATAACTTATTCTCAAAAAGTCGAGTCGAGTCGATAAGTGTCCATTGATATAATCATTTCATATAAACTAACCCTCTATAGACTATCCGTACTGAAGTTGGATTATTTCCGTAAACCTTCTTCAATACATCTTATCCTTATTTACCATTTACCCACTAGTGATCAATTAGTTCATAACCAATACGAACTCCCGGGATCGATCAGTTTCTAGGATCAACAAATAAGGGGATTGTCTTTCTACTTCCCGCGGGAAGGAATGGATTCCATATCTGTGAGACACACACTCCTCACTCATTCCAGAATAGTGCCAACGTGAAAGTGATTCGGACCGCACTTCTTAGCGATCCTTAACGAACACATCAAACCCTATCCTGAAACAATTAATAGTATGCAATTACTTCAAGATTAAGGTTAATCCATAAATGATCATCTTGTGATTTAATAAGATTTCTCAATCACGGAATTATATGAGAAACTCAGATTAAATCGGTCCAGTCCTATATGACTCTCATCATATATAAATGCCCCACTTAGACAACCAATGTCGACGGTCCGGACAAGATGGTCACACCAAAAAGTGTTATGGGCACATTAATGGTGGTTTAATCAATAGACTCCATACTTTGATTAAGTTCACAAGGACTAACAGTTCAAGTGTATCACCATACACTTAATCCACATGTGTGACACACACTATGTTATATGGCTATATATGATACGACTTAGGGTTTTCAGTAGTGTATTACTTACAAGCACGAGTAAGTAATAAGATTAGAATAAATCTATCATTTATTAATTCTAAAAACAATTACATAAATTGTCTTTCGGGTGCTACTTCCAACAATCGGAAACCTTATTCCTTAGCCTTGTGGATATTAGATTTGAATCTAATATTTTTGTGCAATGTGCTATGTAGTGTAACTTAGAGTGTTCTAGGGGTCTAGAAGTCCCGAATGAGCCTTTACGTGAATGAACCTATGTAGTTCCATTCCATTTCATTTCATCAATCCAAACGATCTATTAAATGCACACTTGATTTGTCTAAAAGCTAAAACACATTCGTCTTTGGTGAGGCACGCTTTGTATCGCTTCATGGAACTATTACACCTCCATATAGTCAAATACCAAACAGACTCGTGTAGTAGTCCATATGGTTAAATATCGTGCCCTAGAGGTGTTGAGGAAATGTCATGGTGCAACTCACCATGCAAAATGTCCTTAGATCAATATGTAACATATGTCTTCTTTGGTTGTGTCTACTAGTGAGACTAGTAGAAATGAGTGAGCTACTTGAAAATATGTGATATTATTGATATTTCTTGTGCTATAATGTGTTTAGATTTGGCATTTTTACCCTTTATTATGTATGTTTGTACCTCCCCTTTATTATTGTCCCCCACACTGAGAATGTGGTTTTGGTGTAGGTTGTTGGATCGTAAACACCCACTGAATTACTCTAGAGGGGGTGAAATGAGTAATTACCGATTTTTAATTCTATTTCGATTAAAACTTAAATCAGAGTTAAAACTTAGTTTCAGTTAATTAAACAAGTGGAAGACTATTTAAATAACTATATGAAACCAAAGTTATCCTAGTTGCCTATGTGATCTATGTTGTATCTAACATATTGCAGTCAATCAGATTTTAGTCTAGTTAAGTTTATTTTAACTAGCATGTAGATTTTGCCTAAGTGTTTAGTTTGAATAGGTAAGATAAACACTTTGTAGATTTTACTTATTTATACTAGCATGCAGATCCAAAGGTGATACTAACACACAAACAAACAAACCAAGCAAAACAAACCACAAGTGGTAAGTTTTACTCGAATAAAACAAAGAGTTAATTCAAGCTGAGCTTAGAACAACACTTAAACCGTGGATTCAAGTATAAATAGACCAAGCTATATTAAATCTACTAAGTACAAGATGACGATGCTGCATCTCGTCTATGAATAAATCCGGGTCGAATTTACTCCTATGACAATTAATCCAAGAATAAAGAGCAATAGGAATGGTTATTTGTGTTTATTTTAGACTGAGCCTGAGAGTTATGTCTCTCAAGTTGCCAACATGTCCAATGTGTAATTAGAATCAAGTCTCTCGTAGTTCCTTAGAGATTGATTATATAAGAGGCGTCTTGCCCTTTTCTTGTCCTACATGTATTAGGGTTTATTTCTTAATCCCTAAGGATTATATCGTGCCAATCCCTTTGATTTAGGGATAACTATGGCTATGACAGGATCAATGTCCTTATATTCATGGATTCATTCCATGTTTATCATATTATATAGGAACACGTTTAAATATTATATAAGGAAAGCTCTACCCGACCAGCGTTGAGCTCCCCAGGTCATCTCGACATGACATACGTTACCTGACCACTGTTAGGACCGAGCCGACCTGCGGTGGTATTTGTTTGGAAGGACAGGTAGACCTCCCACCTGGGGTTTAGGTCTGCTCCATTTATTGATGGGGCCCCTGGACTTTGTATTTATTATGTTTCTCTCTACTCATTTATTATATGACCATTCTCTGAATGACATGTGGCAAGGGCTAGTCCGACCCTCGTTATAAGCCTTCCACATATGTCCAGTCTGCCTAGAGCGGGCCAGATCTTACCTGGGAGGAGCTCAGCTCTGCCTTTTTAGACTTTTCTAAATTATCAGGATTTGCCTTGTCACGTGGCAGAGTTACAGTTATAACTCTGTTATGATGGACCCAAGAAACGAGGCATTTTCTGCCCATGCCTTGATGGTGGATCATTTCCCTAGACCATTTTTGGGGGCCTATAACCCCTTGGTCATATCACTTCTCTTCAGACGTTATAGGACTTTTGCTATTAAGTCGGAATTTGAAGTCTGCCGGTTGCCATTCCATTCCTCAACCTCTTCTCACACACGTAAGCTCTCAGCCATTTCCCCATTAGTAATTGCTTTATTGTTGATAAGTGAGCAGATTATCCATACAGACAGTTCTATCGAGGCTTTATTTGAGTCTGTGTCGGTGTCGGAGAGTGAAACTTCCAATTTTAGGGTTAACCCTAAGAACCCTGTTCCCATGCCTTTGATAAATCATATGGGATTTGAGCATCCGGTTCTAGCCCCCGAGTTTGATCCTTCATCCCCTACTCCCTGTTCTTCTTCAGGGACTTCCACATTCGTCCTAACCTTAAAAGCTCATATGGCTTTGAGATCTCAGGCCGGTTGCCATGGTATCAACACTATGTTGACCCAGAAGGCCATGATTTCCCTCTATAAGAAGTATGGGATTAATAATAGGAGGTACGACCCCCAACTTCCTACCTCTGGCATTTATGCTTACCAACCTCGCCCGGGATACTGCGCTATATATAAGGAGCAACTTGACTGTGGCCTGAGGGTCCCGTTCTGTCCTACCCTCTTGGCTGTTCTGGAACACTATGGGATGGGGATTTCCCAGATTGTTCCTAATGGTATAAGAGCTATTATTGGCTTTCCATCTGGTGCCACTGTGTAAACATCCCATTCAGAGTGGAGCGTTTCCGGACCTCCTACCAATGTAAGCAAGTTAATGATCTTCTATGCCTGTACTGCTTCCCACGCCGGGAGGGAGATTTTAAATGAGGCTTGTATCCTTTGAAAGGGAGAGTCTTCTTACAGGGACTGAAAGCACCGGTTTTTCTTCATCCGACCTGAGGTGGTCATAAATTTGGGTAGGTGGAACATGGCTAACCTCACCGGTGACGTCTGGCCTACAACTGTTGATAAAAATTGATAAAGGACATTCAAGAGTGTGGCATCAATCTTGAACTAAACAAGTACTCTTCCGAATTAATTGATGCGTCTAAGTTATCCACTGATGTCCCTGACCTTTATCTAGAAATGAGTGAAGAAGACTATGACATTTGTAGGGTTCTTGTTTTTATTGTATTTTCTGCTTTCCAGACGTGATTATTCCTATGCTGGCTTTATCTTGCTCTGTTACTTGCAGTGTCAAACTTTGCTGAGCTCCTCACCGATGCTGCCGAGGAAGAGATACCTGAGGATGCCCAGCTCGACCCTGATCAGGGGTCAGAAAGAACCTAGAGTATGGAGCTACCTGCTACTCATGCTGTAGGTACTGTGCTGGATCCTTCTGCAGCTCAAAGGCTGAGGATGTTTCCGGCTTCTCTTCCCACCGCGTAAGTGAAGAAGTTGGCCTTGTGGAACCATAGGGGGCCGAGCAAAGAGAAGAGGAGGAGGAGGGTGAGTTTAGGCTCCAGAGGAGGGGCCAAGTATATTGCTCAGAAAGAAGTCCCCGTAGGTCAGGGGCGTTTATCAGAGCTATCTGATAAAGACATGGCCGCCGTTGTAAGTTTTCTTTTCTTATCTTGGCTTCTTCCTTTACATATACTATTTCTTACCCACATATTATTATTGCAGGGGCGCCAAATTGGTCAATAATTCCTGAAGAGGCTCACCGAGTCTTCGGCCAGCAAGGAGGCTCAGACGAAAACCATTGAAGATTTGAGGGATAGCCGGCAGAGGCACAAAGACTCTGCTAAGGCCAAAGATAAAGAAATTAAAGCCTTGAAGGAGCAGGTTCGAGCTCACGAGGCAGAGCTAAAGAAATTTTGAGATCAGTGCGCTGCTAAGCTTCAAGCAGCCTTTGATAAGTATTCTGAAGAGAATGATGAGTTGGGGCAGAACTTAGTCAAGCTCCGAGCTGAGAAGGATGAACTGAAGGCTTCAATCCCTACCCAGGCTGCTCAGGCCGTCCCTGAGTTCAAGTCCTCATGACATTGTGCTGAGGCCCTGAAGTCTTTGCTAGGCCCTGAAATGCGGCAAGGCTTTACTCTAAGAGTTGATGAGGCCAAAGAGCAATTTCCTGATCTGGTTATTCCCAACATTCCTCACCGGGTCCATGTACAAGCCAGGTTCAGGCAAGATTTACGCCGATCGGCTAAAGGAGTTCAAGAACGGTGAGGATATTGGAGCCAAGTATGCTAAACGCCATCCTGCTCCTCAGAGCACTGAGCCCGCTCCTTCCTCTTCTAGCCAGCCTTCTACAACAGAGCAGCAGAATCCTGCTGCTAAAAACTGAACTCCGTGTTGTACTCTTATTTTGCTAAGACATGTTTTGTCTTGTAAAAACTTTTAAAAAACTTGTACTTTTTTCAACATTTGTGGAGCTTTTGGCCACTATGTTTTTATTAAGCACTTTTATTTTGAGTTCTATTTTGAGTTTAAGTACTTACCCGGTTCCCTTTGCCTGCCCCAAGTATGACATACAGTAACTTATGGTTTAGGATGGCATACTTGGTGTTAGATAATTTGCTTTGCACTGTGTCTGATCTGCAGACTTAAAGTCCTTTGCAAAATTTTCTGAGTCTGACCTGCAAAGCTCATTTCGAATTTGTCTAACCTGCAGACTTAGAGAGTTTGTCCTTTGCAAACTTTTTTGAGTCTGACCTGCAGAGCTCGGTTCGAATTTGTCTGAACTGCAGACTTAGAGAGTTTGTCCTTTGCAAAATTTTCTGAGTCTGACCTGCAGAGCTCATTTCAAATTTTTCTGACCTGCAGACTTAGAGAGTTTGTCCATCACAAACTTTTCTGAGTCTGATTGCAGAGCTTAGTTCAAATTTGTCTGACTTACAGACTTAGAGAGTTTTTTTTTTTTGCAAACTTTTCTGAGTCTGACCTGCAGGGGCTTAGTTCAAATTTGTTTGAACTGCAGACTTAGAGAGTTTGTCCTTTGCAAACTTTTCTGAGTCTGACATGCATGGCTCGGATTGAATTCATCTGACCTGCAGACTTAGAGAGTTTGTCGTTTGCAAACCTTTCTGAGTCTGACATGCAGAGATCAGTTCGAATTTGTCTGACCTGCAAACTTAGAGAGTTTTTCCTTTGCAAACTTTTCTGAGTCTGACCCGTAGAGCTCAATTCAAATTTGTCTGACGTACAGACTTAAAGAGTTTGTCCTTTGCAAACTTTTCTGAGTCTGACCTGCAGAGCTCAGTTCAAATTTGTCTGACCTGTAGACTTAGAGAGTTTGTCCTTTGCAAACTTTTCTGAGTCTGACCTGCAAAGCTCAGTTAGAATTATCCTTTTAGGATTGTAAATTAGCAATTTTATACTCAAATATAACTAGAAAATTAAATTTTCACTGAAAAACATTGATGTTTGACTACATCTTATTCAACAAAATAATGCTGAAAAGGAAACAATGTAAGTCTGGCACCTATCCTAGACATAGAACTTTCATAAGTTATTGGCGTTCTAGCTCCGAGGTATGGTCCTGCCACTTGAATCAGCTAGCTGATACGCCCCTTTTCTATTGACCTTCACCACCTTGTAGGGTCCTTCCCAGTTCGGGTCAAGCTTGCCTTGAGACCTTGTCTGCTAACCTCGTTTTTCCTTAATACTAATTCTCCTTCTTTAAAGTAGGAGTGTTTAACTCGAGAGTTATAGTATTGAGAGATCTTCTGTTTGTATTTGGCCATCCTAATGTAGGCTACATATCTGGCCTCTTCTAGATCATCCTTAGTATGCTTGAGTTCTGATTCTTGATCTGTCTGTGTATAGAGTTCTGACCTCGGGGAGGGAAGGCCAATTTCTGTTGGGAGGACTACTTTACTCCTGTAAGCCAAGGAAAAAAGCGTTTCACCTGTAGCTGAATTTGGAGTAGTCGTGTAAGCCTAAAGTATGTCGGGTAGGTGTTATACCCAATTCTCTCATTCTTCTCTAGCCTCTTTTTCAACCCGATCTTGACCTGCCTGTTTGTTTGTTCAACTTGGCCATTTACCTGTGGATGACCAACAGAGGTAAAGTGCTGAGTGATGCCCAGCTCGGTACACCATGATCTGACTATCTTGTCTTCGAACTGAGTTCCATTGTCTGAGATCAGAGTCTTGGGTATACCATATCTGCAGATTATATTCTTCCAAAGAAACTAGAGCTCGGGGAAGTGGCCTGACCAGGTCTACACCCTATTGGTAAAAAGGCCAAGGAGAGACTATAGGGACCATTGCTTGTGAAGGATGATGAGAGAAATTGTCAGGCACCTGGCATGATTTGCACTTTAGGACAAGTTCATTTGCATCACTTTGCATGGTGGGCCAGTAATATCCAAATAGACGACATTTTCTTGCTAGGGTCCGTGCACTTGCATGGTTTCCACAAATACCTAGGTGAATCTCTCGAAGGAGATAATTCCCTTCATCATTTGAAGCACATCTGATCCAATAGGATATAAAAGATCATCTGTAAAGAACTTCATTAAATAGAGAATTCCTGCTCACTAAAAGCTTCATCTTGCGGGCCCGAGATTTATCCGTGGGTAGGATGCCATGTTTCAGATAGGACACAATTGGGTCCATCCACATAGATTGCTGAGTAACGGGTTGAACTTCTTTTTAGACGTAGCTTTATTGTGATAGCTGATCTACCAGAACACTCTTATATGAGAAAAAACTAGATGCTAACTTTGAAAGTGTGTCAGCTCGTTTATTTTGAGATTGAGAGACCTGCTCGATCTGAACTGACTTGAAACTCTTGAGTAGGTTTGGGCCACAGATAAATATTTCTTCATCGGTTCTTCCTTCGATTCATATTCCCCTTTAACATGATTAACTACAAGTTGAGAGTCACTGAACACTCGTAAATGGGTTGCACCTAGCTTGCTGGCTAGTCGGAGCCCGGTAATTAGGGCTTCATATTCTGCTTCAATATTTGTCGCTTGGAACTTGAAGCATAAGGCATATGGAATTCTTCTCCTTTTGGACTTATGAGTAGGAGGCCTGCTCCTGCCCCTTCTTTTCCTGTTGCTCCATCTACATACAGTGTCCACAACTCGACTTGTTTTGTCGGGTGATCTTTCTTGATGTTGGCTGTTATTACCTCAGCCAATAAATTAGCTAAAGATTGAGCTTTGACTGCAGTTCGGGGTTGGAAGTTTATTTCATACTCTACAAGATCTATAACCCACTTTGCTAATCTTCCTGACGTGTCTGGTCTGGCTAATATCTGCCGTAATGGCTGATCCGTTACCACAGTTATTGGAAGTGCCTAAAAGTATGGCCTTAGCTTCCTTGAAGCATGTACCAAAGCTAATATTAGCTTCTCTGCATTAGTGTATCTGACTTCAGGTCCATGGAGAGCTCTACTCACATAAAATATCGGCTTTTACACATTGTTCTCTTCCCGATCAGGACTGCACTGACTGCCTCTTCGCCAACCACTAAATACATCAGCAAGGTTTTCCGTTCCTGACGAGAGGTCAAAGTGGGCAGCTCGGCTAAGTAAGATTTGAGGTCGTCAAAGGCCTTCTGGCTGTCTTCACCCAATTGAAATGAGCTTGTCTTTCTTAGGACTTTGAAGAATGGAAGGGCACGCTGTGCTGATCTGGACAGGAATCTGTTCAGGTCATCCTTATGCCCTGTTAGTCATTGCACTTCCTTAATGCTCTTCGGGGTTGGCATAGATCTCAAGGCATCAATATTGTCCAGATTTTCTTTGATCTCTTCCTTGGAGATCATGTACCCTAGAAACTCACCTGATCGTACCCCAAACATGCACTTTTTGGGTTGAGCTTCATCCGCGTCTGTCTCAGCATGCCAAATATTTCATTCACGTCAAGAAAATATTGTTCAAGAGACCCGTACTTGATCAAGAGATCATCTAAGTATACCTCTATGCATCTTCCGATTTGGTTACTGAAGATCTTGTTAATCGCCCGCTGATATGTAGCTCCGGTATTCTTTAGGCCAAATGGCTTGGTGATACAACAAAATGTGCCCAACTTTGTTATAAATGAGGTCTTTTCTGCATCTTCAGGGTCCATGGCTATATGATGGTACCCCTTGTAGGCATCTAGGAATGCAAATATCTCAAAACCAATAGTTGAGTCAACTAACCTGTCGATCTTGGGAAGCGGATAGCTGTCTTTAGGACAGGATTTGTTCAGATCGGTGAAGTCTACACACATCCGCCAACTTCCGTCCGGCTTCTTCACTAAGACATGGTTGGCTAGCCATTCTTGGTAGACTACTTCTCTTATGATGTTAGCCTGAAGCAACTTCTGTACTTCCTTCTCTATTGCTTCCATTCTTTCCTTTGCAAAATGTCTTTTCTTTTGCCGAACAAGCCTCCCGGGTCAATACTGAGCTTGTACAGTGCCACCTCGGGAGATAGACCTGGAATGTCTTCCGTTTTCCATGCGAACACATCTTTGAACTCCTTCAACACTTTGACCAATGCTTCTTTGTACTACCCTGGGATCCATGACCCCACGTTTGCAGTTAAATACCTCTATTCCTCCCACAAACTAATTGCTTCAACTTTGTCCACCGAGGACTAGCTTTCTTCATCTTCTGGCTGCAACTCTTCCACTGAGACTTGTTGTACCATAATTTCCTGTTGTCGGTGGCCATGTAGCAGCTCGTGGATGTTCCCACGTCAACTCTAATTTCCACCGACCCTTCAAAAGTGGGAAATTTTATACTTATATGAGCAGGGGAGATCACTGCTTGGAGGTCGATCAGCGTGGGTCTTCCCATGATGACATTATAGGCTGAGGGTGCCTTTACTACTACGAAATTGATGGGTCCTGCCCCTTGGTTGTCTTCCAAAGGTGGCCGGTAATCTGATCATACCCATAGGATGAACTGGTGGTCCCGCGAATCCAAACAATAGAGCTGATACTGGTGTCAGCTCTGCATCCTTTAACTTCATTGATTGAAAAACGTTATAATACAGCACATAGACAGCACTTCCCGTGGCTACACATATACGCTTCACAGTGTGTTTATTGATCACAACTTCAATAACTAATCCTTCATTATTAGTTACCAAAGGAAGGGAGTCCTTGGGACCATAGATTACCTCTGCAGAGAGTCTTTGCCTCTTATTTGAGTCGGAGGGGACAGCAGTCCTGCCACTGGCCATATCCTCAGCTCGGGCGTTGTTGCTCAGACCTCCTAAAATTGTGTTAATAGTGTTGATAGGCCGATTATCCATATGCCCCTCGGGTCGGAGAGGGATCTCTCCTACATCTGGCTCATCTCGGCGATCATGATCCTGATTATAACCTCTTCTTTTGAACTCTCTTCGCCCCCTGGGTTCTAGTTCTGAGATTGGTCAATGACCTCATCCAACTTCCCTTCCATAACAACAGCGTCTATGTCCCTTTGCAGATCTCGGCACTGTTCGGAGTGATGTCCGATTTGTTTGTAGTACTTACAGTACTTTGTTTGATCTCTTTTCTCACGAGGACCCCTCAGGGGAGGGGAACTCAGGCTATACCTTTCCTTTGGATTATTAAGAGGACCTGCTCACGTGATCTATTTAAAGGGATAAAGTTCCTTTCCTACAGAGCGCCCTTCTTCCCAAGTCGGTCGGATACAGGTGCTGCTACGCGATCCCAAACTGACTTGCGCTTCCTATAATATCGGTCATCCACCTGATCCTTTTTTGAGCTTTCTGATTCTCTCTTCAACCTATTAGACTCATTTCCTTTGCAATGCTTATAAGCTTGTTCCATACTTTCTTCCATAGATCTCCGGATGCAACCGACCTTCTCATAGGGCTGCTACAAAAGAGGTGATCAAGAGATGCTCCCCCACATTCCGGACTTGCCTTGACTCTTCATTGAATCTCTTCAGGTAATGCAATACAATTTCTTCCTTCTTCTGCCTGATGGTGAGTAGGTACGTAGCATTTCTTTGGAATGGCTTGGCCGTGACAAAAGCTTTTAGGAACTGTTGGATCGATAATGGCGCAGACACACTCTAGAGGGGGTGTGAATAGAATGTGTTGAACTTTTAAACTCTTTTCGATAAAACACAAGTACTAGAAGATTAAATGCGGAAGCTCACTTAATAATCTATTCGCTTGTGTTATAAACCTTAGTGACCAAATAGATTGATTATTTGTGATCAAAACACTTATTACATAATCAATATATTATAAACTTTATTTTAGTGAACTGTGCAGAATCAAACAACTTTTGATCAAAATCAAATGATCAAGATGCTGATGCAAAACCTATTAAGCAGATTCAAATTATCACGATGTAAGTAGATTAATTAGCAGATGATTTAACCAAAAAGATAAGAGACAAGGTGCTGCAAATGAATTCAAATGGATACAGGTTCAAATTACTTCACCAAAAGGTATCTCAACTAAATTTGCAAACTGATGATATAGGAGCTAGATAATGACATCAAACTTAGTCAACAAAAGAAAATTACATACAAGTTTAGTTCAATAGAATACAGATCAGCGGGTTGCCAAAAATTCAGTTCAAAATATACATCAGTCCTGCAAATAAAATACAAGGCTGTTTCAAATGCAATTGCACAACAACGGAGTATGAAACAGATTGCAAAGCTATTCAAGCAGTTTAAAGGGTTGTAACAGATTCAGCAAACTAACTGAGATACAAATTTAGAGCTGATATATGTAATTTAAACAAGAAGTTCAAGTACATATTACAAGTTATTTAGCCTTATCAAGGTACTGATACAGAAGGTATCAAAACAGAGAATATTCAAGTAGAGTACAACAGATTACAAGAAGAAATACACAGCTCTTCACCACTACAAAGCTGAAACACAGAATCAAAAACTTGTTCAACAGAGTTCAGGATTCAAAAGGATTCAGCCAAGCTTTATGAACAGCGGCAGGTACATGACTATAGCATATGAAACACCAACTCGGTTTCAGCAAAGGTGCTTAACACTACAGATATCAACTATCGCAGGTTCAAACTCATGCCAGCACCAATACTTGGATCAGCAGCACAGATTCAACAAATAGACAAGGGCTCAAAGATCACAAGTTCAGCAAAAGCAAGGGACAGAAGTTCAGTAAACAGTCCTCAAAGAAATGCTACTATACTTCCCAACAATATGATAGGGGATTAACGGACAAGGCAAGCCTTGAACCAGTAATCAAGTCCTTGCAATGATTCCGAATTCAGTTTGTCAAGCCTTTTCCACAAAGCAGTGTGCAGGTATTTAATCCAGCCACACCAAGGGACAAGTCCTGAACTCGGAGACCAGACAAGCTTGAGTACCAAGGATTTCAACAAACAACAACCTTGCACTTCAGTAAACCACGGTGCAGTCAAAGTTGTGAAATCAGGAAGCTCAAGCTTATGCTCAAGGTAGTGAACTTGGTGTTGCTACCAAATCACTGACTTCCGTTTTCACACTTTTTCTGCAAATTGTAGCTGAATGGAGGTAAACCAAACAGAGCCTTAATCTGAGTGTCAGATTGACACAAGATCAGATCACTATAAAATATAAATCAACTGGCCAGAATCCTCTCAGGGCCAATACTTGATTTAAGCTTTCTATAGTGATTCCTGATCTTATCACTGCACTACACAGATTAAGCCAACCACAAGACTATAAAATAGTAAACCAACAATTAACTACACAAAAAGAGATCAACAAACAACACACATAATTTCAACAAGTACACAACTTAAAAAATTCTGTAAAGACACTTACTGAGTAAATAACCTTGAACCAGCCAAATGTCCAACCCAGGAAGTTCAGAGAATTGATACTGTCAAGTATGCTACTTTCGGTATCAGCCTTCAACTGAACTTGAACTCCAAACTCAAACAAGAAGACAGACTTTTTGAGGGTGTAAAAGTGTTGGATTGCTAGTGAATTTGAGTGAGCAATCTTGTTGATATACGTGACTATTTATAGGGAGTAGAGGTGAAGGACTCTGAACCCTAATAGTGTGAAACCAATTTACTATAGCTAACCTGGCTTGGTAACTCGGGTTAGACAAACTTAAGTTCTGAACGTTACATATTCGTACTGAGGAAGGACTCTGAATCATCAAAGCATTGATCTTTCACATGCTCAAATGAATTTGACGAGAAATATGGAGTCTTTACACAGCAGTTGACCGCCGGAGATCGAGGTAATCAAATCCCCGATTCTCTTGCCTTTCTCAGCATCAATGGGTCACAAGGCAGATAAATGGTCCTTATTTTGTTCTGTAAATCAAATCAAAAATTAATTGCAGAGATATGAAATCAAAACAAGAAGGAAAGAAATCAGACAATAAAAGAAACGATCTCACCCATATCGAACAGAAACAGCATCCTCCACGTTCTTCTTCAAAACGTGTTGTCAGCAAAAGCACCAAGAAGGAGCTTTCACGTTTCAGAATCGAAACGTGTTGCAAATCATCACCAAATCGAAGCAATCAATGAGATAGTTGGAATAATATCACCGATTTATTAAAGAATGGAGCCATTGCTGGATATACAGAAACCCAAATCCGGATCCGATCCATTATTGGATCGTCAGATCTGATTCATAGCATCGATTGAGACGCTCGATCATGCACAGCGGAAGCTACGAATAAATTTGCATGCGATTTTACTACGGTATGATCCACATAAATAATTAATATAACTATAAGAAGGTTGAAGATTTACCTAAACGGAGAGGGATAGTAAATCGATAGATAGGGAGAAGCCGCAGTCTTCCGGATTGTATCTCCTAGCGATGACTGGTGGACGTCGATCCTCGCCGTAGAATCTCCTCGAATATGCTCCAAAAAAATCCTAGGTTTTTCTTCTCTTAATTGCTGAGAAACTAATTTTTCTCTTCTTTTTTTCTTAAGTGTGGCACCAATATAGTTGTGTAATTGTGTTGGGAGGAACTCTCTTTATATTGGAAAATAACTAGTCAAGAGAGAGTTATCCTTTTCACAGTACGATTACCTATTTCCATAAGGAAAAGATATTTGCCATAAAATAAGAGATAATTCCTAAAAAATCAATCTCTTATCTCTTTTCCAATAATTATCTAACAAATAAATAATTAATTAATTGCACATGTGACATAATCTTGAAAAAATTCTTTTCTTAATTTATCACAAAGTGAGGCGCCACTTATGCCAAAAATAATAGAAAATGTCTTTTCGATTTTACATATTATTTACTAAATAAATAATATTCGCATATTCATTAAATATACCAACTATTTAATTTATTCTCGAGGTTCCATAAAAAGAGAAAACACTCGCATGTTAGGAGCCAACCCTGGGACCATGGACCTATAACCAGTAGCTACAATAAATTGAATAAAATATTCATCGAACATAACATTTCTACTCAACTTATTAATTCCGGAATTACGCCACCATAAATCCGAAAGTGAACTATATCGTTTATAGATATAACTTATTCTCAAAACGTCGAGTCGATAATTGTCCATTGATATAACCATTACATACAGACTAACCCTCCATAGACTATCCGTAATGAAGCGGGAATATTTCCGTAAACCTTCTTCAATACATCTTATCCTTATTTACCATTAACCCACTAGTGATCAATTAGTTCATAACCAATACGAACTCCGCGGATCGATTTGTTTTTGGGATTAACAAATAAGGGGATTGTCTTTCTACCTCCCGCAGGAAGGAATGTATTCCATATCTGTGAGACACACACTTCTCACTCATTCCAGAATAGTGCCATGAAAGTGATTCGGACCGCGCCTCTTAGCGATCCTTAACGAACACATCAAACCCTATCTGTTGGAAATAAAATTTATGTTTTGATGATGATTCATCACTTATTCAGTCATTGTTCTAGACCCCATTGATGAAGTGTCATAACAAGCTGTTTTAGTGCAAAGAAAAAAGATGTCGAGATATCAATGTATAGGATTTAATAGAGTCTGATATTTGTATAAGTTAAATCAGACAAGCACTGTAATATTTCTAGGTTGTGAACTGAGATAACAAGAAACTGAGATAACAGGAAACTGGAAATTAGTTAAACTGGAAAATAGAGCACACCAATATGAAACGGAAGAAGATAAGTTCGCTGAGGGACACAAACTCGGTTGGCTTATCTAGAAGATTGAAAAACTGAGGTTTCAAACTCAGTTGATGAAGAACTGAGAGTCACAGACTCAGTTATTGAAGACAGAAGAACTGAGGGTTCAAACTCAGTTATGAAGACTACGTCGAGACTGTAAAGTTAGACTTCAGGCAAGATTGTGATGACCAGAACTGACTTTATGGATCTTGTATGAGGAGCTAAGACACATAAGGACAATGATGTCTTTGCTGATTAATTATTTGGTGTACTCTGATTAAGTCAATTATAATCAGATGAAAAACCGGAGTACTGAGACTTTGAAGAAGAGTAAAAAAAAACTCAGTTATAGCTCTTAATTAGGAACTGAGAACTGATAATGTTCTCAGTAAATCAGTTTTGGAACTAAGGTTTAACTAAACTGAAGAAGAATCCAACCGTTACAATTCAAGAATTATGATTGGAGGATAATCTATCCGTTCCGACATAAACGTACAAGCAAGAAAGCAGGACCACTAACGGATACAAGGATTTGAACTCAAAGAAATTTGACCGTTAGATAAACCCCTATAAATAGACCACTTCTATCATAAAGGAAGAGGATGATGAGGAATTCTAAGAATCAATTTAGTCAAGAAAGATCAAATTAAGGGGGAAAAGCCAATTTAAAAGAATTCCTACTAAATATTTAATTGCAAGATCAAGAAATATAGAGCTGTGCATAACTTATATATCTAGATGAAAAGCTCAAATCACAATTGAATCATAGTTATTGATTCAAGTCTCAACTTTGATTCTATCAAAGGTTTAGACTGTGAAACACCAAGAAGGTGTGAAGGACAGTTGAGTGCAGTCAGGAAGACTGTGGTTGTGATCAGCTGGTGAAGAGGCAATTCAACCCTCCAAGGACCAGTGTTTCAAACCATTGAAGAGCAGCCATTCTACCCGTTCTACAAGTGTTTAGATAGTGAAGCTAGGGATTAGTCAAGGACTATCAGTTTAGATCTTTTTGTAACCGGGCCATCTCAAAGAAGTTCTAGTGGAATTTTCCTCCGCATCACAGGGGAAGAGAGGACGGACATGATTACACCACCTGGAACCTCTATAATTCTTGTTTATTTACTTTACGTATTTACTTACTTCATTACAGTCATAATTATCTAGTTCTTATTTACAGCAATCTTAAGAAACTGACTCAACAAGTTATCAGATAATTTATATCTTATAAAGGCTAAATCAATCCGCTGCCAGTTGAGTTAGCTTAACTCCGCACAAGCTTTAGTTGAACTCTATCTGGTTTAAGATTCAGTTTTTGGGAGTGTTTTTGGTGACAAGTTTATTCACCCCCCTAAACTTGTGTTAGCCTTTCCAAGGGACCAACAATTGGTATCGGAGCAGTTCTTCCGTTTGGAAGTGATCCAAAGATATCTTACAAACCAGTTGTTGAAAACCCCTTTCTGTATCATTTGTAAAAGCATTTTATTGAAATTTAATGGATACTTTTAGAATTAGAAGTTGGCTGAATAACCCCCTGACTGACTATTTGCAGAATGTTGTTTCTGAATTTCAAGATCAAGTATTTGAAAGATTCAGTACTACGAGCTCACATACAAATCTAGAACCTCATTTTAGTAATGATGTGGATATTGACTTTAACGCGTATGATGATGAATCCAGAGGATTTCCATCGCTAAGTAATCTCTCAGAAGAAGCAGAAAATGAGTTGCTACGAGTAGCTGATTACATAGAAGAAAAACTGACTGAAACCATCATTGAAGGTCCATCCATCGCAAAAGCCAAAGATATTGTTGAGATTGTACCCATGAGCTATGGAGGTGAAAGTGATGAGGAAATCATACTGCTAGGAGCAGCACAGGCAAATATTAATGATAAAGGGAAGCAAGTTTTAAATGATGATGATTCCTCAACATAAAATTTACCTATCAAACACCAGGAGGTAATTGCATTTACATCCAGCACTCACACTGCAAAAAACAATCATAGAAATGAAGACTTCAATAAAACCTTGGACATACTCATAAAGGAATTAGAGGTAATTCAAAAGAATTATGAGAATGTCAAAAAGGAGAAAAAGTTATTGAAAGCTGAAGTTTCGAGACTGAATGCAGAGATCAATTTAATCAAGGCTAATAATGGAACCAAGGTAATTTGACCAACTGATGAACTGACAGAAGTAATAAACATCACGGAATCATCAGTTGATCTAATCCCCAATGTTCAAATCAAACCTGGAAAACCATTTGGAGACAGATCTAGTTTAGGGTTTGTTAATCAGTGTAATTCTAAGTTCAGACCAAGTTCATTTGCAATGAAATTTGTGACTGCAAAACAGTCAGGATCTCTGAAAACTGATAAAATTATTAGAACTGACAAAAACTCAATACAGCCAAATGTACAAACTGACAGAACTGAAAAATCAGTTGGTAAAAAGCACCAAAACAATAGATTTTACAGGAAGGCTCAGAATGCTGAAAAACGTAAAATTGATCAGAGATCAGTAAGAAAAAATCTTCAAGACTCATCCTTCTAAGAATGAAGATCATTCATGGAATAATAGACTCAGAGGGAAATGGAGACTATTTCCCACTGATGAAGACTGGAGTGAACCATCACATCAGTTCCACAAATTGAATAAACCAAAAACCGTTAGGACAAAACATCAAGAATTTGTGAAAACTGACTTTACTCAGTCAAAATATCAAGAGAAGTATAAAGTCAAAAATGAAATTATATCATCTAAAACTAATCAGTTAGGACCCAAACAGATATGGGTACCGAAAATCTCTCATTCTGTTTTGCAGGAGAATATCACTAACTGAGAACTGAAGAGGTGTGATTCACAAAACTGAGTTGTATTCACAACTGAGTTTTTGAATTCAGTATAAGTACAAGACTGAACGTGTACAGCTGGAGATACACCTCATCTACCCTACTTACTACTGTCTAGCTACGGATGTCAAGAAAAGACGTGATCTTTTTCAATCTCAACCGTCCATCTTTTCCATTCATCTTCATTTGAGCAATCTCAAAGCATTTATGACAAGACGTTTTGAGTCCCACTCAATTCTTAACTACCTTTACTACAAATTATAAATAACCTAGAATTTTCTTTTATAATTCTTCACACTCGAATTTTGAATCTATTCTCTAAATCCCCGAGTTTTCAAATTCTCAATCAAATCCAGAAAACAATGACTTATACTCATATTGAACCTGGAATGATCATCTCTCTTGATCAGTTTATTGCAAAATATGCTGATCAAACTCTAGCCAAAATTATTGCAACAAAAATACAGCAAATCAAAGGATTGGATGCTATATTCAACATCAATCTGAAGAGTGTATGTCTGGAGAGCATTGGAGACTTCTATGAATTTTGAAGTACAGCTCTAGAAGGAGAGGGCACACACACTTTTACCACAACTGTCAATGGTAAGCAGATCAAAGTTACTGAAGACCTAATTACAGAGATTTTTGGGTTCGACAAATTTGGAGGAACGGCAGCCATCAAGTTGACTAAAGAACAGAAAGAGACATTATGGAAAGATATCGCAATTGATGCAGACTCCACAGTTTCACAGACCGGGAGCACAAGTTTACTCAAACCGGAATTCAATTTTCTCACCAAGATGTTAGCGAATTGCATAATTGGAAATGCAGGAAACTTTAGCAATCTCTCTGGAGCAAAATTGGATTTATTATATGTGATTTGGTTTGAAGAAAATTTCAATTTGCAAAGATATCTGTTTGATCAATTAGTGGCACAAGCAATTGACACACCCAAAAAGAACACCGATGTCAAGAAAGGTCGATTCTATCACAAGAAGACTCTTGCACTGGTGGTCCAAAGAATACTCGATCATTTTGGAATCGCAAAGAGGAAAGAAACATCGGTTGCCGATGGGAAGATTGTTTTTAAAGAAGAAAAATCTGGAAAAAGAAAAGCTGAAGGTTTTGTGAGTGAACCTAAAAAGAAGAAAAGCAGAAAGTTGAAGAAATTTGTAACCGGAGATGAAGCCTTGGGATAGGTTGAAGAATTAAAGATAAGAAGGAAAAAGTTAGAAGATTCAGTAAAAGACAAATCTGATCTTGTTTCACCAACAAAAGTCACTACTTCAGTTCCTGAAGGATCAGCACAAATAGTGAGAACTGAAGTCACTCTTACCGAATCTGTTCCAACATCTGTAACTGAAGCTTTACCAATTCAAGAGCTAGTTACACATCCACAAGAAATTGAAATGACTAAGGAAACTGAAGTTGTCAATAGAGAACAGAATGTTGAAGCTAACTTACAGAAGGAAGCTGACACTCAGGGGGAACAGACCCTGAGAGTTGAGCACGACGATGAAGGATCTGACAGTGAAGAAAGGTTAATTGACAATGCAACGATGGACATGCTTTTTTTACTTTCAAAATCTAGATCCCCACCTCAAAAATATGCTTCCAGATTAGAATTTGTGGAATCAGTCAAAGAATTTTCAGCTTCTCACTCTGAAGATAAAGGAGCTGAAGTAGAATCAAGATCGACTAAAGTCATTCACCTGGATGAGCTAGTCCATGAAGAAGAACTCACTGAATCCATGATGAAAGAAGTTCCAGTTAATGAATTGGAACTTGAGCCTATTGGAGAACAAGTTGCTGTAGAACTTGTTAGTGACAAAAATATGGAAACTGAGCCGATAATCTCTGTTTCAGCCATTGAAAAAGGTAAATCAGTCATCCCAGTCACTGCTGCGGGAGGAACCAGCAAAATTGACCCAATGGAAACTAAAGATATTGTGAGAACTGAAGATATTCTGGAAGTTGACCAGGAGATCTCAAGAGGATCTGAAGAGATTGTTACTCAATCTGAGTTCTCAACTGACCATGGAGAACTGATGTCAGCTGATTATGATCGATTGCGCAATTATCAAATCTGGAAATTCGGTTCTATCGCCAATCAAAGGAGTCATCTAGCAGAAATGGAAGTTACTGAAAAATGGGTATTTGATCTCTACAACATTACCAATCTATCAGAAATGATCAATACCGATGAATTCTTAAATCAAGGATATGCGCTGATCAGAAATAGTTATTGGAAGGAAGCCACATCTGGTGGAAGTTCCAAAAAGGGTGATTATGATAATGATTCTCAGGAAGATCCCAATTTGCAGAAAGGGATTCTTGCCACTTTACAAGAAAAGAAGACTGAAACTGATCAGAATACTGATGATGATTCTAGTAATTCTGAAGAAATCAGTGAAAGTTCTACTTCTAGAACTATATCTGTTGAACAAGAAAAAGAAGAAAGGGGTTATCAATCTCCTACTGACTATGCTAGAAATAGCAAGAACTGTGGCAAACATTGCTGGAGAAGAATCAGATGAAGAATTTAATGTACAAATATCACCTGCAAGAAATGTTGATCAATCAAGTCTAGAAGAAATTAGAAAACAATCCGAAGAAAGGAGAATATCGGCAGAATACAAAGAAAAACAGAAGCAAGTTGTTCTCTCACCGTTGAAGCAAGATAAATCAACTGAGGCTGAGACAAGCAAAGCCAATGAACAACAAGCTGGAAGCTCAAAAGACATACCAACTCAGGTTGATCTCATTAAATTCTATTATAATGAGATAATCAAAATTCAGAAGGACGATAACAGTGTGTTTGGAAAAGTTCTAAAGTCCTTAGAGGCTAGCAAAAATAAAAGAAGCGAACTTGAAAAGAAGATAGATATCGTCACTAGTAATTGTCAAGACACTCTGATTGAGCTTCGAAAGACAACCATTGAAAATGATGCAAGAAGAGATGAAACCCAAGACAGATGGGAAGGTATTCTCAATAATCTGGTTGACAGAATGACTCTAATGGAAAATGGCAAGAATGACTCAGTTGTAGCTCAAACCATTTTGGCATCATCTCAGCAGAATCTAAACAATTACATTAAAAGCCTGATTGATAAAGATGATGTCAATAAGGGGGAAAGTTTGGACATCTTAAAAGTCCATGCAACTGAGATGCCACAAGTCCTTGCAAACATTGATGATAAACTGACTGAACTGAAGAAAGCTAGAGGAGAATTCACTGATGAGGAAATGGAGCTGATTGCTAAATACTCAGAGCCAACTGATAAAAGAATTGGCTTGGATTCTCGTCTCTACAGTTTATTCAAAAATCTACCAGTCAGAGAAGGAGAATCAAGACAAGAATCTCTAGAAATATTTCTACATATGCAGAAGATTCTCATGCATTACTGGAACAAAGTTAAGAAATGGGAAAAGGATGGTACTCTAGATACAGAATCAGATAAGGTTGAAAAGGCTGAACCTGAATTTGTTCAGAGTCTACTAAAAACAGCCACCAGTGAAAGGTTGAGGACATCTGTTTTTACTTTCGCTATTCCTTTGAAAAGAAAATTCTTCAGCAAGCACAATTTATCTGAACTGAGATGAAGTGTAATAACTAGCTGTTATAGTGCAAAGCAAAAAGATGTCTAGATATCAATGTATAGGATTTAATAGAGTCTGATATTTGTATAAGTTAAATCAGACAAGCACTGTAATATTTCTAGGTTGTGAACTGAGATAACAAGAAACTGAGATAACGGGAAACTGGAAATTAGTTAAACTGGAAAACAGAGCACACTAATAAGAAACTGAAGAAGATAAGTTCGCTGAGGGACAGAAACTCGGTTGGCTTATCTAGAAGATTGAAGAATTGAGGTTTCAAACTCAGTTGATGAAGAACTGAGAGTCACAGACTCAGTTATTGAAGATAGAAGAACTGAGGGTTCAAACTCAGTTATGAAGACAACGTCGAGACTGTTAAGTTAGACTTTAGGCAATATTGTGATGACCTGAACTGACTTTATGGATCTTGTATGAGGAGCTAAGACACATAAGGACAATGATGTTTTGCTGATTAATTCTTTGGTGTACTCTGATTAAGTCAATTATAATCAGATGAAAAACCGGAGTACTGAGACTTTGAAGAAGAGTAAAAAAACTCAGTTAATGCTTTTAGGAACTGAGAACTAATAATTTTCTCAGTAAATCAGTTTTGGAACTAAGGTTTAACTAAACTGAAGAAGAATCCAACAATTACAATTCAAGAATTATGATTGGAGGATAATCTATCCGTTCTGATATAAACGTACAAGCAAGAAAGCAGGACCACTAACGGCTACAAGGATTTGAACTCAAAGAAATTTGACCGTTAGATAAACCCCTATAAATAGATCACTTCTATCATAAAGGAAGAGGATGAGGAGGAATTCTAAGAATCAATCTAGTCATGAAAGATCAAATTAAGGGGGAAAATCCAATTTAAAAGAATTCCTACTAAGTACTTAATTGCAAGATCAAGAAATATAGAGATGTGCATAACTTATATATCTAGAAGAAAAGCTCAAATCACAATTGAATCATAGTTATTGATTCAAGTCTCAACTTTGATTCTATCAAAGGTTTAGACTGTGAAACACCAAGAAGGTGTGAAGGATAGTTGAGTGCAGTCAGGAAGACTGTGGTTGTGATGAGCTGGTGAAGAGGCAATTCAACCCTTCAAGGACCAGTGTTTCAAACGATTGAAGAGCAACCATTCTACCTGTTCTACAAGTGTTTTGATAGTGAAGCTAGGGATTATTCAAGGACTATCAGTTTAGAACTTTTTGTAACCGGGCCATCTCAAAGAAGTTCTAGTGGAATTTACTCCGCATCACAGGGGAAGAGAGAACTGACAGGATTACACCACCTGGAACCTCTATAATTCTTGTTTATTTACTTTACCCATTTACTTACTTCATTACAGTTATAATTATCTAGTTCTTATTTACAGCAATCTTAAGAAACCGACTCAACAAGTTATCTGATAATTTTTATCTTATAAAGGCTAAATCAATCCGCTGCCAGTTAACTAGACTAAGAATAAGTTAGTATTGACTTATACTCAGTTGAGTTAGCTTAACTCCGCACAAGCTTTAGTTGAACTCTATCTGGTTTAAGATTCAGTTTTTTGGAGTGTTTTTGGTGACAAGTTTATTCACCCCCCTAAACTTGTGTTAGCCTTTCCAAGGGACCAACACTATCCTAAAACAAGTAGGAGTATGCATAAAGTGTTCTGGGCGTATTAAAGGTGGTTTAATCAATATACCCCATACTTTGATTAATTTCACCACGGACTAACATTTCAAGTGTATCACCTTAAACTTAATCCTCACGTGTGACACACACTAAGTTATAAGGCTACATACGATACAACTTGGGGTTTTCAACAGTGTATAAGATATAAGCACAAATTAAGCAAATAATAAGATGAGAATAAATCTGTCATTTACAAACAATTACAGAGATTGTCTTTCGGGCGCTACTTCCAACAATCTCTCACTTGCCTGTAAGGACAAGCAACAATTGTCTTCGGGCATTACATCTAACTATCTCCCGTTGCCCGTAAAGACAAGCAACAATTGTTTTTAGAGCACCACACCCTTATTCTTTCCATCCACAACATTCTCCCACTTGCTCTAAAGTAGATGAGACATATCTCCCAATTTTATACCCGCCAAGCGCTTACCAGTCACATTAGGTGCCACACGTCTTGGTGAACTGATCAGCTAGGTTGTCGGCTCGAGGCGATCTTTAGGACCGAAACGTCACCTCTCTGCACGGTCTGTCTGAGCAGCTGGTACTTTCTCTCAATATGCTTTTGACCTCTTGTGACTGTGAAGATCCTTTCCATAAGCTACCTCTCTACTGTTTTCACAGCGAAGTGATATCGACTAACCCAGAAGTGAAAATACTCCGAGATCAGCAATGAACCTTTCAAGCTATACTGCCTCTCTAGCTGCTCCAGAAGCTTCTATGTATTCGCCTTACAAAGTCGGATTGGCAGTGCTGGATTGCTCCAGTCTATAGCTCCATCACTATGAGTAATCACTCCCAGATCAGCAATGAACCTTTCAAGCTATACTGCCTCTCTAGCTGCTCCAAAAGCTGCTATGTATTCGACTTACAAAGTCGGATTGGTAGTGCTAGATTGCTCCAGTCTATAGCTCCATCACTATGAGTAATCACTAAGCCTGAGATCGATTAATGATCATCCTTAATCCGACAAAAATCAAAATCAATGTAGTCAACAATACTTAGGTTTGCACCCGAATACTCAAGCATACAACTCCTCATTCTCTAAAGGTACTTGAGAATGCACTATACTACTGTCCAATGCTCAAATCCAAGATTTGATTACAGTTTACTTTTAATAATCTGACATTTTCTATCCAAAAGAAAACTTATCCCATTTTCTCTATATCCGAATATTTGAGAGAATCATTCCGTAAGGGGTTGGGTAGGAAACCTCTCGTTGAATGTTGCATACGAAAATGCATTATCTTCTTAAACAATAAAATGGATGGGATGCTGCCACAACTTGTTCTCATGAATTCGACCGAATCAAATTCTAAGAAGATAGTCTACTTCTCTAGATTCAGAGAATCTTTGGCTTGTCAGTTTCTGACTTTAGACAACACACCCATGTTGCTTACAACTGTTGTAGTGTCACCTTTAATTAACACTAACGTTTACTACTTTAACCAATATTGATTCTCTGGTCTACGAAAGACTCATCAATATTCTGGTCAAGCCCACATATTTCCAACATATGGCTTTTAATGACATAGAGGTTTGCTTTAATCCACCGATGGATATAAGCATAAGCAGTCAATCTATCATTGGCTTTAAGCTGAAACCCTTCTATTTCGAATGAGATCAGACCCCGTTGTTTGGCAAGAAAATATTCAGGACATCACCCCTATTGAACTTTATGCTTTCAAAGAAGTCAAGCAAGGCTGAGTGGTGAGAAAGCTTCAGGGCATCACCCCTATTGAAATATCTACTTCTCAGGGAATTACCCCTAGACCACTTGGCTTTGCCTTGAAAAGATAAACTTTCCTATTCATTCGACTCTTTTTCATATAGATCCAATTACTCCCACTGGGCCTGAGACACTCAGGTGGTTCTACAAGATTTAGAACAGAACTGGAGTACCAAAACTCCACTTACAGGTTTATGGCTTTAAACCAACCTCCTTTTATCAGAATCCTATACAGTCCATCCAAAAGACCATAGGTTATCAATCACCTCCAGCAGACTGTAAAGTCTGCATAATCACAGCAAGTCAATGGATAATCCATACTCCACTACATTTGGGTGGCTTGATATTCTGATCTGGTTCAGTAGCAATTATCAGCATTACCCCCAACAACCAAGGTTGGACATGGTCTGATTAAATCAGATGGTAACTCCCCGAGTAACTGTACTTCAAGGTCTAAGGTTGTTATTTAAACATTCTTTTAGAAAGGATGTACCAGTGTAACCGACATTATCCGATCTTAAGAATCTTATAACCAACCTTTACTCATTGCATTAAGATATGTCACGAACAGTCACCATCTGAATGTGTATGTAAAATCTCCAGTTCTACCTTCAAGCACTAGTGCTAAATGCCTCTATTTGCGGAAGTGGAGTAAATTTACTTCACTCGTTATCCACAAGTTCATAAGCACCTTCTAGGTAGACTTCTCGGTATTACATAATAATGTAAACCTTTATTTTGCAAATAATATCTTAATTGAGTTAAGCATTGTAATGTAGCATATCAATAACTATACAAGACAATACATGGTTTATTCTTTCAGTGAAATCGTTTCACTCGGAGGTAGGCCGAGCATCAGTGCCAAAACTGTGCTACTTCCTATATCTGAGCATTGAATACTCTCTTCTCTAGTAATATCAGAGATTCCTCCAAACATTCAGAAAAACTAATCGGCGTTTCGAGTAGTCATTAGACAAAGAGGTCTACTACTCAAAAGCTCCCACTAGCTTGTATCCTTCATAAGACCCCGAAAGTCAATATGAACAAGTTGTGATATTTCTTCAGCTCTATTTCCTTTTCCTAATTGAAAGGCAACTTAGTCATTTTTCCTTTGAGATAGTGTTCTTAGACTGGGAGATAGGAATCACCCTTATCCAGTCTTCATATCTTATCTTTTGGATATATGCACTAATTAATAAATACTAAATAATCGTTTATCTAATACGTAAACCATTTGCCTTAATAGTTTTTGACGTGTTACATATACCTTTTCAGCATTACTTAGTGGTTCTGACCCTATCAAACGAAAGTCCGAGTCTCAGAATCGTATACAAATGTCATATTCTTTTTCTTTAAGGCAACTATATTATCAAAGTGAAAGTGAATCCATTTGTTCCAACGAATCTGAAAAACAGAAATTAGATTTCTATGATATTCAATGATTAAAATCGGAAATTTATTTCCTTATATCACTCCCACTATCTTAGCTGAAATAACTGCCCGTTGTCTTCTCTTTTATCATGAATGCCAAGCTACCTTGTCCTTTACAAATGAACTTTAGCTTCCGAGTCGAAATCCCGGTTAAGAGAGTCTCTAAGGATACATTAGTTAGTAATCCAAAATCACTTTCCTTATCCTGTGCATTTTTATATTAATGTTTCGGTTTAGCCTCTAACTTATTTAGTTATTGATGAAGGTCAAGTTAAATTATTAACTCGATGCCTAATAACACACTAGCAAGAGAACTAGGTTCAATTGTAGTATGGCTAGATAGAGTCGAGGTCGATCCCACAGAGACTCGGCACAAATAAACACAACTTTATCCTATTAAAACTGAATTGAAAGGGCGGTCTACGACCAACTAAATGCAGAAAATAAAATAGTGACAACCACAAGACACAAAAGACCACAAAGACAGACTAAAGACTACTAAAACACGGATAATACGGTTGATATTATCTAAACGAATAGTATTGATTACGCTAGTAGATTATAACTCCCCTATGTGAATTAGGATGATTACGAGATAAAACAAACGTTAAAGATCGATTATTATGACTACGGGAGTCATCCCCTAAGGTAGATTTAGCCCCGGTTAGGTCATCTAAATCATCGTGCCTCCATTACGTGACTTCGCTTTTTAATGCCTCCATCTCATATAACTTCTGACACAGTTACGAGACTAGGGATGCCGGTATAAACCGTAACCTCATCTAAGCAACATTCCTCGGGTAAGGCGTACTTCTTAGATGCCGATTCAATCTATATCCTAAGTAACAATCACTTTTTGGGTTTCATGTTAAATTATGATGACAAATAATTAAGTTGATCAGGTTTAATTACTCGTTTTAATTCCAATCCGAGAGAATCGACGTAGTCGAAGCGATCATAATATTGCCATACACATCACCACGCTCGGTCGACCGAACAACAGCACTCGGGCGACCGAATGACATGCCTCGGTCGACCGAACACAGTTCTATGTCGGAACAAATCATGATTACTTCTTAACGTTTCTAACCTAAACACATGGGTTCGTAAATTAATCTACATCACGCAATCAATACAAATAAAAACTACTCCATAATAAAATACATCAGATCTACAAATAAAGATTGCATAATTGAATAGTCATACCCTCGAAGACGAGAGTGACTCCCACTCTTTAATGCGCTCCCTAATTGGAGAATCCGACGAATCCACAATGAACGAACATAAAAATAAAACTAAAAACTTAAAAGCTACAATTGTATGAATTGTTTTGTGTTGTAGTGGTGTGTCTTCTCAATTCCGTAGCTGCTGTTTATATAGGAGTTGTAGCCGACATAGGGAGAATCCAGAAGATTGACATGCATTTATCAAGTTAGGCTCGGGTGACCGAACGTACACGCTCGGTCGACCGAATGGCATGGCTCGGTCGACCGAGCCTCCCTCTTTACGCGTTTTCACTCCGCTTTATCTGACTTGTTCCCCACTCCATGCTTTTGAATTGATCTCGATTAATCTTTTCATTAATGCTCCGATTTTCTTCCTTATTTATCTTGAGATTTCTCGATTGCGTGATAATTATCTTCCCGATTCGTTATGATCCGCAAAATCGCATTGATCACACAAATAAATTTGCCTTTTATAATAAAAACAGCTAAATACCAATTATCACATTAATAATCACTTATCATTAAATAATAAATATAAACGCGTGATTTAATATGAAATATATATAATTAACTCCGATTTAAGGTTATAATTGATAACATAAATAGGTATATTTTAACCGTCATCAGTTATAAATAACTTATATGCGTAGACGTTTGCCTTCCCATTCTTGGCTTTCTTTAAAGGAAATGGCCGTGAACTATCAGTTCATTTGAGTAGACACTACTCGTGAAATGTGGGTTGTCCATTGAGATTGATGCCAAATCATTCTCGTCATCTTTGAACTAATATCGGTTGTCTCTCGTTCAACACAAGTGACAGCAGTGACATACACATCAATGTCACTTAAGTTTGAAGGCTTGGGAGGGAAATCCTCCACCGGAAAAATTAATTGCATTCTTGATTTATGAGTTCAACGTTCTTGTTACATTTCAACTTTTATGAAGTCATTATCAGTCAATATAATATGTTTAGCAGTTTAGTTACCTTGAGATGATATGTAGTTGTAAAAATAAATTATGACAGAAGTATAAATCAATTCATACACCACAACAAATATATGTTTTAGGAATTATAAACGTGATGTCATGCATGCAGTTTATCCTACCATTCCAAAGATTTAATCTCACGCCTTAGTGCCGCAGACGGGTAGGTCAAAGAGGTGACGATTAAATTGAGACAATCTCTCTCAACAATTAACTGAGAATCAGACATCCCGATTTAATTGCTGATTACCTTAATTTTTCAGCCAAGATATTCCCAAAAATACCCTTTAATGTGTGACAACTGTTTCAGATTTTTAAGTAGACTCCGAGTATGCCGCCGAAGGGTAGGTTAGTGACCCGACGAGTACTCAAAATTCTATCCTTTCAGAAACCAAACCTTGAATTTTGATAGCGGTGAAGGCCATCCGAAGGGGGCCGAAATCAAAGCAGCACGAGGTGTCACCATTCTCTCACGGTGCTTGTGTTAACAGTAGAGACCGAGGGGTCGGTTGTCACATTCCCTGCTCCCACTCGTTATTTTAAAAAATAGGTAGTCTTATTAGGATTTTTAGAATTTCGTCACAATCCGAAAAACAATAAATCATGAATATTTAAGTTAATCCTCCCACTAGTTTATCGGTTCCAAATACCGTCTAACTAGTGACACTCTATTCATGACTTTCCAATTTTATGGATTAAAATTCCTTTGTGTAGACACTACACAAATAAAATTCACAAAGAATTTTATAATCCTAATATATTAGGACTTATGAATTTACCACCAAATCGAAACACAATATCACAAATTTAAAGCTCCCACTAGTTTATCGGTTCCAAATACCGTCTAACTAGTGACACTATATTCATGATTTTCAATTTGTCAATTATTTAGAAATATCTTGTGTAGTCACTACACAATAAAAATTCACCAATGAATTTTAAAGTCCTAATTTTATCATGATAAAAATTTAGGATCTCAGAATTTTCCAATAATCGAAAACAATAAATCATGAAAAGCAATCACCAACTTATCGGTTCCAAATACCGTCTAGTTGGTGTCCAATTTTCATGATTTTCCAATTTTTTATTATCAAAATTCTATTTTATGTAGACATTACATAATTAAATCCTCAAAGAATTTTAGATCCAAAAATTAAATTAACCCCGTAAATTTTATTTCTATCATGTGAATTTTATATCCCGATAAAATTCCATTTCCTTTAAATAATTTAATTTATTATTAATCTAAATTAATTATCATTTTTATACATGTCTAATTAATGTCAAAATTAATTTTCTACATGTATGCATATGCTAGGAGTGGAATTCATGAATTTGATGCATGGCGTGGTTATATCACATAAATAATCACAAAAGAAAATAAATGCGAAAAAATAAACCACTGAGATGAATCATTGGTACTCCCATATCTAATCTATAAACCTAAAATAATTAAATACATAAACCCTACTTTTAAAGGATTTTCTAATTTTTAATGCACAACAGCCGCCGCATGGTATATCAAGTTTCTGCTCCATTTTTTAGCAAACAGTCTTGTAGTCGAGTTGGTCTAGCTCTCTTTCTTCTACCGTGGTAGCCTGGGTTTGAATCCCATCTGCTATAGAAATCCTTTTTTTTTCTTCCGAAAATCAATTTTTTCCTGGAAAAATTGCATAAAAAAAATTGACGCCTTTGAGGAGTAGAACACGCGTCTTCAATTTGGTAACCACCATGATATTGCTTCAGGTTGTTGATCTTCTTCCAAAAATAAATTAAATACAACTCGGCCGCTGCTTCCATAATTTTTTCTAGCTACTAGGAAATTAAATTACAACAAAATAAATTACATAATTTCCTATACCGAGAAAATTTTTGGTTTACAATAGATCTAACGGTAAACAGGTACCAACCCCAATCCATCTAGTCAACCAAATCATTCAACCACACATTTGTATAAAAATAAAATAAAAGATGCACTATTTATTCAATTCCACTCCTTATTAATTAATTATGCAATCAAAATAGCAAAATCACTTTAACCTCGCTCCGATACCACATACTGGATATACAGAAACCCGAATCCGGATCCGATTCATAATTGGATCGTCAGATCTGATTCACCGCACCGATCGAGACGCTCGATCATTCACAGCGGAAGCTACGAATAAATTCGCATGCGATTTTACTATGATATGATCCACATAAATAATTAATATAACTATGAGAAGATTGAAGATTTGCCTAAATGGAGAGGGATAGTAAATAGACAGAGAGGGAGAAGCCGCAGTTTTCCGGATTGTATCTCTTAGCAACGACTGGTGGACGTCGATCCTCGCCGTAGAATCTCCTCGAATATGCTCCAAAAATAACCCTAGGTTTTTCTTCTCTTAATGGCTAGAACGAGAAACTAATTTTTCTCTTCTTTTTTCTTAAGTGTGTTGCCAATATAGTTGTGTAATTGTGTTGGGTGGAACTCTCTTTATATAGGAAAATAACTAGTCAAGAGAGAGTTATTATTTTCACACTACAATTACCTATTTCCATAAGGAAAGATATTTGCCATAAAATAAGAGATAATTCCCAAAAAAATCAATCTCTTATCTCTTTTTCATTAATTAACTAACAAATAAATAATTAATTAATTACAAATGTGACATAATCCAGAAATTTTTTTTTTCCTAATTTATCACAAAGTGAGGCACCACTTTTGCCAAAAATAATAGAAAATGTCTTTTGTTATGAAATAATATCATTGATGGATTATCTATTATTCTGATTGATTTAAGTAGATTTGTGATTAATTCAGATTATTGTGTTCACATTGTAATCTCTACTATAAATACCCCCTTATATCATTGGAATAAGACACAAGCAATTCTCTCTTCTTCTATACTTGTATTTTGTCTTGTTCTTCCTCCAATATTTTCTTAGTTTTATAACACGTTATCGACACGAGTCTCTAACCACGTCTCAAATCATCAAAATTGTTTTGATGAAGTTTGGCAACCTTCGAGAAAAAAAAACCCCCACAAGAATCACCATTCATAGATTGTCGAAGGACTCAAGTCGATCAATTGATATATCTTATATCTACACATCTCGATATAGGTAAACATTAAGGTAAACATTAAGGTAAAAATTTGATTTATTTAAATTATTTATCGTGATCAATTCTATTATTTTATAGATATATATATATTGATGCTAGTGGTATTGACATCATCAAATCATGATGGATCAAGTCAATACCACGTAAGAAAAAGATATGAGTAATACTCATCGGTGATATGAAGCCTTGATGGCTATATTCTTTAGACAAAAGAGTTTGTCTTTTGTGCAAATTGAAAAAGGAGGTATGATCACATGAAGTTGATCAATGTTTGAAATGAGCATATAATGGATTAGAAATCCATATGAAAATAGAAAGCTCGTAAAAGTGAATATAAAATTCACATAAGTGGGCATGTCAAAAACCGATGAAAGTGAATATAAAATTCACATAGATAAATTTCAGACAAGTCGAAATATCGCGAAAGTGAATTTGAAATTCACGGGAAAAAAAAAATACGGACATGTCATTCATATAAATAAAAAGTAGGACCTGAGGTCTATAGAGAAAAACATGTTCCACGAGTGATCTGAAATTCAGAGATAAGAAATCTACTGAATATATCATGAGATTTCATGACAATAATCGATGAAAAAATTAAATCACTTTTTATCATGATGATATGCTCCTGAAGCAGCAATATCAATCAAAGTAATTTATGATGTATATGAAATTGATTATGATTTCGTATCATGAATGAAAAATAATAATCCACTGGATGTGGAATTATGAAAATAAATAATGAGTTCCGACCAAATTATAAGAGTTCATACTTTATAAAGAACGTGACTCAATTTATAAATATTTGAAATATTTGGTTATGGTCGCGGAGGAGGACATTATTGATACGATCCTAACAAAATTGTTTTATATGATTAAAACAATAATCATGACAAGAAACAAAGTAATCTTTTAGAAGATTACGCCACATGTCGGAGTTAGTGGCGATTTACAGAAATTGTTTATACGATGCATTTAAACTTAAGCATCGTTTATTAATAAATAAATTGTTTCTTGTCTTGGGTTTATTTTGATACGGCTAAAGTACTTTGTGATATATATAGTAGCTTTGGAATTTTTTTTATCGATTGTGTATAATTGATACGTGTGACTAGTTTTCTTCAAAAAAGAAAAAGGAAAATAATTGTATCATCATGTATTTTTGGTAAGTAAATCTTGTTATTTGACCACAATAATAATATATGATTCTCAATCGCCGGGATTAATCAACATGTATATTACTTTTGCAATCATATTCATATTAATTAAAGTCATTTTAAATAGTTAAAATTAAATAGATTATATTTTACATGATTGTGTACGTAGTTGTGTTAATCACTTACATGGTGCGCATATATGATCTTTATATTGATACGACGTGAGAATGTTTTATACGTCGCTTTATAATTTATCAATATATTTTTCACTATAAAGTTGATATGATATGAACACATGATATTTCCATATCATTTAGTTAATTGGATTGATATTAAACATAACTTTACAATATTTGCATGATCATTGCGGTAATTAATGCATTCGTTGTATTTTTGGCAACTACATTTGCAATAATTTCAATAAACAAAATCATATTTGTTAATTTAATGAAAAGATTTTATTGACAATAAAAATAGTGATCATCATTAATGTGATTATCTATACACATGTTTATTACAACAGAAAAATATTCAACCTGCGGTTTTTTTTTTAAAAATGAATACCATGTATATGGTCTTTGATTGTAAGGCGCATTCGCTCTATATTGTTATTATATTCAAAATTTGTTGTCTAGTTGTGATAAGAATGAATATGACAACATATTATAGTGCTTTATTGGTGAGTGAAATTATTCATAATGATTGATTCATGAATTGTAATACTTGGATAATTGTCACTCGGATCCACTAGCATTTACAATATCAATTTAATTTGCTTGAATTGATACATAATGTAATTTTCTATTTAAAATAATTAATCATTGTAATTCATTTATATTATGTGACAATTGTTATATTTTGAAAAATTAATTGCTCATTTCGTTCTAAGGAAGAAATGGAGTCGGAGCATGAGAGCAATTAAATTGCCTCATCGATAGTGCGACACGCACATTATATTGAGAAACAAGTTCTCAAAAGTATTAATGAGAGATGCATATGGTAATGCAACATGCAAGTGCTATATTGAAACAAAATTGTTTGAAATAAAGCACTATGCTCTCTCAAGTCTCGATTTTTTTGAGTAATATGGGTGTTATATCGAGATCGAAATATTTGCTTTATATACTATTTCCCGATGAAATGTGTATAAATAATGTGTTTGAAAATAATGAGATATGTCCATTCCACGAAGAGAATGTGACTGATACTACATGCATCATTTAAAACAATGATATATGTATCATATTACATGTGATGCATCACAATCATTCTGTGAAATGAATGCGACAAAATTAAGTATTTAAGATGCATATAGTGATTCGAATATTGTGGTTATAAACATTCTTTATGTGAGAATCCACTAGAATTGGGATGGTGATTCAAGAAAATTGGTATAACTCGATACATTGTATTCATAATTGTGAGAACGGATATAATATCTCTATATGAGACAAAATTTCTCCACAAATCGAAAAAGATAAAAGAAGTTTGTTGATACCCGCATAAGAGGATCTCACATTAAAATGTTGAATCCGTCACGGGTTATTTCAAATTTTTGACATATCAATTATGAGAAAATGTTGTCCGAGAATGAGGGGAGGAAAACCCAATATGAATTATATCTCGTGACAAACTTCGACATAAATGAACTATGAGTTCACATATCATTCATTGATATCAAACCCATGAAGGGTAGATTTTATGCACATTTTGCATATATCAAATATTTTCCGAGAAAGAGGGAGAAACGAACCAAAAGTTCGTTGTCTCATTCTAGTGATTTCTCTAAATATAACGTGAATTTTTTCGAACGATTCTTGAAGAATCTAAAATCACATAGTGATATAGTAAATCGCATGAAGCGAATAAAAAAGCATCAATGTATAGCTCGGTGCTACATGTTCGATGAAGATCGATTCTCGGCATTAGGGGGAGATAAAGAAAATCTCATGTTAGAATAAAAGAATGCCGAGAAATTTTAACAAGATAAACGATCTTCCACGCATCAGTTTAACTGAACTGCGAAAATAATCTTACTTGTAGTATTTAACAAGTAATATGCCAGATGCCTATATTGAAATTAAATGAGTGATTATTTATAAATGCACCAACAGTATGATTAAAGATATTTCGCTACGCCAGAAGCGTAGAAGACCGATCGGTGTTAAAGATAAAAATCCGCGGAAGAATGATCAATTTATTATTGATATTCAGTCACTCATGAAATCTCTTAAAGAGATTCGTCTTGTAGACGAAAACCCCAAAACAAAAATTGCACGTGCATCAAATGATTAAATATTGGGGTTGCGGAACAACCAATCCATACATTGATAAGGAATTGGTTTATGCTAATATCGAATTAGCAATGAATTTTATGGGAGAAATTATAATAAAATATAATAGTCGTCGACGACATATTTGCCTCTTTAATTGCTATTATTATATCGGATCCAAGACCTAAGTCATTCGCAGTGCCATAAACACTCAGACTAGGTAAAAATGAAATAAGCAATTGAGGTTGAGTTTGAATTGGAAATATTTGTTTGTTAATGATCAAATATATTCTCCCATTATAGATAATATAATGTTCCGCTAACTAATATATCTGGCAGTAACTTTATGTCATGACGGTATATTTATGGGTCGTTGGACATTAATATTGATATGAAAATCCTTGGTGGATTTCAAAAATAAATTAATATGACAATCGCAACATGCAAATGGTTAAGGTCATTAACATTCATGTTGAATATAGTATGACCAATTGAGTAGATTCCTATTGAGAAATGAATATATAAGTAATGCATGGTTAATGTCATAAATTTTAAGGAATTACGATGCATGATAGTGAAAATATATGCATGCAAATTTCGATTATATTACTTCCCCCATTATTTAGGATTACGGTGTTAATTGTGTTGCATGTGTTGCACAAGTGAGTAGTGGGAATGACACTTATTAGCCCCTACATTTGACTATCCAATAAACTCTAAAAGAGAGTGATATGCAAAAGTACGCTCTAGTGACAATCTCATAGATTTGTTCACTAAGATTATTCCTACATCGGTTTTGGATAATAAGTGTTTATAATAATGGAATGCGTACATTTGAAAGATAGTTGTCGTCAGGAAGAGCGACAACTTCAAAACTTTTGTGTGGATTTGGTCTTAAAACCAATGATTGTACTCTTTTTCCCTTTAACCAAGTTTTTCCCAAAGGGTTTTCTTAGTTAAAGGTTTTTAATGAGGCAGTCAGTGCAACACATAGAAACGCATATGTCATGAACTATTTACCTTGTCTAGTTTTTTTCCCACTGGGTTTTTCTAACAAAGTTAATAGTACATGACATATACGTTATGCAACTACGATCGAGACAATCAATTCTACCATTTATTCATTGAGACATTGTCTAGATGAGAATGAAAATCATTTAACTGCACTATATGAAGACAATGCATCTTGCATATCTCAATTGAATTGGGCTATATTAATGGGGATAGAACAAAACATATTTCACCCAAGTTATTCTTTACTCATGATTTGCAAAAGAATGAGGAGATTGATGTGCAACGAGATCCGGTCAACCGATAATTATTTATCAAGACATTGTCGATCGCAACATTTGAAAGACCGGTGAAGAGCATTGGGAAGCAAAGCAATTGAAATATCTAAATTGACGCTTGGTTTAGGGGGAGTAAATCAAACGGATAAATATGTACTCTTTTTCCTTAACTAAGATTTTTTTTCCCACTCGGGTTTTCTCTTAGTAAGGTTTTAATGAGGCATATCATATCTCGTTGTATGTTTAAATAATAGATATCCAAGGGGAGTGTTATGAAATAATATCATTGATGGATTATCTATTATTCTGATTGATTTAAGTAGATTTGTGATTAATTCAGATTATTGTGTTCACATTGTAATCTCTACTATAAATACCCCCTTATATCATTGGAATAAGACACAAGCAATTCTCTCTTCTTCTATACTTGTATTTTGTCTTGTTCTTCCTCCAATATTTTCTTAGTTTTATAACATCTTTTCTATTTTAAATATTATTTACAAAATAAATAATATTCGCATATTCATTAAATAGACCAACTATTAAATTTATTCTTGAGGTTCCATAAAACGAGAAAACACTCGCGTGTTAGAAGCCAATCCGGGGACCATGGACCTATAACCAGTAGCTACAATAAATTGAATAAAATATTCATCGAACATAACATTTCTACTCAACTTATTAATTCCGGAATTACGCCACCATAAATCCGAAACTGAACTCTTTCGATTATCGATATAACTTATTCTCAAAACGTCGAGTCGATAAGTGTCTATTGATATAATCATTACATACAGACTAAACCTCCATAAACTATCCGTAATGAAGCAGGATTATTTCCTTAAACCTTCTTCAATACATCTTATCCTTATTTGCCCTTAACCCACTAGTGATCAATTAGTTCATAACCAATACGAACTCCACGGATCGATCAGTTTTTAGGATTAACAAATAAGGGGATTGTTTTTCTACCTCCCGCAGGAAGGAAGGGATTCCACATCTGTGAGACACACACTTCTCACTCTTTCCAGAATAGTGCCAACGTTAAAGTGATTCGGACCGCGCCTCTTAGCGATCCTTAACGAACACATCAAACCCTATCCTAAAACAAGTAGGAGTATGCAATCATTTCAGGATTAAGGTTAATCCATATACGTCATCTTGTGATTTAATAAGATTCCTCAATCACGAAATTATATGAGAAATACAGATCAAATCGGTCCAGTCCTATATGACTACATCATATATCAATGCCCACTTAGACAACCAATGTCGACGGTCCGGATAAGACGGTCACACCATAAAGTGTTCTGGGCGCATTAATGGTGGTTTAATCAATAGACCCCATCTTTTGATTAATTTCATCACGGACTAACATTTCAAGTTTATCACCATAAACTTAATCCTCACGTGTGACACACACTAAGTTATATGGTTACATACAATACAATTTGGGGTTTTCAGTAGTGTATAAGATATAAGCACAAAGCAAATAATAAGATGAGAATAAATCTGTCATTTAAAACAATTACAGAAATTGTCTTTCGGGCGCTACTTCCAACAACCATCACGTTTCTTTCTCAGAATGTGTTGACGGAATGACAAAATCAGAGCATTGAATGCTCAATTTCATCTTGAATAGGTAAGGGAAAGATTAGAGGAGCATGATTTCCGGGGTTTCGAAGAATCAGCATTCAAATTGAGTGTGAAGAGTGGAAACGGCAGAGATGATGGAGATTTAGGGTTTCAGATAATTGGGGATAATAGGTTTGAGAAAAGATCCGAAGGTTGGGTAAGGTATTGGGTGTTAGGCTAATCAGATTTATTAAAAAAATAAAATAAGTTAAGTTTAATAGCATAAATTATTTAAACAATTAAATCATCAATCACTTATAGGACACTATATAAAATCTTTAAAACTAGGGGATTATTATATTCGAAAATTAATCAACATAATAAAGTGTACCAACATAATAAAGTGTACCAACATAATAAGGCTTTGCTTCATTTCTTCGGTGCGCAGTAATTAAGTATTGAAAAAGATGTACTTTTAAATTTTTAGGTACTTTAAATTTTTCTGGCCGTGGATGATTTAGTATCTGCTCTAAAAAGTGCGATTCGAACGACAGATCGTCCGACTTCCATCCTAAAATCCCCGAGTTCTGCTCGGGCAACCTCCTGGGCTTGAACATTCCATACATTAGAGGTAGAGGACATGGTGTCCCCTTTGTCGTCTTTATGCATTGGGATGGTTTTCAGGATTTTGGATTCGGTAGTTTATCATGAGTGGGGCTGTGAGGATAGCTAAATCAATGAGAGTTTACCCGCCAAGAAAGAGAAGTGCATTGAAATATATACATTTATAATCTCTATGGAAAATGTTTGAGTCGATGGAGCGTAAAACGCACGACTTTTGCATAGACCGATTAACGCGAGCCTAAGAGTAATATATACTCGGTTCTCGATCCGCCTTGCCAACTAATTTAATTGATAAAGAACATGTTCGAGACTGGTTAGTTCAACTACGGGTTGACGTAATGTGAGATTGTCTGCATTACTAAGCGGTTGTGAAAGTTATTGCACCCACACATTGGCTTATGACGTGAATAGTGCTTAATACGTTACTGATGGATATGAGTGGCATGATCTCGGTCTTGACTTAGTGAGGCATAGTTGTTTTTAATTAACTTGTATATTGATCAGAGTGTCATGTTTCTTTCGCCTTTTTGCTCGGGACGATCAAAAGCTAAGTGGGGTAGTTGATAACGCTCTACAATGGTACCTATAATTATACCCATATTCACCCCGAATTCTGCTGAAGAGAGGATATATAGGCTCGTTATTATGTGGAATATATGTTCAATGCTATGTGAGTGTTTCCAGGATCGTATTTTCCTGAAGATTTGGCACCCTTTTCGTCTCGTTTTGCGTGTTTTATAGGATGTACCGAATCTGGAGCATTGAAGAATGGATCTAGACCAAAAGAAGTATATTGGGCCAAGTGATTAAAGTCCAAGAAGAAGCCTTCTGAAGAAAAAGAAGAAAAGTCGGCCCGGTTTACCGAGGGCTATGGCCGGTAAACCGAGGACTTGTCGGACAAGAAATCGATTCTACCGCCTCTACTAGGTCGGTTAGGGTTTTAGAGAGTCATAAGTCGGTCATTGTATCTATATAAGGCCGCAATTACAGATTATTGTATAAGTCTTCATAGTTCTTCAATACTTTTCAATTACATTATACAATCTTGATGAAATAAATTTATTCCAAGCTTTTGAGGAGTTGTTTCTGGTTTCCTCCCTTTCTCCACCATCTATAGCTTGAGTAGATCGAGTTAGATATCCATTGTTGAAGGTATGAAGCTTTGAACGTTCCTTTTTGTCTTCAATATGGTAGATCTTTTCATATTTATGTGTTTTAGTTAATCTGCATGTTTAAAGACCTTATAATTTACTTAGAATTGAGCAATGTAGATCCAGGAATAGGAAAAGCTGACCCCGGTAACCAGGCAGTCTATACCGGTTTACCGAGGCATTATTTCGAAAACCTAAAACTAGGATTCACTACAACTAAGTTGATCGACAGGTTTAATTAACAGTAGGTTAGATCTGGCCAATCTGCTTATTGTAATCGTAAACCGGTATGAAATACGAATAGTGAAGTGCTATGTTTGGAAATAGTCTTGAATGGAACCTAGGAACGTGTTGATCAATGTCGACAGCTGTCTAGGCGGGTTAGCGGTATGAGTTAGCGCTCGATATCGGCAATTATAGTTCTTTATGCATATGGGCTATTACGGACCAATTAAGGAGGGTAGCTTGCGTATAGATTGTCTACTACCATTGTCGGAGTAGATAGGAGTAGGAGTTGCACCCATAGCTGATAATGATAATTAAAACGAAAGCTCATGATTAATTTAAGGAAATTATATGCAGAAGTAAACGTAACGATTAACAAATCCAAGTTATAGATCGGTGAGAAGAGGGGAAGAAATACCAAGTTTGTTTTATGTTATTGTTGGTCAATGACCACCTTTATGTTGCTTCTTAATTAGGTTAGGATCGCTTATACTTATAGTTGCATTTTCTCTGTGGGATCGACCTTAACTCGCATTTACTATACTATGATGTACCTAGTATTCTTCCTAGTAATATCGACGTTAGTGACTTACACGCAATCAATACTACCTGGTGAATCTCTAGCTGAGTCATGGGAAGGGTTCAAAGAGGCACTCCAGAAATGTCCACATAATGATATAGCCCTTTGGCTCTTGATGCACACATATTACAATGCTATTGAAGAAATAGATAAGATATGGTGAGATGCATCATGTGGAGGGGCCTTCACGGATCAACCATGTGATAAAGCCTGGAAAAATGGAAAATATCGCAATGAATAGTCAGTGGAATGGTAAAGCTTCTATTAAGAAGGTGGCTGAGGTAGTTGATTCTAATGTTTCCCAAGAGATCCTACTGCTGGATATACAGAAACCTGAATCCGGATCCGATCCATAATTGGATCGTCAGATCTGATTCACAGTACCGATCGAGACACTCGATCAGGCACAATGGAAGCTACGAATTAGACTCGTTTACGATTTTACCACGATATGATTCGCATAATAAATTAATCTACAAGAAGGTTAGTATATTTACCCCAACCGGAGAGAAATAGGCAATCTACCAAAGGGAGAAGCCGTGATCTTCCGGATTGTATCTCCAAGAGACGACTGGTGGATGTCGATCCTCGCCGTAGAACCTCCTCGAATATGCTCCAAGAAAAAACCTAGGTTTTTCTTCTCTTAATGACTAGAACGAGAAACTAATTTTTCTCTTCTTTTATTTGATAAGTGGCGAAATTTGTGATGATTTATTGTGTTGGGAGGACTTCTCTTTATATAGGAAATTAACTAGTCAAGAGAGAGTTATCATTTTCACACCACAATTACCTATTCCCACAAGGAAAAGATATTTGCCAAAAGATAAGAGACAATTCCTAAAAAATCAATCTCTTATTTTTCCATTAATTACAAATAGATAATTAACCAATTACACATGTGACATAATGTAGGAAAATTTCTTTTCCTAATTTTATCACATGGGGTGCCACTTTCAACATTATTTTAATAGAAAATATCTTTTCTATTTTACATATTATTTACCAAAATAAATAATATTGCATATTCATTAAATAGACCAACTATTTAATTTATTCTCGAGGTTCAATAAAACGAGAAAACACTCGCGTGTGAGGAGACAACCCGGGGACCATAGACCTATAACCAGTAGCTACAATAAATTGAATAAAATATTCATCGAACAGAATATTTCTACTCAACTCATTAATTCCGGAATTACGCCACCATAAATCCGAAACTGAACTCTATCGATTATAGATATAACTTATTCTCAAAACGTCGAGTCGAGTCGATAAGTGTCCATTGATATAATCATTACATATAAACTAACCCTCCATAGACTATCCGTAATGAAATGGGATTATTTCCGTAAACCTTCTTTAATACAACTTATCCTTATTTACCATTAACCCACTAGTGACCAATTAGTTCATAACCAATACGAACTCCGCGGATCGATCAGTTTCTAGGATCAACAAATAAGGGGATCGTCTTTCTACTTCCTGTAGGAAGGAATGGATTCCATATCTGTGAGACACACACTTCTCACTCATTCCAGAATAGTGCCAACGTGAAAGTGATTTGGACCGCGCCTCTTAGCGATCCTTAACAAACACATCAAACCCTATCCTGAAACCAGTAGGAGTATGCAATCACTTCAGGATTAAGGTTAATCCATATATAATCATATTGTGATTTAATGAGATTTCTCAATCACAGAATTATGTGAGAAATACAGATTAAATCGGTCCAGTCCTATATGACTTCATCATATATAAATGCCCCACTTAGATAACCAATATCAACGGTCCGTGGTGAACTTAATCAAAGTATGGGGTCTATTTGAAGGAATTGTAGGAGCTCAGATCTAAACGAATTAGATCTATGCACAGCGGATGGATCACGATTTATATATTAATATACATAAATAAAGGATTTAACTTCTACAAGGGGGTTAAGATTATATTACCATTAGTGGGAAGAGAAGCCTTGATCTTCCTATGTGTTCTCCAAACGGTGGTTGGTGGACACCCTTCTTGATAAAAGCACCTCCTTGATAGGCAACACCAAGAAAAACTTGTAGTTTTTCTTCTTCTAAAACCCAAGACAAGAAAACTAATTTTTTTCTCTCTCTTTTTGGTGATATGGGACGAAAATTTCATTGCCAATACACTTGGAATAACTCTCCTTTTATAGGAGAGTAAATCCTTGGTCTCCAAGTATTAATTATTTAAATAAATAATTAATTAAACTAAATAAAAGGATATTTTCCTTAATGACTAATTGTGACATGTATTGACCAATAGGAAATCAAATAACAAATCATCCAACCAATCATATAACAAGAATATCTTTTATTTTCCATAACACAAGAAAATTAATTCTTGTGCTAAAAGAGATCAATAATGGCGCCACATTAGGGTTTATTAGCCCACATAAAATGTCTTTTATGTGTATTATATTATTTAGCCCAACTAAATAATATCCATGCATATCAATTAATTAGCCCAGCCAATTAATTATCACTGGAGGCCCAAATAAACAAGATAACAGCCCGAATTACAGGAGCCACATTGGGGACCATGGACCTATAACCAGTAGCTCCAATAATTAAGTAAAATATTCATCGAACAGAATATGCTTACTTAAATTATTAATTCCGGGATTATGCCACCATAAACCCGAAACTGAACTCTACCAATTACAGATATATACTTACACTCAATCCATAGAGTGGATAAGCATCCATTGATATAATCACTACATATGGATTAACCCTCCATAGACTGTCCACTCTGTGTGGGATGTCTCCGTAAACCCGACACGAATATCTTATCCTTACTTACCATTAACCCCCTGATGATCAATTAGTTCACATATCTGACTTGTGATCAATTAGTCTAATATGAACTCCCGGGATCGATCACTTTCTTAAGGCTAACAAATAAGGGGACTGTCTCTCTACTTCCCACAGGAAGGAATGGATTCCATGTCTGTGAAAATCAGAACTACTCACTCATCAGGGGATAGTGCCAATGAGAAGTGGATTGGAACACATATTCAAGTGAACCGTAACTAACACATCAAACCCTACCCCGAGACAAGCAGCACCCTGTGATCACCTCAGGATTAAGGTTGACCCATATATGATCATCTAATGATTTAATAAGATTCCTCGATTACGGAATTATATCGAGAAATTCAGATTAAATCGGTCCAGTCCTATATGAATGCCATCATATATAAATGCCCCACGTAGGTACCCTCTACCGACAGTCCGGATAAGACTATCACACCCTAAGGTGTTCTGGGTGCATTATTGGTGTTTTAATCAAGAGACCCTAAACTCTGATAAGTTCACCACGGACTAACAGTTTAAGCATATCTCCAGTAACTCAATCCTCACGTGTAATCCATACACTGAGTTAAGTGGTTACATACAGATATACTTAGGGCTTGCAGCAGTGTATTACTTAACAAGCACAAAGCAAGTAATAATGTGAGATAAATTCTGTCATTCATTATTAAAAACAATTACACAAATTGTCTTTCGGGCACTACACCTAACACTATTGATTAAACCACCATTAATGCGCCCAGAACATTGATTAAGTTATATCTATAATCATTACATATAAATTAACCCTCCATAGACTATCCGTAATAAAGCGGGATTATTTTCGTAAACCTACTTCAATACAACTTATCCTTATTTACCATTAACCCACTAGTGATCAATTAGTTCATAACCAATATCAATGGTCCGGATAAGACGGTCACACCATAAAGTGTTCTGGGCGCATTAATGGTGGTTTAATCAATAGACCCCATACTTTGATTAAGTTCACCATGGACTAACAGTTCAAGTGTATCACCATAAACTTAATCCTCTTGTATGACACACACTAAGTTATATGGCTACATATGATACGACTTGGGGCTTTCAGCAGTGTATTAAATATAAGATGTGAATAAATCCGTCATTTATTAGTTATAAAAACAATTACATAAATTGTCTTTCTGGCGCCACTTCCAACAATCTCCCAGTTGCCCGTAAGGACAAGCAACAATTGCCTTTCGGGCACTACATCTAACAATCTCCCACTTGCCCGTAAAGACAAGCAATAATTGTTTTTAGAGCACCACACCCTTATTCTATCTATCCACAACATTCTCCCACTTGCTTTAAAGTAGATGAGACATATCACCCATTTTCATACCCGCCAAGCGCTTATCAATGACATTAGATGCCACGTGACTTAGTAAACTGATCAGCTAGGTTGTCGGCTCGAGGCGATCTTTAGGACCGAAACGTCGCCTCTTCGCACGGTCTGTCTGATCAGGTGGTACTTCCTCTCGATATGCTTTTGACCTCTTGTGATTGTGAAGATCATTTGCATGAGCTACCTCTCAACTGTTTTCACAATAAAATGGTATCGGCTCATCGAGACCTGAAATCACTTCCCGATCCAACAAAGAACTTCTCAAGCCATACTGCCTCTTTAGCTGCTCCGAAAGCTGCTATGTATTCGACTAACCGAGTCAAACTGGCAGTGCTGGATTGCTCCAGACTGTAGCTCCATCACAATGAGTAAACACTGAGCCTGTGATCGATTCACGATCATCCTTAATCCGACTAATAATTAGAATCAGTGTAGTCAACAACACTCAGGTTTGCACCCGAATACATAAGCATATGATTCCTCATTCATTAAAGATACTTGAGGATGTACTATACTTCTATCCATTGCTCGAATCCAAGACTCGACTTTATTTGACTTTTAATAATCTGACTTTCTCTATCCAAAGATAATCTATCTCATTTTCTCTATATCCGAAGATTGAGAGAATTATTCCATGAGAGGTTGGGTAGGAAACCTCTCGTTGAATATTGCATACGAAAATGCATTATCATCTTAAACAATAAGATGGATGGGAAACTGCCACAACTTGTTCTTATGAATTCGACAGAATCAAATTCTAAGAATATAGTCCACTTCTCTGATTGAGAGAATTTTTGGCTCGTCAGTTCTTGACTTCACACGCCCATGTTGTTCACAACTGTTGCAGTGTTGCCTGTATAAACACTAACGTCTACTACTTTACCAATATTGATTCTCTGGTCTACAAAAGACTCATCAATAATCTGGTCAGGCCCACACATTTCAAAACAAGTGAATTTCAATGACCTGATGGTTTACTTTAATCCACCAATGGATTTAAGAATAGGCAGTCAATCTACCATTGGGTTTGAGCTAAAACCCTTCTGTTCCGAATGAATTCAATCTCCTTTGTATGGCAAGAAGGTTTCAGGGCATCACCCCTGTTAGTCTTTCTGCTTTTTAAGGAGTCAAGCAAGGTGGAATGGTGAGAGAGTTTTAGGGCATCACCCCTAGTTAACTCTCTACTTCTCAGGGAATTACCCCTAGACCACTTGGCTTTGCTTTGAAAGTTAAACTTTCTCATTCATTCGACTCTTTTCATGTAGATCCGATTTCTCCCACTGGGCCTGAGACACTCAGGTGGTTCTACAATCCTCGGGAACACCTTCTTCCCGACCCTTAAGTGCTAGACCAAGCACGCTTTTGAACACATGCATATCCAGGTTCCTTAAAGCCTCTAATAAAGCTTGTTGATCTGGATCAGCAAGCACCTCTTCCTCCAAAGGTTGATGTTCGCAGGTGGTGTTGGGATCCTTTTCTCCACCACCTGTTTGGCCAGCAGCTGTTGCTGTTGGATCAACTTCCTGGATCAACGGATGCAGAACCTGGGTCTTTTTTCCTGTATTCTTTGGTAGTGTCATTGCTTATTTTTTGATGAAACTTCTGATAGGAGACCCTCATTCTAGTGCCAATTGACGATGATGGATCTCGTCTATGAATAAATCCGGGTCAAATTTACTCCTATGACAATTAATCCAAGAATAAAGAGCAATGGGAATGGTTATTTGTGTTTATTTTAGGCTAAGCCTGAGAGTTATTTCTCTCAAGTTGATACGTATCCAATGTATAATTGGAATCAAGTCTCTTGTAGTTCCTTGGGGGTTGATTATATAGGAGGCGTCTCACCCATTTTCTTGTCCTACACGTATTAGGGTTTATTTCTTAATCCTTAAGGATTATATCGTGCCAATCCCATTGATTTAAGGATAACTATGGCTATGAGAGGATCAATGTCCTTATATCCATGGATTCTTTCCATGTTTATCCTATTATATAGGAATGCCTTTAGGTATTATACAAGGAAAGCTCTACCCAACCTGCGTTGAGCTCTTTAGGTCATCTCGACTTGACTTGCGTTACCTAACCTCTGTTAGGTCCGAGCCAACCTATGGTAGTCTTTGTTCGGAAGGACATGCAGACCTCCACCTGTGGTTTAGGTCTACTCCATTTATTGATATGGGGCCCCTAGCATTTGTATTTATTATTTTTCTCTCTCCTCTTTTATTATACGACCATTCTCTGAATGACACGTGACAAGGGCTAGTCCGACCCTCGTCACAAGAGTTTATAGAAGTTACCAAACTCAAAGCCTACAGCTTCATGAAACACTGAAAGTGCAGACCACGCCCCTCAGTCTAGACCTTCGACCATTTACCACCACACAAGCCTTGTTTGTTGAACCACCAAGTAGGAGAAGCACCTTCTAGGATTGGTGAACCCAATTCAAAATACAGAACAACACTCTTGAAACACTCAACCTCACTTTTACAAGTGTAACTGATCTCATCGCGTGCTATCTCACGAGTTACTAGCAAGAGTACTAGGTCAATCATAGCATAAAAAGTGCGAGTCAAGGTCGATCCCACATAGACAATGCAACACGGATAACAAACGTATAATCCCAATTAAGAATACATACAATGGTCCTTAGCCCAACATAAAGACAAAAAAGAGATTGGCTTTTCCCTTCCTTACCGATCTCTTAATCTGGTGTAATTAATCTCCATGTTTACTTTTCCCTGTAATTCTCTGATTTAACCAGAACTTATGTTTGAATTCAGTTTTAGCTACGGGTGCAATCCTATAACCTTATTTACTTCCATGGGACCGACAATAAACATCTATGTGCAGTTAACCTCCTTCGTTGGTTGTATTAACTCACATGCAAAAAGTTCTAGAAAGTGCCGGCTTAAGCCCAAGAACCTCCCTAAGCAGCTATCATGAATTGACTAGCACGTTCCTAACACTTCACTACATGCAGTTAGTTGATCAGGCTAAAAACATGTAAGTTAAATCTATCGATCAACGTACCTGACGCTGAATCTTAAGACTTAGGGTGACCTAAAGTTGCCTCGCAAAATTGCGATAAAGACCGTCGCAATTGCGAGTGTGGCGGTTCCTACTTCTGGAATATCATAGTTCTGTTTTGATTAATTCTGGTAAATTACGGTACGTTTAAACATTCAGATTAACTACATCGCGTAAATCTAAGCTAATCTACCTTGATAAAATCATAAAGGAATGCTCAAGCTAGTCGACAGCTTTATTGATAGTGGATCTAGCTTGATTGACTCAAGCTAGTCGACAACTTGGAGAATAAAACCAATGGAAATAACTCAAAATAAAAACCAAGAACTTTATTTCATATTAACTTGATGATAGATTTTGAGGTACACATTACAATGGACTGGTACAGGACTTTATATAGACATGTACTCGACTTAGTTAACCTAAACCTAACCGACGTAATGCAAAATCACACAACTTCTATTTCGTGTTTCCCAAGGCTCGATGCTATGCCTAGGGCATCCGTAGTTGCGGGTCTAACTCCAGTATTTTCAGCTTTAGCAGACTTCTCCGTGCACTTCACTGTCTTGGTCCAATGACTTTTAATAGCTCAGATCCATCTTTCCCAGCTCCAGAATATGGTACACCTGAAAATCATGTAAAACGAGGCCGAACAGTACCATATACGAGGGATAATTATGTAAATGCAAAATTAGTTACCAAGGAACAAGCACTAAGCAATCGACAAACATTTCATACAATAATCAAACTATCTCTTGTCAATTAAGCACGATTCAGGGCAAATAATGGTGTAGTTTATAATACTAAATATGGTGTGATCATTAGCAAACTCAAGTGAAATGTTTATGTTGAAGTTTTTAGAAAGACAAACAAAACGTAAATAAAATGCGGAAAAATTAATATTGAAGTAAAATCAACAAGTTAAGTTACAATGCTGTTCATGGGGTATTTATAACTTATACACCTAATGAATCAGTTATTAGTAAGTTACAAATGGATACAACAAAAATTAACTTATTCTAATTGAATAACCGTATTCTGCTTATCATAGAGCTGCTGACTTACTCAGCAGGGTGCTGAGTCTTCAGATGTCAGTTGACATGCACTAAACAGACTTCCTTCATCACATATACTGTAACACCCCCTCAAGCTGAGAGTGGTTCATGATCAGCTTGGACTCATCTGACCTCTTTCAGCTACTGGAATTTTGAAATATCTTTGAAATGCCTAACTTGTCCAACAAGTATGACAAGATATGTTCATCTAGAGCCTTGGTTAGGATGTCATCAACTTGTTCTTTTGTGTTGACTGGAAGTAGTTTGACAATGCCAGATTTGACTTTGTCTCTCACAACATGACAGTCAATTTCAATGTGTTTTGTTCTTTCATGAAACACGGGATTATGAGCAATGTGCATAGCACTAGCATTGTCACAGAAAAGTAAAGCAACCAACTGAACAGGAATCTTTAAATCTACCAAGACGTAAACCAGCCATTGAAGTTCACAAATTGCATTGGCCAGAGCCCTATATTCAGCCTCTGATGAACTTCTTGCTAAATTTTTTTTCTTCTTTGCTTTCCATGAAATATGAGCATCCCTTAAAAACATCATGTAGCCTGAAAATGACTTTCTAGTTTCAGGGCACCCAGCCCAATCACTGTCTGCGAACATTTTCATCACAAGGTTATTCTCTATTGAGAATAAGATTCATTGGCCTGGATTTTCTTTTAAGTACCTCAGCAGTCTATGTTCTGCTTTCTTTTGATTTTCAGTAAGAGTGTCCAAAAACTAACTCAGCTGCTGGACTGCAAGAGCTATGTCTGGTGTGGTAAAAACGAGGTAGATTAGTTTACTCACTAATGGTCTATATGCAGTGTTGTATTCCAAAAGTGGTGACTCTTCATGCTGTAAGGTTTGCTTGCATTCCCTAGGTGTTTTGGTGGGTTTGGCCCTTAGAAATTCATATTCTTCTAGAAGATTGAGTGTATACTTTTTTTAAGAAATAGAAATTCCTGCAGGATTTCTAGCAGCCTCAATACCTAGGAAATATCTTAATTTTCCAAGGTCTTTAAACATCATTGACTTGCTGAATCAATTGCTCATCAGGACTAGGTGCTATTATATCAACCACATATACCCGCAAAGCAATAAAAGACTGTCCCGACCCTTTGGTGAATAGAATATGAACATGTTTGGATTGAACAAACCCTTGTGCCTCAAAGGATTCAGTCAACTTGCAATTTTACTATCTGCTGGCTTGCATTAGGCCATATAAATATTTTGTTAATCTGCAAAACTTGATTTGGTTTGGTTGTTTCAAAACCTGGGGGCAGCTGCATATGTACTTCTTCATGTAGATCTCCATGTAGGAAGGCATTATTGACATCTATTTGGTGAAGATGCCAGTTATTAGCTGTTGCTGCTCCTAGCAACCCTGACAGTGGTAATTTTGACAACAGGTAAAAAGGTTTCCTAATAGTCAATGCCATATGTTTGAGTATACCTCTTTTCCACCACCTAGCTTTGTATCTTACCACTGAACCATTAGGATTATAATCAACCCATTTGCACCCAATAGGCTTCTTAGCTGGAGGCAAATCAACTCTCTCCCAAGTATGAGTAGTCTGCACAAACCCAATCTCTTTTTGCATAGCTTCTTTCCATGCATCATGCTTGATGGGTTGATTATAAGTCTTAGGTTCTTTAACATCTTCCATACCATTAATGATTCTGGCATACTCTGCTGAATGTTTCTCCAGAATCATCACTTCACTCAGTAGGTGTGGGGTCTGTTAAATTGTATGAGCACCACCTTGATAAAAGGCTGGTGATTACCTTGTCCTTGTTGATCTTCTCAATTGGGTAGGTGCAGGTGCTTGGCTAACAAGAGTATGTCCTTCATTAGAAGTCTCGGCTTCAGCTGACCATGTGTCTTGCTGGTCTGCTGACTCATTCAGCATGTTATCACGGTTCGATCAACAAGTGATGGTGATTGTGAGTAAAGATAAAAGAATAACAAGTAAACAAACACAGAAACAAGAAGAACACGGATTTAACGTGGTTTCCGGCAATGTGCCGACTACTCCACGGACAAACGAGGATATTTTATTATCACCAGAAAGTTACATTAAGTTATAATTAATACAGATGGTATTTATAGCCTTGGGAATCCAAGCCTAACCGACTAAACAGTCAACCCAGTAAATGACTGAAATACCCCTGAAGTAACTCCACCGAATTAGGAAACCATGCAGACGTGTTCCTTAAGTCTGCTGTGAACTAGCAGACTTCCCTCTGCTGATACCCTGAATCAGCAGACTGATCAACTCTGCTTCTACTCCAAACGAACACCAGATTCAGCAGATGCTTCAAGCTCTGCTGACCACCATAATTTCCACACCAGACCTCAGTAGCATAAGTTTAAGTCACCATTACAAATCTCCACATTGACTTCAACTGCATGCAAAATGACCAGATGCACAACCAAGTGCCAGAAATTCTCTTTGTCTTCAGATTTGAATACCTCAGCAGACCTCCACCTTCAGCTGAGTATTCCTAGATTGCAATTAACATCTTTGGATATTTAGAAAGTCCAGACATAACTAAAACTTGCCCCTTGGAACTAGGTTTAGTGAACATATCAACAGGATTCCCATCGGTGCTGATCTTCTCCATTTTAACCCTCATCTCATTTCTTAGAAAATGGTACCTAACATCAATATCCTTGGTTCTCTCATGATGAACCTGATCCTTAGCCAAACATATTGCACTAAGACTGTCACAATACAACCTAGCTTGATCTTGATGCAGACTCAGATCATTGACTAGCCCTTTCAACCAGATTGCCTCCTTTGCCGCTTCTGTCAGTGCTATATACTCTGCTTTAGTAGTAGATAATGTCACTGTACCCTGTAAAGTTGCCTTCCAACTTACCAAAGAATCACCCAAAGTAAACACATACCCAGTCATAGACCTCATGCTGTCCACATCAGTAGTATAATCGAATCATAGTAAACCATGACAAAACATTGAGTACCACCTCCAAAAATTAGTCCAATATCTAATGTGCCCCTAAGGTACCTGAATATCCTCTTTATTACTTTCCAGTGTTCCTTTCCAGGTTGAGCCAAAAACCTACTGACAACACTGACTGCCTGAACCAAATCACACCTAGTGCAAACCATGGCATACATTAAACTACCCATTGCACTAGCATATGGTACCTTATACATGTATTCTTCCTCTTCAACTGACTGTGGAGAAAACACAGCAGACAGATGTAGATTTGGTGCCATTAGAGTATCTATAGGTTTGCCTGCTGACATGCCAAATTTGGGTAATACCTTTTCAATATACCCTCGCTAAGACAAGAACGGCTTCCCCTATCTCTATAGATATCCATCCCCGAATTTTCTTTGCACTCCCCAAATCCTTCATCTCAAACTCACCTTAGCGATTCTTCAGATCTTGAATGTCAGACTTGTTTGCAGCAGCTATCAGCATATCATCTACATACAGCACCAGATAGATGATTGACCCATCCTTCAAATTGTTGTGATAAACACAGCAATCATATGGACTTCTGCTATAACACTACTGAATCATATAGTTGTCAAACTTCTTATACCACTGCCTTGGATCCTGCTTAAGTCCATATAAGGACTTCTTCAACTTGCACACATATCCTTCTTTGCCAGGAACTTGGAAACCCTCTGGCTGAGTCATATAAATCTCCTTATCTACATCTCCATGAAGAAAGGCTGTTTTCACATCCAATTGCTCAAGTTCAAGATTCTAATGTGCCACTATTGCTAACAGCACCCTGATGGATGTATGTTTGACCACTGGATAAAATATTTCTTCATTTTCTACCCCCTCTTTCTGACTGAACCCCCTAACAACCAAACATGACTTTTATCTAAAATCCTCAGCATATGTCATTCCTTCCTTTTTTTGAAAATCCATTTGCACGTTACCACCCTCCTATCTTGTGGTTGTTTTACCAGATCCCAAGTCTCATTCTTCTGAAGTGACTCCATTTCTTCTCCTATAGAAACAAGCCATTGGGATGCCTCAGAACATGTCACAGCTTCCGTGTAAGTGTTAGGTTCAAAACCATCCACTTTTTCAGCTACCTGTAGTGCATATCCAACCATATCCTCCACAAACCTATATCTTCTTGGAGGTATGATATTGGTCCTCCTAGCTCTACTAAGAGCTATACCCTGTTGACCAACATCAGCAGTTTGAGTCTCTGCTGACCCTTGTTCAGCAGACTTGCTTGGATCATGTTCTGGATCTGCTGACTGTTGATTGTTCCCTGCTGAGTCCTTTAATCCAACAGACTCTTCTTGAAGCTCCACCTATTTGTCAATCTTCTTAGTCTCAGATCCAATTTTAGATTCGTATGTGGCTCTCACAGATGAATTAAGTATAGAGTTTTCATCTAAAACTACACTCCTGCTGAGTATAACCCTATTTTCAGCTGATGACCAGATTCTATACCCCTTAACTCCATCTTCATATCCAACAAACACACCCTTCTTGGCCCTAGGCTCCAATTTGCCCTCACAGACATGATAGTAGACAGTGCTTCCAAAAACCCTAAGTCCAGAGTAGTCTGTTGACTTTCTGACCAAACTTCAAGTGGTGTTTTGAGTTTGATCCCAGTGTGATCCCCCTATTGATTAAGTAGCATGTTGTACTGACATCCTTTGCCTAAAATCTCCTTGCTAGTCCAGAATTAGAGAGCAAGCACATTGCTCTCTCCAGAAGAGTTTGATTCATTCTTTCTGCAACACTATTCTGCCGTGGAGTATCTCTTACAGTATGGTGCCTGGAAATGCCTTCATTCTTTCAAAATTCATCAAACTCAGACCAATAGAATTCTAGTCCATTATCAGGTCTAAGTCTCTTGATCTTCCTCATTGTCTGATTCTCAACCAAAGCCTTCCACTGCCTGAAGTTCTTGAATGCTTCACTCTTGTGCTTCATCATAATTACCCAAACCATCCTTGAATAATCATCTATAAAAGATACAAAATACTTGTGACCACCCAATGAATCCTCCCTTGAAGGTCCCCAACAATCAGAATGGACATAATCAAGTTTCCCTTTTGTGATGTGGATTGCTTTTGGGAACTTGCTCCTATGTAGCTTCCCAAACACACAGTGTTCACAAAATTCCAGTTCCTTGACCTTATGTCCCCAAGTAGATCAAACTTAGACAAAATTTGCATCCCTCTTTCACCCATATGACCTAATCTCATATGCCACAAATTAGTCAATTGTGACTGTTGAACTTCTGATGATGCAACAGCAGCAGAACCTGATACAGTGATAGACCCTTGTAGTATGTATAATGTCCCCTGCCTGATACCCTTTAGAATCACACTTGAACCCTTGTAGACATTCACCACTCCACCTTCTCCCTTGAACTTGAACCCTTTGCTGTCCAGTAGACTAATTGATATCAAATTCTTGGTCATTTGTGGAATATGCCTAACCTCATTCAATGTGCAGAATTTACCATCATGTGTTCTAAGTTGGATTGATCCAATCCCAACTATTTTGCAGACCTTGTGATAGGAAAATACTTAACCGCTAACTTTCACGGACAGAGTATCGGATCAACGGGAGTATAGTGGTTACAAGGTCGAATCCACAGGGAGTAATAAGTACCAAAGCTAACGTAAAACTTAGTTCAGGACAAAATATGGTGGGAGGATATTATACTAATGCAGAAATAAAGATTATACTAATGGTTGTACTTCAAGATATTAAAAGGTATAGCCGAACTATGATCCCACGAGCTACTTCTACCCCTAAGGAAGGACTTGACAGGGAGCATGTCTTAACCGACCTACCTATCCTAAGTAGTTTAACGACATCCATGGGTACCAACTCATAATTCTAGTGATTAGACTGAACAACTCGATCCAACCACCCTATGTGAAGCTAACCGACTCTCTCTTTAGAAAACCGATTATCCTAACATGATTAAGCTTTAGAGCTGCTCGAACAATGATGACAAACCTCTATATTGGAAACGGACCTAACAACTAGGCTGAATCTACGCAACGATCCTAAAACCCCTTATCCCACATCTCACCGCAAAATGCATCTATAAGTTCGATGTGTGTGACAGTGAACTAGGTGATCAATCTAATTCAAAGATGTTAAAATAAATTTTAGGATGTGGATTAACCATTAAGACATTAAATTACGCACTACATAAATCCCAATCTCATCCCCCTTAAGGTTTTCGCTCGCTTTCACATAATTCGACTACACATGCAATTAGCTACTCATGATTATACTAATAAATGAAATAAGAATTGGAATCAAACTCAAGACAATAAATAAAAGAGAAGTCATTACCATATAACTTGCAGAAAATAAGAAGAAATAATTGCACCAAAAATCGAATCTTTAGAACTTGAAAGGTAAATCTAAGCTATAAAAAGTGTGTAGAATCAAATGATGTTATCTAGGGGATCAAAGGGTTGAAGGGTGATCAAATTATACTAAAATCACACCAAAATCACCTAAGAAGATTCTAAAGTCGGCCAAGAATATTCAGGGGCTGAATCAGCTGCGTATTTATAGTGTAGGGTGAAAATCTGCTTCTGTCGGTCGCAAACGCCAGTTTGCATCCTTTCAAATGCTAGTTTGCCTGGAAATATTGATGATATTAGGGTTTCGTCTTCAGCGAACTAGCGTTTGGCTCTTCCTAAATGCCAGTTTATGGATCATGCCTTGAGGGCAAACGCCAATTTGATCTGCCTGAACGCCAGTTTGGCTTGCATGAGCTTTCTCGATTCGGGCTGAACCCATTCAAACGTGCGTTTGGGGATTATTTGGACGCCCGTTCGTCTAAAACTCTAACTTTCAGTATCAAGTGCTAACTCTGTGAACGCCAGTTTGACATGTCCAAATGCCAGTTTGGGCCTAAGATTGATTCAAATGCCAGTTTGGTTAGGACAAACGCCAGTTCGCTTTGATTTCACTCCAAACTTGGCTTTTCTTCCAATTTCATTCTACTTTCGTGCCTTGAACATGTCTCTCATTCAAAACATCGCCTCCCGGGTTCTTGAGTCACCTAGGTCATGCAATAACATATACGAACAAACACCACACGTAATTCCGCAAGACAAAAGTGCTCGAAAAAGAGTCAAATATCACTAAAAAGGCAGAGTTTACTATCGATGTGACAGTTTAACTCCCCGTGCGTATAACTCTCAATATTACCCTCGAAACGGTCTATATCTACCCAAAACATGCCAATAAAGTGATAAACGGGGGTTAAACTGTGCACCAAAGTACAGTAAAGTTGACTCCCATCACCTTGCTGTTGGCCATAGCAATATGACCTCCATCAACATGCTGATAAGTTGAAAACCACTCCCTGTTTGGACACACATGATAAGATGTGTGTCCAGAATCCACACATCTCTGTGCCCTACTAACTCTGAAACTTCTAAGGCCAGATCTTCTTCAGAGTTGGTGTATTGTTCTGCCAAAGCAACTGTACCCTGCTGAGTACCATGCTGCTTCTTCCTCTTTGGACATTCATTTTTCTAATGTCCCTGCTCCTTGCAGTAATTACAGATATTCTTAGCTTTAGGACCCTTGGAATTCTTTTTGAATTTCTTCTTTCCAGAATTTCCTGGCCCCCTGCTGACTCCACTGGCCATCAACCGAGCAGACTGACTATCTGTTCCAGATCCAGATGCCTTATGGCGTAACTCTCGAGCATGGAGTGATGACCTTACATCCTTCAATGATTCTAAGTCCTTTCCAACAATAAAGGACTGCATAAAGTTCTCATATGATGTTGGCAGTGACACAAGTAGAATCAATGCAACATCCTCATCTTCAATTTACACATCAATATTTCTTAAATAAAGCAATATTGTGTTCAGCTGGTCTAGATGATCTCTCAGCTGGTCTAGATGATCTCTCAGCTGAGTACCCTCATGCATCCTTAAACTGAACAGACGTTGTTTCAGCAACAACTTGTTGGTTAGGGACTTAGTCATTTACAGACTCTCAAGTTCAGCCCACAACTTCTCAGAAGTGTCCTCTTCAGCAACATCGGTGATAATATCATCTGACAAGCACAACATTTTTGTTGAATGTGCTTTCTCCTCCAGATTGGCTCTCTCAGCAGCACTTCCTTCTATTGATTTAGACAAGGGACCCCATAATCCCTGCTGCTTCAACAAAGCACGCATCTTGATCTACCACAGACTAAAATTGTTCCTTCCTATAAACTTGTCAATCTTGACATTTAAAGCAGACATCTTTCTCACCAGAAAAGCTTGTGTAGATCCCAAATCCTAGCGTCAATTATGACCTTGGTGCCAATCTACCTTGCTTAAAATAGATAAACATATTTCTTGATGAACCTGGACGCTCCGATACCAATTTGTTATCACGGATCGATCAAGAAGTAATGGTGATTGTGAGTAAAGATAAAAGAATAACAAGTAAACAAACACAGAAACAAGAAGAACACAAATTTAACGTGGTTTCCGGAAATATGCCGACTACTCCACGGACAAACGAGGATATTTTATTATCACCAGAAAGTTACATTAAGTTACAATTAATACAGATGGTAACCCTAACTGACTAAACAACCAACACACCAGAAGTAACTCCACCGAATTAGGAAACCATGCAGACATGTTATTTAAGTCTGCTGTGAACCAGTAGACTTCACTCTGTTGATACCCTGTATCAGCAGACTCAGCTCCAGCAGATGATCAACTCTGCTGTTGCTCTAGACGAACACTAGATTCAACAGATGCTTCAAGCTTTGCTGACCACCATAATTTCCACACCAGACCTCAGTAGCATAAGTTTAAGTCACCATTACACAGCTGATCATCAAAACTGTCCATAACATGTAATGGTATTGGCATATCAGTAAGATATCTAACTTTACCTAGAACCTGTTGAAATAGAGAAAAATAAGTCTCATGCAATAGAGTATTTCTAGCAATAAAGATATCTTTGTTGGTGATGTCCAAGAAAATAGCACTCTTGGAAGTGTTTGAGTTTCCATGATAAACAAAAGTCCTGCACCTAGATTCCAATTTTGTCCTGAACTGATGAAGTGTGCAAGAGTAACTAAGCAACCAAAAAACTTTAAACATGGAATCATCAGGTCTGGTGCCATAAAGCACCTCATAAGGAGTGCTTTCCTTCTGCAGTTGTGTAGGTGTGGTATTAATGAATTTTACAGCATGTAAAAGACAAAAGCCCCAATATTCAATGGGTAGGTTACTTGGAATCTCAAACCGGTTGCAACATTCATCAGGTGTTGATGTTTCCTTTCAACAATACCATTTTGTTTAAGTGTGCTGACACAAGATGTATGATGTATGATCTCCTGCTGAGCATTTAAATCTGTAAACTGAAATTCGGCTCCATTATCAGATCTTAGCACTTTAATAATTTTATTAAATTGAGTAGAAACAAATTTAACAAAGGATTTAACAAGTTCAGAAGCTTCAGATTTATGCCTCATAAGAAAGACCCAAGTAAATCCAGAAAAAACCATCCACACCAGTAAGAAAGTATTGATGTCCATTCACAGTATGTTGTTTCAAAGGACCCCAAATATCCATATGAACAAGATCAATAACATCATTTACATCATTATTACTTAATGGGAAGATATTTTTCTTTAATTTTTCCATAGGGCAGGCATATGTTCATAAAATTTAACATCAGCAGACTGTGAATTGATAACTTGTATCTCTTATCTGGTAGATGTCCTAGTCTATAATACGACAAAAGTGCATCATCTAGTCTATCAGACAAAGTTTTATTTTCTACAGCATTAATAGCATAAATTATGATTGGCTGATCCATGAAATAGAGTCCTCTGTGTAACTCAGCTGAACCAATCTCTTTCTTGTTCTTGTCCTGCAAAACACACTTGTTAGCACAAAAGACAATTGCACCTTTTGTATGTTTAATGAAGAAAGGTAAAGATAAAAGATTGTATTTAAAACCATGAATGCTATATACACCATGTAGGACTAGCTGAGGTTTTACCCTTACTTGTCCTATATGTGTAACAGAAACATTATTTCCATTAGGTAATCCCATTTTTATACCAAATGAAGGCTTATGATTACTTAATAGATCTAATGATCCTACAATGTGGTTTATGGCACCAGAGTCCAAGAAAAGTATTAGTTTTTAATTAATGGGCAGTTTTTATGGAGTTAATGGGAGTTTTACGGAAATGATATTCCTCAATTAATTGGAAATAAAACCTCCCATAATTATTTACTGGGAGTTATCAGAAGAAAAAAATAGACGGAAGCAGAGAGAGTTCAAACTTAGAGAAGAAAAGAGGGCCAAACAGAATCTTCAAGGTATCTCACAAATCGTTTGTCAGATTTCAGATTCGAGTAGAGCACTGGAATCCTCGTGAGATGAGCTTCGTTTTGGTATCAACGATTTGGAGTTTCATAAAGTTATGAATTTTGCCCTATTTATGGAATCATGAGGATCTGATCGTGTTCTCAGATTCTAAATGGTTTAATTCATACTTTTAACCGTTTATAAACATTTGATCATGTCTAATTCATAGTTAGATTTTGATTATATAGGTATAGTGTGGAAAATTAAAGTCTTTTGCTGTGTACTTTGAAGATTGACTTTGAATTTAATGTACGAAAGTCTTCTCCAAGATTGATCTTAGATCTGGTTATCATCAGTTGAACATTAATGTGGCAGATATACCTAACACTGCTTTTAGTACAAGGTATGAACATTATAAGTTCCTTGTTATGCCTTTTGGTCTTACGAATGCACCTTCTGCTTTTATGGATCTCATGCAGCGAGTGTTCACACCGTATCTCGATAAGTGTGTGGTTGTGTTCATAGATATGACATCCTCATTTACTCAAAATATGAAAAGGAACACGAAGAGCATTTGAGGTTGTCCTACAAACCTTAAAGGATAATAAGCTTTATGCAAATTTTTCCAAATGTGATTTTTGGTTGGATCAAGTAAGATTTTTAGGACATGTGATCTCCGGGGAAGGAATAAAAGTTGATCCTGTGAAAGTTGAATCAGTTGAGAAATGGCCTAGACCTACGTCTGTGACAGAAATTAAAAGTTTATTGGGTTTGGCCGGATATTACAGTAAGTTTGTGCAAGATTTATCAAAGATAGCTACTCCACTCACGAGACTCATACAAAAGAATGTCAAGTTCGAATGGACCAAGGAATGCGAGGTAGCTTTCCAAACCCTGAAGGAAAAGTTGACAACCACACCAGTTTTGGATTTGCCGAAAATCTTTGAAAATTATGATGTATATGTTAAGGGTTATTTTATAAGGATATATTTTACATCAATTTTCCCCATATATAGATGTTTATCGTAGAATTCGAGCTTATAATCGATTAATTGAGCAAATGACGTTTTGAATGGTTTAAATGCAAAATCGAGTAAATATCGTGGTTTTATTATCTATTTTGTATGGTTTTACGTTTTGCTCGGTTTTGTCATCTTTTAGGTGCACAAATGTGGAATGGAAGAGGTCTAAATGATGTTTGATTGAAGATTAAAATGGAAAGAAAGAGATACAAGAGGATGAAGATGAAATAAAGCTTGGGAAAATCCCGAAAACGACTCGTAATACGACGGGCTAATCAAAAAGGCGTTTTCTGAAGAAGAGTCCTTAATGAAAGTTGTAGAGTTTTCCGAGAGCTTTTTTATGACATTCGGATCATAATTTTTGGAGGTCTACAACTCAAGATATGAATTTTAGAAGTTTGAGTCCATTCTCAAACCAGCGTTCAGGAGCTTAATTTTGGTACAGGATGTTCAGACGCCTTTCAAACGAGCGTTCACTCTCCGTCCACTCCAGCTTGGACGAGCGTCCATTGTGATCAAACGGGCGTCCGGCCAGTTTACTGTAGCAACCGACTTCAATTTGCTATAAATACAGCGCATTGTTGAACCCTAATTCATTATCAAATACGCAGCAGCTCTTGGTGAAACCCTAGAATTCGATGAGCGACGATCCGGCCGGTGAGCTCCCCGCTTGGCCGGCCGGAGATTAGTTAGATTAGGTGTTGTTTCAATTCCGTGTTTCGAAGTCTTTCTTGTTGCCGCATGGAGCAGCCATGGATGGAGCTTGAAGCTTCCTTTTTGCAGCAGCACCTTATTTCTTTTTAATGGATGTTTTGTAAGTCTTTAATTACAATTGTTTCTTTTCCTGTGTTTATTTGTATCGTGCAATTTTATATCGAAAGATGATTGCATGATTTGATGCTACCGTATGACGGAAGTCGGTGTAGTTTAGATCACCGTAGGAAAGTTTGGATTTTTAATCCATACATAACGGAAGTTCGTAGGTTAAATATCTAGGTTTACGAGAGAACCACAATTTAATTAATTCGATGCAAGATTATCTTAGATTGGAATTGAGGGATATCACCGTTACCGGAAAGATAGGATTTTTCATGTGTTTAATTCATTATGTTGTTCTTGTTCTCTTTCATGTTTTGTATGCTTTATGTTAATCGAATTTAGATAACGGAAGTTAATAGATTCGTTAGATTGCCGTGAGAGAGATTAACAATTATTATTCCAACAAACGGAAGTTGAGGGATAATGTTGTTAGATTAGGATTTAATCCATATCCTTGATTCGTATCGATATTAGTTAAGACCGGAAGGTAAACTAATTAATGGCGTGATAAATCGGAAGGGGAAACGCTTCATTAGAAAAGATAATAATCCAAGATAACTTGTGAATGAATGTGTGTTAATCTTATTTCCTTCGGTGGGGTGATGGTTGTTGGAAATTGGTTGATCATGGTTTGTTTATGGTTGGTCAGTTGATAGTTAGTTTTACTGTTTTCGTAGATGTAGTTTTATTTATTTTGTCCGCAACTATATTTCCGGGCTTTGGATTAACAATCCTCCGTCCAGTTATTTTTCCGTTCTAGTTTAGGTTTAGGTTTAGTTAATAAAGAGGAATTAATGAAGTTAGATTCGACATCCCAATTCCCTGAGGTTCGATACCCGTACTTATCCAACTTTACTAGCAACTACCCGGTATTCGGCCGGTTAGGAGGTAGTTTTGCATGGTAGTATAGGTTTTATAAATTTTCTTTTGTTTTAAACTCGAGGATTTAATCCATATACTTAAACCTTGCTCGTCCCCGAGTAAAACAAAACAACAAACATGCAATTATAAGAAAAGGTTTAAAACTCTCGAATAAAACCGGATTTCATAGTTTTGCATTGTATCCAACTTTTCTTTTGTTTTCATAGTCGGTATTCTTTTTTCTCGATTTAAAAACGTATAAATTAGATCCTGAGGTTTGATGCAAATCTCCCCAAAAAACGTCCCAAAACTAACTCAATCGGATCTCGAAAAAAACTACCGCTGCAACACTCGAGAAACAGAAAACTCGGGGGAAAACGGGGTAGAATATGGCAGTAGAGATAATAAATCAAAACGGAATAAAAAGAAAAGGTCATCGATAAATATGTCAATACAAGTCAAAGAAAAAGAGTGCAGGGTGCCTTACGGCTTACATGATCATCCAAAATATACGCCTATGATAAACAACAGTAGCGTAAAAACTAGAAAGTACAAGAATCATGAACAGTGCCGAAAGGTAGCAATAGTCAAAATACAACCAGATCGAATAAAAGTATACCAAAAAGTGCAACACCAGAAAGAATAACAAGAAACAATCAAGATGTCCCCGGAGTCGTCTCGGTCGTAGAAGCGACGAGTCACCGGCGGGAGCATCAACGGGAGGAGGATCGAAGCGGTACGGCGGCCGTAGACGTCGTCCGTGAAGGTGCCGGGCCGTGTAACCGGGGCGATGGCAGGTCTGGAGGTCTCTCCTCCGCAACCTCCTCATCGTCAGGCTCTTTCTCCGCCTCGATCACATCGGCAATAACTTGCTCGATCGCATCGGAAAAGACGAACTCCGTATCACTCTCCTTGAAAATCTGCATATCCCTCGGTTTCTTGCCCTCCACAATGCACTTCAGCACGTACATCATGTTCTTCTGTGTCTCCCGGATATCGGTCATCCAATCTCACGGAGGCGTTGGCCATGCTGTACCGAGCCCTCTCCGCGGGAGATAAACTAGACAAGGAGGGAACCGGAGGTGGTGCCGAAGAAGAACCAGGCTCACGGGCTGCCTCAGTCTCACCCGTAGGTGGAACTTTCTCTCGTTGAATACCTCTCGGGTTCTTAGGCTTGTGATCCTGCCTATACTCCGGCACTCCGGCATCGATGCAAATCTGATGAATCAAGTGGGGGACAATCAAGCTCCGCTTGTAATTTTTCTGACTAGCCACCAACTCATCATATATCGCTTGTCCAACATCGACATTCAACTTAAAAACCAAAGCATACATCATCCCAAGATCGCCTATGTGAAAGTGCGTCAAATTGTTCTTCGGCAATAAACGACTCTGGATGAAGCGGCAATAGACTCTCCAATCTTCAGACCATGCCGTAGTAACAATCTCCTTACGGTCTCCACCCGGTCTGAGCGTCCAAGCAACATCGGGGCAAACTTGTAATCGGAGCTCCTCCAAGGGATCCTGTCCCGAATCCTGTCTCCGCTTGATTTCCTCCTGATAGTCCAAGCCCTCAAATGCCTCCAACCCATACCGCGCATTAATCACTTACGGTGTAAATGGAACCGTAACGCCCCGAACCACAACCACCCCCGTGTTGAAGTCGGTTTCCGAAAAATTAGCATAAAACTCCCTAACCAACGAATCATTAACCGGGGTATTCGGTATCTTCATCAATTCCTCCCATTTCCTATCCTTCAACAACTGCACAAAAGCGGGGTCCACATTTGTTTCTATCACCGCTCGCTCAACCAACATATTCCTAGCAAAATAGTGTTTGGTGTAGACCTCGCGTGCTTTAGAATTTACGAACCGACGAGGCATATGGAGAGGCACAGCTGGTCTCATTTTCTTTCGAGGTCTCTCAGTCCTAGGTTCAGCATCAACCTCCCGAGCAACATTTTCAGCAGTTTCACCCCTAGACGGCTCACCACCTCGAGCACTCTTAGCAAACCGTGCCAAGGGCACATCATAATCAGTTTCAGACCCGGAGGTGGACTCGTCTCTTAAATCAGCTCTAGCTTGCTGTGAAGCCCTAGAGGGTTGCTCCCGGATTACTACACCTCGATTCGGGTCTAAATTGGAGGGCCCATCGTCCAAACGTTTACGTTTACCAGATTCAACAACCTTCTCTTTACTAGGCCTCTGCTTAGTAACCACTTTCTTCCTCATATCAACCTAAATGTCTAAACCAAACGATTCAGAGCAACAAAGGTTACCCGTTTAACATCCAAAGCGGGGTTTCAAGAAAACCGTCCAAACCACCAACATCAACAACACACCATCACCATCACCACACCACCACAGCAGAAGGAAAGAAGAAAAGAACCAACAAAAACGAAAGAAAATCAACAAAAGTTGATAATTCAAGAAAATGAGCCGACTCGAAAATCGAACTCACAAAAACGTGAATTAAACCGAGAAAAGTTGTATCAAGCTTACCAAACACTATGAAGGGATGATGATCGAACAGATTAGAAGCCCAGAAACACCGAGATTGACCACCAAAATTCGAGCTTTTGTCAAAATGGCCGCACTGAATAATCTCTGATTCCACAAATTTTGTTGATTGTTGGAGGAAATGGATTGGATAAATGAAAAGAGGGTGCAAAGACCGTTCTTTTGCAACAAGAATCGCCAAATTTGGTACAGAAACGATGATTTTAGGGTTGAGGGGAGAAGAAAGTCGGGTTGCGGTTTTGAAAATTCTGAGAAATGAGGGTTCATGCGTTGAAGGTCTATATATAGATGCTTAATGGACGCTCGTCCATCCTGACGGACGGGCGTTCACCTGGAGACTGCATGAATTGGACGGGCGTCCATTATACCGGACGCTCATCCTGAGGTCAATTTTTGAAACAGGATTGGAGGGAATTTTCCAGACGGGCGTCCAGACCTTGTGGACGAACGTCTGGTTAAAAAGATGAATACAGGATTGAAAGCCTTGTTTCCAGACGGGCGTCCAAAAACTTGGACGGGCGTCCATGGAGACAGAGGGTCGGACGGGCGTCCAGAAGCACCAGACGGTCGTCCAAGATAAAAAATGCCAAATTTTATAAAATTTTCATATAAACCAACTAAATGCGAAATATATTTTTTTTTATATTATTGATAATTTAAAATTCAAAAGTACAAACGGAGATGCTACGAACAAAAAAGAACTCGAAAATAAAACAAACACGAATAAAACAGTGGGTTGCCTCCCACCAAGCGCTTCCGTTTTACGTCGGGGCTCGATGAAACAAACCTAACTAACGCTAGTCTGCATAAATCTTGTCCCAATCCACCAAACGGATGAGACGACGAAGCATATCAATAGTAGGAGGGAAATCATAGTCGTCTTGTACGCCCCAGTCATCTCCAGCTACCTCTAAACCTCTAAAATGTGAAGCCTGTAGTACCAGCGCTAGATCTGTCAGCATAGGGTCATTTAGGACCGTATATGGACGTCCTATAGCCTCCTGTAGCTCCTGAAGTCACTACCTCCCGAACAGCGGGGAACAATGAGAACATAGGTGATGGTCTTCGTACGGGTACTTAGCTCAAAATCTACGTGCAAGATTATAGTACCTCCTGGTCCATCAGCTATTGTAATCAGTGGGATCCGACTAATGATGGGGAACTCCTCAGGAAGAACTCCGTAATCCATATCTAAAAAGCAAACTAACTGACAGATGTAAACAGAAAAACTCAGTCAACTAAAACTTAATTAAACTAAAACTTAAGTAAATATAACACTAACAGCATAAACAGAATTTAACTAATATAATTAGGGATATCTAGGATGCCTCCTAGTAGCGCTTTTGGTTAATGTCGTTAGCTCGACACCGTTGAAGCTCAGCCTGGATCAGGCCATTTCAACTTTCTACCAGCCATTACTTCATGTAAGCTCTCATCAGTAGTGTGGCGGCAGAAACATCATCTTACGCATGGGATTAATCCTCTGACAGTTTTCCATACACGTTTAACCTTTCCCATGGTTAACTTCTTCCTTTGTAAATTCCTCTAATGACGTTTAAGCTTTTGCTCCTTTTCATATTCTTCCATATCCCAACTACCCGCTAGAACTTCTTCATATCTACGACTACCGTCATCCTCAGAAAACAAGTCGGGTGACAACCCGTCAAATTCATCGACTTGTGTAACACCACATCCGAGAATATCGAGAAATTTAACAATCAAAGGCTTATCCTTCGGTTCACCGATATAGTGCTTGCACCTCTGACCATTGACTCGAAACGGTTTACCGCTATAACCTTGAAGTTCTAGAACGCCTCCAGGAATGATTTTGATAATTTCGAAGGGACCGGACCAACGTGTCCTTAACTTCCCAGGGAACAAATGTAACCTGGAATTGTAAAGTAACACTTGCTCTCCAACTTGAAATTCTCTCTTCTTGATCTTTGCGTCATGAAGGAGTTTCATTTTGTCCTTACTGATCCTGGCACTTTCGTAAGCCTGAAGCCTAAACTCGTCCAACTCATGCAACTGCTGCAGTCGATGTTTTCCACAGGCTTGGGAATCGAAGTTAAGAAACTTTGTAGCCCAATAAGCTCTGTGCTCTAACTCAACTGGCAAGTGGCACGATTTACCATAAACCATCTGGTAGGGTGATGTACCCATGGGGGTCTTATAGGCAGTTCGATGTGCCCATAGTACATCATCCAACTTTAGACTCCAGTCTTTTCTATGACTGTTCACTGTTTTCTCTAGGATCTTCTTCAAGCTTTGGTTGCTTCGCTCAACCTGACCACTAGTCACCGGATGATATGGTGTGCCAGTTTTGTGACGAACACCATACTTCTTGAGGACTTTTTCCAAAGGTCGGTTACAAAAGTGCGTCCCTTCATCACTAATCAAGGCACGTGGACATCCAAACCTCACAAAGATATTCTTCTTTAGAAAATTCGGGACCGTTTTATGATCATTGCGAGGAGTGGCTATTGCCTCCACCCATTTCGATACATAATCTACGCGACTAAGATGTATTTATTCCCACGGGAAGATGGGAATGGACCCATAAAGTCAATCCCCCATACATCAAAGACTTCGCATTCAAGAATGGGTTTCAATGGCATGTCAAACCGCCTTGTTAGAGTACCGGTTCTTTGGCACTGTCACAAGCTTTACGAAAAGCTTCCGTATCCTTAAAGATCGTTGGCCGGTAGAAACCGGATTTGGAAGATCCTCGCAACCGTTTTCCAAGGACCAAAGTGACCACCCGTGGGTCCACTATGGCATTGCTCGATTATATCGCGTTGCTCAGATTCAGGAACACACCTCCTTAGCAAACCATCTTTACAGATTTTGAAGAGGTAAGGTTCATCCCAAACGAAAGATTTCATATCAGAGAAAAACTTCTTCTTCTCTTGATAAGACATTTCAGGGTCAAGATACTGGGAATGAAGGTAATTGACAATGGAGGAGTACCAAGGATCATCTGGAACGCAGCCATCTATCAACATGATGTTTTCTAGAGGAAAGTAAAGATCTATATCATCAGGATCACCCTTTTCCTCACTTAACATTCTAGAAACATGATCAACTACTACGTTTTCACTGCCCTTTTTGTCCTTAATTTGAACGTCAAACTCTTGTAGGGTCAATATCCAATGTAGTAGACGCGGCTTGGCTTCTTTCTTAGTCATTAGATAACGCAAAGCAGCGTGATCAGTCCACACAATCACTTGAGCACCCAGCAAGTAACTACGAAACTTATAGTAACTACGGCTAATAATTCCTTTTCAGTGGTCGTGTAGTTAACTTGAGAAGGATTCAGTGTTTGACTGGCGTAATAGATAGGCTGGAACTTTCCATTAAGCTTTTGCCCTAAAACTGCACCAACTGCATAGTTTGATGCGTCACACATAAGCTCAAAGGGTAAGTTCCAGTCAGGCGATATAAGAATTGGGGCAGATATCAGACGATTCTTGAGCTCCTCAAACGCATGCTTGCAGTTTTCATCAAAATCGAACTCAACGTCTTCCTTAAGTAAGGTAGACAGGGGCTTGGCGATCTTTGAAAAGTCCTGAATGAATCTCCTATAGAAGCCGACATGTCCGAGAAAACCTCTGACTTCGCGAACATTCTTAGGATAACTTATCTTCTCGATAGCTTCCACCTTAGCCCTATCTACCTCAATACCTTTGGATGACACTTTGTGGCCAAGAACTATTCCTTCATCTACCATAAAATGGCATTTCTCCCAATTGAGTACTAAGTTCTTTTCCACACATCTAGATAACACCTGATCAAGATTAGCGAGGCAATCATCGAAGGATTGACCAAAGACCGAAAAATCGTCCATGAAAATCTCCATACACTTTTCAACTAGCCCGTCAAAGATAGCCATCATACACCTTTGAAAGGTGGCTGGGGCATTACAGAGACCAAATGGCATCCGCCTATAAGCGAATGTACCATACGGACAGGTGAAAGTGGTCTTTTCTTGGTCAATAGGATCGATGGGTATTTGGAAGTATCCTGAATATCCATCTAGGAAACAGTAGAATGCGTGCCCCGCCAGACGCTCAAGCATCTGGTCAATGAAGGGAAGGGGGAAATGATCTTTCATTGTGACCTCATTGAGTTTTCTATAGTCAATGCAGATTCTATAGCCTGTAACGAGCCTTAATGCTATCTCTTCTCCCTTCGCGTTCTTCTCAATAGTAATCGCTCCTTTTTTGGGGACTACTTGAGTAGGGGATACCCATTCACTGTCAGCGATGGCGTATATGATACCCATATCTAGAAGTTTGATGATCTCCTTCTTGACTACTTCTTGCATGGGAGGGTTAAGCCTCCTTTGGGGCTGTCTTACACATTTAGCACCCTCACTAGTCTTGATCTTGTGCATGCAGATGTCAGGAGATATTCCTCGGATATCTCCCACCTGCTATCCAAAGGCTCTTTCATTTTTTCGCAAGACGGTTAACAGTTTCAGCTCTTCTATTCGAGATAGCTTGGCAGATATGATCAAGGGAAGCTTGTCACCCTCACGTAGGAACACATACTTAAGATGTTTAGGCAAAGGCTTCAGAACTAGATTTGCGGGGGGATCCTCTAAACTCGATTTAAGCCCTCCACTTTTCAACTCAGAATCGCTGAGCTTACTTAGTGGCTCCACTGCCAAAGCTTCTTCTCTTAATAACTCATCCTCAAAGTCACCTGCTAATTGATCAAGATTAACCACACCATGACTATTCAGATTATCGATCAATCGCTCATATTCCGCTTCCACAGCCTTGACTTGCTCGTCCATACAGTCATTGAATGACTCCTCAATGGAAAAGCCGGTTGGAGAACCAGAGGATACTTCAATAGATTTAGAGACACTATAGCTCACCTCCTGGTCACCAACTCGAATAGTTACTTGCCCACCATCACAATCGATGAGGGCCCTAGCTGTAGATAGGAAAGGTCTTCCAAGAATCGGGGGAACATCCTCACCTTTCTCCATATCTAAGACGTACCGATCAACCGGGAAGGTAAACCTATCAATTCGAACTAATACGTCTTTCGGGATCCCCGAAGCTTTCTTGGAAGATCTATCGGCGAACGAAGGTTCATGGTGGTGGGTTCTAGAAGATCTTGTAAACCAAGGCGATTGCAAACGGACAACGGCATCGAGGCGATGGATGCCCCCGAGTCACATAAAGAATTTGGGAAGACTAGGCCTCCCATACGCAATGTGAGCACAAACTTGCACAGGGTCACCCCTCTTGATTGGTAAGTCTTGATAATTGACCATTGAACAGTCCTCACCAATTGCTCGATCCATGTCTGCTAACTTCTTTTTAGAAGAAACAACATCCTTGATAAACTTGGTATACTTAGGCATTTCAACCAAAACTTCTGAGAGTGGAAGGTTAACCTGAGTATTTTTCAGCAAGTTAAGCACCTTTTCGTACTTCTTATCTTCATGCAAGGGAATGTTGCTTTTTCTAGGTTGAAATGGAAGCTTTTTAAGGTCACTCTCAGAAAGGACTTTCTTTGAGGATGCACTTACGGCCTTGTCTTCCAAATCTTTCCACCTCACCACTTTTTCAGACTTCTTATTGGTCAGGGGATCAGCCACCTGACTCTCAACCGAATCTTTTTTCTGCAGGGGTACAGCCACCTGAGGCGTTTCAACTCTTTCATTTCTCGGGGAATCCGCCACCCGAGTATGCTCTTGCAGGACAGGGGATAATGGGTGCTCAACTTCCCCTCCTGCACCATCATTGGCAGGAGGGGCTAGTGCTTTCCCTGGAAGCCAGGGGGACCACTCAGCTGAGTGCCACTTCTTAAATTCATCGCACGGCCTCCTCTTTACCATATTGCATTGTTGGCACGAGGTCGGTGCATTGGTTGTTGCTTATATCGGCCGAGCAACGACCGCCTTTTGGATTCTTTTCCGTAAAGGCTGGGCGGCCCGCCTGCCGGTCCGGAAGCTAACCGCTCGGCCCGCCCCGATTTGCCTCTCAAGACTTTTCATCGTCTGCTTTGCTCCTCCCGAAATGAATTCCATTCGGCTTTTATATCATTTGAGTGGGAGAGGCCTTGAGAGTTTTGGAAGTTCGGGGAGATGGCTGGCTAGGCCGAGTTTGAAACTGAGAATTAGAATTGGCGGGCCAATTCTGATTGAACCTTTGCTGTGGATTCGAAAAATTGGAATTCTGGTTCTGATTGAACCCAGGGTTTCGATTAAAGCTCTGATTTTGAAAATTCGAATTGGGGTTGAAATTTGGATTCTGATGAAAACCCTGGTTTTGAAAAATTACTCTGGCCAGAGTATTGATTATTAAATCTCTGAATGGACTGGCTAGAGAAAGCATTAATTTCAGCACTCTGCCCAATCATAGGACAAAAGCGAGCAGTGTGCCCCGGATCATCACATACTTGGCATGTGATTGGATTATACTGTCCATTATTATGAACAGCATTGACTTGATGAGCAGAGGAGGACTGAAATTGACATTGGCCAAACATGTGACCAGTCTGATAGCAATTTTCGCAATACAGAACCTGAGGGTTCTGTGGAAACGAAGGAGTCTGATTAATCGGGTTTGGAACTTGAGGACTTGCCATCTGCTTTTGCAGCATGGCTATCAGACTTTGAACATTGACTTCCTCCACCTTGGGAGGAGGAGGCGCTTGGATGGCCTGATAGGATGGGGCATAGTTGTATTTGGCAATGTCTTCAAACAGTGTCCATCCCTCATCAGGTGTCTTTTTGAGGAAAGCCCTACCAGAAGAGCAGTTGACCATGCCTTTAGTAAGCTCGGTCAGTCCACTTAAGAAAGTGTTGACTTGCCTTTCCTTAGGCAAGCCATGGTGGGGACATTTACGCAGAAGAGACTTAAACCTTTTCCATGCCTCGAAGAAAGATTCATTTTCCTTCTGATAGAATGTGAAAATTTCATTCAGACACTGGGCCGTCTTTGAAGGTGGAAAGTATTGACTCAAAAACTCCTTTTCGAGTTCGGCCCGGTGTTGATGGATTCGGAGGGAAGAGAAGTGTACCACTCTTTAGCTTCTCCTTTCAAAGAAAAAGGAAAAAGTTTCGGCTTTATCGCATCCTCACTTACTCCTTGGATGCGTGTAGTATCGCATATCTCCAAGAATGTGTGTAAGTGGGTATGCGGATTCTCTGATTGGTAGCCATGAAAAATTGATGCATGCTGCATCATCTAGATAAGTCCTGGCTTGAGTTCGAAGGTTTGTGCGGTAATGGCTGGAATAACAATAGCCGGGTTGACTCTGACTTCGCCTGGCATGGCGTAGTCTGCCAACGTACGTCTATTATTAGCGGCCATTATCACAAAATCAGTGATTTCCTTTGCTGGTTGATCTTCAAGGTCTCGCTCGGCTCTGTCTCGCGTAACCGCGAACGGAAAATCCGCCTGTTTGGCCGGACTACGGTTCGCTCGGGGTCAGGGGTGTATAATAACGGTCCCTTTTGACTCCGAGTTTGCATAAACCGGACAACAAACAGGTGGTTAAGAACTAAAACTAAGAATAAGGAAATCTAAACTTAAAATTTTAAAACCTAAGGAAAGAAAAAGAAAAAGAAATAGTTAAGACAGGGGAGCAGATGGACGTCCAGAAAACTGGACGGGCGTCTGCCTAGAAGTCGAGCTAGACGGGCGTCTGGTAGTTCAAACGTTCGTCTGACTAGCTGAAGAACTGGACGGACGTCCAAATTAGATGGACGCTCGTCCGACAAGCTAAATATGATTCAGAGTCCAGAATTTTAGAACAGACGGGCGTCCACTGTTCTAGACGCCCGTTCAGAAGCAGAAAATGAAGCAGAAAAACGAATAGAAAATCTAATCACAAGAGAACTATAAAAGAAGATCTTAAACCCTAACTAAAACCCTAATTAACTAATTACCTAAACGATTATAAACTAAAAACAGGAATTTAAAACAAAATAAAAACAGGAAAAACACAAAAACAAACAGAAAAACGAAAAAAAAAAACAAAAAAAAAAACAAAAACCAGACAACCGTCCGGTTCCCCGGCAACGGCGCCAAAAACTTGTCACGGATTTTATTAATACAAAATAAACAAGTAATAAAACCGGTTAACCTCAAGTGCAAGGATCGTAGTATAGAGGCTATGCCGGGTCGATCTTACGGGGAACTAGACAATTGTTAATCCTAGCTTTTGTTTTAACTTACTACGTCACGAACTACACTCAATAGTGAATTAATCTAAACAAAGATTGCAGAAAATAAACTAGACAGAGGAGATTATCCAATGCTAGGAAAATACGGGTAACGGACTTATTAACTAAACTAAACTAATTGCAAAAAGGAAATTAACTAAGCAAAGCAAGACTCAAGTTGCAAGGATTTAAAATCAAATTATAAAAGGCAAACGAGGATTGATCCACCTATCAACATGTATTGATCCCCTATCTCGATTATATGTGGTATTTATCTAGGTTGTGATTCACCTTACCTAAACATGAACCCTAATTCCTTAGGTAATTCATCTATTAACCTAGTATCTTCCAATGCTAGAGTAACGCGTTTTAAGATCGAAGGTGTCAACTTTTACGTTTAAATCTAGTGATTAGACTTATTAACTTCCGTTAATATAAATCTAAGGACTATTCTTATCTATGGTGATCTAAAGGTTAATCATGACTTCCATCAATCATAAACATAATCATGCATGCAAATCTTCCGATATAAACGCAATTAAACGAGATAAAACATAAATAAGAAACAACCTTAAATAAATAACTCACAGTATAATCGAAATACAGAAATCAATCCAAGTTGATGGCTTCACAATTCTCATTTGATTGAAGCTTTAGCTCCTGAGCATCCTCGGCAACACAGTTTTGCAGAAAAAGAACATAAAAACTGCTCTAAACTAATCTAATTTAAAGTTGCAGAAAAGTGGAAGAAAAAGAAGTAAAACCGCAGCCTTAGCCGCCCCTAGGGTTTAGGGTTTGTATAGTGTCGAATTGTTGTTCATAATGTGTGAAAATAGCCTTGTATTTATAAGCAACAAAGTCGGCTCCTCTAAGTCGGTTTCACGGACGAGCGTTCGTTCTGGTGGACGAGCGTTCGCTTTCTTGAACTCTCTTCAGACGCTCGTCCAGCAGGCGTTCAAACTCTCTGATCTCTTTTTGACATCTTGGACGCTCGTTCGACATTTCAGACGCCCGTTCAACATGACTTGAATGCGATTTTTGCATGTTTATCTCTTTTTCTTCTCTCCACTTGATCATTATCTCTTTCTTAAATCTTTATAGCTCGAAATTTATCTCTTTTGATCATCATTTGAGCACAATAAACATACCTATAACACATGGAAAACATCGCAAATTGTAATAATATTCAAATAATCATATTTTAACCATGAAATCACATAAATATATCGATATTGCGATTAAGCCGATAAAAATATCGTTTGCTCAATATTTTAATATAAAGACCAATTATTATGCAAATTATACAATATAGAGGGAAAAACATCGTAAAATATATCCTTATAAACCACATAATTTCACCCTTAACAGTATACACGGATGCTTCTGGACAAGGGTTGGGTTGTATGTTAATGCAAGAGGGAAAAGTGATAGCTTATGCATCTAGACATCTTAAGGTGCATGAGAATAACTATCCTATGCATGAATTGGAATTGGCAGCCATGGTGTTTGCCTTGAAAACATGAAGGCATTATCTTTACGGGGTAAGAGCAAGGATTTTCATGGATCATAAGATTCTTAAATTATTCTTTACACAAGAAAATATGAATATGAGGCAGGGGAGTTGGATAGAGTTTGTGAAGGATTATGACCTTGATATACAATACCATACATGTAAGGAGAATATGGTAGCTGATGCGCTTAGTAGAAGATCGGTTAATGCTATCACTACGGTTAAATAATGGTTGATCAGTTAGATGGGCTGAAAATACAAGTGTCTGAGAAAAAAAGGTGAGTTTCAGAGTTTGGCTCCTTTATTAGCAAGGTCAAAGTTTCTAGATTACATCCATGAAATGCAAGATGAAGACCCCGTGTTGGTTGGTTTAAAAATGGCAGCAAGAGAGAAGCATACAGTCTGGTATGTGTTGGACAAGAATGAAAGCCTTTGGTTCGTGACACATTGTGTGCGCCGAATGTTGATGGTTTGAGACAAAATACCATGGATGAGGCACATAGAATTGCCTTTGTGGTACATCTAGATGCTACAAAGATGTATCGAGATCTAAAGAAAAGGTATTGGTGGCCATCTATGAAGTTGGAGACAGTTGAGTTTGTTGCACAATGCGATACATGTCAGAATGTCAAAGCCGAGCATCGAAGACCTGGTGGTCTGTTTAAGCCATTTGAAATCCCTGAATGGAAATGGGATAAGATCACAATGGATTTTGTCACAAGATTACCACGCACTTAGAGTGGTCATGATATGATATGGGTGATTGTAGATAGACTCACGAAATCTGCTCATTTCTTGCCAGCAAAGGTTGACATGCCATTGAAGAAGTTTACTACCCTTTATTTGGATAATATTATGAGACTTCATGGTGTGCCTATGTCTATTGTATCTGACAGGAATAGTAGATTTATCAGTCATTTTTGGAAATGGTTACAAAAATCTTTGGGAACTAAGTTGGAGATGAGTACCGCTTTCCACCTGCAAACGGATGGACAATCTGAGAGGACAATTCAAACTCTCGAGGATATGTTGAGAGCATGTGTTTTAGAGGTAGGTGGTTCATGGGATGATTATCTACCTGTAGCTGAGTTTGCGTACAATAATAGTTATCATGCAAGTTTGGGAATGCTGCCGTTTGAAGCTTTGTATGGTAGAAGATGCCGGACACCGTTATACTTGGATAAAGTCGGGGAGAAGAACTTGACATGGCCGGAAATGGTTGAACAAGCTAATTAAAGAGAAAGTGGCTTTGATAAAGAATAATCTAAAGGCTGCACAAGACAGGCAGAAAAGTTGGGCAGATGTTAGAGAAGACCTTTAGTGTTTGATGTCGGGGAAAGAGTGTACCTTTGAACTTCACCGATGAAAGACGTTAAGAGGTTTGGTCAGAAAAGGAAGCTGAGTCCGCGTTTTGTAGGACCTTTTGAGATAAGTGAGAAAGTTGGACCTTTAGTTTATCGACTCAGATTGCCGGAATCTATGTCAAGGGTGCACAATGTGTTTCATATGTCTATGTTGAAGAAGTGTCTGTCAAAGATGTCAAAGACATATGTTGAAGCTAAGGTTTATCCAGAAGTGCTGCAAGACAATCTTTCCTATGTAAAGAATCCGGTAAAGATTCATGGCATGAAGGAAAAGATGACAAGAGACATATGATTACTTTAGTCTTCGTGCAATGGAGCAATCATACACCAAGCATCTTTTTCCATAGCAATTCGCAAATAAACTTTTGGGTTACTACACAAGCCTACCAGAGCATCAGAAGCTTCAACAACCGGAGTGACTTGCCCAATACCACCAGCAAGAGTAGGCAAATTCGACACAACAGAAGTAGTCCCAATCGAGCTATCCATCAAACCATCAGTAGCACTATCAGAAACCACCAAAGACTGGTGAGAATTAGAAGTAATCCCCACCATCGGAGCTTTGATTCCAGCCGGAGAAGAGATAGCCTTCCCAGCCGGAGAAGAAGCGGTCCTAAATTTGGAAACAAGTTTGGTAGGAAAATCATCATCAAAGACCTCCGAGTAACGAGCACTCTTTGAGATTCTTTGATTTTTCTTACCCATGGAAAAAAGGAGCGGAAACGAGCTGAAAGAGCGGCAGAAAGGAAGGATTTGCCAGCCGGAAATGGTAGAAGCCATTAGCGCCGGTGAGAGAAACCACTCTCTATAATCCAATCCATGACACTACTGAGAGCTCTTTCTTGATTTTGTCCGGATTTACTTTCTTCTTTCTTGCTTCGTTTTTTGCTTTAATGGAGTTTTGCGACATTATGAGCATGAAGCGGTCCTTAGAAGTTGTGTTTGTTACGTAAGGATAACCTTTAATAACATCGTTGGATTACTTTCCTTCAATTATAAAACTCGTTATTCAATAGTTTCGACCATAAATTTCATATAGAAATGACTAAAATATCCTTTGACTATCATTAATGAAATGGTTATAAAGTATTGAAAAGTAGTTGGCTTGTTAATAATTTTGGGGTAAAATAGTGAAAATAGAAATAAATGTTTCATTGGTAATGTAGAATGATTTATATTTTGGGACAGACAAATAAAGGTGGGGCGTTATATTTTGGGATGGAGGTAGTAAGATTTTTCGTTGGATTTCGTACGTTGTAAGATTTTTTTATTTCACTAGTGGCCAACATTGATTCTCTTTTCTTTAGATCCTTGTATGGTTTACCCGAGATTTTTTATCTTCCACGTTGTTTACTCGTGATACAATGACGTATGACTTACGTATAATGTTAGATGCATTTAATGTTATATGTGGCGGATGTTTATTTCCAGATAGAGACTCGGTATACGAAAACGGAACGTCAATATTGGATTTATCAACTGGAAACTGCCAACGGCTTTGTGTATATGTGGAATATTCCGTCAGAAAAAGTGCAACTCGGAAGATATCTCCATGGTGGAATATACAATTTTTTTTAGAAGGAATATACCTTTCTAGAAGCCAACCATTCTACATCTTTCGCTCACATGATTCATGTAGATAATAACATTTTCTAGAATGTTTATCAATAATAAGGATAGGTAAATCTGAAGAATGTTTACATAGACATTAAGTAAACTTTTTCTATTAAACTATCATTATTGAATGTTGATACACACTTTTAATAATTTGTTTATAGTCTTTGACTTTTAGTTATAATTTTATTATAGACATCTGATCTCCCTTTTCGTGGATATTTTGCTCTCCGTTCTCATTGAGTTTTACCCTCCCCATTTTTATTCTTTTTGAAGTCATATTTCAAAGTCTTCATCCTCCTATTTCTTCTCCTCTGCCGTTCCCTTCATCTGATCCGCTTCTATTTGGTTCTCTGTTTACTAATTTCTTGTGACGCATCGTTTACGGACATCGAGTTTTTATCCGGAAATAAACGCCCGATATATATATAACTTATATTTATTTCAAAATATATACGTAAGCCTTACAAATACGTCATCAGAGTACAATTACGGAAACTAAAACGACTTGGAAAAACATACATAGCTAAGGGTAGAAAAGAAAAACCAAATGTCGATTCAATTACAACATTTAAAGTCTGAGAACTCAACGATAGTCCACAAATCCAAAGCTTTACAAGGTTCAAAAGCTTTGCAAAATGAGATAGCTTATACTATAACCTAATTGAAAAAGTCGTCATCGTAACCTGCATCACCTTTTCGTGGTGGGAACAATATAACGAAGAAGTAAGTACATACGTACATTGTAAATGGTAGAACCACCGTGGTTAGCACCAATAACAATAACAACAATAACAAAAATAATAACAATCAGCCACGTAAAGATTACTTACTACCAAGTATGTATAAAGGCACACTCGATCCCCTCTACTAGTCCAACTAGCAAAACTCAACAAAGAAATGGATGAGTTGCATACAAGTCCAAAGACACTTTGCATGGTGAAGACTGCACCACGACATATTCAGCCCCTCGAAAAGGCAGGGGTCCGACCCAAGTGAAGTCCAAGGCCCTGAGTCTAACCGACCGTGGGGCGTCAGATCTCCCGGCTGCGATATTAAAACGTGCCTCACCAAGGACAAGTGCAGTTAATATTTTAGACTCTCAACTATGTTCAAGCGTAGTTAAACTAACCACCTAAGATTATTACACATAAAAGGCGTCTTAGGGACATCTAGCCTTAGACCATTCAACATTAAGCAAAATATCACATAGCACAGAAAGAGTCGGCTACTAAGTACAACTCCCCACATAGCTACGAGTTGTCTTACTGTGATCCCGTGTTTCTCCTAGCAGAGGGTCTCTACACAGTGTTGTGTCAAATACATCAGAAAACATACCCAAAACTATGTCATATATCATGTAAGGCTTATCACACATTCAAACAAGGCTAAACAATCAATAATTGACAAGCAGATATATCCAAAGCATCAAATAACACAACACAACACAGTTGAACATTCTTTTACCTCAAATATTTAAGGAAAAGCATCGGTGTGAATCTCATGGTATGTTTGATAGTGATATTATATTAATACTTGTTGTCTTTTTACGGTACTTCGAATATATTACTGTTATAAACCTGATGGAGATAACTTCAGATGCAAGAAATAGAAACAAATGCAATCAAACATAAACAATCAAAGGAGATAACAGAAACAAGAAGAAAACAGATTTAACGTGGAAAACCCCTCAGTGGGAGAGGTAAAAAAACCACGGGCAGAAAAGAGATATTTTATTATGCACTGAATTTACAGATTTCAACACACTCGGACAATGAGACAACAACTGTATTTATAGGCACAAATCCCTAAACCCTAGCCGTAAGGAATCTTTGTCTGATGCACCATAAATACCCCTACACGTGTCCTCCTTTTAATGACACTGTATAGCTGTCACATAACGTAATTATCGGATGTGGGACCCCGTCGTATTCCGGTACTCGGCGGACTATCACCCCGCGATAGTTACCCCGTCGACGAAGCTCAGTAGACTCCACCCTACTGATGCACAGAATTGAATACACTTCTCAGTTGTCCATCACACAGCTGAGTCTTCAGATTGATTCCACCAGATGTAGAGTTTAAGTCACTTTAATGACAAATCTCCACCTTGACTTCAACTCTCACTGAGTCAAACGTATTGCATAACCGATGTACTTGTACCGGATGCATTCGTCAATGCCGGATGTACTTGTACCGGACTATCTCCTCGGCATCCACTCACCGATCCGCCCTCGCAGAGTTTCCGGAAACGATTATAAGCTTTGAATATTCGTAAGTCCAGGCAAAGCCGGAACTTACTCGCTCGAACTGGTTTAGTGAACATATCGCGGGATTATCCTTTGTGCCAATCTTCTTCACCACAACCCTCTTCTCATTCCTCAAGAAATGATACCGACATCAATATGCTTGGTTCTCTCATGATGAACTGATCCTTGGCTAAACATATTGCACTAAGACTCGTCACAATATATATCGGCCGATCCCGATGCAACCCCAAATCACCGACTAGCCCCTTCAACCGGATACCCTCCTTAGTCGCTTCAAGTAAGAGCCATGTATTCGCTTCGTAGTTGATAAGGCTACCGTAGCCCGAAGAGTAGCTTTCCGGTGACCACCGCATTTCCCAATGTAAACACAGAACCGGTCATTGATCTTCTACCGTCAACATCACCTGCGCATAATCGGCATCACGGTAACTCCGTGACCGGACCCGATATCACCTCCATAAATGAGACCAACATCACCGTACCTCTCGGGTACCGAATATCCTTTTAACAGCTTTCCAGTGTTCCTTACCAGGTTGAGCCATAAACCTGCTGACAACACTGACTGCCTGAGCCAGATCAGGCCTAGTGCAAACCATGGCATACATAAGATTGCCAACTGCACTAGCATATGGAACTTTTGACATATACTCCTTCTCTTCAGCTGACTGTGAAGCATAAACGGACAAATGAACATTTGATGCCATATGAGTATATATTGGTTTTGCAGCAGACATCCCAAACTTGGCCAATATCTTCTGCACATAACCCTGCTGAGACAAGAATAATTTCTTCTGACTTCTATCTCTCCAGATCTCCATCCCCAAGATTTTCTTGGTTGCACCCAAATCCTTCATTTCAAATTTAGCACTATGAAGATTCTTCAGATTTTGAACATCAGACTTCATTGCTGCAGCTATCAACATGTCATCCACATACAGAACAAGATAGATATATGATCCATCTTTCAACAGACTGTGATATACACAACAGTCATAAGGACTTCTGTTGTAACCCTGCTAAAGCATAAAACTGTCAAACCTTTTATACCACTGCCTTGGAGCTTGTTTCAAACCATACAATGATTTCTTCAACTTGCAAACATAATTTTCCTTTCCAGGAACTTGAAAACCCTCAGGCTGTGTCATGTATATCTCCTTATCCACCTCACCATGTAGAAAAGCGCTTTTCACATCTAATTGCTCAAGTTCCGGATCCCGCCGTGCCACCATTGCTAGTAACACCCCGATTGAAGTGTGTCGACCACCGGTGAAAATATTTCATCAAAGTCAACCCTTACTTTTGACCGAATCCTCTTGCAACCAAACGTGCCTTATACCGACCCCTTCGCCTTAGTTATTCCTTCCTTTTTCTTGAAAATCCATTTACAAGTCACAACTCCCTTGTCGTAGGTCGTTTGACTAATTCCCAAGTCGATTCTTCGCAATGACTCCATTTCATCTCCCATGGCGGCATGCCACCGAGATGCTTCGTACATGTCATCGCTTCCCCGTAAGTAGTAGGTTCGACAACCTCTACTTCTTCTCGCAACTTGGAGTGCATATCCACCAAATCATCATATCCATATCTCCTTGGAGGTATCCCAACATTAGATCTTCTAGGCTCCGCCGCGCCTAGACTCGCCGATCAATGTTTGTATGACGCCCGCCGAGGTCTCGCAGGGCCGGCTTGGATCGATTCTTGTTCATTATCCGGATCGGTATAGTGTTGATTTTGGTCCACCGATTGTTGCATATCGGTAGACTCCACCCGAAGCTCCACCTGTTTCTCAACACTATCGATTCGACCGGTTTCGGACTCGGTAGACCTCCCCACCGATGAGTTTAACATAGAATTTTCATCAAACACAACGTCCCCGCTGAGGATTACTCTGGACTCTGCTGATGACAAAATCTTATATCCTTTCACTCCATCACCATACCCCACAAACGCTCCCTTCTTGGCTCTTGGCTCCAACTTCCCTTCACTAACATGATAGTAAGGTGTACTTCCAAAAACCCTTAGAACTGAGTAGTCAGCAGGCTTGCCTGACCACATCTCAAATGGTGTCTTGAGATTGATTCCTATGTGAGGGCTCCTGTTGATTAAGTAGCAAGCTGTCTTAACAGCCTCTGCCCAAAATCTCCTTGATAAACCAGCTTGAGAAAGCATACATCTTGCCCTCTCCAGTAGAGTTTGATTCATCCTTTCGCTACACCATTTCTTGAGAGTGTATTCCTTACGGTATGATGTCCGGCAATACCCTCGCCCGCACAAAATGAATCAAAATCCGTCCAAATGAGAATTCCGGACCATTATCCGTACGAAGCTTCTTGATTTTCTTGCCTAACGATTCTCCACTAGGGCCTTCCACCGCTTGAAGTTATTGAATGCATCACATTTGTTCTTCATCATCACCACCCAAGTCATCCTTGAATAGTCATCTATGAATGACACAAAATATCCGTGACCACCCAATGACTCAACTTTTGATGGACCCCAGCGGTCTAATGGATATAATCAAGTGATGCCTTTGTGTTGTGAAACCCCGCCGAGAACTTACTTCGTGCAACTTCCCAAACACACAATGTTCACAAAAGTCCGGATTCTTAACCTTATATCCTCCAAGAAAACCTCGTCGAAGAAAGAACCCGCATACCCCTTTCACCCATGTGACCAAGTCTCATGTGCCACAGCTGAGTCTGCTGAGACTGGTGAACTGCTGAGGATGCAACAACAGCAGTGCCATATACAGTAGATCCTTGTAATATATACAAGGTTCCCCTCTTGATGCCTTTGAGGACTACAACTGAATCTTTAAAGACATTCAGTTGTCCACCTTCACCCTTGAAATTGAACCCCTTGCTGTCCAGTAGACTGAGAGATACCAAATTCTTGGTCATCTGTGGAACATGTCTTACATCCTTCAGTGTACAAAATTTACCATCCTCTGTCCTTAACTTTACTGAGCCAATTCCCACAACTTTACAGACCTTGCTGTTGGCCATATAGATTTGACCACCATCTATCTCGCTCATAAGTAGAAAACCACTCTCTGTTTGGACAAATATGGTAGGATGCTCCAGAATCAAGTATCCACACATCATTGTGGTGTGTAGAATCCCCTGCAACTAGAACCAGATCCTCATCAGATTGCTCAGTAGCCAAGGCTACTGTGCCAGAATTGCCTTCCTGCTATTTCTTCTTCCTTGGACAATTGGACTTCCAATGTCCCTGCTTCTTACAGTAATTACAGACATCAGTAGACTTAGGACCTTTGGACCCTGAATTCTTTTTCTTCTTCTGTCCATATCATTTTCCACTATTGCTGCTAGCTACTAGCCCAAGAAATGGCTCGACCGTCTGTCCCAGCAGCCTTGTGTCTAAGCTCCCTGGCATGTAAGACAGACCTCACATCCTCCAAAGCTACTGTACCCTTTCCAACTATGAAAGACTGCACAAAGTTTTCATATGATGCCGGTAATGACAAAAACAGGATTAGGGCTACATCTTCATCTTCAATTTTAACATCAATATTCCTTAAATCAAGTAATATTGTGTTCAGCTGGTCAAGAGGTTCCCTCATTGGACTCCCTTCATGCATCTTCAAACTGAACAACCTCTGTTTCAACAACAACTTGTTGGTCAGTGACTTGGTCATATACAAGCTTTTAAGCTTTTTCCACAACTTGGCTGCGGTGTCTTCCTCAGCAACCTCAGTGATAACATCATCAGATAAGCACAACATGATGGTTGAATGTGCTTTCTCTTCCAGACTGGCATAATCTGCTGCACATGTATTTGGATTGTCAGATAAAGGATTCCACAAACCCTGTTGTTTCAACAGTGCACGCATCTTGATTTGCCACAGACCAAAATTGTTCCTTCCTGTAAATTTATCGATTTTTACGTTTACTGCTGACATCTTTTCTTGCTAAAGATCACAACTTTATCACAGATCCTAGCACCTTGCTGAAGGTCTTGGTGAAGATGAAGTTGATCGTACAGATTGTTTTCTCCAGAACCTTTCTCTGATACCACTTGTTATAAAACTGATGGAGATAATTTCAGATGCAAGAAACAGAAACAAAGGCAATCAAACATAAACAATCAAAGGAGATAACAGAAACAACAAGAAAACAGATTTAACGTGGAAAACCCCTCAGTGGGAGAGGTAAAAAACCACGGGCAGAAAAGAGATATTTTATTATGCACTGAATTTACAGATTTCAACACACTCGGACAATGATACAACAACTGTATTTATAGGCACAAATCCCTAAACCCTAGCCGTAAGGAATCTTTGTCTGATGCACCATAAATACCCCTACACGTGTCCTCCTTTTAATGACACTGTATAGCTGTCACATAACAGAATTATCAGATGTGGGACCCCGCTTCGTATTCCGGACTCGCGGACTATCACTCTGCTGATAGTTACCCTGCTGACAGAAGCTCAGTAGACTCCACCCTACTGATGCACAGAATTGAATACACTTCTCAGCTGTCCATCACACAGCTGAGTCTTCAGATTGATTCCACCAGATGTAGAGTTTAAGTCACTTTACTGACAATTACTATTATGAGAATGGTTTATATAAGCTTTGGTTAACTCATATGAGTCACATTGACCATGTGATGAAAGTGTTCCACATAAATGTAATTCCACCAGGATAATGGATTGGATGCCATCAGGCAACTTAACGTGGCTACTTCTTACAATTGCCATGCATTTCTATTCATTTTCAAAGTATACTCCATGCATATCCAAGGCGTGTCTAACATTAAGGCATGCCATGCATTTCATCTATTTTCATTGTTTAGTTTCATTATTATCCATATGCATTTGACTAATAAAAATACAAATAATATTAAATATACTAATAGGATATATTTTAACTCATATATATCCACATGTAACATATATGTAAATCGAAGTCAAAAAAACATATATGTAAATCTATAAATATAAGAACGTATATATATATATATATATAATTTATTACATTTACCTAATATCTATGTGTAACTGATCCATAAGTCTGATGGGTAGATCAATAAGGAATGATGAAAAATGAAAGACATATGTTTAATGTGGGAAGATAATGGTAACATTAAATACATCTATAAAGTTCCTAAAATGACGTATTTGCCATTTCGTGAAATTACGGGGTATCATATTTCTATCCATTTTCTTATCATCCCAATCCTCTGGCGGATCAAGAAATTTTGTTCAACGGGGTCCATAAATTATTTTCAAAGTAAATATTTTTTTAATGGGTCCGAAATCTTTTTCGATAAATAAAATATAGAGTTTTCTTATTTTTAACGGAGTCCACAGACCTATTTTGGATAAGACGGATCCGCCTATGTGATATTCTGGTTTATTTTTCTTATTTGTGTCACCCCTGTGTGATATTCTGGTTTTTTCAAAAAGAGCAATAACGTATATTTTTTAGAAAATTAGAATTTTATTTTTAGTATGGGAAAGGGATCAAAATGACACTATCTAGAAGATTTAAGGCAAATTGGAGGAAGAAAATTCTTATGGACATTTAGGACGATCTATATAAATTTCGGAAGAATTTCTCATTGATTTTCACTATGACTATTTTTACGCAAATCGGTTCTAGAAAATAAAAAGAAAAACTCATAAATCGCTTCTAAATCTCACAATTTCTGTGACGTACCATTTCAAAATATCGAGGCCGTATTCGGAATCGAACGCCCGAAACGTATGTAACTTTATTAAATTAACTTATATACGTAAGCCTCTTGAGCTAAATACAGAGTAAATTTTTGCGGAAGGAAAAGACTCGGGATAACATAAGGGATAGAATAGGAAATTCAATGTTGATCCGTTACAACATCAATTCAAAAGATAAGATATGTAAAACAACAAGAAGCCAATTTGTCACTCATCAACGAGCTCGTACACTTCTTCACCAGCATCACCTTTCGGTGTGTAAACAACGTAAGTACAATCCTACTTAGCAAAAGGTAGAAGAACCGAATCTATACAAGTTATATCACAAGAATAACAAGAAAACATGAAATTAAGTATGTTTCTCTCGCTTGCCACACTCCACTAGTCTCACTAGTTGACTCAACTCAAGTAGACATTTGTTACATGTTAAACCAAGGACACTTTGCCGGGTGAGAATACACCAAGACATATCCTCAACAACTCTAATGGACATGGTTGCTAAACATGTGGATTATTACGCGAGTCCGGTTTGATATCTGATTAGGTGGAGGCATAATAATACCGTGAAGCGATGTATAAACGTGCCTTACAGGGGAATAACATGTTTTAGCTTTTAGAGAAGTCACATATGTATTTAAGCGATTAATCTAACCACCTGAATTCATTACACGTAAAAAGGATTTTTAGGGACAACTAGACCTTAAACGGACTTTACACTGCACTACTTAGCACGTTGCATAGAAATATTAGAATCTAATCCAATAACCACGAGGCTAAGAAATAACCTTTAGGTGATCCCGAAATTCTTCCCGCGGAGGGTCTCCAGAAGGTGCTAAGACGAATACACTAGAAACCGAACCCTTAACTTTGTAATGTTACAAGTACGACATTGAACTCAAGTCAACATCTCGAAAGGGTAAGTTAGAGTGTTCCAATGCTCCCATTAATTAGACACGGCGCGGAGCCAAAGCCACTACAACACGTACACCTAACATTACAACACACCACATAAAGCTTTACACTAAGACATGCTTCGAAACAGGCTTAAAACATGATTTCTATGAAACTAGGCACTTTGACATGCGCTAAACAGGTTTGGTGCACGCTAAAGGCCAACAGTGGCATCATGTTCTATTCTGAAAGCATTGGTGCGCGCTGAACTGCTTTGGCGGGCGCTGAAAATCTCCGAATGCATCATGTCCAACACTGCTCAACTTTGGCGCGCGCTGAATGTTTCTAGCGCGTGCTAAACTTACATGAGCATCATGATCCTCACTGGTTCACTTTAGCATGCGCTAAGGAGGCCAAACACAAAACAACAAGCTACTGGAGTGGTTTGGCGCGCGCTAAAAGCTTCTAGCGTGCTAAACACCCAAGATCTACGAATTTGAACTTTTTCATCTCTCAAACAAACCCATTTTGATTCTAACACTTGAATCAACATTTTCAAAAAAATTCTATATGCTATATACTAGATTCAAAGCTTATAACAACCGTAGATTCGATGGAAAATCCCATTACCTTGAATCTTTTGCTTAAAAGATGATTTCATGATCATGGGCTCAAAACACCAAGAACACACACTAAGAGGTAGCTTGAAGATGCAACACCCAACTGAAAATTCTTGTACCTAAACATGGATTCAAGGTTCATACAACCATTTATGCTAATTGAATACAACCAAGAGCACATGCATCTTCTTAAAAGCAAAATTAGATCTAAAACCATGAAAAACCTTACATGGAGGAGAAAGAGAACTTTATACTTCCATGGATTCCTATTCACCCTCTTCTTCTTCTTCACCTTGGGGAGATGAATCTTCAAAACAAAGATGAGTTGTAAGAAATAGAGTTTTCCTCTTCAAGAACTCACCTTTTTCTCTCAAGCTTTCTTTTAGCTTTTCCCTCAACTTCTTGTGAGAACTTTACCAAATGAAAAACAATAAAAAGGTATTGGGGTGTTGGGCTTATTAGGTTTTTTTTTCCAATTTTTCCTTACACTTCACCCTTATTACTTTAATGCCCATACTTAATTCAAAAAGAAGAATAATATAATAATATGTATAATTATGAAAAGACGGCTTTGCCCTTTCATAGAAACACGGGGTATCACATCCTTCCCCCCTTAAGGAAGTTTCGTCCTAAAACTAGAACATACTTGGGAGATTGCGGAACTCTGAGAACTCTACAACCATGCAGCCTTCGACTTCCCAAGTCGCTTCTGATGGTGAATGGTTAATGTTAGGAAATCTATGCGGGAATGCAGCGGAATTTAAATATAATTTCCTTTTTACCAAGATCGACTTCATTTAACCAACAAGCATATAAGAAGTAGATGAAAGAACTACCTTGGATGAACAAAAACAAATCGTCGCTTTGTCTACGGTTGTAGTTTCTACACGAAACCGCACAAGTGTTTGGCCTCTACCATTGATCCACATGAACAACCCGCCGGAATCCACCATTGGATTGCTACCAGAAAAAGTCAGCTGCTAGGCCGCCTTTTTCTATCTCCCAAAACTCTCTCTCAAGAAGCTCTCATAAGTTTCTAGTAGAAAATAAGACTTGTAATTGTGATACAAAATAGCTTGACACCCACCTCATATTTATAGGTGATGTGAATCCCAAACTGATTGAGAAAAACTTCCTAATGGATAGAGGAGAAAGAAAACCTAATCCCAATAAAATAAAGAAAATATCTGGAATTGATTTATCTCATTAATATTCAATATCTCATATTAAATATTTTCAAGATATATATTGTCAATATCTAATATTGAATATATCTTTATTATATTACCATAAATATATATATCAATTACACATGTGTATATATCTCATATATATACTACACATATATCTATATATATTAACTAGTAACAAACCCGTGCTATGCACGGAGAAGTTATTTTCAACTTTTATAGGGCAAAATATCATGTTTATATAAGTATGCAACATGTTTGAGAAAACAAAACAAAAATGTTCAAAATTCATAAAAGTATAAATACATGTAAAGCATATTTGTCACTTGTTTCATTAGTCATCTGCCATTTTGCCACATCTCCATCCTTTACAAACGCATGTTACCGTTCAACCGGCCATTTGCTGAACAGTCCCCCATTATTATAATTTATGTTGTTCATGCTGCTTCAATAATGTTTTGAAAACCACGATGAACATACGTACTCCACCACTAAAATGTGTCAACTTAATACTCATATGCAACGTTGCAAACCTGTAAGTAAAAACAACATGAAGCTGAGAAGTTTGCTCAACAATCTTTTTTCTTTTCTTCGTTAACATTGTGCGCAATCTCAACGCATTTAGTTTGTTTGAGCATCATAAACAACTCAAGCTCAGCAAGAATAACTAAAAATGCAGACTTCCTATAAAATTAGAATTACTTTGTGAAAACAAATAATAGCTTAGGTTCCTGTTTCTGAGCTCCATGATATTCTAAATAAAATGGTGACTATGAACTATTTATACTTAGTTGTCTGAAGAAAAAAAAAAGATTTTTAAACCAAAAAGTATTGCCTATAAAAAATTCATTGATGGTTTGCAAAAACATCAACTCTTCTATCACCTTAAAGGGACAAAGCGTGATCTTATTTCGTTTGATTTTTATAAAACTCATTTGAAAGAGGATGTGTCCTCTTTTAAAAAAAAGGGAGAATGTGTAATGCAAAAATTATGGAAATATGGGGAAATGATATACCTTTTCTCTCCCATCAAAAAGTATTGAACGGTGTTATAGTGTCCCACATTAAGAACTTGCTATTGTATCACCTACCATATTAAAAGAAGAACTTCCCTCACCTCACAACCTAGGTTCAGGGGATGATGCCCCTCCTCTTATATGTGTTTGGGCCAATATTTTCTACATGGTATCAGAGCCACCAATTTATTGTGCAAGTGTTGGGTCTTTTTGTTGGCTTTAAGAGTGCCCAGACCCACACTTGAGGGAGCGTGTAAAGTGTCCCATATTGTATCACCCACCATTAAGAGATGAACTTCCCTCATCTCACAACTTAGGTTTAGGGAATGAGGCCCCTCCTCTTATATGGGGCCTAGATTTTCTACATGATATCAGAGTCACCCCTTTATTGTGCAAGTGTTGGGTCTCTTTGTTGGCCTTAAGAGTGCCCAAACCCACACTTGAGGGGGCGTTTTAAAGTGTCCCACATTGTGAACTTGTTATTGTATCACCCACCATATTAAAAGATGAATTTCCCTCACCCCACAACCTGGGTTTAGAGGATGAGGCCCCACCTCTTATATGGGGCCTAGATTTTCTACATGGTATCAGAGCCACCCATTTATTGTGCAAGTGTTGGGTCTCTTTGTTGGCTTTAAGAGTGCCTAGACCCACACTTGACGGGTATGTTAAAGTGTCCCACAATGGGAACTTGCTATTTTATCACCCATCATATTAAGAGATGGACTTCCATCATCTCACAACCTAGGTTTTGGGGATGAGGCCTCTCCTCTTATATGTGTTTGGGCCTTCTACAAACGGAGCGCTTTGAGTGCACTGTACTTTCTGTATGACACTCGAATTGATAAAATTGGAGTAGACAATAAAGTAGAAGTATATTAGCAACCTCACTTGTTATCACTATATTAAAAGAGAAAACACATTGTTAATTAAGTAGTTGTAAGCCGTGTACGTTAACTGCCATGATAAAGATGGAGCGATGCACTTCTAGGCCTTCATGCGACACGAAGGTTTCATCATTCTGCACACACAAAAAATGACAAAATTTGGATATCTATGAATGACTCACAGAAGAAAAAAAAAAAACCATTATCCAATTGCAGAAGAGGGCAAAAAGCATAGCCAATCACGATCTTCCTTTCCAGTTGGGCGGTGACGTTTAAAGAGCATGTACATTTGGACCTGAGATGGAAGGAGAGAAGAATTGGCATGGTGATTCACAAATCATGTTTGAAATTTTATAAAAATGTGTTCCGGTGTTTTTATGGAGAAGAAACGGAATATTGATTATATTGTATGACTGATGATTTCCATATTTTATAAACATGAGTTGTCCCGGCATCCATCCACATTCTTTTCTTAGATCAAATGTTGTTTAGTTGCAAGCCATAATTTTAACTCCGATCTAAAGGCGGAACTACCCCAAATTTTGAAAAATAAAATAAAATAAAATTATTTTTATTATTGTATTAATATTAATGTTAATATTAGTATGTAATGTGCCATCTTGTTAAATTAAATACTATATGTCGTAGCGGTTTAAAAACAACCTTTCTTTTAGTCTCAATAATCGTAGGATGTAGGTTCAAATCTTGCTATCAACATATTCTTCTGTTTGTAGGTACCATCTCGGAATCCGGAATTTTTTTTTCAGCTTTGCAGTTTATATACCAAGACTATCTTGGATTTTTTTTTTCTTTCAGGTTTGCAGTTTATATACCAAGACCCTTCCGGAAAAATTTCATGGTTTCGTCACTCATTTAAAACCATCATAAGCTTAAAGAGAAGCTGACACACCTAAAATATTTCTGTAATGCAAAGATTTAAGGCTGATTGAAACCCGATTTATACCTGATTTCCTCGTACAAATTACAGTGTGGTGCACATGAGGCTTAGAAACAACCACCCTATCCTGCATTTGGTATGCCCCTACCCAAACTTGACTGAAATCTCAATTCCACACAAAACAGGGTGTATAAACCAAAAAAAAAAAAAAACAAAAATTCCCTACAAATTTACCTTCATATCTTGGCAACATTTGTCATTTCCACCAAGATCCAAATACACACATTATGTCTGTATGGTTTCAAGGAAACAAATAAAGAATTTTACGGCAGCATTAAAGGAAAAGGTCACAATCAAGAGCAACTAAATAAATAAAGAAGTTTACGACATCCTAAATACAAAAAAAAAAATACACACGTATATCATCACTAAATAAAAAATAAAAAAAATGAAAATTTCATATTAAAAAAAATCATTAAATAGAACAAAAGAACAAAGAAGCAAAAAAGCATAACCAAAAGTTGTTGGAGAAGGAGAGGCGTAGTAAGGATAGAGCTGACACCGACAACTAATTCGTTGACGCGGTCAATTGAGATTTGAATTCAATGGCTAATATCCGTGTGAAAGTATTAAAGGCTTGAGCATTTAACATTCCTCTTGATCTCCCTCAAACGATTTTGGGAGTACGTATGGATGAGTTGGCTAGGATTCAAGTAGGATTTTGAGTTTGCTAATTGAGATGGTTAGGATTTGAATTTGAATGCAAAAAGATACATCGGCTGGAGTAGGATTTTTTTCCGGAACAAATTTTGTTGGGGTTCTGTTTGATAATAATAATAATAATAATAATCTATATATAATATATAGAGGAAGGGATTTAACCCGTTTAACCTCAATTACCCGACCCAAACCCGGATTTTCTGAATAGAAAAAAACCCTACTCCCCACGATCTAAAAACTTCTCCACACGATCCTCAACTCCTCCGTTGCAAACTTCACGGTCATACGCCTTCCAGTTTTGTACATCATCTAGACTTCACGCTCATCTTTGCCGGTGGGTTTCATTTCCACTTCCATTCCCATCAATTGTCCGGCTGATTCTTGATTTCTAGAGTTTTTGAATGATGAATTTTTTTTCATTCCATTTTTTGTGAGGCGAATTATGAAATCTTGATACCCAACGATGAAATCTTGATACCCGACTTTTTGTGTTGCTGGAAGGTATGATTCTTTCCGAATTGCCTTTACCAAAATTTTTCAAACCCTTCTTTATTAAACATTTCACCTTGATCCACACAAATTGGTGGTGTGAATTTCTTTTCTTAATTCGGATTCTATTGCTTATAATATGAAACTATCGTCATACTATAGTGTATTTATTTTTTTATGGTAGCATTTGATAATTTATTGGTGGTTTATGAATCAATGATGAAAACTAGAATATGTTTGTTTAAATTAGACTACAACCTTTTTTTTTTCATTTTTGGTTGGTAATTATGTTAAAAAAATACTATTTGGTGATTACCAGGAGGATCATCTGGAGGTTGCTAATACATCATCTAATCACGTTAAGTTACTCTCTGTCTTTATTTGCTACAATATCATGTTATATGTATGCTCAACCCCTTTTCAGTTCTCCACCATGGTTGTATTTGGGGTGCTCAATATTGTATTTCTCTGTGTTATTTTGCTCAATTTCTTCCTGCATAACGTCTACTGAGCCTTGCTCGAAGTAAATTTTGTGCTCTTCAATTCAGACTTCAATGCCTTCATTTAGAGAAAGGGACTTTGCATGACTTCATATTCTGTGCATCTTGACTTCCGCCACCGCTCTGTAGATTATGAATTATATGTTTCTTGCAAGTTGGCTTCATAGGATCAAATGGTGACGATATCCATATATAATATATAGCATAATGATGTTCTCCATTTCATTTTCTGATGAAAAAAAATAATGTTCAGTAGTATGTCATTGCTTTGTGTTTCCCATTTCTCACTATTTCTACATGAAACCATTTTTTTGTTAGTATTCATTCACCTTGCAGAGTAACAATGGAGATATGAATTAGAACAACAATAAAATTTCGGTAGGCCGGACTTTCTACATGCATTTGATTCTTTGGAATTTTATGATCATTATAGGTAATTTTTTATGCATCCCTATCTTAAGATTCTTTATTGAATGACGTTAAATGTCTTCACTTATTGACCAACAACATCTATTCTCCAAGATTATTTGGTCTAATTTGAAAATGAGTCACTTTTACTGATTCAATGTTAAGGAGGCTTACGAAACTCTTTCTGATTCACAATCCAAAGATGTCTACGATTTGAATTTGACCTCTGGATGACAACGATCAGGCTCTGAAGAGGCATTGCACCTTTTTTTAACACTCGAAGAGGTGTTTGTGTTTTTGTAATGGGTGATTGGTTGTAGCAATATCAATGTCTATATATATATATGTCAGTTTTGTTAATAGTGGTGGTTGTTTCTTTTCTTTTGATTTCAAACAGAGTTGGAAGGAGGAAGAGAGATTATGGTGGCAAAGTCAATTGGATGAACTAAAGCGGAGGGGGAGGACGGAGGCAAAACACTCCGCCGAAACCGTCGTGAGGTACTGTGATGCACTGATGCACTCAAGTCCGAAGAAGCGGTAGACCCAAGTTTAGACGTAAAAGTTTGAGACATGGTCTATGAGCGCCGTCAGGTACTGTGATGCATTTCATGAGATTGCAGTTCGACAATCATAAAGGACAACAACAAAAAAGTAAAACAAAAAAAACAAAAAAAAAACTTGGTTACAAGTGCTATATACTGAATATTCGCGTTCTTTGCGACCTCCAATGCAAAACTTTTTTCTTTTTCTTTACATTTTTTGAACCAATATTGTGTTCAACAATTACCTTTATATATACACATATATGTGTAAAACAATGGCCTTTATTTATCATTGTTTCTTGATGAAATTGTTCTCTACGGGCACCTGGCTAGATCTCTTTGTGCAAACAGCAACCGACTTAACAACATTAATCAATTTCTGTTGTTGTACTTTCATTTATCATTTGCATTCTGTTGACTTTTTTTTGGTGGTTTGATTATCTAAACAAGCGAGATTTCACTTTAATATCCAATGGACATGTGAAGCGCGAAGAAGTTGAAGACAAGGTGGATTGCTTGAAATGTCGCAACTATAAATTTTCATTTTGCTTTTCTGAGTTTCACAATTTTTGATTGGATACAAGTGTGGAAATCCTGATTTGACTGCACCTTCTACCTCGCGCCGCTCATTTGACTGCACGTTCTACCGTTGCTCCATCTACGATGATAAGGTTCAAGTTGTATGTGAGACATACAAGGTACGTGTCTAGCTTTGTCACATTATCTGTACAATGAACTCTATTTCCTTCCTTACAGATGCTTTTGTTATGAATTATAAGGTGGTCGTCAATGTCCCATTTTTATGCTTTACCTAATTTTTAGGATTTTGGTTTGTAGGAGGGGAATTATGAGAATAAACTTGGTTGAATTTGTGTTTGTGAAAAAGGGAGGATGATTTAAAAAATTTAATCTATCGCTTTCGTTTTATGCTAATGACGTCCCTATTACCGTTGCTCCGTCAGGTTTTCGCCCATTGCTTTGACATTCTCCATGCTCCTTATTCCTTCCATGATTAAACCATTATCCTCATGATGCAAGCCTCAATTTGTTATTCTCTTTTTTCAGCTTTCAACAATGATTTTAATTCTTTTTTTCATTTGGTTTACTAATCATTTTATGGGATTTATCTTTTTGAATACAGGAAGATGGGTTACTATCTTACTTTCTTACAGGTGTCAATCATTGTTTGCGCTTGGATATGGAAACTACTAGCTTGATTTATGATATGGATAACATTTTTTCTCTTTGGGAATTGGGAAGAATGACATTACGAGCCTCTTTGTTTTCACGTGTTATGGTCTATCAAATTAGCATATTAAAAGGTTTTTCCAAGGTGAATATTTCAGCTGCGTCATATTTTTTTTCTTTCTTTTTGCAGACAAATTGGGTATAACAACAACAAATTGAAAGGTATGATATTCCGTATGATGATACTTTAAAATTTCATCATTTCCCTTCTTAAAAAACAGAGCATGCATGCCATGTTTTTTTTTATAGAAAGACCGGCACAATTCGTTTGGAGAATCGGAGTTGATTATGTGCAGTTGATGTCATATGTTGTTCTTCGTCGATATTCCTAATTGCTTTCACCTTCATTTTTCATGGTGACAAGAAGGTAAAACATTCCCTGTGTTTTTCGCATCTATGTTCACCTTTTTTGTGTTATCACTCATATCATCTCATTGCCCCTTTTTTTTTTCAGAATCTGAATAAATATATGGAAAATGAAAGAAAGCATTGCGGAAGGCCAAATTCTTTTTGTAAGTTGAGTATATCTTATATTACTTTTTTTCTTCCGCCTCATTAACATTTGCCACCTTAATTGACATCGGAATTCTAATTCACATAATGGATTCTCAGTTAATAATTCACGTGATTGGATCTGGTCATGATTCATTTTAGAGGGGTAAAAGTGCTCTTCAAAATTGCATGCATCTTGGACTTTGTTTGGACAGAATGGTACACATTTCGTGTATCAACTTTTATGTCCGTTTAATTACGTTTGAGAATCATGAATATGAGTCTTTAAAATACCTTTTTTTTGTGTGTTGTGTATTTCTGATCCCAGTTGTCTTGGATTTTTTTGAACTTGCTTTTGTTATTTATTTTAGAGAAATTATTCATTGCGATATATATTGTTGATATATTTTCTGTGCTTATTTCCTGCTGTTTATTTCTATCATTTTTATACATTTTTGGCTTGTGCAATAAAATCATTCCATACAAATTAGTGTCCTTCATTGATACAAAATATTCATAAATTATATTACATTTTGAAAAATAACTATATTCAAACATGTCAATTAATACGAGATATTATTAGATTATGTCATCATTTACGAATTAGCCACATCATTTAATGCTAAGGTTGGGTAGGTGGGGTGGTGGGTAGGGTAGGTAGGGGTGGTGGTGGGTAAGGGTAAGGTAAGGGGTGGGTAAGGTATGGTAAGGTAGGTAAGGTAGGGTAGGGTAGGGTAGGGGTAAGGGGTAAGATAAGGTAGGGTGGTGTGGTGGATAAGATAGGGTAGAGTGGAATGGTGGGTAAGATAGGGTAGAGTGGAATGGTGGGTAGGGTAGGGTAGGGGTGGGTAGAGTATGATAAGGTAGAGTGAAGTGGTGGGTAAGGTAGGGTTGGTAAGGTATGGTAGGGTAGAGTAGGGTAGGATAGGTTGGGGTAGTGAGTAAGGTAAGGTATGGTGGTGTGGTGGGTAATATATGGTAGAGTGGAAAGATGGATATGGTAAAGTGGGTTGGGTGGTGAGTAGGGTACGGTGGGGTGGTGGGTAGTACATATTATGCATATTAATTGAATGTAATCACATTGTCATATATGTATAAGTGCGCATGCGCGGGTTATTATCTAATATATATATATATATATATATATATATATATATATATATATATATATATATTTCAAAGGGTAATTTAATCCGATTACCCTCCAAACCTACAAATGACCCAGTAAACTAAAAAAAAAACTATAAAATCTATTAAAAATCTCGCAAAAAATGAAGGAAAGAAAAAAAATGTGTCCCACAAATCCACAACTCCCAAAGTTTATGAACAATTAGCTGATTTTGACGCTCAATGCTTATTCGATCAAAGGTATGCTACCCAAAACACTGTCTACTGTTTTATGTAAACTTTTACTTGAATTATTCTTCTCATCAATTAATTGTTTTCCATTTTCATCAGCGGTCAGCACTCTATGGGTGAACCATTTAAAAATATAATTTTGTTATGCGATGATTATGGAAAAATAGTAATAACTTCTTATATTTTCTCAATTTTTTCTATGATATGTTTTCTCTATGATAAGTCACCGGCGCCGGAAGCGGCGATGAAGATTGAAAGGCAAGTGCAGAGGATTTTCTAGAGAGGGAAGAAAGAGGGAGAAAGGAGAAAGCTCTTATTCTCTCATTGTTATAGCTTAAATTGAATTTCCATTGTCATCTTATAATTTTTTTGAAAGTTGCTTAAAGAAACCGTTTAACTGATCTGATTACCAAAATAACATTACAAATGATCAATATTGTTCATCAAATGAAGGTTGAACACAGTTGCGGCTACATTGATCGGATAGATCCCCGGATGTGTCCAAGATCCATGAAGGTTATACTTGAGCTTTTGGAAGAGATGTAATGCCTTGGAGGTTGAAATAAAAATTAAAGTTGAAATCAGTTGAAATCTACAGTGCTATTGATGGTGTTGTCATGGATCAATTCCATTTTGGTTAATTAAGCCTCTCCTTTTTTCTGGAGCCATTTTGATGTGGCATTATCACTACTCAATTCATATAGGGGTGGGAAAGACACCCTACTACGGATCAGAGACTTCAGGTAAGTGCTGAAATAAAATTAAGGCAAGAGAACTTGCAAAAATTTGCATATATTAAAACATTGTACATGAAAAATTGGAAGCTTTTCTCCAAAGTCTACAGGACCGACTCCAAAGTTTGAGCTCCGTAGATCGGACTCGAAAGCTTCAGCTCCGCAGGGCGGACCCGAAAAGTTTGCTTAAGTCTGCAGGATGGACATCCACTTTCAGAACTCCGCAGATCGGACTCAACAAAGTTTGCAGGTCAAACTCATCGAATTGAACACAGCAGATCGAACTCACCAAGTTTGCAGGACAAACTCACCCAGTCAGCAGGACGGACAAAAGTATGAGCTCTCTAGCTCATCCTCCGTAAAGTTTGTAGACCAAACTTCCTTAGTTCGTAGACGAACTCAAACCGAGCTCCGCAGGTCGGACTCGTCATAAAACCAGTCCGCAGGACGGACTCGAGCAATAAATAGCAGGACGGATCCAAATTTCAGAGCTTTGCAGGCCAGGCTCATTAAGTTTGTGGGACAAATTTAGGTCACAGATGAACTCCTCAAAAAAAAAGTCCGCAGGCGGATTTAAATTCAGAGCACTGGATGTCAGGCTCAATGCGTTTGCAAAGCTGAGCTCCGCAGGTCGGACTAACTCTAAGCAGCCAGTTTACAGGTCAGACTCGCGCAAGTCTGCATGTCGGATAAGTTTTTTAGGATCCATTTGTCAGGCTCGCTAACTTTGCAAAGTAAATTTCCTGTCCCTAAAGGGAACCGAGTTGAGCTCCGCAGTCGTGCTCGTAAAAAAGACAACGAAGCAGAAACGAAATGCAATTTCAAAAACCTAAGAAGCATTAAGGTCTACTTTCTGCCCAGACTCTGTAGCAGGAGTAAAATTCTCCACAGAAGCATTGACCTGGAGCAGCTCGGCAGGAGCCGTTGAAGCAGAAGCAACAGCCGCAGAAGACACTAAATAAGGAGCTGCAACAACATTCTCAAAAACCGTTCCACTTCAGAAAACGTGGGCACGAATGACAGCGTCATCACAGTAACTATGCCACATGGCATTGAAGACCATTGTAAAATTCTACAAATCTAGATGGCAGTGACCGAACAACACCTCTAACAGATCCAACCTCACAACGAGTAGTTCAGCCAGATCTGGAGGGCTTATGATGAGGGTTGAAGTGAACCTCAGCACGTGTCATCTCTTAATTGATCAAACATTAAATGAAGACATAAAAACTATAACATTAAGGGCTAGGAGCCCCCACTTCACGCCTAAGGGCAGATCTGAACCCCAGCTGGGAGATCGGTCCTACTTCCCCGACCACCGCAGGTCGGCTAGGTCACAACGGAGATGGGCCAGTGCAGTTTGGGCCGAGACGGTCTGGGAGGCTCGACGCAGGTCGGCCGGAGCTTCCTTTATATGATAATTAGCCCATGTGCTTATGAGATAAATATGGGAAGATCCTAAAGATCCTTTACCCATTAAGACTCTGAATTTACTCGTGATTATCCATAGGGTTGTTTATATAAGGGGCGTCTCACCCCTTTCCTTGTTCTACAATGATTTGTATTCTTATTCCCTAAGGATAATCACGAGTAAATTCCTATAATTTAGGGATAATTATGGATATATTTCATATAAAAATCAGAGTATTAATGGGTAAAGGATCCTTAGGATCTTCCTATAATTATCTCATAAGCACATGGGCTAATTATCATATAAAGGAGGCTCTGGCCGACCTGCGTCGAGCCTCCCAGACCGTCTCGGCCCGAACTGCGTTGTCCCATCTCTGTTGTGACCTAGCCGACCTGCGGTGGTTGGAGGAGTGAGACCGATCTCCCACCTGGGGTTTGGATCTGTCCTTAGGCGTGAAGTGGGGCTCCTGGCCCTTAACGTTATAGTTTTTATGTCATCATTTAATATTTGATCAATTAAGAGATGACACGTGGGGAAGCTCACTTCGACCCTCATCAAAAACTATTTATATGTGTCAATCTAAATTGGAAGCAAATTTGTTTTAGGCATCGAAAAGATTCTTAAGAAAAATCAGTGTTTTTTCTTAAATTTGAGAAATGACTATTATTGGCTCTGGAAATATGTTTTTCTAATCCCTTTTCAAAAATTGCTTTATTTTTTTTTATAAGAATGCTTCAGATTAAATGGAGAGGATGTATCTCATTTGCAATGTATTGTAATTGTTTGAATACATTGTTGAAAATGATTATTTTTATTCACTTTATACTCACTACTAAAGCGAATATCAAAGGTAACTAGAGTTTGAGACCGTGGATGTAGGGAGTTTGTTGTTGGACTAGGAGTAACCAATATTTATTGTGCTGGTACATTTTCCCTCAATGCTAAAAGGTGATGGCCTAAGTTCAAGTGAATGTTACAACATGCTGCACAGTTTGTTTCATATTAAATATCCTCATCTTTTCATGATAGTGTGTATTTGTACAATTTTCTCAAGTGGTGTGTTCATTTTCTACAGCTCGTTGTATATGAACATTGTAATAGTATGAACATTTTGAATTATTCACATTACCATGATTGTTTGTTTTTTTTTTCCTTCAAAAAATTCATTCTTTTTATTTAATGGATTAATAAGGAGTTTGGTCACATTTGTTGACATGTTAACTATTCGCGGTTGATCCTACATGTTTCACTGAAGCAAATTTACAAAGAAGGATGGTCTGTGCATGTTAGCATAAGATTTTCCGCTAATCAATTTTAAGTGATTTATCTTTCATTAGTGGCAATCAATTTGACTATAAAGTTGTTTTTTTTTAAATGTCTTGTTTGTGCTACTGCCCTTTGTCCCCCATGATCCATTTTTGTGGGTATTCCAATTATAGGCTCTACATTAGCTTCATAAAAAAAATGTAATTACCGTATTTAGATGTGTAACTTCATTTTGTGTGTCTGACATACATTTGGTTACATTCATGGTAATATTATTCAGACTTGCAAGTGCGATTTCCTCCAATGCACCACTCTTATTTTTACTGGTCCTGGCCATGGGGAAGGCAAAAAAAGTTTTGCAATGGTTGTTGCGTCTTTGAATTCGGATTGGATAGTAACTTGATCATGAACTTTCAATTGGACAACCGGAAAAGAAAGAAGAAAAAAAACAGTCCTTCATAAGATACTCATAGTGTGTGACATGTGGCCATTATATTTTGTAGTAGTGATACATCTATTACATAACATGTAACTGAATGTTTCAGTATATAGTTTTTAGCCATGCATTATGATGGACTTATATCAATCAATGAGTTATATCAATCAATGAGTTGTAAACTTTAGTCAGGAGCTTAAAAAATATGCAGTGAAACATGTTGTGCCAAGTTGGGTAGTGCAGATAGCATTTTCATATACATTTCAAGGGAATAACTAGCAATGTGATTAAGTAGGTTAAATTTTCGATACTCTGGAACATTAGTGGTCCTTTTATTCATGTATTTTATTGAATTTTTTTTGGACAAAAGAATATTCATGTTTGTTAATTGTCATCCTAATGATTTTATAGCATGATGATAAACATGTTTGATAATGACTATAATATTGTAATATTCCTTAATTTTGTAAATTATTTAATTCCTTGGTATTTTTACATTTTTAGACATCCCCATACATATTTACTACAAAGTCTCCAGAAACTTTTAAAGAAACATCTTTATTCCTATTAAATTCTAAAAGAACATATTACATGTTGCATAAGTCACACATTGCGTATACAATACCTGTATGAATTTCACTTATATGTTTCGTAATATGATTTTTTAAATGAAATTTAATACATGATTTAACTCCCCGTGCATTGCACGGGTTTGGGGCTAGTATAATTATATATATAACATACGTATAAAAATTGACTAGTGGAGTTTACCAAAGTTGTATAATAATTAAATTAAGTATAAAAAATGTATAACAAGTAAAAAAAGAATAAAGTTAACAATTTTTCGGTTCGGTTATAACGGTTCGGTTTTGTATTCGGTTTCGGTTACCGGTTCGGTTACGGTCAATTTTTAGCCAAAACCATAGTCGAACCGAAATTTTCGGTTTTGTCACAATCCGAACTGAAAACGAACTGTTGGTGAACAATAACTGAACCGAATCACTACAATTCGGTTCGGTTTTTAGATTATCCGTTTCCGTGTACACCCTGGTGTACAACCCTAATAATAATAATAATAATAATAATAATAATAATAATAATAATAGTAAGTAATAATAATAATTATAATAATAATAATAATTTGCAAAGTGGGTATTTATGTTCTTAAATATTATACGATGTGATAATATATTGTCTTTTGAAAGGACGGATGATGTATTGTCCCAAAATATAAGCATTTTGGATGTTTTTACACAAATTAAGAAAGTTGTTGAATGTCATAAATTTGAAGGTTAAAAGTCTAAAATGCCCTTCGTGAAAAAAATGTCTAAAATGCCCACTGACTATCATTAATGCAATAGTTGTTAAGTAATGAAAAGTTGTTAGATTGATAATAAATTAGGCGTAAAATGAAAAAAGGAGTAATACATGTTGTATTGGTAATGTAGAATGACTTATATTGTGGGAAAAATCTAAAGAGATAGAATGACTTATTTTTGGGACAGAGGTAGTAGTAATTAAGTATAATGTATAGTTGTGTCGTGTTATTTCTCTTTTAGAAAATATAAATATATGATTTGGCAGACAATGAATTTTGTGGCTTATGTTATTTTGATGCTTATATTGAATTGTAGAATTTCTAATGAACTTAAATAAGATGAAAAAAATATGACAAAGCCATGAATAAGTTTTTAATTCATTTAGTTTCTGCCCCGGATGAATTCATGAAAAGATTATGTACGGGACCGTTGGAAACATAGAATTGGCCTTGTGCTTTGATGAGTTAGAACTATCATTGGCTGTGTATGTGCTAAGTATAGGATAGAGTTTAATGGTCTAAAACGAGTGAGTAGAGATGTCAGTAGAGCCTTTCTTGAAATTACTTATGTGGGAAGCTAATGATTAATAACATACATAATTGCCTAGATAAAAGTATAAACATTATGATAATTCTTGGTAAGGTATTTGGAAATTTCGTAATGTGCTGTATCGTTGGTCAAAGTGGACAATGTCCGCTGAACATACAAACTAACGGGACTAGCCCGGGACTATAAACCGGTTCTCTAACAGGTTGCACCTATGATGAGTTCTTGGTGCTCCTAGACCAAGCGTGGTGCCCTTAAATGCATTATGTAACAAAGATAATCTAAGCTAGAAACAAACTAGGAATCTCACAACATGTTATGTGTTGTTGTTTATGCATTTGATGCACAAGACAGATTGCTCAAACAAGAATGCCTAAGACATGAAGCTAGGACATGTGCTGATCAATGAACCAAATGCCATTGAGGCATTTGGTTGAACACTTGGACACAAAAGCAGTTGAAGTTAGTTGAGGATTGTTGGAGTATAATTAACTACTTTTACAGTTTATATATGATGTAAATTACATATTAGAATCATCAATTGTATCAATGAAATGAATAAACACTTTTTCTTCTAGTTTTCCCGCTTCTATTGAAATTTGAATTTGCTTTCTTCATTCTCGGTTCATTTTGGCTTTAATGGAGTTTTGCAACATGGTATTAGAGGACTCTAATTTCAGCTGTTGATTCACAAGTTATATAACTTGTATTTTTTTAATTTTTTTGCGGTGTGGAGCTGCAAATTTTCTTTTTTTTTTCTTTCTTTCTGTGTTTTCAACTTTTCTTGGCTATGGCATGAATTGCAGGAGAAGGAACTATCAATCCTTATCACATTCATCCTGGAGAGAATCCGTCTGTTCTGATAGTGCAACTGGTTCTTAAAGGAGTAGAGAATTATCATTGCTGGAAGAGAGAAATTTCTATGGTCTTATCCATGAAAGGCAAGTTAAAGTTTGTGGATGGTACATTGCCTAATCTTGAAGAGACTGATAAGCAGTTTGAAGTGTGGTTCCAGTGCAATGACGTGGTGTCTACCTGGCTTGTTAATTCTGTAGATCTTTCCATTTATCAAAGTATATTCTGGTTATCCATAGCTAGGGAAATCTGGCTGGATCTTGATCACAAATTTGGGATAGTAAATGCATACAGATCTCTAATCTTCAAGCCAAAATTTATGCCACCAATCAAGGTACAATATATGTGACTCAGTATTTTAAAAAGCTTAAGAGTTTATAGGACCAGTTATTGATTTTGAAACCCACTTCACCCTGTACTTGTGCTGCTCTACCCATTTATCGAGAACAAAATGAAATTGATCAAGTTATCATGTTTCTCGAGGGATTAAATACTGTTTTTAACAATATTAGATCTCAGGTTTTAATGGCTAAACCTATCATTGATATTTGCACAGTGTTTAATATGGCCTTACAACATGAAAGAAAACTCAATTATTTAGCAATGAGTATTCATTAAGAAGTTTTGAGTGCTAGAACATCTGGTGTTAGGCAAAATTCCTAAGATTCTGTGTTTTTGTTGGCTCAAACTAATGGTGGTTACGGTAGAGGTGGAGGCAAGGGATCTGGTAGAGGTTTTGGTGGTAATTCTAAGAACAACAATGTACTTATTGTGGATAAGAGAGGGTCATACAATTGACAAGTGTTATAAAAAGTATGGATACCCTAATGGATCCAAAGGCAGGGGTAGAGGTCAAGCCAATCATGTAAGTATAGACTAAGTTTATGTCCCTGCTGATGTGGATTCTCAAGATTCTGGTCAAGACATTCAAGAAACACAGAGATCAGAAGCCTCACAGTTTATTGCTAACACTATGTCTAGATCCCAATATGAACATATCATGGATATGCTGAGGAATGTTTAGATATCTAATCCTATTCCAAATCAAGCAGTGGCTGTTACTGCTAATGTTCATACCACCTCCAATACTTTAGGTACTATCTATGACTAGATAGTAGATTCATGGGCAATAGATCATGTGATTTACACATTATCACTAATGATTAATGATAGATCTGTTAATGGTCTTATAGCCACTTTTCCCACTGGTCCACATGCTAAAGTCACATACATAGGGCAGGTCCAAATAAACAACAATTTGATAGATAATGTTCTGTGCCATAATTCACTTATAAACTTTTGTCTGTCAGAGGTCTAACACATGGAAATAGATATTCTTTGTCTTTTTGTTCTCATGGTTGTGTTGTGTAGGACCATACACTGAAGAAAATGATTGGTTCAACTAGTTTTTACAACAGCTCTATATTTTGAAGGCAGATTCTGATCTTTCTTGTCATGTTACTTACAATACAGATAATATATCGGTTGATTGTGCTTCTACTGGTTTTCCAAATTCTCTGTTATAGAATTATAGACTAGGCCACCCTTCCCAACAAAGACTTAGTGTGTTACATAAATATGTACATGTTATTTTAGGTCATTTAGATACTTGTTGTCATGTGTGTCCTCTTTCTAAACAAAAGAGACCTAGTTTCCCTCATGGCATTTTTATTGCTTCAAATGTGTTTGATTTGTTACATGTAGACATATGGGGTCCAAACAAATATTGTACTTACAATGGTGAATGCAACCTTTTGACTATTGTAGATGATTGTTCTAGATTTCTTTGGGTACATTGGTGAAACATAAATCTGAAACTAGACCATTATTGCAATAGTTTTGTAACATGATCACCACACAATTTAATAAAAGTATCACGGTCGTCAGGACTGACAATGGCCTTGAGTTCAAAATGGATGTTTTTATGCTAAAAAAGGCATCATACATGAAACTTCTTGTGTCTACACTCCACAACAAAATGGTGTAGTAGAAAGAAAGCATCAACACTTATTAAATGTGTCCAGGGAACTTAGATTCCAATCTGGACTTGACATGATATACTGGGGATTCTGTGTTAAGCATGTTTCAATGCTAATCAATATCACACCTACACCTTTTCTTAAAAAGCAAACATCTTATTCTGTTCTTTATCATAAACAGCATTCGTATTCTGATTTAAGAGTATTTGGTTGCTTAGCATATGCAAGTACTATTGCACAGGGAAAAGGGAAATTCGATAGCAGAAGTAGACAATGTGTGTACCTGGGTAATCCTCTTCATACTAAAGGTTACATATTGCTTGATCTCAAAACAATGTAGTTTCTTATCTTTACAGATGTCTTATTTCATGAAAATTCACTTCCATACCTTACTAATACATCTTGGACTAATGATCAGTTTGTCTTTTCGTTCCTACTTTTCAAAGCATTAATTTTGATATTTTAGGGCAAGATATTGGTGTTCCACACTCTTCCCCACATATTGCTGATCAAGGTCACATTCATAATGATAATTCAGAAGAGGAAGACTTACCTCAGTCTAGTGACATTCAAACCTTAAGAAGATCCACTAGAGAAAGGAGATTGCCTGCACATCTTTAGGATTATCACATCAGATTAGCAACTGCTATCACTACACCTCATACTTTGGACAAAGTGGTCCTTACAAAAATTTGTCAAACAATTACAAGGCTTTTTCCTGCATTATAGCGATTGAAAAAGAGCCTAGTTATTATCTACAAGCATCTAAAGATCCAAATTGCCAGAAATCCGTGAAAGAAGAGTTACAAGCATTACACAAGACAAAAACCTGGTCACTTGTCCCATTACCTACAGGAAAGAAACCCATTGGCTGTAAATGGGTGTTTAGAAATAAAAGGAAAGCTAATGGCACCGTGGACAGATATAAAGAGAGATTAGTAGCAAAAGGCTACACACAAACAGAAGGTATAGATTTCCTTGAAACATTATCTCATGTTGCCAAGATGCCAACCATCAGATTGTTTTTAAGTCTAGCAGCAATGAACAAATGGAATATGCACCAAATGGATGTCAATACTGCATTTTTACATAGTGATCTTGATGAAGATGTCTAAATGATTCCCCCACCTGGCTTATATACTTCACATACCAATCAAGTATGCATGTTAACTAAATCTCTCTATGGTCTCAGACAGGCGAGTAGGCAATGGAATGCCAAACTAATAGATGCATTACTTGCAGCAGGTTACATTCAATCTAAGCATGATCATTGTCTTTTACAAAAGGGCAAGGCTCAAATTCCATTACATTCTATGTTTATGTGGATGATATAGTGGTAGGAAGTATTAGTACGCTAGAAATCCAGATTCTTGATGATCTTTTACATTAAGCATTTACAATCAAGGATCTGGGAACCTTGAAGTATTGCCTGGGCTATGAAATTGCAAGATATGAGGATGGGATTGTAATGAATTAGAGGAAATACTGTCTAGACTTACTAAACCTTCTAATGTTCCCATGGATCCAAAGGTCAAACTTGAACCTAAGGATTCACCTTTTCTTACAGACAATCAGTATTACAGATGCCTTGTGGGGAAATTACTTTATCTTAGCAATATCAGACCTGATATTTCTTTTCCAGTCCAACAAATTAGTCAATTCTTGGATGCTCCCACATAAAATCACTTGGCTGCTGCTCACAAACTTCTCAAGTTTCTCAAAGCAGCTCCCGGTCAAGGTTTATTCTCTCCATCCACTGGCGCACCTGTTCTAAATGCTTTTAATGATTCTGATTGGGAAGGATGCACATAAACAAGAAGGTATGTGATTGGGTACACAGTATTCTGAGGAGATTCTTTGATTTCTTGGAAGCGCAAGAAACAAACAACTGTTAGCAGGAGCAGCTCAGAAGCAAGTTGCAAGCTGTACTTTGACCCAAAGCACAACTTGAGGGGGGATGTTGTAGCTTATGCATTTGATGCACAAGGAAGATTTCTCAAACAAGAATGCCCAAGACATGAAGCCAGGACATGTGCTGATTAGTGAACCAAATGCCATTGAGGCATTTGGTCGAACACTTGGACACAAAAGCAGTTGAAGTTAGTTGAGGATTGTTGGAGCAAATATAACCGATTAGGAGTATAATTAACTACTTTTACAGTATATATATGATGTAAATTACAGATTAGAATCATCAATTGTACATTCAATCAATGAAATTAATAAACACTTTTTCTTCTAGTTTTCCCGCTTCTATTGAAATTCTAATTTACTTTCTTCTTTCTTGCTTCGTTTTTGGCTTTAATAGAGTTTTGCGACATTATGAGCATGAAGCGACCCTTAGAAGTTGTGTTTTTACATAAGGATAACCTTTAATAACGTCATTGAATTACTTTCCTTCAATTATAAAACTCGTTATACAATAGTTTCGACCTCTTGCGAAGTACGCTATGTACTTGCCCCTTTGGCATTTTTGTATGTTTCCTTTCCCGAGAAGATTTGCAGAATGACGATGATGCTTTTGAGGAAATTGAATGAACAATTAAACTAAATAAATTAGAGAGGAGCAATTTTGAGGAAATCGAATGAGTTATATTATGGTTGAAGATCTAAATATGCTTTTATTTCTGTTGTTTATTTAATGAGACTTGTACTTGTGTTGAAGACCTGTTGCACTTATTTGGTTTTGTTTTTAAGACTTATGTTGTAAGATAATTCCCCGTTGGTTTGTACTACATCCGTCCCAAAATAAAAGTCATTTTGGGTGTTTCATGTAGATTAAGAAAGTGGTTGAATAACATAAATTTCATATAGAAATGACTAAAATATCCTTTGACTATCATTAATGAAATGGTTATAAAGTATTGAAAAGTAGTTGGCTTGTTAATAATTTTGGGGTAAGATAGTGAAAATAGTAATAAATGTTTCATTGATAATGTAGAATGACTTATATTTTGGGACAAACAAATAAAGGTGGGGTGACTTATATTTTGGGACGGAGGTAGTAAGATTTTGCGTTGGATTTCGTACGTTGTAAGATTTTTTTATTTCACTAGTGGACAACATTGATTCTCGTTTTTTTAGATCCTTGTATGGTTTACCCGAGTTTTTTTATCTTTCACGTTGCTTACTCGTGATACAATGACGTATGACCAGGGGCGGAACTATGTGGTTGTTGGGGTGGTCTCAAGCCCACCCCAAAAAAAAAAAAAAGAATATGTGTGGTAATACGCACGTATAAAGACCAAACCGATAAATATAAAATAACCAAGTAGTAAATTCCCTGCTCCGCCACGCGTCGACTTACGTATAATGTTAAATATATTTAATGTTATACGTGTCAGACGTTTATTTCCTGATAGAGACTCGGTATCCGAAAACGGGACGTCAATATAGGATTTATCAACTGAAACTGCCAACGGCTTTGTGTATAACGGTATATGTGGAATATACCGTCAGAAAAAGTGCAACTCGGAAGATATCTCCATGGTGGAATATACAATTTTTTTTAAAAGGAATATACCTTTCTAGAAGCCAACCATTCTACATCTTTCGCTCACATGATTCATGTAGATAATAACATTTTCTAGAATGTTTATGAATAATAAGGAAAGGTAAATCTGAAGAATGTTTATATAGACATTAAGTAAACTTTTTCTATTAAACTATCATTATTGAATGTTTATACACACTTCTAATAATTTGTTTATAGTCTTAGACTTTTAGTAATAATTTTATTATAGACATCTGATCTCCCTTTTCGTGGATATTTTGCTCTCCATTCTCATTGAGTTTTACCCTCCCAATTTTTATTCTTTTTCAAGTCATATTTCAAAGTCTTCATCCTCCTATTTCTTCTCCTCTGCCGTTCTCTTCATCTGATCCGCTTCTATTTGGTTCTCTGTTTACTTGTTTCTTGTGACGCATCGTTTACAGACACCGAGTCTTTATCCGAAAATAAACGCCGATATGTATATAACTTACATTTATTTCAAATTATATACGTAAGCCTTACAAATACGTCATCAGAGTACAATTACGGAAACTAAAACGACTTGGAAAAACATACATAGCTAAGGGTAGAATAGAAAAACCAAATGTCGATTCCATTACAACTTTTAAAGTCATCCAAAGCTTTACAAGGTTCAAAAGCTTTACAAAACGAGATAGCTTATACTATAACCTAATTGAAATAGACGTCATCGTAACATGCATCACCTTTTCGGGGTGGGAACAATATAACGAAGAAGTAAGTACATACATACATAGTAAATGGTAGAACCACCGTGGTTAGCAACAATAACAATAACAACAATAATAACAATCAGCCACGTAAAGATTACTTACTACCAAGTATGTATAAAGACACACTCCCCTCTACTAGTCCAACTAGCAAAACTCAACAAAGAAATGGATGAGTTGCATACAAGTCCAATGACACTTTGCATGGTGAAGACTGCACCACGACATATTCAGCCCCTCAAAAAGGCAAGGGTCCGACCCAAGTGAAGTCCAAGGCTCTGAGTCTAATCGACCTTGGGGCGTCAGATCTCCTGGTTGCGATATTAAACGTGCCTCACCAAGGACAAATGCAGTTAATATTTTAGACTTTCAACTATGTTCAAGCGTAGTTAAACTAACCACCTAAGTTTATTACACATAAAAGGCGTCTTAGGGACATCTAGCTTTAGACCATTCTACATTAAGCTAGATATCACATAGCACAGAAAGAGTCGGCTACTAAGCACAACTCTCCACATAGCTACGAGTTGTCTTACGGTGATCCCGTGTTTTCCCTGCAGAGGGTTTCTACACAGTGTTGTGCCAAATACACCAGAAACCATACCCCAAAACAGTGGCGGACCCAGGAAAATTTTCCAGTGGAGGCCAAATTAAAAAAATAACGTGAAAAAAAAAACTCAAAAGCCAAGATTTGAACCTGTAACCTATGGATATGTAATAAAGCTTCTAACCAATTGAGCTAAATAAATATTTACACTATATATTGTCTGAAATAATATACATACACAACTTTAATATTACTAAAGGGGTATAATAGTAACTTCTTCCGAAAATTGAAGTGGGGTCCATGCACCCCACCCCTATAAGGCTGGGTCCGCCCCTGCCCCAAAACAATGTCATATATCGTGTAAGGCTTATCACACATTCAAACAAGGCTAAACAATCAATAATTGACAAGCAGATATATCCAAAGCATCAAATAACGCAACAAAACATGGTTGAACATTCCTTTACCTCAAATCTTTGAAGAAAAGCGTCGGTGTGAATCTCGTGATATGTTTGATAGTGATTTTATATTAATACTCGTTGTCTTTTTACAGTACTTCGAATATATTACTATTTATCCAGAATAATGATACAACTAAAACTATATAATATACTACATACAAGAAAGGTTTATATAAGCTTGGTTAACCAATACGAGTCACCTTGACCATGTGATGAAAGTGTTCCTACGTAAATGTAATGCCACCAGGATAATGGATTGGATGCCATCAGGCAACTTCTTACAATTGCCATGCATTTCTATTCATTTTCAAAGTATACTCCAGGCATATCCAAGGCGTGTCTAACATTAAGGCATGCCATGCATTTCATCTATTTTCATTGTTTAGTTTCATTATTATCCATATGCATATAACTAATAAAAATACACATAATATTAAATATACTAATAGGACATATTTTAACTCATATATATCCACATGTAACATATATGTAAATCTATAAATATAAGAAGGTGTGTGTATATATATATATATATATATATATATATATATATATATATATATATATATATATATATATAATATATTACATTTACCTAATATCTGTGTGTAACTGATCCGTAAGTCTGATGGGTAGATCGATAAGGAATGATGAAAAATGAAAGACATATGTTTAATGTGGAAAGATAACGGTCTTATCATCCAATCCTCTGGCAGATCAAGAAATTTTGTTCAACGGAGTCCGTAAATTATTTTCAAAGTAAATATATTTTTTAGTGGGTCCGAAATATTTTTCGATAAATAAAATATAGAGTTTTTTTATTTTTAACAGGTCCACAGACCCATTTTGGATAAGACAGATCCGCCTATGTGATATTCTGGTTTATTTTTTTCATCTTTATTTATGTCACCCCTGTGTGATCGATATCCTGGTTTTTTCAAAAAGAGCAATAACGTATATTTTAAGAAAATTAGAATTTTATTTTTAGTATGGGAAAGGGATCAAAATGACACTATCTAGAAGATTTAAGGCAAATAGGAGGAAGAAAATTCTTATGGACATTTAGGACGATCTATATAAATTTTGGAAGAATTTCTCATTGCTTTTGACTTTGACTATTTTTACGCAAATCGGTTCTAGAAAATAAAAAGAAAAACTCCATAAATCGCTTCTAAATCTCACAGTTTTTGTGACGTACCGTTCCAAAATACCGAAGTCGTATTCGGAATCGAACGCCCGACACGTATGTAATTTTATTAAAATAACTTATATATGTAAGCCTGTTGAGCTAAATACAGAGTTAAATTTTTGCGGAAGGAAAAGTTTCGGGATAACATAAGGGATAGAATAGGGAATCCAATGTTGATTCCGTTACAATATCAATTCAAAAGAAGTCAACGAAAATCCATGAAAGATAAAGCCGATAGATAGTCTATGCTATTACAAAACTTATGAAACTTTAGCCATTAAGTCAAATGCAAAAGATAAGATATGTAAAACAACAAGAAGCCACAAGGTCACTCATCAATGAGCTCGTACACTTTTCCACCTGCGTCACCTTCTCGGTGTGTAAACAACAACATAAGGGTAAGTACAATCGTACTTACCAAATGTAGATGAACCGAATCTATACAAGTTATATCACAAGAATAACAAGAAAACTTGAAATTAAGTATGTTTCTCTCGCTTGCCACACTCCACCAGTCTCACTAGTTGACTCAACTCAAGTAGACATTTGTTACATGTTAAACCAAGGACACTTTGCCGGGTGAGAATACACCAAGACATATCCTTAACACCTCTGATGGACATGGTTGCTAAACATGTGTATTATTACGCGAGTCCGGTTTGATATCTGATCAGGTGAAGGCATAATAATACCGTGAAGCAATGTATAAACATGCCTTACAGAGGAATAACATGTTTTAGCTTTTAGAGAAGTCACATATGTATTTAAGCGATTAATCTAACCACCTGAATTCATTACACGTAAAAAGGATTTTTAGGAACAACTAGACCTTAAACGGACTTTACACACACTACTTAGCACGTTGCATAGAAATATTAGAATCTAATCCAATAACCACGAGGTTAAGAAATAAGCTTCAGGTGATCCCGAAATTATTTCCGCAGAGGGTCTCCACAATGTGCTAAGACGAATACACTAGAAACCGAACCCTTAACTTCGTCATTTACAAGTACGACATTGAACTAAAGTCAACATCTCGTAAGGGTAAGTGTAGAGTGTTCCAATGCTCCCATTAGACACGGCGCGGAGCCAAAGCCACTACAACACGTACACCTAACATTACAACACACCACATAAAGCTTTACACTAAGACATGCTTCAAAACGGGCTTAAAGCATGATTTTTACGAAACTGGGCACTTTGGCATGCGCTAAACAGGTTTGGCGCACACTAAAGGCCAACAGTGGCATCATGTTCTATTCTGAAAGCATTGGTGCACGCTGAACTGCTTTGGCATGCACTGAAAATCTCCGAATACATCCTGTCCAACACTGCCCAACTTTGGCTCGCACTGAATGTTTCTGGCGCGTGCTAAACTTACATGTGTTGGAAGTAACGCCCGAAAGACAATTTATGTAATTGTTTTTAGAATTAATAAATGACAAATTTATTCTCATCTTATTACTTGCTTCGTGCTTGTAAGTAATACACTACTGAAAACCCTAAGTCGTATCATATGTAGCCATATAACTTAGCGTGTGTCACACGCGAGGATTAAGTTTATAGTGATACACTTGAAATGTTAGTCTGTGGTGAATTTAATCAAAGTATGGGGTCTATTGATTAAACCACCATTAATGCGCCCAGAACACTTTATGGTGTGACCGTCTTATCCGGACCGTCGACATTGGTTGTCTAAGTGGGGCATTTATATATGATGTAGTCGTATAGGACTGGACCGATTTAATTGCGTTTCTCATATAATTCCGTGATTGAGAAATCTCATTAAATCACAAGATGATCATATATGGATTAACCTTAATCCTGAAATGATTACAGACTCCTACTTGTTTCGGGAAAGGGTTTGAAGTGTTCCTTAAGGATCGCTAAGAGGCGCGGTCCGAATCACTTTCACGTTGGCACTGTTCTGGAATGAGTGAGAAGTGTGTGTCTCACAGATATGGAATCCATTCCTTCCTGCGGGAAGTAGAAAGACAATCCCTTATTTGTTGATCCTAGAAACTGATCGATCCGCGGAGTTCGTATTGGTTATGAACTAATTGATCACTAGTGGGTTAATGGTAAATAAGGATAAGATGTATTGAAGAAGGTTTACGAAAATAATCCCGCTTCATTACGGATAGTTTATGGAGGGTTAGTCTGTATGTAATGATTATATCAATAGACACTTATCGACTTGACGTTTTGAGAATAAGTTATATCTATAATCGATAGAGTTCAGTTTCGGATTTATGTTGGCGTAATTCCGGAATTAATAAGTTGAGTATAAATATTCTGTTCATTGAATATTTTATTTAATTTAGTGTAGATACTGGTTATAGGTCCATGGTCTCCGGGTTGGCTCCTAACACGCGAGTGTTTTCTCGTTTTATGGAACCTCGAGAATAAATTAAATAGTTGGTCTATTTAATGAATATGCAATATTATTTATTTGTTAAATAATATGTAAAATAGAAAAGACATTTTCAATTAAATTAATGATGTAATAGGCGCCACTTTATTTTGATAAATTAGGAAAAGAAATTTTTCTAGATTATGTCACATGTGTAATTAATTAATTATCTATTTGTTGGATAATTAATGGAAAAATAAGAGATTGATTTTTTGGGAATTATCTATTATCTTTTGGCAAATATCTTTTCCTTATGGGAATGGGTAATTGTGGTGTGAAAACAATAACTCTCTTGACTAGTTATTTTCATATGTAAAGAGAGTTCCTCCCAACACAATTTAAACAACAAATTGCGCCAACATCAAATTAAAAGGAATAAAAATTAGTTTATTGCCTTAGTCATTAAAAGAAGAAAAACTTATTGGCCTTCATCTCTGCTCCATTCATGTTACACAAAATTCTATCTAATAAATTTATACGCCCGCCGCACAAAGGTGGAGCTAACGGGAATGAGATAAATGCAGAAAATAAACTAGGTCACGTTTTCATAAAAGCCTAGGACAATTTTTAAACCAACAGAAAATTAAATCATTCACATCTTTCCTTTTGGTGAAGTCAATGATCAATCGGGGTCCATATAATCATATTATATCTAACATATCTAATCCTTACAATAAAATCTTATAAAAAAGGTAAATACTAAAATTTCCAACTTGCGTCTTAATTTATCGATTAACGTTTAATCAATGAAATAATTTTATCTAATCAATTAACTAATTAACACTTAATTAATTAAATGATTTTAATCGAAATAAAATTGACGATTAATTTTAAAACAATTTCCATTTTAATTTTAATCAATTAGAACCATTTCAAAATAAATGAAAATTAAAATTAAGTCTCTTTTGTTTCTTTCCTTTTGAATCTTGATTAAAAAGGATACATTTGGTTTCCAAAACCAAAAGGCACCAACCTAGGCCCTTCCAAAATCAAAATTTTGAAAAGAGGTTGGGCCTATTCCAAACAAAATTTAGAAATGCGTAGGTTAACCTTAAGTCCACAATTGTGGACCATAGGTCCAACCCTTTTACTTTACAAATTCAGTGATAGTACTTTCATGCCATTTGGCTTCCCAACAATCCAAACTATTTGAACCATGGGTTGTCCACATGACATTAACTTAAACAAAAGAGGAATTATCAATCACTACTATGAACCATATTGAATCACAACTACACAAAACAAAAAGGAAGGGACCCACCAATCAGCCACCAGCCGACGCCGACAGACAAGAGGCTGCCGACACTGCTGTCCACCGGACGGTGGTGGTGCCGCGGCCAGTCGGCCGAGCACCAACCGATTTTTTTTCTTTCCGTGTATCGTATTGCGAATCAAGTATCTTTCATCTTTTAATTACATGATTTAAACGTTGAAATTAACTACGCAATTTTTAATGCTTATTGCTTGAGCTCGAAGTTCTCTCTGATACCACTGTTAGGAAATCTACGCGGGAACTGTTAGGTGTGATGCCCGAAAGACAATTTTTGTAATTGTTTTATTTAATAAATGAAATGATGTTATTATTCATATTTATTATTCTCATAATCACCGATATGACAATAGTATTTACACTACGTAAAACCCCGAGTATATCGTTTATGTAATCACTTAACTCAGTGTATGAGATATACACGGGAGGATTGAGTTAGTGAAGATGTACTTAAAATACAATTAGTCCGTAGTAAAGTTAATCGAGAGTATCGGGTCTCCCCTTTAACGTACTATTAATGCGCCCATAACACGATAGGTGTGATCGTCTTATCCGGACTTTCGGTTAAGGAACCTAATGGGGCATTTATATGTGATAGATATATCATATAGGGGTGGACCGATTTGATCCGAGTTCTCAATATAATTCCGTAATTGAGAAGTCTTATCGAATCATTAGATGATCATATTATGGATATATCTTAACCCCGAGGTGATCACACGATCGCTTGAATCGGTATGAGGTTTGACTTGACGGTTAAGGATTACACCGAGTCCGTGATCCGAATTACCCCATCTTGGCATTGTACTTGGATTGAGTGAGTAGTCCGTGTTATCACGGATACGGAATCCATTCCTTTCATTTATGGAAGTAGATAGACGCTTCCCTTATGAGTTAATCCTAGACATTGATCGATCCATGGGATTCATATTACACCGATTAGCTACCAAAGTGAGTTATTTGAATTATTGATCACTAGGGGTTAACGGTAAGTAAGGACAAGATGTTCGAAAAGGGTTAACGGTAACTTCCCGATTTAGAATGAACAATCATGGAGGATTAATCCATATGAAATGATTATATCGGTGGACGCTTATTACTTTCTCGTGAGGAGATAAATATAATCTTATAATCGGAGGAGTGCGATCACGGGATTATGGTGGCATATTCCCGTGATTGATTTATCGAATATAATTATTCTCGTTCGTCGATAATTATTTATTTGATTTATCGGAGCCGCTGATTATTAGTCCATGGTCCCCGACGTGCCTCCTAATATAGCATGTATATTCTCGGACGTCGAATCCTAATAATATTGATTTAGTTCATGTTGGACTTTATTAAAACGATATGTGAATTAATTGTTTAGTGGACTATTAAATTAGTTGGGCTAAATAATTAAATATGTGGAAAAGACATTTTCCATAATCTTGGCCCAATTATTGTGTAATGCCAAAATTAATATTGACTAGGTCAATAATAAAAAGTGGCGCCACATGTGTTCTTTTTTTTAACAAGGAATTAGTTTTCTTGTGTATTAAAAAGACATGTGCATAAAATATTTATTGGATAAATATTTATGGTAATAAATAAAGATAAATATTATTTTTAGATTTGTTCTAAAATATTATGAGATTATCTTTTATTTATGGATTTATTTATTGGAATAATAAAATCCTTGGAGGCTAAGTTTTACTCTTCTATTTAAAGAGAGTTCTCCCAAGCCTCAATACAACACATAAATTTCGACTCTCACTTAGAAAAAGCAAGAGGAAATTTCGGCCATAGCAAGGATAAATCTTTGGTGATTTTTCCGGGTAGCATATCGGAGGGGTTCGAGCCGAGGATTCCTTCCACCGGGAATTGCTTGGATCACACGTCCGAAAGCATGCGTCACTTCCGCATATGGGGTTGTCCTGCACATCTGCTGATGGACAAGACTACCAAGCTACAATCACGTACGAAAGTATGTCTATTTGTAGGCTATCCAAAAGGTACACGTGGTGGTCTATTTTACGATCCGGAAGATAACAAAGTGCTAGTCTCGACTAACGCTACGTTTTTGGAGGAAAGTTATATGAAAGACCACGGACCTCGAAGTAAAATTGTACTAGAGGAATTACTCTCCGATAACATCGGACCTATTGTGGTCAACGATGTCCCTATAAACAACACGAATGATACAACAAGCCACTTCCGACGTTCTGTTCCACCCGTACGTACCGCGAGAGTGGTTCGGCCACCGGCTCGGTACGGCATGGATTTAGAGGCTAATGTAGTCGCCTCGATGGGGTGGAAGATGATCCTTTGACCTATAAGAAGGCCTTGCTTTGGATCATGATAAGGATAAATGGATTGACGCTATGAATCAAGAGATGGAGTCAATGTACTCTAACTCGGTCCGGAAACTTGTAGAACTTCCTCGGGGTGAAAGGCCCATTGGATGTAAATGGCTCTACAAGCGAAAGAGAGGAGTGGATGGGAATGTCGAAACCTTCAAAGCACGGCCGGTAGCCAAAGGTTACACACGGCGAGAGGGTATTGACTACGAGGAAACCTTCTCACCCGTGGCCATGATGAAAACCATCCGCATCCTCCTTTCGATTGCCGCATGTCCGGATTATGAGATCCGGCAAATGGATGTTAAGACGGCGTTTTTAAACGGCTTTCTTGACGAGGAAATCTATATGCAAAGAACCGGAGGGATTCATTGAAGAAGGTCGAGAGCACACGGTGTGCAAGTTGCTTAGATCCATTTATGGTTTGAAGCAAGCATCTCGTTCTGGTATCATAGATTCGATCACACGATCAAGTCGATGATTTCGAACAACACTTTGCCGAATCTTGTGTGTACAAGAAGGTTATCAAAGATAGTGTTGTATTTCTCGTGTTGTACGTCGATGACATACTCCTAATTGGCAACAATAAGGGGATGATGTCCGACGTAAAAAGTTGGTTGACCACGCAATTCCAAATGAAAGATTTGGGAGAAGCGAGTTATGTTCTAGGGATCCAAATTATAAGGGATCGCAAGAACAGATGTTGGCTCGTCCCAAGCAACTTATATAGATAAGGTGCTAGCACGCTTCAAAGCATGGAAAACGCAAAGAAGGGTTTTCTACCAACCCGTCACGGCGTGTACCTCTCTAAGACTCGGGGGCCTCAAACCCCGAAGAGATTGAAGCTATGGGAAGAGTGCCATATGCCTCGGCCGTTGGTAGTCTTATGTATGCCATGAGGTGTACGAGACCCGACATTTGTTACGGCGTTGGATTAGTCGGCCGTTTTCGGTCAAATCCGGGGCAACCGCACTTTGGACAAGAAGAAAGAATCTCATCAAATATTTGAAGAGAACCGTAAATTATATGCTCGTCTATTCGAGTGGGAGTTTGGAGCTAGCGGGGTACACCGATTCGATTTTCAATCGACAGAGATGATTCTAAATCTACCTCTCGGTTCGGTGTTTACGCTTGGTGGCGGTGCGGTAGAAATGGAGAAGCCAAAAGCAATCCAAAGACACGGCCGATTCAACAATGGAAGCCGAGTTCATAGCGGCCTCGGAGGCGGCTAAAGAAGCGCTTTGGTTAAGAAAGTTCATCGGGATTGGGCGTTGTCCCGAATGTCGAAGATCCTATTACTCTCTATTGTGATAACAATGGGGCCATTGCCAACTCTAGAGAACCTCGAAAGCACAAGTAAGTCGAAGCATATAGAGAGAAAATACCGGGTGATCAACGATTTTGTCGATAGAGGGACATTTCCGTCAAGAAAATCGCCTCCGCCGATAATCCCGCCGATCCATTCACCAAGACGCCGTCGATTGAAGCTTTTAGTCGACACTTGGAGACTATAGGTATTAGAGACATGTCTCATTTGCTTTAGAGCAAGTGGGAGTGATAGTTTGCTGTATTTTAAATAATAGGGTGTGCTCTAAAACAATTAATCACAAGCTTTCGTGCAAGTGGGAGATTGTTAGGTGTGATGCCCGAAAGACAATTTTTGTAATTGTTTTATTTAATAAATGAAATGATGTTATTATTCATATTTATTATTCTCATAATCACCGATATGACAATAGTATTTACACTACAGAAAACCCTGAGTATATCGTTTATGTAATCACTTAACTCAGTGTATGAGATATACACGGGAGGATTGAGTTAGTGAAGATGTACTTAAAATACAATTAGTCCGTAGTAAAGTTAATCGAGAGTATCGGGTCTCCCCTTTAACGTACTATTAATGCGCCCATAACACGATAGGTGTGATCGTCTTATCCGGACTTTCGGTTAAGGGAACCTAATGGGGCATTTATATGTGATAGATATATCATATAGTATTTGGACCGATTTGATCCGAGTTCTCAATATAATTCCGTAATTGAGAAGTCTTATCGAATCATTAGATGATCATATTATGGATATATCTTAACCCCGAGGTGATCACAATCCGATCGCTTGAATCGGTATGAGGTTTGACTTGACGGTTAAGGATTACACCGAGTCCGTGATCCGAATTACCCCATCTTGGCATTGTACCGGATTGAGTGAGTAGTCCGTGTTATCACGTATACGGAATCCATTCCTTTCATTTATGGAAGTAGATAGACGCTTCCCTTATGAGTTAATCCTAGACATTGATCGATCCATGGGATTCATATTACACCGATTAGCTACCAAAGTGAGTTATTTGAATTATTGATCACTAGGGGTTAACGGTAAGTAAGGACAAGATGTTCGAAAAGGGTTAACGGTAACTTCCCGATTTAGAATGAACAATCTATGGAGGATTAATCCATATGAAATGATTATATCGTGGACGCTTATTATTTTCTCGTGAGGAGATAAATATAATCTTATAATCGGAGGAGTGCGATCACGGGATTATGGTGGCATATTCCCGTGATTGATTTATCGAATATAATTATTCTCGTTCGTCGATAATTATTTATTTGATTTATCGGAGCCGCTGATTATTAGTCCATGGTCCCCGACGTGCCTCCTAATATAGCATGTATATTCTCGGACGTCGAATCCTAATAATATTGATTTAGTTCATGTTGGACTTTATTAAAACGATATGTGAATTAATTGTTTAGTGGACTATTAAATTAGTTGGGCTAAATAATTAAATATGTGGAAAAGACATTTTCCATAATCTTGGCCCAATTATTGTGTAATGCCAAAATTAATATTGACTAGGTCAATAATAAAAAGTGGCGCCACATGTGTTCTTTTTTTTTTAACAAGGAATTAGTTTTCTTGTGTATTAAAAAGACATGTGCATAAAATATTTATTGGATAAATATTTATGGTAATAAATAAAGATAAATATTATTTTTAGATTTGTTCTAAAATATTATGAGATTATCTTTTATTTATGGATTTATTTATTGGAATAATAAAATCCTTGGAGGCTAAGTTTTACTCTTCTATTTAAAGAGAGTTCTCCCAAAGCCCTCAATACAACACATAAATTTCGACTCTCACTTAGAAAAAGCAAGAGGAAATTTCGGCCATAGCAAGGATAAATCTTTGGTGATTTTTCCGGGTAGCATATCGGAGGGGTTCGAGCCGAGGATTCCTTCCACCGGGAATTGCTTGGATCACACGTACGGACTGTGGTGCTCATCACATCTACTCCCAACAAATCATCCTTTGCGGTTCTTCAACTTGAATTTAGAGATTCAAGAGGTATGATCTACGAACTCACTTGTAGATATAGATTTGATGTTTTATTACGTATACACATAGATCTAGATCCATAAATCGCTTCCGTTGCGATGATATTTTCCTAACAGGAACGCAGCAGAATTTTAAATTTAATTTCCTTTTTACCAAGATCGGCTTCGTTTAAGCAACAAGCATATAAGAAGTAGATGAAAGAACTACCTTGGATGATCTAAAACATATCGCCGCTTTGTCTACGATTGTAGTTTTTGCACGAAGCCGCCCAAGTGTTCGGCCTCTACCGTTGATCCACACGAACAACCCACCGGAATCCAACATTGGAATGCGACCGGAAAAAGGCAGCTGCTAGGCCGCCTTTTTCTTTCTCCCAAAAATATCTCTCAAGAAACTCTCTTAATTTTCTAGTAGAAAATGAGACTTGTAATTGTGATACAAAATAGCTTGACACTCACCTCATATTTATAGGTGTTGTGAATCCCAATCTGATTGGGAAAAGTTTCCTAATGGATAGAGGAGAAGGAAAACCTAATCCCAATAAAATAAGGAAAATATCCTTAATTCATTTTTCTCATTAATATTAAATATCCCATATTAAATATTTCAAGATATATATTGTCAATATCTAATATTGAATATATCTTTATTATATATATATATATGTATATATATATATATATATATATATATATATTGTATATATATATATATATATATATATATATATATATATATATATATATATATATATATATATATATATATATATATATATCAATTACACATGTGTATTTATCTCATATATAAACTACCAATATATTTATCTATATATATTAAATTCCAATATTAATACATAATATGATACTATGATTAATTAATTTACAAAATCCTTGTATATCACATATACACATAAATTTCTTTATTATTCAACACATATACATTTAATTAATCAACACAATCAATATCTTTATTTATATTTATTCATAATAAATAAATATCACAATATTAATTTAGGAAAATTAGGGATAAGGACACAATCTGAAATATTTTTAAGTAACGGGACAAATACATATTTTTTATAGGGAGAAGGACAACCGCATAATTTTTATAGCGAGAAGGACAAACAAATGAATCCCGAAAATCGGTGAATCTCCCCGGTGAATCCCGAAATCGGTGAATTTCGACGGTGAATTTCGACGGTGAATCCCGAAAATTAGTGAATTTCGACGATGAATTTTGAAAATTAGTGAATTTCGACGGTGAATTTCGTCGGTGAATTTAAACGGTGAATTTCGAACACAAGTGAATATCGACAATGAATAAATAGTTTTGTCCTTTATGCAAAAGTTTCAAAAAACTCGTCCTTCTACTCAATTGATGAAATATTTACGTCGTCCTTCTCCCTCATTCCCCCAATCAATTTATCACTATAACACTTTATAGTCGTGATAAACTTTCCTTATTTGGTTATCACTATGACCACATTTTAATCCGGCTAGAAGTTCTTATGTGTGTGACCCGATAGACTTCCGAATATGTTGACCGTAGGCACAAAGGGCATTTTACTTAAATACCCTTCATACCTAACGATCATTAAAATAGCGTCTAGCAACACATTGTGACCCTCAATCATCGAAAGAGTCAAATGCAATGACTACTACCTTTCATGTGAAATGGATACCGTGTAAACACAATCCTATCGCTGTAATAATATCCATAAGGTCATATCTCGAGTGTCAATACATTAACGACCATATCTTATAATCTAGATATCATGCCATCTCGAAGTAACTCAATTACTACCACTTTGCAAAGATTCATGAGAGCTAGATATTCCGTATAAGAAAGCCCTTTCGGATATTTACTTCTACTATTAGGATACGCGATTTCCGGACGAGCAACATGAATCCTACGCAGGCTTCAATATCACACCCAATCACCACCGCATGATCGCCCCATTGCTAGGGGAAACCTCAATAGTGTCAAAGTATGACAATCCACACCATGATGCCATGAAGACTCCGGTCTTAGGATAATGACACAACCGCCACATAGTGCGACACTTAATAAAGTAAGTTGGTCAGTCTAACGTACCCTTTCTCTAATACATGTCCACGTACAGTCCAAGTGTCACTACACTTTGATAGACAAGATCTATGCCTATTTTCAATAAGACATCTAATACGTGCTAGTCTAACCATACTATTAATGTCCTGTTTAATAGCACATACGACTAGAGACATTTAAGTATCATACCTTTTAAAGTGAATCGAGATCTCATCAACCATAATCACTATTATGATTTCTCTTACACAGTTCGACCCTAGGGACGTTATCAAATATATACAATATAACAATTGGTTCGTTTAATGGAACAAATATATAATAACAGAAAGTCGTTTATTATATGTATAAACATAAAGAAATAGTAGAAATGATCCGACCCGGTCGGATCCGATCCAACCTGATTGGGTTTAGGACACTATTTCAACAGATACTCCATTGAACCAACAACTAAAGGAATCTTCCAGTTGTTGATCTTTTTCACTTTTCTATCAAGGATTTGAATCGATCTTTCCTCGTAAGACCCAATGCCCTTGATCAACTCCAGATCTACATCAGACCTCAATTCTGACTTGGTCAAGCATTTCTTCAACATTGATACATGAAAGACGTTGTGAACTCTTATCACGTTCTCTGGTAACTGCAAATGGTAAGCCAATGGTCCGATCTTTTCGATAATCTCAAATAGACGAACATACCTTGGGCTTAGCTTCCCGTTCTACCCGAAACGCCTGACGCCTCATATTGGAGATGCCTTTAGATAAACTCGATCACCAACAACGAACTCCAACGGTCTTCTTCTTGCATCGTCCCAAACTTTCTGACAATCTTGAGCCACCTTCATATTCCTTTGAACCAAGGAAATCTTCTCTTTAGCCTGTTGCATTAATTCAGGCCTTGTGATAAGCTTCCTATTTCATCCCAATAGAGAGGGGCCTGTATTTCCACCCATAAAAGAGTCTCGAAAGGTGGCAAACCAATACTTGCATGGTAACAATTATTGTAAGCAAACTCTACAACGGGTAGATAGCCATTCAAAGATCCTCCTACTTCCAAAACACGAGCATGAAGCATGTACTCAAGAGTCTGAGTAGTCCATTCAGACTGACCATGTGTCTATGGATGAAAAGCGGTGCTCATCTCCAACGTCGCACCAAAATATTTCTCCAACCAAACCAGCTTATAACCTGCTATCTCTGTCAGACACTATCGATACTGGGACTCTATGTAGTTTCACAATATTTTCCAAGTATATATTGGTCAATGACTTCAAAGTCATATTCTCTTTCGTGGATAGGAAGTGGGATGACTTGGTTTAACGATCAACAATGACCCATATCTTATCGAACCCTTTCTTGGTTTAGGGCAACCCACTCACGAAGTGCATTGTGATCCTCTTCTATATCCATTCCGGTATGTCCAAAGGTCTCAACAAACTGCCTGGTCTTCTATGCTCAGCTTTCACTCTTTGACAAGTATCACACATTGCCACGAAATCTACAATCTCGAGCTTTATTGTAGGCGAACAATAGTACTGTTTCAACTCCTTGTACATCTTATGGGTACCAGGGTGCACTGCAAATGCTATCTTATGGGCTTCTTCCATTCCCCTTTGCCTTAAATAATCGACGTTTAGTACGTACAAACGGTTCATGTACCAAAGGTCCCTATACTTATCAAGCTTCCAACCGCTGTCTGGTTTCTCTCTTGCTGCCCTCTTTAGGTCGAACAAAAATGAGTCTTCATCTTGCTTTTCCTAGATTCATTCTTGCAGTTCTGATCTTGCCAACAACGGTGCCACAAAACCTGTTCTTCCTTGCTGGCCCAGGTCTTGAACACTCAAACCCTTCAACTGATCTTCTACCTCGGGAAACCTATCTAATGCGATAATGCCCTAAATACTACCATTAAATGTACCTTTATTCACCCTGAATCATGCTCGGGAGGAGATATATAGGCTCTTTACTGTGGGGATATATGTTAAATGCTGACTGCGTGTTCCTCCGTTTAAGATTCTGGATCTATGTTATTTTCCCATAGATTTGGTACTGTTTCACCTTGTTTTGTATGTTTTTTAGGATGTACCAAAATCCAGAACAACTAAGGATGGACCTAGACTGAAGGGAAGGCTTTGGGCCAAGTGGAGAAAGTCCAAGAAGAGATCTGCCAGAAATAGGGAAGAAAAACAAGGCCGATTAATCGAGGTCCAGGCCCGATTAATCGAACCCTTAGAAGACAAGAAACTGGAGTCTGCCGCATCTACTAAGTCGGTTAGGGTTTCCTTGAGTCTTAAGTCGGCCATTCGGCCTATATAAAGCCACAAAATCCAATTGTAAAAGTGTGTTTTTCATAACCTTTCATATATATTGATAGATTTTTCGTATTATACATTCTTGTTCTTGAAATAATGTTTTCTTTAGCATTTTGGTGATTTATTTTCTGGTTTCCCTCCTTCCACGACATCTCTAGCTTGAGTAGATCAAGCTCCATAACTGAAGGTATGAAGTTTGAACGTTCCTTTATGTCTTTATTATGGTAGATCTACTTGTATTTACGTGTTGTAGTTAATTTGTGTTGGACTTGTTTTAAGTTTTAGTGATGAGTGCCAGACTTGCTGTTATAGAGCAAAGGCAAAAAGATGTCTAGATCAAATGTATAGGCTTATTAGAGTTTGATCTTGTATAGGTTAGATCAAACAAGCACTGTAAAGGTCAGCTGACTTTCATCAGCAGACCTGTCTAGATCAATAGGATACCTGAGTGAGTAGACTAGTTTAGGAACCTGCTGAAGACTGAAGGCTGAGGGCTCAAACTCAGTTATTTAAGGGCTAAGGGATCAAACTTAGTATTTAAAGTCAAGGATATGAAATCAGAATTTAGGGAAGTCTGTGATGACCTAAACTCATTGCATATACCTTGTGCACAAGGTCTAAGTTCCATAAGTTAAATGGTGATTGGAACTTGGTTATGTTCAAAATGGTGTAATATAACTTCATATCAAAAAGTTAGATATAAGAGAAGTCAGCTGCAGTGTTTTTATAAACACAGCAACCTTGAATCAGCTGACTGATATGTATTTCAGCAGACTGACATTCACAGGAACCTGCTGAACATATATTTCGTTTTAATCAAAGGTTAAATTGGAAGTTTTCAAAGAAAATGACAGATAACAACTCTTGATTTTATCAGCAAATCAATGGCCAAGATTAAAGGGACGTTGGAAAGAAACAGAGGTTTATCCATTGGATACAAGTCAAAGGGTGGACAGTCTGAAATCTGACAAAAAGTAAACTGGCAATGTCAGTACCATGTACAGGGACAAAAAGCAAGTCAAGATGGGACAAATCTGAAACGGCTATGTTTGAATTTCAAACATAAGTCACAAGGATTCCTACCTGTAAATAGATGACCCCTGATACAGAAACATATGATGATTTTTGAGAGAAAAACAACAAATAATCTTGAGCTTCAGATTCTTATCAAGAAATCACCCTGCTGACCTTACTGAACTTAAAGCTACTAATCCAGTAAACTTCTTCAAGTGTAATCAGTTATCAAGCTACATCAAGTTTACACACTTGAAGAATCCAAGCTGCTGATCATATCATCCTGATCAAGCTACTGAAGGCTGAATCACTTACTTGATTCAAACTTTCTTTTACAAGAAATCTACTGAAGGCAGTGAAGCATCTTTGGGTGTCAAGGACTGTTGTTTGTGGTGGAGCTGGTGAAGAGGCAATCCTACCCTTCAAGGACCAGTGGAGGACTTTGGAGCCGCATTCCTACATGTTCCAAGTGTTCAGTTTGTGAAGCCATAGTTATTGGTGAAGGACAAACAAATTAGGGATTTTTGTAACTGCTACCTCAAGGATCTCTAGTGAATTACCTCCAACATCACAGGAGAAGAGTGGACTGACAGGATTACACCACCTGGAACCACTATAAAAATTGCCTACTTACTTTCGGCATTTACATTCTGCATTTAGTACATTTAGCACATCAATCAACTGAACTAGCAACTGAATCACACACATACACTACTGAGTATCTAATACTTGGTATCATATTTTAACAACAAGTAATAAGGCTTAATTTAAATATATTCCGCTGCAACAAATTCAGTAATGTCAATAGTCGCGACTACGAGTGTCGACGAGCTGCGAGCAATCGCCGAGTCTTGGCCGAAGTTGCTGAGTTTGTTAATTCCAAAAGTTTTACGTGTTAAGTTTATTCACCCCTCTCTAAACTTAACCAAAGCCTTTTCAAGGGACCAACAATTGGTATCGGAGCAGTGCTTCTGTTCTGAAGTAATCCTACTTGTTGTGCTTGTGAAAATACTTTGAAAACTTTTTCAAGTTTCTGATTTTCAAAGCTTTGCATCATGGATAGCAATCAGTATGCTAGAACAATGTTGATGTGTTCTTTGTATCGTTTTGATGAGTATAAACGTCGTATGCAGGCTTATCTAGCTGCAACACATGATGAGATGATGAACGTGCTGACTGATGGACCACTGGAAATCACAAAATCTATAACTGTGGATAATCAAACTCAGTACATTCCAAAGCCAAAAAGATAATGTAATGCTGAAGATAGAAAAATAGCAAACCTCAACAATATTGCTATTGATATCATATACAGAACCTTGGATAGCAATATGTACATGAAGGTGAAAGATTGCAAGTCTACAAAAGAACTTAGGGATAAGTTGCAATTAATCTGTGAAGGCACTGATGCTATCAAGAAGAACAAGATTAGTGTGGCAAAGAAGAAGTTCCAGGAGTTGAAAATGAAACCAAATGAAACCATTGAACAAATGGAGTCAAGATTCAATGCAATCATGGATGAACTCACCCTACTAGTGTAAAGTACTCAAAGGAAGAAATCCATTCAAAAATCTTGGAAGCATTACCTGCAAAAGAAGTTTGGGAGATGAAGGTGACTGCAATAGAAGAAATGAGAAGTCTACATGAGGAGAACACCTTCAAACTATTTTCAGATCTTAAGGCCTATGAATTCAGTATGAAACTTGTACTTGAGACTGAAAAAGAAGAACCAAAAACCACTGCATTGGCTGCTACACATCAAGAAGAAACATCAGGAGCTCAAGATGACCTACTGGATGAGATGCAAGAGCAAATTGCCCTACTAAGCAAGAAAATTAGAATGATGAAAACTGGAAGGGGTTCTCCAAGGAATTTCACAAAGAAGTTTAGTGAAAAGAAGAAGGAAGAATTCAAGAAAGACAATGATTACTTGTGCTATCAATGCAAGAAACCAGGACACTTCAAACCTGACTGTCCTGAACTAAAGCATAAGAAGGAACCTGATTATCTTTGCTTTAATTGCAAGAAGCCTAGGCATTTCAGACCTGATTGTCCAGACCTACTGAAGACCAAAAGTCAACAAAGAAGATCTGGCAAGAAGGCTATGGTTGCTGAAGATGAATCAGGATATGAAGTAGAATCAGAAAAAAGAAATGAATCTGATGATACTGCACTTGTTGCTGATATGGATGATTATGCTTTAATGGCTAATATGGATGAAACAGAGGAGGTATATAATTATGTATCTATAAACACTCCTACTGAAAGTGATTGTGAATCAACTTGTGGTTCAAATCCTAAAAATTCTGACAAAGAAGAAACTTTGGATGCCATCCTTAATCAACTGAGGATAATACAATCTGGTTATGAGATTGTGAAGACTAAAAAAGAAGCTCTTCAATCAGAAGTTGAAAGATTAAAAGCTGAATTAAGAATTCTCAAGGGTAAGGAAAAGAAGGTTGGACAGAATCAACACAAGTCTGCTGTACATTCAGTAGCTGTTGAATCTGCTGAACAATCTTGTTCCTCCACTGCATTCAATTCTGGAAAGCCATATGGTGATAGAATAGGCCTTGGATTTGGAACTCAACAATCTTACAAGAGTGGATCCAGTAAGGTTACTGAACCTAGTACCAGAATTGGTCCTAAGTTTGTGCCTGCACAAGATCTAACTCCCAAAAGGGTTGCTGAGGCAGTGAAGACTACTGAGAAAACTTCAAGGAGGGAAAATCAAAAGTCAAAAAGGTCAACAACACCCAACAAAAGGAATAAATCCAAAAGTAAGGCTGATGTACCTTCTAGACCTGTTGATAGCAGACCTGCTAGCAAGTATGCTAGACCACAAAAAGGTAAAAATCAGAAATATTCAAAGGATAAGAATCCCAAACCTAAAAATGTCAATCATTCAAGGGATACTTATCTCAGGGGGAAAGGTAGACTGTTCCCTACTGATGATGATTGGAATATTCCAGTTTCTACTGCTAGAAACAACAGATATAACCATACTGCTAGGGTAAAACCTCAGCAATGGAATCAGCAGAGGACTTATATAAGACCTCAGCAGACTCCATACTATAGGGTTGTTTCTAACAGACATCAAACTAATGGTTATGCTAGTGCTTCTAACAAAAGAAATCACTACAAACAACACTATATACCAAAAGGCCAGAAAGCATATATGAGTCCTACACAACCAAATGTTAGACATTATGGATGTGTAGAATACATGTATGAACAAAAGTATGATACCTTTCAAAGAAGACCTTATGGAAACTTGCCAAGGGTCATGCTTACGACTGACCATCATGGACCCAAACAGTTTTGGGTACCTAAAATATATTAATTTTGTTTTGTAGGGTGTCTGGTACTTTGACAGTGGATGTTCCAGACATATGACAAAGAATAAGCACTGTTTGTCAAATTATATGGCAAAGGATGGTCCAAGAGTGAATTTTGGCAACAAGAATACACCAGGATACACAATAGGTTATGGCACACTTGTGAGAAATGAATTAACAATCAAGAATGTTGCATTTGTGGAAGGACTGGACTACAACCTACTGAGCACTGGACAATTTTGTGACATGGGTTACAAGGTCACTTTTGACAAAAACACCTGTATTGTCATTAGTGAAAAAGGTGATCAAGTTGTGTTGGCTGGAAGAAGACAACAAAACATGTATGTTGTGGATTGGTCCACTGCTGTTCCAGATACTTGCCTGATTGTGCATACCAAGTCAGAACTTAATTGGTTGTGGCATAAGAAGTTAAATCATCTAAATTTTGATGATATTAATCAGTTGGTGAAGAAGAAACAGGTGATTGGTTTATCTGAGATCACATTCAAGAAGAATGCTATATGTGATGCCTGTCAGCAAGGTAAACAGACAAAATCAAGCTTCAAATCAAAGACTAAGCAATCAACAAAAAGAGTTTTCGAGCTGATGCACATGGATCTTTTTGGACCAGTGACACCAACAAGTGTAACAGGAAATAAGTACACTTTAGTAGTTGTGGATGATTATTCAAGATACACTTGGGTAGTATTCATGAACAAGAAAAGTGAAACACTTCAAAAGATGCCTGAACTTTTGAAGAGATTGCAAATGAGAAAAGTTTGACAGTAATGAAGATCATATCAGACAAGGGTACTGAATTTCTCAATAAATTCATAAGAGAATACTATGAGTAGAATGGTGTGCTGCATCAACTAGCTGCTGCTGGTACACCACAGAAAAATGGGGTTGCTGAAAGAAGAAACAGAACTTTAAAAGAAGCAGGAAGAACTATGATTTGTGAAGCATTATTTCTTGAAAAATATTGGGCTGAAGCAGTTAATACAACATGCTACACACAAAACAGGACCTCAGTGAACAAAAAGCTGCTGAAGACACTTTATGAGATTTGTAATGGAAGGAAACCTAACATATCTTATTTCCATCCATTTGGAAGCAAATGTTTCATTTTAAATCATAAGGAGCAATTGAAGAAATTTCAACCAAAATCAGATGAAGGAATCTTCTTGGGATACTCTTCTGTCAGCAAGGCATTCAGGGTACTGAATAAAAGGACACTGAAACATGAAGAAACTATACATGTTGTATTTGATGAACCTAAGTTCACTGGAATGGAAGATGAAGCTTCAGAACATGCTGAGAATCAACAAGTCACTGATCCAGAATGTGTTGATGTTTTGGAAAGGATAAATGACTTAAAGGTTTCTGAATCTACCCCTGCTGAACACCCTGCTGGTAACACTACTGATGCAACAACTGAGGCAGTTCAAGGATCTGCTGAACCCCCTGCTGAAGAAACAACAGAACCTACTGAAGATGATGTTCCTGAAAATCAATCTAACCAAAATCCACAATGGTTAAGAGATCACCCTGCTGAGCAAGTTATTAGTAACATACAGCAAGGTGTAAGGACTAGAAGACAATTAGAAGCAATGTTCACTTGTTTTAAATCTCAAATGGAACCAAAAGTTGTTGAAGAAGCAATATTAGATCCAGATTGGATAATTTCTATGCAAGAAGAATTGAATGAATTTGAAAGAAATAAAGTTTGGACACTAGTGGAAAGGCCTAATCATGCAAATATAATTGGAAAATGAGTATACAGAAACAAATTGGATGAATCTGGTACCATTGTAAGGAATAAGGCCAGACTAGTTGCAAAAGGCTATTCAAGAAGGAATAGATTTTGATGAAACATATGCTCCTGTTGCAAGCACTACAAGAAATTCGGCTTGTAATGAGGAGAATTCTCCTAATTAATTGTCCATTTCTCCTCATGAAAGACGTTTAATGAGGAGAAACCACTCCTCATTGCAGCTTCTCTAGTTAAAGGTATATAATGAGGAGAATTGAATCTCCTCATTAATTAAATCATACATTTAATGAGAATATTTGCTCCTCATTAAAATTATTTTTAATGATGACTAATCTCCTCACTATCTAGTCATTTACTCCTCATTAAAATAAAAATTCAATACAACACTACTCCTCGTTAAAAGGCCATTTGCTCCTCATCAAACATGAAATATTTATGATACATCTCATCATTATAAGGCAATTGACCCGTCAAAACATTGTTGTACTTTTATGTAATCTTAAACAAAAAAAGATTTACATCTTCATAAGCTTTATACTATTTAAATACATCAATATACACAACGATTGTTTATTTCCAAAAGATAAGTTACATCCCAAAAAACATGTTGCTTTGGTCGTTACTACAAAATAACTACTTCCAAAATATTCTTACATACTACAACATCCTAGGATATAATTAATATGATAACGCACAATCTCTCAACCATATAGATTAACAGCAGTAAATTGTCTGATATATATATAAGGGGGTATTTACTTGATTTATGTCCCAGTAGAGGAAAAATAGATATTTTTGCTGCTTCTGTACATCGTCATCCTCATCTTCATTGGATTCTTCCTCGTCTAGTACCCACAAGAAGTAGATCACATTTCTAAACACAAATACATGAGCAAGACCATAAATCAGCTTAGAAAGAACCAATAAAATGTTACACTATTGAAATATTGAAAACGAATATTGACAAGAATAAAAGAATTATTTAATTTAATGGTTAACCAAAAATTTGAATGATCGCCTCAAAATTTTTAAGTGCTAGCAACCAAATGTCATCACAAAAGCTGAAAGAGAAAGACAAGCAAAAAAATGAGATAAGTTCGATATCAAGTTGAGAATAAGGATCTCTTTAGAATGCAGTTCACTAATTCCTGAGCAAAATCAGCCCTATACCTATAAGTTCGATGTCAATGAATTGAATTTTTATCTGCACATTGCCTGCAGACAAAATACAGTTTCTACGATTAATATAATAGGGGAAATACTACAAATTTTATTTATTTAAAATATCTACTTTAAAAAATCTCAATATGTGTAGTAAAAAATATAATTTTATACCTTGTTCTTCGAACTCTTCCTTCTTCGTCTCGAGGAATACATCACTTAGGACTGTGTTTGATTGAAAAGAAATCTTCAATAGCTCTAATGCCTCTTTGGTACCAACATTCAGTTTTCTCTCTTCGAGTTCGGTGACATTAAACTTTTTCATCACTGAAATAATAGCTGACATTACTATCGGCTTTACAGATAAATCAACGAAAACCATGTTTGCAACTTTTTCCCTAACATAACCCTTTGCATTGTTGTCAGTGTCATGCCAATCAATAAAGATTCCATTACTGCAATATTCGATTTCTCGGTTCATTGGCCCACAAGAATTTGACCAAGTAGCATCTTTCACTTACAATATTAGGTCAATGACAAAGCACTAAAATAAGAAATACATGATAGTAAGCAAAAAGGTTGCATGCCTTTCACAAGGCATACAATGCTTTCTACATGTTTTGATCAAAGAAAGTGATATCATGAAACTTTCCCATGGTACACATACAAAAATAGGACACTAGATGAATATGAATTGAGACAAGTATCCCATGTAGTAGTATAAGCTAAAGAGGACTCTTTATGAATCTGAATTCTGACTAATATCCCATGTAGATCCACAAAAAGACATGCTCTCTAAGATAATGCAAATAAATATGGCCTTAAATATGATCATTGACCAAACTACAGAATGACAAATAGAATTCCATACAACTTGAAAAACAATGTATAGATGTGCTAGTATGCATACCTCATTAGCCTACTTGTATTCTTTAATTGCCTTGTACGAAGTGTACGAAAAGTTCACATCAGGGCCCAACTAAGGAACAATAAGTGGCTACATGAAAGACAATAAGTAGGTAAATCAATCCTGAAAAGATAAAATATAAATGCAAACACACCACAACCGAATCAATAGATTCAAGAATGACATACTTACTAGTTGGTGTAAAACCACTTGATCAAACCATGAAGGAGAAAAATCAGCAAACTAGAGGCAAATGGCCCTTGAGAACAAAACGTCTTATGTCCTCAATGTCTCCAACACATATTGCGAGAGGACTTGTGTATTTATGTCCTTTAATCTCATAAATCCGATTAAATGCTACCACGGATCAAACATCACAAGCAAACCCATAAAGGGTATATATAGGGTATCAGTTGGCACAACAATGACCCTGCCAACCTTAATTGCTTCAACAGCCGCATCAACATAATCCTCTGTAGCAGGCCGCACAAAAAGACATGCTCTCTAAGATAATGCAAATAAATAAGGCCTTAAATACGATCATTGACCAAACTATAGAATGATAAATAGAATTCCATACAACTTGAAAAACAATGTATAGATATGCTAGTATGCATACCTCATTAGCCTCATTGTATTCATTAATTGCCTTGTGTGAAGTGTACGAAAAGTTCACATCAGGGCCCAACTAAGGAACAATAAGTGGCTGCATTAAAGACAATAAGTAGGTAAATCAATCCTGAAAAGAGAAAATATAAATGCAAACACACCACAACCGAATCAATAGATTCAAGAATGACATACTTACTAGTTGGTGTAAAACCACTTGATCAAACCATGTAGGAGAAAACTCAGCAAACTAGAGGCAAATGGCCCTTGAGAGCAAAACGTCTTATGTCCTCAATGTCTCCAACACATATTGCGAGAGGACTTGTGTACTTATGTCCTTTAATCTCATAAATCCGATTAAATGATTCCACAGATCAAACATCACAAGCAAACCCATAAAGGGTATATAAAGGGTATCAGTAGGCACAACAATGACCCTGCCAACCTTAATTGCTTCAACAGCCGCATCAACATAATCCTCTGTAGCAGGCCGCACAAATGTTATTGGTGTACCCAAGTTCCCATCACGATTCTCCATGTTCCAAGTCATCTCATTCGAACTAACCCGTATATCAAAACCTCTCATTTCTTGAATCAGACTAGCAAACACAAGCTTTTGACCCCAGTTAATAGTGCATTAGGAAAGAGCAACCTAGAAGTAAAGGTCGGGAGAAGACGTCTAAGAGCGGTAGTATTGAATGGCCTATTTTCACCGGACTGCAAGTCATTCTTTGCTGATTTTAATTGTATTCCTAATCTACAATCAGCAGCATCTTGTTCACAAAGTAGAAATTTGATGAGGGTGGTGTCGGCCGCCCAAATCTCTAAACCTTAACAGGTCGGAATTGCCCAAATGAAGATTCACGGAGCTTTAAAATTATGCTTTATGAAATTGTGCTTTATGAAGGATTCACGAAGCTTACCTGGTTTGTTGGTTGACAAACGTGAAGACTATTTTCCGGTTGTTTTGAAGAAAGTGGAACAGAGACCTCGGCGGAAAGAGTCCGGCTTTATGGCTTTACAAAAGAAATCGATCTTTTTCCAACGGAAATTGGCCGGATTTACGTATTTACAATGGGGAATAGATGGAGGAAGGCGGCGGCATATCAAGATGAGGGGATAATCGGAACGGCGTTGTGGATTTTTAGGGTTCAAATAATTTGGTTGAGAACGATGAATGGGATTGGTTTTTATTTTTATTATTTTTATAAAAAAAATTGTTTTTGTTGAGTAAGTTCAGGTTTTTGTTTAAAATGATATAAACAAAGGTTTTTTTTACAAGTTAATGAGGAGAAATGTTTTTATTGAAATCTAATGAGGAGAAATGTGACTAGTAATGAGGAGAAAAAAAACATGGTCATCAACCAATAAAATAATTTTGGTCTCCTCATTATAAGTATCCTTTAATGACAAAATTGCATCTCCTCATTAAATTCTCCTAATTAGATGATGGTTTTCTAGTAGTGAAGATTGGAAGCTATAAGATAATTCTTAGCATATGCTGCTTACAAAAACTTCAAAGTATATCAGATGGATGTCGAAAGTGCATTCTTGAATGGCATTCTGGAAGAGGAGGTCTATGTTCAACAACCTCCTGGTTTTGAAGTTAAAGATCAAGAAGATAAAGTGTACAGACTCAACAAAGCACTTTATGGATTGAAACAAGCACCAAAGGCATGGTATGAGACCCTATCTCCATTCTTGGTGGACAATGGGTTTACCAAAGGTACCATTGACAAGACTCTTTTCAGAATCAATGAAGGAGACAACACCCTACTGGTACAAATTTATGTTGATGACATAATTTTTGGTTCTGAAAATGAATTATTATGTGAGAAGTTTGCTAATCTGATGAAAAGTAAATTCCAAATGAGAATGATGGGAGAAATGAACTATTTCTTGGGATTGCAAGTCAAACAAATGAAAGATGGAATCTTCATTCATCAAACCAAGTATACCAAGTAGCTGCTGAAGAAATTTGGTATGGAAAATAGCACCAAGGTATCAACTCCTATGAGTACAAACATTAGATTGGATGAAGACAAAGAAGGCAAAAATGTTGATCATACTTTATACAGAAGGATGATAGGCTGTCTGCTGTACCTTATTGCCAGCAGACCTGCTATATCCTTTGATGTAGGTGTCTGTACAAGATTTCTATCAAAACCAAAAGAGAGTCATTTAGCTGCAGTCAAAAGAGTTCTCAAGAATCTAAAAGAGACTTTGGATGTAGGAATATGGTATTCAAAAGATGGATGCTTCAAGGTTATATCCTACTCAGATTCTGATTATGCTGGATGGAAGATTGATAGAAAAAGCACCACAGGAACCTGCCGGTTGATGGGAAATAGACTGGTTTCCTGGTTCAGTAAGAAACATAATTCAATATCAACTTCCACCGCTGAAGCTGAATACATTGCTGCTGGAAGCTGCCGTGCACAAATACTTTGGTTAAGACAACAGTTAAGGGATTATAGGATTGAAGAAAGAGAAATTCCTATAATGTGTGACAACAGAAGTGCAACTGCAATCACAGAAAATCCTGTTTTGCACTCAAGAGCCAAGCATATTGATGTGAGACATCATTTTATAAGAGATCATGTTGAAAAGAAAGATGTGGTAGTTCTTTACATCCCTACTGAAGATCAACTTGCTGATATATTTACAAACCCATTGGATAGTGAAAGATTTGCTAAGTTAAGGACAGAACTTGAAATTATAAAAGTTGACAGATACACCTATGATCAGCAATGTATTGGAATTCACCAAGGGGATTAGTCTTTGCTATGTTGGGTGAGCTCACTTAGCAGATTAGTCATTGGTATCAACAATTCCATGTACCTATTTATGTTTGGACAATTGAGCAAATGAAGTTGCCAAGGGGATTGGTCTTTGTCATGTTGGGTGAGCTCACTTGACAAATCAGTCAATGGTATTAAACTTCATCTTGTATTATCAGTTGGACAAAACAAGAAGAATTGAAGATCAGCAGAGTAACATTGTCAGCAGGCTGCTGAGACATTATATCAGGAGGCTGCTGAGCCAAGTCCAATGATGGCAAAGTCTGCTGAGGCATATGTTACAGTCAAAAGTAAAAAAGCAAAAGACCGGGATATTTATTCTATCTTTATAATCACAGTTACACGATCTGACGGTTACCACTCTTTATGGATAAGTTATGGGCCACATGTCAAGATCTCATTTATTCAAATTTAATCATAGTTAATGCTACAGTACGTGGTCTGAAAGTTTCTACCCACCACTCTCTGATATATATACAGACATATACACAGAGGATACTTACAAATTTTCAGATTGCTTTTCTCTGCAAACATACCGTGTGAACACAGATTTGAAAGCTATCTTTTTCATCTCTTTCTTAAATAATGGCGGATAAGGATGATGTTCATGTTGGAACAAGCCAAAGTGTGAGAGGCTTTGTTTTTTATGCTAACAAAACTGAATTAGCTATCAATATTGGTCGTAGAATCAGAAGATTTGAAGGATTGGAAAATGTTTTGAATATCAGATTGGAAAGAATATCTTACACAAGTGTTGTCAGTTTCTGGAGAAACATTGTGATAAGAGATAATAGAGAGGCATTTACTACAACAGTAAATGGCCAGGAGATTGAAGTTTCCTCAAACCTGCTGAGGGAAGCTTTTGGTTTTGGACCTGGAAACAATGATCCAACTAATCTTGAAGAAATGGGGCTGTCAAGACTGGATTTTGTTGACAGAATAAAAACAAATGATGCTATCAAATCATCTCTGGGAATCAATGTGAAGCACATTGGCATGGAATACAATCTGCTGAGCAAGATTATAGCAAAGATTGTCTGGACACATTGTCTGGACCCAAGATTGATCTACTGATCATTATATGTAAAAGCATGAAGTTTGATTGGGCTGGGTTCTTTGTCCAATACATGAAGAAAGTGATAACTGATGAAAGAGAAGGGACAAGGAAATCCAAGGCCTTACCTTTGGGTTTGATGAACAAAAGAAGGAAGAAGGTGTCAAATTTACAGATCCACTGATGCTATCAAGTCTGCTGAGGGCCAGCATACTAGTCAAATGGATGAGGATTTGGAAGATCTAACCATAGATGATTTGGAGTCCTTAATCAATGATGGCATAAACCTTGGAGGTAACAGGATGGTTGGCACATCTGATGAATTCAAGGTTGTGGAGGCTGATATAAATCCTGAGGATCAGTAGACTGAAGATTTGGATGAAGAGAATATTATCGAACATAGTGAACCTGATGTCAGTTTTGAAGATTCAATTCAATATCAGGAGTGGATTGACACTCAGGGCACTCTATCAAAATCTGCTGAAACTTTACAGATGGTTGCTGATGCTAGAGGATATGTAGAGGAAAACATGGCTACTTTTCCTTTTATCTTTGTGAAAGAAAGAGTCCTACTCACTGAGGAACAGACAGTGATTGGACAAAGGTTGGACATGGTGATGGGTGTGGAAGAATCACCATCACATTTTGAGAAGGTTCCGGCTGTTGAGGTTCAAACAGCACCTGAACAAAGGTCGGAACTGGTCATACAGGTTGCCGAGGACCAAACAACACCTGGACAAAGGTTGGAACTCCCAATGGGTTTGGAGGAAACCCCTGTAATTATTGAAGAACAAGCTGCTGTAGTAGAGCCTGCTGGAGGAAAAGCCACTGAAGGGAAAGATAGTCAGCAGACTGCTATTATTGATGAGGATGAACAGCTGCTGGACTATGACTTCAGTGATGAGGAATTTCAAATGCCTGAGGAAGAGCCTATTGATGAAGAACCACAACAGGCATTTGTACCAATTTTGGAAGAACATGCACAAGATCCAATTATGGAGGATATTCTTGATGCTATGGTTGAAGAAGGACCTGCCCCTGCTGGAAGGGACATGAGTAGAGCCATGGTTGTCAGCAGACAGAAGGCACAATACAGTGTAGAAGAGCCTACTGATGAAGCTGCTGGACATATTGTTTGGTGTAGTGCCCGAAAGACAATTATTTAATTGTTTTAGGACAGAATTAATAATTCATCTTATTATATGCATGTATGCTTATAATTAAGACACAACTGAAAACCCTAAGTACCTTGTTTATGTAATCACATAAGTCAGTGTATGGCTATACACAAGAGGATTGAGTTAGTGAGATGTAAATAAAATTAACTTAGTCCGTAGCGTTGATTAATCTGAGTACGTGTCTCATGATTAATATGCTAATAATGCACCCAGAACACTTTACGGTGTGACAGTCTTATCCGGACTGTCGGTAATAGGGTACCTAGTGGGGCATTTATATATGAAGATAATCATATAGGTCTGGATCGATTTGTTTTGAGTTCTCGATATAATTCCGTGATCGAGAAGTCTTATCGAATCACAAGTTGATCATATATGGATTAATCTCAATCCTGAGGTGATCACAGACAACTGCTTAGACTAGGGTGGAGTTTGATGTGTTAGTAAGGATCACTTCGCAGTATGTGGTCTAACACTTCTCATTGGCTCTATTCTGGGATGAGTGAGTAGTCTGTGCTATCACAGATATGTAATCCATTCCTTCCTTCGGGAAGTTGACAGACAGTTCTCTTATTTGTTAATCCTAGAAACTGACCGATCTGCAGAGTTCATATTAACTAATTGATCACTAGGGGGTTAATGGTAAATAAGGATAAGAGGTTTCGAGAAGGGTTTACGGAGATATCCCGAATCGAAACGAACAGTCTATGGAGGATTTATCCGTATGTAATGATTATATCAGTGGACACTTATCAACTCATGGTTGAGTGTAAGTTATCTATATTCGGCATAGTTCAGTTTCGGGTTTATGGTGGTGTAATCCCGGAATTAATTGGTTGAATATAAATGTTCCGTCTGACGAATAATTTTATTTAATTTATTGCAGCTACTGAATATGGGTCCATGGTCCCCGACGTAGCTCCTAATATAGCATATAGGTTTTCTCGTCGCTTCACCTCAATTATAATTAAATAGTTGGATTGGACTATTTAATTGATATGTGGATTAATTGTTTAGTTGGACTAAAGAATTAAATACACGGAAAAGAAATTTTTCGTGGACTCGGCCCAATGTGATGAAAAATGCGTGTGAACTATTTCCCAATTGGGTGGAGCGCATTTTGTTATTAAATTATTAGAGAGAAATTAGTTTTCTTGGATAATTGTTTAATACATGATTTAATCATTTATTTGTTAAGTGATAAATCATGGAATATTGGATAATATATTTATTTATCCTAATTTGTTTGGGATATATATTATATTTATCTTTTATTTAAAATAAGGATTAACATAATAATTATCTCTTAATTATTAAATCATTGGAGGACAAGGATTACACTCCTATATAAAGAGAGTTCTCCCAAGCCTTATTTACATCACAAAACTTCGACTTTTGGGTAGTAGTATGGCTCAGAGATTTCGGCCATTATACTAAGGGTTCGAGTTTTAGGAAAACTTCGGGTTTTTCTATGGTAGCATATCGAGGAGTTCCGGCGGCTTGAAACACCATCCACCTGGTGGTGCTTGGAGACACACGTTGGAAGACTTTGGCTTCTCAACTAGGATCTCAACTAGCTTGGATTGAAGATTGTTCTTGGAGTTTATTCACCATAAACTGGTAAACAATCTAACCCCTCGTAGGTTTAGATCTATTATTTTATGTATTTTGGTTGACTAGATCTAGATCTTATTCTTTCCGCTGCGTAATCGGGTGGATCTTTGATCCATCCGGCGATATTACATCCTTCACATATGGCTGGAGGAATTGCTGGTGGGGTACCAGTACAAGTGATGGATGAGTTGTGGGCTATCAGAAGTGACATTACAAGGTTAAGAACTCAACTTGACAGGCAAGAGCAGAGGTTTGAAGACTTGGTGAACTTGGTGGAAAATAGAGGAAGAACTACTGAAACTGTTGCTTCCAACATCACCTCCACTCAGTATGCTCTTGATGATCTTGCCCAAGATGTAAAGGGAATAAAACAGGGCAATACACTCAATGATAAGTTTTTGAAAGAACAGTTTGCCTCTATCCAACAAAAACTTGATAAAATTGCTGAGACACCCAAGCCTGCTGTGGCTGAACCTGCTGGAACACTTCACCCTGCTGGATTGGATCCTAAACTTACTGAGAGGATCAATCTACTGGAGCAGACAATGCAAGGAAGGATCAGTACAGTTGACACTAGAACAGAGATAATGGAGGGTCAAATGAACAACCTGGTGATCACACAAAAGAGTGTTCATGGCCTGCTGTCCCATTTTGTCGATGATGTCAATAAGGGGGAAGAGAGCCAAACAGCAGTAGCAAAAGAGGCTGCTAGGATTTTTGCACAAAAGCGATGGGAAGCTGACACCAATGCATACAGAGAACCTGCACTTGGCAGACTTCCACTTTCTGATGATATTTTCAAAGAATATAAGAAGCTTTACAACAACAAGAGAAGACCTTACCATGACAAGGGCTTCCATGAGGGACTCAATTCCTTCTTAGGCTTAAGTTTTGGGAAGCAAGAGTAAAAGCCTTAAGATCTTCACACAGAGGTGGAAGAGGTGGAAGAGGTGGTAGAGGTGGAAGGAGTCTACCTACTACATCAGCTAAAGATTCACTGAATGAGTTAAAAGAGTAATACATGCGTTTAGGCTTCAGAGTACATTAGATCAAACTTACTTTACCTGAGGCATGGAAATGGTGGAAGGAAGTGAATCCCCATATTGATTTTTCCCTTATTGAAAATCAGTGGATGAGAGAAATGGTAAGAGATATAAGGGAATATCATGAGCAGCAAGAGAAGGAAAGGCAGGAAAGAGAAAGAAGAAACTAGATCAACATACTTACACTTGCATTTTATTTTTGCTGAATCTAGTTTGTAATATATCTTGAACAACTGATTATAATGAGAAATGACTGAATTTGTTCTGTTTTAGTTTTTAATCTTTTGCTTTGCTGTAAGGAGGGTATTGGCATCATCACCAAAAAAGGGGAAATTGTTGGACTTATTTTATGTTTTAGTGATGAGTGCCAGACTAGCTGTTATAGAGCAAAGGCAAAAAGATGTCTAGATCAAATGTATAGGCTTATTAGAGTTTGATCTTGTATAGGTTTGATCAAACAAGCACTGTAAAAGGTCAGCTGACTTTCATCGGTGACACCTCGCCTAGATAGAGGTACCTGAGTCAGTAGACTAGTTTAGGAACCAGCTGAAGACTGAAGGCTGAGGGCTCAAACTCAGTTATTGAAGGCTAAGGGATCAAACTTAGTATTTAAAGTCAAGGATATGAAGATGACCTAAACTCATTGCATATACCTTGTGTACAAGGTATAAGTTCCATAAGTTAAATGGTGATTGGAACTTGGTTATGTTCAAAATGGTGTAATCTAACTTCATATTAAAAAGTTAGATGTAAGAGAAGTCAGCTGCAGTGTTTTTATAAACACACCAACCTTGAATCAGCTGACTGATATGTATTTCAACAGAATGACATTCACAGGAACCTGCTGAACATATATTTCGATTTAATCTAAGGTTACATTGGAAGTTTTCAAAGAAAATGACAGATAACAACTCTTGATTTTATCAACAAATCAATGGCCAAGATTAAAGGGACGTTGGAAAGAAATAGAGGTTTATCCAATGGATACAAGTCAAAGGGTGGAAAGTCTGAAATCTGACAAAAAGTAAACTGACAGTGTCAGTACCATGTACAGGGACAGAAAGCAAGTCAAGATGAGACAAATCTGAAATGGCTATGTTTGAATTTCAAAAATAAGTCACAAGGATTCCTACCTGTAAATAGATAACCCCTGATATAGAAACATATGATGATTTTTGAGAGAAAAGCAACAGATAATCTTGAGCTTCAAATTCTTATCAAGAAATCACCCTGCTGACCCTACTGAACTTAAATCTACTGATCCAGTAAACATCTTCAAGTGTAATCTGTTATCAAGCTACGTCAAGTTTACACACTTGAAGAATCCAAGCTGCTGATCATATCATCCTGCTCAAGCTGCTGAAGGCTGAATCACTTACTTGATTCAAACTTTCTTTTACAAGAAATCTTCTGAAGACAGTGAAGCATCTTTTGGTGTCAAGGACTGTTGTTTGTGGTGGAGCTGGTGAAGAGGCAATCCTACCCTTCAAGGACCGGTGGAAGACTTTGGAGCAAAGACAATCCTACTGTTCCAAGTGTTCAGTTTTTGAAGCCATAGTTATTGGTGAAGGACAAACAACTTAGGTATTTTTGTAACTGCTACCTCAAGGATCTCTAGTGAATTACCTCCAACATCACAGGAGAAGAGTGGACTGACCGGATTACACCACCTGCAACCACTATAAAAATTGCCTACTTACTTTTTGCATTTACATTCTGCATTTAGTACATTTAGCACATCAATCCACTGAGCTAGCAACTGAATCACACACATACACTCTGAGTATCTAAATACTTGGTATCATATTTTAACAACAAGTAATAAGGATTAATTTAAATATATTCTGCTGCAACAAATTCGGTAAAGTCAATAGTCGGCGGACTGCGAGTGTCGAGCGGAGCTGCGAGCAATCGGCGAGTGCTTCGAAGTTCTTGAGTTTGTTAACTCAAAAGGTTTTTAGTGTTATGTTTATTCACCCCTCCTCCCTCTAAACTTGACCATAGCCTTTTCAAGGGACCAACAATCTGAATGTTTAACCACCCAATAATTTACTTGAATTAATTGATACGAAGCAATGTAGATTCCAGTATAGGAGCCGACACTCCCGATTAATCGGCGGTCTATACCGATTAATTGAGGCAACTTTTTAGGTCTCCTGAATCTGGAGATTCAGCGTCGCTGCGTTGATCGACATGATTAATTAGTTATGGCCAATCTAATATTCGTACATCGTAAATTAACACGAAGGACTGTTAGTGAAGTGTTAATTAGGACGTAGTCTTGATGGATTTCTAGGAATGTGCTAGTCATAGTCATTGGCTTCTTTGGGAGGTTCTCGGTCTTGAGCCAGCAACTCTAAAACTTAATGCGTATGAACTAATACAACCAACGAAGGAGGTTAGTTGCATACATAGTTATCAGACCCGGCCCGGCCCGGCGGTCGAACCGGTGGTTGGCCCGGCCCAGGACCAAAACCGGGCCGATTCAAGAATCTGACCGTTCAAGGAGCTGGACCGCCCAGAACTGGAAGACCCAGCGGTCAGACTGTCGAACCGCGACCCAGCCGGTTACGAACCAACCCGGTCCATTTTTAATAAACTTCAGCCTTTTAGCCTTTTATACCAAAATATTAAACGGGAAAAGAAGCTGGGAGCCCTAATCGACATTGCCCGATTATTTTTACCAAAATTCTTCTACTTAAGCTTCTTGTTCATCATCAAAAGATCAAACTGATCAAAGTGATTGATCCAACTTCAAAGTCTTCGAGCCACACATCTCAATTCTCAACACGTAGTTTCAATTTCAAGTTTTAATCTTTTCTTTTCTCATTTTCAATTTTTTTTGGATGTCAAAGGTTTTTCGACTTTCTATTTCAAGTTGTTCGAACTTCGACTTTGACATTTCTGTCTCTTCAATATATATATATATATATATATATATATATATATATATATATATACCCTTGTTTTAATGTTGGAATATGAAAAGAAACTTGTAGAGTGCAAATTTATTTTGTTTGGATTTGTAAATTTTGGTTCTGTAGTTTGTACTTTGCAGTACTTTGTAGAGTCTTCTTGTTCTAAAGAAGATAACTTTTAGGAGGTTGTAGTTAAAGTGGTCATATCTTTATAATTGTAGACTTGTAGTTGAATACCTTTGTTGTTTGAATATATATTGCAGTTATTGAGACAAGAGCAGAGCACATTAATAAATGTAAATGGTTATTGAAGCAAAGGGTTAAAACTTAAAAGTTAAAACTTACATAGATTATAATCAGGAAAAAGGGCTTCTTCATAACAGATTTGAAAGTTCATGTACTACTTTAAAGGTCATTGACATCGATGCTTGGGCTAGACAATGCATCAATATCAGATTCTTTTTCTAAAATAAGTTTATTAGTTGCACTTGATAGATTATGTAATATTCCGATTTTCGGGAAAGGGCAGACGTGTCATTTTGCGAAAACGAAATATTGGGTTCGGTTCCTTTTATTCGGAGATAAGCATTTTTTTTATTAATTGCATATACATATTTTCGAAATATATGTATAAATTTAAGGAAATCAGATTAATTTTTTTAGTTAAGAGGTGATTAAGGAAAAATCATTGATTAGGTAATTATGGAGATTTTTCCTATTTAAGGAAAAAATCAACTTAATCATCACCTTAACCTTTTTATCATATTTTCCTCCTCCAAAATTCGAGTTGCTGTGTGTAAGTTTTTGAAGAAAGGGCTGAGAGACTTTCATTGATTTCTTAGTCAATTCTCAACCGTTTTCAGTTTCGAGAGAAGCAGCAGAATCGTCGTAAGGAGAGCGTCGTTTCAGTGTCAGAAAGTTGGAGCTTTTCTCAAGGTAATTAGTTCGACCTACCTGCTGTTCTTGGTAGAGTTTTGAAGATCAAAACTCATGCCTTTTCGTAGTTTATCGTTTGGAATCGTGTGATCGATTTTAATGCAAATTCAGATTGATCATATAGGTTTGTTGCAGAAAAGAGATCGTTTTGCTGCTGTCTTTTCTGAGCTTTGGATTTGGGAATAGCTTTCTAAAGGTAAGAAGCTCTTCCTACAATCTAATTTATGGGTTATTAGGTTTTATGTTAAGGTTTGATATGATTTTATGTTAGAAATCATACATTCGTGTTGCCTAAGGATTTAGGGTTGTTATGGTAGATAAAATTCATCTTTTTCTGCTATTTTTCTGAGTATTTTGATGTTGAACATGTTTGGATTGGTGTAGAGATCGAAAAAGTGCATAAAAGTGTGTTTTATGGTGTTTGGTGCGCACATTGCTGAAGCATAATGTTACTGTAGATGGACAGCTTCTAGAGTGTGCGCACATTCCCCTGGTATGTGCACACACTGGCCGGGCTGAATGTAAAATTATTCCCAATGTGCACACATTCCCCTGGAGTGTGCGCACATTGCCCCTGTTTTTGATAAATAAGCCATTTTAAGTTATGTTTTGAATCTTAAACCTTGATTCATGATCAAATAACATTAATTAAATACGAACAAGCCTCGATTGAGTTTCTGATTCGATCAGTTAAAACACCGAATGTACTCTTAAAGGGAATTGAAGATCGGATCCGTCGGAAGGGCATGAAAGGGCTTGTGCTTTGATGAACTAGAGTTCATCAATGTCTGTGTAATTGATAGGATGTGATGTCTAGCTGTCTAAGTGAGGGAGTAGTGTTGCTAAGTTGAGGTTATTTTGAAAACACTTAGGTGGTTAGCTAATTCACATTAATAATTTACGTGTAGTAAAAGCTAAAACGTCACTTGTTAGGCACTGATTCAAATCGGCGATGTGATACGTTCGTAAAAGGTGGACAATGCTACTGGCTCAAAAGGCTGAAGGGTAGTGGAGGAAATCCATCGAACGTATATGCATACCGGGGAGATCCCGGGACTACCGGTGCTAATCACCGTAGTTGGCAAGTATATCTCATGGTGGAATTTTCACCATGCATTGTGTCCTTGAGTAATGATGTAACAAAGATAAGCTGAGTTAGAAACGTATAGTCATGACGTGTCGATGGGCATGAAGTGAACCCTAGATTGAGTCGGTCTCACCAAGATAATCTTTTAATAATAACCTTAATTAAATTGTAGCTTCTACTTCTTACTTTGTACAAATGTACTTACCTCAAATGCATGTTTATTTATGTGTTTGGGGGAGAGAAGACGAACAGGTAAACTCGGAGTACTAGGAGGACTTTGATGACAACGTTTGAGGACACCGGACATGAAGACCTTGATTATTTACTTACATTTATTTCCTACACTTGATTTATCACTGGAACCTTGTAGTTTACTTTTAGTTTTGAGATTTGTACATTTGGATTCGTTTGGTTTTCCGATGTAATAAGTATTACATTTTTCTATCTTTAGTTATTTCTATTCTTGGATATTTAAAAAAAAAAATATTACCCGAGTCTTTTGCTTCCGTTTGCTTTAATTTGATACGACGTAGTAGAGGCTTACGTGTAATATTAGATTTATTTAATATTATGCGTGCCGAACGTTTCGTTTCCGGATAAGGGCTCGGTTTCCGTGAGTGGGGCGTTACACTTGGTATCAGAGAGAAGCGTCTTTTAGGCTTCCTTTCTTTTAAGATAAGTTTTCTTTAGATTTGATAGTAACGTTCTGGTTTTCTTTGATCATCAGGATGGTGTTCACGAGAACTGGAGCAGGTGCTTAATCATCAGGAGTTCGTCGAGAGAGTCCGACACCAGTCGTAGGAGGCGGTGTTGTGAGGCCAAATCCTCCACCTCAGCATAGCCTATCACCACCCCCTCATACGGAGACCCCCACACCGGATTCTCAACGGAGTTTGTCACCACGACCTCTTCAGGAGCAACACCCACAATGGCATGTGGGAAGTTCAGTTCAGTTTTCATTGGTAAGTGATGTTCCAGCGGGTTTAGTACCGCCACCAGTAAGTTACGCTCCACATCAACAAACCTTCTACCCTCCACCAGCCAGTGTTTACCCTCCACCAGTCAGCTTTCACCCTCCACCAGTGAGCCACCCCTCACCACTAGTGTTTCACCAACAACAACAGCAGACCTTCTACCCACCTCCAGTAGGTCACACCCCTCGACCTACTATACCTCCTTCACCCCACTTTGACCATCAGCAAGGCTTTGGTTACCCACCTTTTGGTTTTCACCAACCACAGCCTACACCACAGCATCACCAGAATTACCACCACGGATACTACCCTCATCAGACTGAGCCCCAAGTGATTCCACCTTACCCTCAACAACCCCAGTACCAGCAGCAAGTACCTTACGGATACCCTCCAGTGTACCCACAAGCCCAACTAGTTAGACCAGTTTTCGAACAAGCACCACCAACTGACTGGTATACAATGTTGAGAAGAAACAGAGTTCAGGATTTCTTTGGGAATGTGGAGCATACAAAGGCTGAGGAATGGTTGAGAAGCTTCGAGAAAGCTTGTAGGAACATCAATGTTCCCGAGACTGAGATGGCACAGTTAGCAGTTGGATTTCTTATGGGTGCAGCGGAAGCTTGGATCGATGCTATACAAGGTAGCAATGGGAAAGTGACGGGCTGGGAAGGCTTTAAGGCCATGTTCTATAACGAGTGCTTTCCGACAACAGTGCAGGCAGACATGGCAAGTCAGTTCTTGAAGCTTAAGCAGGGTAATTACATGACAGTATCTCAGTACACCAACAATTTTAACGAGTTGGGAAGATTATACCCTGAACTAATTAAGGTTGAAGAGAGAAAGATGGCACTTTACAAGGAAGGCTTAGCCTATCAGATACAGTCTGGCATGTTAGGTTTCACAGCCAGGAATATGGCTGAGTTGTTGAATAAGGCCTTAGAGGTTGAGACATTCAGGAAGAAGGCCACAGTTGTTATTGGAAATAAGAGGAATTTTGGCACGAGTCAAGGCAATAACCGGGGAGCACCGCAACAGAATTTCAAGAAGACAACAGCCCCTGCAGCGAGTAAACCTCCAACCGGAGCACCGCTTTGCTCTAAGTGCAATAGGAATCACTCAAGTGAGTGTAAGGCTAATACAGGTGGCTGCTACTACTATGGAGATCTAGGGAAATTTTCTAAGATGTGTCCAACAAAGGGGAGCTCGAACATTCCGAGGCAATGAAGTGGAAAGGGCGGCCCAAGTCGCCCAGTTCGTGTTTTTGCGGCTGATGCTAGAGAGGCGGAACCAGAAGATGATGTTATCTCAGGTACCCTGTTGTTAATTTAATTTATTAAGATATTTTTATAGCACATTTGTTCATGCTATAATTTTATTTAAATGAATGAATATGCATCGTAGGTATGATAATGTTAGATAATTTAGTGGTCAGAGCTTTGTTCGATACGGGAGCGTCTAACACCTTTGTGTCGACCAAGGTAGCTAAGAAGTTGAGTTTACCTTCGGAACCTTTAAGGAACACTTTGAAGATAACCACCCCGTTAGGAAAGGTAAAAATGTAACTAGGATGATACCTCAAGTAGAAGTTCGAGTTGGATCTTATCGGTGCAAAAACGACTTCACCGTTTTAGACTTTTCGGATTTCGATGAGATTCTTGTAATAGATTGGCTATCCGAGAATTTTGTTCACTTAGATTTCCGAGGAAAGAAAGTGACATTAAAGATACCGGGGAAATCAGATAAGACTTATCAAGGTAATGTGTACCAGCCTAGTAAGAAGAGTCACCCTATAATTTCAGCAGTTAAGGCTATAAGAGCTTGTAAGAAGGGTTGTGAAGGCTACTTGTTGTACGCAGTGGATGTGGAACAAGTGAAGCTTTGGTTAGAGGAAACTCCTACAGCAAGAGAGTACCCTGAAGTGTTTCCGGAAGAGTTACCAGGAAACATTCCGGATAGAGAGATTGAATTTGAGATCAAGTTGATACCAGGAGCGGCACCAGTTGCCAAGGCACCCTATAGAATGGCACCGGCTGAATTGAAGGAGTTGAAAGCTCAACTTAAGGATATGCTTGAGAGGAATATAATTCAGCCTAGTACTTCGCCTTGGGGAGCCCCAGTGTTGTTTGTTAAGAAGAAGGATGGTAGCATGAGGATGTGTATAGACTACAGAGCCTTGAACAATCTTACCATCAAGAATAAGTACCCTTTGCCAAGAATTGATGATTTGTTTAATCAGTTGCAAGGCAAGAGAGTGTTTTCTAAGATTGATCTCAGGTCGGGTTATCATCAGTTGAAGATCAAGGTAGCAGATATACCGAAGACGGCCTTTAGTACAAGGTATGGACATTATGAGTTCTTAGTCATGCCTTTTGGACTCACTAATGCTCCATCCGCATTTATGGATTTAATGCAGCGTATTTTCATGCCTTACTTGGATAAGTTTGTGATAGTGTTCATAGATGACATCCTAATTTACTCTAAGGATGAGAAAGAGCATGAAGAACACTTAAGGATAGTGTTGGATACCTTGAAGAAGAACCAGTTGTATGCTAAGTTCTCGAAGTGCGACTTTTGGTTGGATCAAGTAAGTTTCTTGGGTCAGGTCATTTCTGGAGATGTCATTAAGGTTGATCCTGCGAAGATCGAAGCAGTTGAGAAGTGGTCCAGACAGACTACCGTTTCAGAGGTTAGAAGTTTTCTCGGTTTGGCTGGCTATTATAGGAAGTTTGTACAGGACTTCTCAAAAATAGCTACACCCCTCACCAAGCTTACACAGAAGAATGTGAAGTTCGAGTGGACCAGTGAGTGTGAGAAGGTTTTTCAGACGTTGAAGAAGAAGTTGACTACAGCCCCAATTTTGGCAGTTCCGGAGATCTTTGATAATTATGACATTTATACGGATGCTTCGGGACAAGGTTTAGGTTGTGTGTTGATGCAAGGAGGAAAAGTCATCGCCTATGCATCTAGACAGTTGAAGGCGCATGAGAAGAATTACCCAAAACATGATCTAGAGTTAGCAGCAGCAGTGTTTGCCCTAAAGATTTGGAGGCACTACTTGTATGGAGTTAAGGCTCGGATCTTCACCGATCACAAGAGCTTGAAGTATTTCTTCACTCAGGAGACTAAATATGAGGCAGAGGAGATGGTTAGAGTTCATAAAGGATTACGATTTGGATATTCAGTACCATCCGGGTAAAGCCAATGTAGTGGCTGATGCTTTGAGCAGAAAACCAGTGGTTGCAGTTTCGAGCGTTGAAGATGTTACAGAGAGGTTAGATGGGCTGAGAATCCAAAGTTTTGATCAGATTGAGGATCGGCAGTTTGTGGCACCGTTGTTAGCAAGGTCAGAGTTGATGGATGATATTCGGGAGAAGCAAGATGAACATCCGGTTTTGGTTGACTTAAAGCGTGTTGCAAGAGAAAAGCCTATAGTGGGATACGTGTTAGATAAGAATGGGAACCTTTGGTACCAGGATCGTTTGTGTGTGCCTAATGTTGGTGATCTAAGGCAGAGAGTTATGGACGAGGCACACAAGATTGCTTTTGCAGTTCATCCAGGAACTACTAAGATGTATAGAGACTTGAAGGAAAGGTTTTGGTGGCCCTCGATGAAACTGGAAATAGCTAAGTTCATGGCAGAGTGTGATATCTGTCAGAAGGTTAAAGCGGAGCATAGAAGACCAGGGGGAATGCTTAAGCCCTTGGATATCCCTGAATGGAAATGGGATAAGATCACGATGGATTTCATCACCGCTTTACCTAAGACAAAGGGCGGACATGATGCGATTTGGGTGATTGTGGATAGATTGACCAAATCCGCTCATTTCTTACCATATAAGGTTGATATGTCCCTGAAGAAGATGACGACACTATACTTGGATAATATAGTGAAGTTACACGGAGTACCTATCTCGATAGTTTCGGATCGTGATTCGAGGTTCGTCAGTCGGTTTTGGAAAAGTTTACAAGTAGCTTTTGGAACCAAGTTGGACTTGAGTACGGCCTTTCATCCTCAGACAGATGGACAATCTGAGAGGACTATCCAAACACTTGAAGATATGTTGAGAGCTTGTGTTTTGGAAGTAGGCGGATCATGGGATGATTACCTACCTATGGCGGAATTTGCCTACAAGAACAATTATCATGCAAGTATAGGCATGCCGCCATTTGAAGCCTTTGTTAAGGGCTAAATTATAGTGATTTTTATATATATTTTCTATATCAATTTCCCCTACATTCGTATGATTTTCATAGATTTTGAGCTATATATGTAAATATTGAGTAAATGGTGTTTTTAATAGTAAAATATGAAAACGTATCGATTTATATGCTTTATTTGATGATTTTATGTTGTTTTGGAATCGTGTTACGTTTTGGTATGTTTTTCGATGTGTGTAGATACATATCTTTAACTTGGAAAGGATTTGGAAGAGTCTAAAGTCGAATTTGAAGTGTTGATGAAGAGATAGAGATGTTACAAGAGGATAAAGATGGAGGAAAGAAAGGATAATTATCAAGAAATCCGTTCTGCATCAAGATGGACGAGTGTTCATCTGAGGCCGACGAGCGTCCGAGAAGCGTTTATATTGGACGGGCGTCTGATAAAGCGAACGTGCGTCCAGGGAGCTAATTCACATAAAGAGAGTTCAGACGTTGGCTGAACTGGCATCCAGTATCCGTCCAAGCATTCTAGACGGGCGTCCAGTTGGTTAGACGGGCGTCCACCGCCGTTTTTTCTGAAACCGACTTAGGTTACTGTAGCAGCCGACTTAGTTTTATTATAAAAGCACAGCAGCCCCAAACCCTAAATTCATTCAGAAATTTCTTCACATCAAAAGAGAGGCCAGCAGCCGCATCTTGAGAGTTTGAAGGCCGGTCACCCGAGCCTTGTGCTCGGGTGAACCGATGTTAGATTAGGAGTAGATTAGATGTTTGCTTTTCGTTTCCATGGATCAATCCTTGTTCAAAACTATGTGAGTTCTTTTTGATTAATTCAATTCCAGTTTTTCTTCATGATTGTTGATTTATTTTGTATCTTTCTTTGTGCTTATGAGGCCATGAGAATAGATTGAAAGATCTGTTTTCTATTGATGTTTATAATACGGAAGTTGCATAAACCTTATATCATCATAGAAAGATAGGGTTTTTAGCCGTTGATTATGTGACAAATTAATTGGTTAGATTCCTAGGTTGTTAGATTCGATTATACGAGAGTAACTTGAATCTACACCCGTCGTTTTGTTTGGTAAACCAGTCTCAACACTCGAAAGATGAGAGATAGATAATTGAATTCGCTACGAAAGTAGGAGTTCATAGCTTGAGAGATAAGTTCACTAAGAGATTAGGGATTTGTGTCTCGTGAAAGGGTGAAACCACAAACTGAATTAAAATCATGAGATAACTAGAATTGAGATCACTAGGATTGTTCAATGTTTGACCCCATGTCTTTAGGTTAGATTGTTTGTTTTTGTTTCTTTAGTTTAGATTGTTTTTATGTTTCTTAGGTTAGATTTATCTTGATTGTTCTTTTCTGTTTTTATGTTTTGTTCTTTTGTTTCTTTTGTTTATTCGTTCTTTGAGTAACAATTGGTAGGATTAGTGAAATTAGATTCAACATCCCAATTCCCTGTGGATCGACCCTGTACTTACCCTACTTTACTAGCAACTACCCGGTATTCGGCCGGTTAGGAGGTAGTTTTGCATGGTAGTATAGGTTTATAAATTTTCTTTTGTTTTAATGATGCAAAATCTCCCCAACAGCCTTGTATGGAAGAAGATGTAGAACGCCGTTGTTTTGGGATGAAGTCGGGGAAAGACAAGTCACCGGGCCGGAGTTGGTTGAGCAAGCTAAAGAGAGAGTCCAGTTGGTTAAGAAGAATCTGAAGGTAGCTCAAGATAGACAGAAAAGTTGGACAGATGTTAGAAGAAGACCCCTCGAGTTTGAAGTTGGTCAAAGAGTGTAGCTACGAGCTTCACCAATGAAGGGAGTGAAACGTTTTGGACAAAAAAGAAAGCTAAGCCCAAGGTATGTTGGACCGTTTGAGATTCTGGAAAGAATTGGACCGTTGGCTTACAAGCTTAAGTTACCGGAATCAATGTCAAGAGTCCACAACGTGTTTCATGTTTCGATGTTGAAGAAGTGTTTGACAAAGACGGATGTTGAGACTACGGTTGATCCGGAGATTCTTCAAGACAATCTTTCGTATGATGAGACACCGATCAGAATTTTGGACCGGATGGAAAAGATGATTAATAGACGGTTGATTCCTTTGGTTTTGGTGAAATGGAGCAATCATTCACCGGATGAAGCAACTTGGGAAGTTGAGGACGATATGATCATCGAGTTCTCGGATTTTATGGACTTACCAGGTATGTTCTAGTTTCGAGGACGAAACTCCTTTAAGGGGGGAAGAATGTAATATTCTGATTTTCGGGAAAGGGCAGACGTGTCATTTTGCGAAAACGAAATATTGGGTTCGGTTCCTTTTATTCGGAGTTAAGCATTTTTTTATTAATTGTATATACATATTTTCGAAATATATGTATAAATTTAAGGAAATCGATTTTTTTTTTAGTTAAGGGGTGATTAAGGAAAAAATCATTGATTAGGTAATTATGGAGATTTTTCCTATTTATGGAAAAAATCAACCTAATCATCCCCTTAACCTTTTTATCAGATTTTCCTCCTCCAAAATTCGAGTTGCTGTGTGTAAGTTTTTGAAGAAAGGGCTGAGAGACTTTCATTGATTTCTGAGTCAATTCTCAACCGTTTTCAGTTTCGAGAGAAGCAGCAGAATCGTCGTAAGGAGAGCGTCGTTTCAGTGTCATAAAGTTGGAGCTTTTCTCAAGGTAATTAGTTTGACCTACCTGCTGTTCTTGGTTGAGTTTTGAAGATCAAAACTCATGCCTTTTCGTAGTTTATCGTTTGGTATCGTGTGATCGATTTTAATCCAAATTCAGATTGATCATATAGGTTTGTTGCAGAAAAGAGATCGTTTTGCTGCTGTCTTTTATGAGCTTTGGATTTTGGAATTGCTTGCTAAAGGTAAGAAGCTCTTCCTACAATCTAATTTATGGGTTATTAGGTTTTATGTTAAGGTTTGATATGATTTTATGTTAGAAATCATACATTCGTGGTTCCTAAGGATTTAGGGTTGTTATGGTAGATAAAATTCATCTTTTTCTGCTATTTTTCTGTGTATTTTGATGTTGAACATGTTTGAATTGGTGTAGAGATCGAAAAAGTGCATAAAAGTGTGTTTTAGGGTGTTTGGTGCGCTCAATGTGCGCACATTGGTTAGGAGTGTGCGCACATTGCTGAAGCAAAATGTTACTGTAGATGGACAGATTCTTGAGTGTGCGCACATTCCCCTGGAATGTGCACACACTGGCCGGGTTGAATGTAAAATTTTGCCCAATGTGCACACATTCCCCTGGAGTTTGCGCACATTGCCCCTGTTTTTGATAAATAAGCCATTTTAAGTTTTGTTTTGAATCTTAAACCTTGATTAATGATCAAATAACATTAATTAAATATGAACAAGCCCCGATTGAGTTTCTGATTCGTTCAGTTAAAACACCGAATGTACTTTTAAAGGGAGTTGAAGTTCGAATCCGTCGGAAGGGCATGAAAGGGCTTGTGCTTTGATGAACTAGAGTTCATCAATGTCTGTGTAATTGATAGGATGTGATGTCTAGCTGTCTAAGTGAGGGAGTAGAGTTGCTAAGGTGAGGTTATTTTGAAAACACTTAGGTGGTTAGCTAATTCACATTAATAATTACATACGTGTAGTAAAAGCTAAAACGTCACTTATTCTTGGTTAGGCACTGATTCAAATCGGCGGTGTGATACGTTCATAAAAGGTGGACAACGCTACTGGCTCAAAAGGCTGAAGGGTAGTGGAGGAAATCCATCGAACGTATATGCATACCGGGGAGATCCCGGGACTACCGGTGCTAATCACCGTAGTTGGCAAGTATATCTCGTGGTGGAATTTTCACCATGCATTGTGTCCTTGAGTAATGATGTAACAAAGATAAGCTGAGTTAGAAATGTATAGTCATGATGTGTCGATGGGCATGAAGTTAACCCTAGATTGAGTCGGTCTCACCAAGATAATCTTTTAATAATAACCTTAATTAAATTGTAGCTTCTACTTCTTACTTTGTACAAATGTACTTACCTCAAATGCATGTTTATTTATGTGTTTGGGGGAGAGAAGACGAACAGGTAAACTCGGAGTACGAGGAGGAATTTGATGACGATGTTTGAGGACGCCGGACTTGAAGACCTTGATTATTTACATACATTTATTTCCTAGACTTGATTTATCACTGGAACCTTGTAGTTTACTTTTAGTTTTGAGATTCGTACTTTTTGATTCGTTTGGTTTTCCGATGTAATAAGTATTACATTTTTCTATCTTTAGTTATTTCTATTCTTGGATATTTAAAAAAAAATATTACCCGAGTCTTTTGCTTCCGTTTGCTTTAATTTGATACGACGTAGTTGAGGCTTACGTGTAATATTAGATTTATTTAATATTATGCATGACGAACGTTTCGTTTCCGGATAAGGACTCGGTATCCGTGAGCGGGGCGTTACAGATTAACTATTGCATCAACGAGCATAATATATACTTTGAGGTTAACTAAACTGTTGGTTACTTTGCCTTTTTCATAACATAGGAAAACATGGATAGTTGTGGCACAGAGACACCAGATTCTTCAACCGGACAAAATCAAAGCTTAACAAGGGGGAAGTCGGATTCTGCATGGGCTCACAGTAGAGAAATTCCATCAAATGACAAGAAGAAACGCAATATAATAGTCTGTCTTTATTGTGATAAACAGATTAAAGGTGGTAGAATCAATCGATTCAAGCAACATCTTGGAGGCATTAATAGCGAGGTTGCATCGTGTACGAAAGTAAGTGCACAATTAAGATTTGAAATGAAGAAAGCTTTTGAAAGTACCACTACCAAGACAAAAAGTGGTATCAATGAACATTGTGCATCGTATTCACAAAGTAACATGAGGGACTATGAAGAGAAACTGTTATGAAACTGATGTAGATAACTTCAGATGCAAGAAATAGAAATAGATGCAATCAAACGTAAATAATCAAAGGAGAAAACAGAAACAAGAAGAACACAGATTTAACGTGGAAAACCCCTCAGTGGGAGAGGTAAAAAACCACGGGCAGAAAAGAGATATTTTATTATGCACTGAATTTTACAGATTTCAACACACATAGACAATGAGACAACAACTGTATTTATAGGCACAAATCCCTAAACCCTAGCCGCAAGGAATCTTTGTCTGATGCACCATAAATACCCCTACACGTGTCCTCCTTTCACTACTAGAAAACTGTCTTTCAGTGACGAAAAATTAATGACAGGTTCTAATCCCGTCATCAAATTGTTGTTTTAATGACGGGAAAATGTAAAATATAAAAAAAATATTTTTTTTATGACAATTTTTTTTATCCTATCATTGTTAATCTCAAATCCCGTCATTATGGATATACCAAAAGCAATCCCGTCATTATCTTTCCAAAGTTTAATTCCAAAGTTTAATTTAAACACACAAAAAAACCTTGTAAATATTCTCCTACTATTAACACTTCAAAATACTCATTAAACTCCTCAAAAAAAAAATTTACTCATTAAAAAGTTAATCCTTACCACACAAAATCCCCTGTCTATTATTTCCTCTTCACCATGTCCCTAACCTAAACCCTTCCTTCGTCGGTGCCGGATCGACGGTGTTGCTACTCCCGGCATAATATGCTGCTCATCTCTTTCTAAAGTGCCACTCTTTTCCGTGTCCTACTTGATTTAGTCACAGGTGGGTTTTCCGAGGCCGTATCAGCCAAGAGTGGCATCGGATTTGGATGCGGCGGTGCTTGAAAACGGGTTCCGACAGGGGTTAGCTCGATCGGTAGACCACCTGTTTTGCCCAATATATGCTGCGATTCTCTTAAATTTTCTATATTGATGTCTGACAAATGACTATTTGAGTCAGGTTTGTATTTTTTATTCAATTTTATGGTTTTTTTTCTAACATTCGTGCGTGATTTGCTACTGGTGATGGTTGCTTTTGGAGTAGATATAGCGGAGGTTTATTTTCTTTAATGCTTATTTCTGCTAACACAGTAACACGAAGTCCTATTTTTTATAGTAGCTCTGTCTCTTGGATGCCTTTGGCTTTGGTTTGTGGATTTTTTTCTCCTATGCATTGCCTAATTTGAGTGGTTGTTGATGAATTTACTTTTTAGCATTATTTTGGGATATTTTGTTGCTTTGTTTGGTTTGTTGACAATGTGATGGGAGTTTATGTTGTTAATCGTTAGTTTTGTTTCTGGCTTGCTTGGTTCATCAAACATTTTCGTGGAACACGACTATGTATATATGTATGTGTGCATATGTGTTTGTATGTATACATGTATGGCATCATCAACTTCTGATTTATCGATAATCAAGAACACGATTCATATCAATAAATTTGTTTACAACTTTTCTGAGCAGTTAATGCTTACCAAAGAAGAGTCAAAAATTTAGATATGAAAAGGAGTTTATAATGTTGGTTATAATGAAAAGGTGTCTTATAATGTTGATTTTCTTCCTATGTAGTATGTACTCGTTAAGATACATAAAAAAAATGAAACAAGGTATTAGTTCTTACACACATCACAAAATATTGAGCCTTGTCATGTTTGTTTTCTTGGAGCATGATGTCCTTTTCTCTGAGCAATGAAGGTACCACTTGAAGAAGTTCCAAACTTGTGGCAACTCTTGTGTATTCATCCAGAAAGGGCATGCATATATTGCCTTGATTCCTTGAATAAGGTTAATCATATATATACATCATTCATGTTGCGGATATTCCCGGTTAATGTGTATAACATCCATATTTTGGCTAATGCAGATATATGCTTTCCTTGTGGTTTCTCTTGTGGTAATACACTTTCACAACATTCTCTCAAAAGCTCATGTCCTAATATATAGGTTATGAACTTTTCCATATTCATAAATGTTTGTTTAACCTATATACCTATGAGTCATGCAAAGCCTTCAATAATGGGCCACATTGATGGTTTTTACATGTCTGAGAAGCAAAATACATGCTACACATGTGTTGTTACTATTTTCTTTCTAAATTTATTTTCTATGTATTGAAAAAAAGAGAAAATGCAACCCACAATTATCATCCTTCTGACGTTCGATACCCACTCCCAGGACTAACACTATCATAATCATGTTGGTACATCAAACGTCACATCCTCCTTCTGTACTTCAATGAATTTTAGTTCATTGCACATCCATTTTCTGTGACAAGGTACAAAGATGTGTCTATCGCACGCTGGTGAAACTGTAGTTGGACGTGTTCTGTTCCGATCCGAAATTGAGTTTTATCTATCTTTATTGTAGGAGATGGCTGTTAGATTTTTTGTCTTGGGTATGGTGAATCATTTATCTTTATACCTTGCTAATTACAGACAAAAAATTGACAAGCCTTTTTTTTCATGTAAGGTTCCCAACAAGAATTCAAAGGAAAAGCACACATTAGTAACACACATCTGCAATATTATTGTAAGGTATGGGTTTAGTTTCTGAGTTGATATTGGTTTGATTGCTTCATTCTCTTATGTCATCTTCATCTGCCCTTACTTTGTTATTCTTGTTATTTATTCCATAGTTATACTGCTGATAGCTTTTGCGTGGGGCCATGGACAATGATTTTTGTTTTACTTTCACATTATGGGTTTAAAACTACATATTAACCTATTTTATTTTGTACAGGCTGGTAAACACTTTTGTTTTGTGCTTATGTCGGCTTTCTTTCTTGTTTGAGAGTCCCATAGTTCGTGTAGAATGGTCTACTACACCAGGTTTTGTCTTTGTTTTGAGTAACATGCCTTTGTTATGTTGACCATTTGGTGTTTAATTACCATGACTTTGTTTAGTTTCTAATTGTATGTATGTGAACGACTATAATGAGTGACCATATGGGTGATCACAAAATTTTACTAAGCTTTTGTCTCTTTATGTTCTGGCCTAATTCTATATGATAAATGTTCAGCTTCATCCATGCATATGTTCCTCAATGTTAGATGTAATAGTAATTGCAATTAAAATTTTACATTTGCATAACATGGCTATTAATTTTACAGTCCATTTTATGTGATCAATTTATCTTTCATCTGCCTAGGCTTGCTTTATATTTTAGGGTAAGGTATGTATGTCCAGTCCTTGTAAGGTTGTACCTGCTTGAATAGAATCCTGAAGTTCGATGCGTTCGTGTATGTTATGCATGTTTGATCCATTGGCATTATGCCTTGATAGCTATTAATACTCATTCAAGTTCTTGCATCTGTTTGCAATTTTGTTTTGTTTAGTCCAAGTATGCTTTGAGTTCGGTTTTTGAGTCAAATGGCGAGTCGTTTTGTTTGTTTTGTATAACCTAAACTTAAACAAATTTGTATGACCCGCCTATCGTGGTAAGTCCTACTCTTGAAGAGTCTATCTATCATGCTTAAAGTTTTGGTTTAATTGAGTTATGGATCTGTCCTAAGTTTAAGTTCAGGTCCATAGTCTATGTCCAGCTACAATGAGCTGATGTATCTTGTTTGACGAGTTTATGTTCTGTCCAAAGTCATTCTTGCATGTTTTCCTTGATCTTGAATTTAGTCTTGATGTTCTGATAGTCCATGTTTTGTGTGATGAAGAGTGTTCTGTTTGAATCAGTCTTTCCTGCTGTCTATAAGCTTGTCTAATATGTTTTGTTAACTTAATTTTTGCTAATGTGCTGGTCTGTAAGATCTGTTTGTCTGCATATGATTCGTTTTATGTTGAGTGTTAAGCATGCTATCTATTCTTATGAGCTGAATATACGATTTGTGAAATGCTTTGTATGAGCATGGACTAACTTTGTATGCAATCTGATTTATTAATGAAGTCGTTTTTGATTGCATGAAATATTAAGAACTTGGTTAACTTTTGAGTTTAATATATTTTGAGAGCATTTATTGTCACCACGCATAACATACCGTGTCACCGTACTACCACACTACCGTGACACCTCGCACATTTGACATTTAAAAAGTCAACTATATGTTCTATAATCGACTTTTAAAGGTCTATGATCATAATCCACCTTATGATCACAATGTTTGACGTTTACCGCATTTCGACTCGCTATTTCTACCATGGTGATTAGGGACCGACGCCACCTCCATACGGTTGTTATGATGTGTCCGTTCCGATTAGAGGGTGCCTCTATCAATGGTGTGTGGTTGAAATTAAAGGTCGTCGTTTTCCTTAACTAGGGAAAGCGTAAGTTGATTTGATGTTTTTAGACAGTGGTCCTCTTTTGCTGTCAAATTTAGCTTATTTTCTGAAAAATCGTTTCATATGTACAAGTTGGCTATCCAATTCAGGAATAGCGTGTACCAACAAGGACTTGGACATGTTGTGTTGTATTATACAGAGGATTATTCTTGCTTTTTCTTCTTTTGTATAACACAATATGGTTGTACATTTATCACGTATGTTTATGATTTGTGCATTTGTTAACTTTTTTTTGGAATCTACAGGTTCATTTCATTTGAGTTTTTGGACACACTTCTTAGGTTGACGTTGGCTATTTCCCGTAAAAAAAACTTGGAACCGGGTACACAACTTAGCTCTTGTTGTTTTGTTATTTCTTTAGTTTTTCTTTCTTTCACAAAAGACCCCATGTGTGTTTGCTTATTTGACCGACCCTCTTCAATAGGCTGTTATTATTACTTTTTGCCTAGCTTCATTTTTCCTTTTCCTGTACAATATATGTTCTTATTGTGCCTATACTTTAGGTACTTTCCGTTCTGTTTAGTTTTCCCAAAATGTTTGATGCACTTAATTAGGAACATGAGACAATTCAACCAATTCTTGAATATATCTTTGTAATTTAGGCACTGTAATGATGGTCAATTATTTGAGTTTTGGTTATATTGTAGTTCTTAATGTGGTCAATTGTTTTGATTTTACTTTCTCCAAAATTCGCGGCCTTTAAGGGCATTTTTCTGTTTTCAAGTAAAAACACTGATGAGATCAAGATGGACGAATTATTCTTATGGCCTTAGGTTCTGTTCATTTGAATAACTTATATGATCTAAATGATTATTTTGAATAAAAACACTTGTTCACATCCTTTGGTTTTCTTACCTTTGTAGCTCAGTTGATCAGCTAAGGCAACCGGGCGACTAATTCGAAGAAAGAGTTGTTTTGTAAGTCTTGATAAATTTCTTTCGACTCTTGAAATCTTAGTACTAGTGTTATTTGATGCTTTTGGCCTTGATAAATTGGTTATTAATATCATCTTCAAAAATGTATGTGAGGCGTCTATGAAATGTATGTTTTAATGTGCTTTCTTACAACATTCCAGTATGCTTGCTATTATTTGATTTTTTTGGTTATTGCACCACATATATTTAGGTGCTTGAACTTAGTGCAAGTATTCCTTGTTTATGTTTGGTGAATAAACTTAGTTATTGAATAGATTCATGATCGGTAGTTTTCGTATAGAGACGTATGAGAGGTAGATGGCTTAAAATGAGGTTTACAGAAATACACGTAAGAATCATGGTCATCACTTTTGCATGCATAAAAAGAATGATGTGTGGTTTCTTTTGGGTTTACTTTATGCTTAGCACCATATGCTTTTTGGAATCACCACATAATTTGTCTTATAATTAATTTATACTTGATGCTCTTAGGTAAAAGAAGGCCATGGAGAGCTTTCCTTTTATATGATTCACCTGCAACATGAAAGTCGTATCTAGCCAAGGTTGTTGCAACTAAAGTTGATTGAGCTTTCTTCAGGTGAGTTTTGTGACCATGAAACTAATTGGTATCTCGATCCGGCTCTTTATATGTGTAAGTACAAATATATTGGGCATAAAAAAAGAACCATTGAGCTTGCTTATTGAGGCTTGTTTTTTTATTCAACTTTATGTTTTGTGAACCATCTTTTTATAAATTTATTCAAGCTGAATTTTTAAGCTGTGAGGATGATTTATAGTTTTAGTGGTCACCCTTCAAAGTATATCTCGTGTATGCACCAAAGAAAACAGCTTTTGTTATTTCGCTTATGGATTGTTTTTCAATATTTGACAACTTATTTTTCATTTAGTAATGTGTTTTATTTTGCTTGATGGTGATGGGATGAGTCATCATTGAATCACGATTTAGTGAGAGTTTGGTTTACGTACAATGAGGGTATATACTATCGGTTCAAATATTTGACGAGGGGAAATCCGGTCATTAAAAGTCACTTCCCCATCATGAAGACTTTTAATGACGGAAATTTACTCTCGTCGCCCCCTCGTTATTGCTTCTCTATGTAAAGGTCAATAATGAGAGTAAACGGTCCCATCATGATTGATAGTTTTTAATGAGAGTAAAATACCCATCACTAATGAGAAATAGCAATAGCCACGGGATTGTTTTACTCTCATTAGTGACCTTTACATAGAGAAGTAGTAACGAGGGGCGATGAGAGTAAATTTCCCGTCATTAAAAGTCTTTCATGACGGGAAAGTGACTTTTAATGACCGGATTTCCCCTCATTAAAACTCAATTTTCTTGTAGTGTTTTAATGACACTGTATAGCTGTCACATAACAGAATTAGCAGATGTGGGACCCTGCTGTATTCGAGTACACAACAGACTATCACCCTGCTGATAGTTACCCCGTCGACGAAGCTCAGTAGACTCCACTCTACTGATGCACAAAACTGAACACACTTCTCAGCTGACCATCACTCAGCCGAGTCTTCAGATTGGTTCCACCAAAATGTAGAGTTTAAGTCACTTTACTGACAAATCTCCACCTTGACTTCAACTCTCCCTAGAGTAAAAAAAGATTGCATAACCAGATGTACTTGTACCAGATGCATTCGTCAATGCCAGATGTACTTGTACCAGACTATCTCCACAGCATCCACTCCACTGATCTGCCCTCAGTAGAGTTTCCAGAAACAGATTACAAGCTTTGAATATTCAGTAAGTCCAGACAAAGCTGGAACTTACTCTGCTGAACTGGTTTAGTGAACATATCAGCAAGATTCTCCTTTGTGCCAATCTTCTTCACCACAACCCTCTTCTCATTCCTCAAGAAATGATACCTGACATCAATATGCTTGGTTCTCTCATGATGAACCTGATCCTTGGCTAAGCATATTGCACTTAGACTGTCACAATATATCTCAGCCTGATCCTGATGCAACCCCAAATCACTAACTAGCCCCTTCAACCAGATACCCTCCTTAGGTGCTTCAGTAAGAGCCAAATATTCTGCTTCAGTAGTTGATAAGGCTACTGTAGCCTGAAGAGTAGCTTTCCGGCTGACCACTGCATTTCCCAATGTAAACACATAACCAGTCATTGATTTTCTACTGTCAACATCACCTGCGTATAATCGCATCATAGTAGCTTGTGACCGGACCAGTATCACCTCCATAAATGAGACCAACATCAGCTGTACCTCTCAGGTACCTGAATATCCTTTTAACAGCTTTCCAGTGTTCCTTCCTAGGTTGAGCCATGAACCTGCTGACAACACTGACTGCCTGAGCCAGATCAGGCCTTGTGCATACCATGGCATACATCAGACTACCAACTACACTAGCATAGGGAACTTTTGACATATACTCCTTCTCTTCAGCTGACTGTGAAGCATAAATAGACAAATGAACATTTGATGCCATAGGAGTATCTATTGATTTTGCAGCAGACATTCCAAACTTGACCAATATCTTCTGCACATAACCCTGCTGAGACAGGAACAACTTCTTCTGACTCCTATCTCTCCAGATCCCCATCCCCAAAATTTTCTTGGCTGCACCCAAATCCTTCATTTCAAATTCAGCACTGAGAAGGTTCTTCAGATTTTGAACATCAGACTTCCTTGCTGCAGCTATAAGCATGTCATCCACATACAGAACAAGATAGATATATGATCCATCTTTCAGCAGACTGTAGTAAACACAACAGTCATAAGGACTTCTGCTGTAACCCTGCTGAAGCTTGAAATTGTCAAACCTTTTATACCACTGCCTTGGAGTTTGCTTCAAACCATACAATGATTTCTTCAACTTGCAAACATAATTTTCCTTGCCAGGAACTTGAAAACCCTCAGGCTGTGTCATGTATATCTCCTTATCCACCTCACCATGTAGAAAAACAGTTTTCACATCTAATTGCTCAAGTTCCAGATCCTGCTGTGCCACCATTTCTAGTAACACCCTGATTGAAGTGTGTCTGACCACTGGTGAAAATATTTCATCAAAGTCAACTCCTTTCTTTTGACTGAATCCTCTAGCAACCAAACGTGCCTTATACCTGACCCCTTCTGCCTTTGTTATTCCTTCCTTTTTCTTGAAAATCCATTTACAAGTCACAACTCCCTTGTTAGTAGGCTGTTTGACTAATTCCCAAGTCTGATTCTTCAACAATGACTCCATTTCATCTCCCATGGCAGCATGCCACTGGGATGCTTCGTACATGTCATTTGCTTCCCCGTAAGTAGTAGGTTCAGCAACCTCTACTTCTTCAGCAACTTGGAGTGCATATCCAGCCAAATCATCATACCCATATCTCCTTGGAGGTATCCCAACATTAGATCTTATAGGCCTGCTGGTAGCTAGACTCTGCTGATTAATGTTTGTATGATGCCCTACTGAGGTCTCAGTAGGCTGGCTTTGATCAGATTCTGGTTCATTATCCAGATCAGTATAGTGTTGATTTGAGTCCACTGATTGTTGCATATCAGTAGGCTCCACCTGAAGCTCCACCAGTTTCTCAACACTATCAGATTCAGCACTGGTTTCATATTCAGTAGACCTCCCAACTGATGAGTTTAACATAGAATTTTCATCAAACACAACATCCCTGCTGAGAATTACTCTGGACTCTGCTGATGACCAAATTCTATATCCCTTCACTCTATCACCATACCCTACAAACACTCCCTTCTTAGCTCTTGGCTCCAACTTGCCTTCACTAACATGATAGTAAGCTGTACTTCAAAAAACCCTTAAAACTGAGTAGTCAGCAGGCTTGCCTGACCACATCTCAAATGGTGTCTTGAGATTGATCCCTGTGTGAGGACTCCTGTTGATTAAGTAGCAAGCTATTTTTACAGCCTATGCCCAAAATCTCCTTGATAAACCAACTTGAGAAAGCATACATCTTGCCCTCTCCAGTAGAGTTTGATTCATCCTTTCAAAACACCATTCGCCGCGAGGTGTATTCCTTACAGTATGATGTCTTGCAATACCCTCAGCTGCACAAAATGAATCAAAATCCGTCCAGCAGAATTCTAGACCATTATCTGTACGAAGCTTCTTGATTTTCTTGCCTATCTGATTTTCCACTAGGGCCTTCCACTGCTTGAAGTTACTGAATGCATCACTTTTGTTCTTCATCATCACCACCCAAGCCATCCTTGAATAGTCATCTATGAATGACACAAAATATCTATGACCACCCAATGACTCAACTTTTGATGGACCCCAGCAATCTGAATTGATATAATCAAGTGATGCATTTGTGTTGTGCAACCCTGCTGAGAACTTACTTCTATGAAATTTCCCAAACACACAATGTTCACAAAAGTCCAGATTCTTGACCTTATATCCCCCAAGAAAACCTGCTGAAGAAAGAATCTGCATACCCCTTTCACCCATGTGACCTAGTCTCATGTGCCACAAACTGAGTCTCGTCGAGATCGGTGAACTGCCGAGGATGCAACGGCGAAGTGCCGGATACGGTAGATCCTTGTAATATATACAAGGTTCCCCTCTTGATGCCTTTGAGGACTACAACCGAATCTTTGAAGACATTCACCGTCCACCTTCACCCTTGAAATTGAATCCCTTGTCATCCAAGAGACCGAGAGATACCAAATTTTTGGTCATCTCTGTGGAACATGTCTTACATCTTTCGGTGTACAAAATTTACCACCTCTCGTCCTTAACTTTACCGAGCCAATTCCCACAACTTTGCAAACCTTGCTGTTGGCCATATTGATTTGACCACCATCCATCTACTCATAAGTAGAAAACCACTCCTTGTTTGGACGGATATGGTAGGATGCTCCAGAATCAAGTATCCACACATCATTGTGGTGTGTAGAATCCCCTGCAACTAGAACCAGATCCTCATCAGATTGCTCAGTAGCCAAAGCTGCTGTGCCAGAATTGCCTTCCTGCTGTTTGTTTTTCCTTGGACAATTGGACTTCCAATGTCCCTGCTCCTTACAATAATTACAGACATAAGTAGACTTAGGACCTTTGGACCCAGACTTTTTTTTCTTCTTTTGTCCATATCATTTTCCACTATTGCTGCTAGCTACTAGCCCAGCAGCCTTGTGTCTAAGCTCCCTGGCATGTAAGGAAGACCTCACATCCTCCAAAGCTACTGTATCCTTTCCAGCTATGAAAGACCGCACAAAGTTTTCATATGATGCCGGTAATGACACCAACATGATTAGGGCTACATCTTCATCCTCAATTTTAACATCAATATTCCTTAAATCAAGTAATATTGTGTTCAGCTGGTCCAGATGTTCCCTCAGTGGACTCCCTTCATGCATCTTCAAACTGAACAACCTCTGTTTCAACAACTTGTTGGTTAGTGACTTGGTCATATACAAGCTTTCTAGCTTCTTCCACAACTTGGCTGTGGTGTCTTCCTCAGCAACCTCAGTGATAACATCATCAGATAAGCACAACATGATGGTTGAATGTGCTTTCTCTTCCAGACTGGCATAATCTTCTGCACCTGTATTTGGTTTGTCAGATAAAGGATTCCCCACAAACCCTGTTGTTTCAACAATGCACGCATCTTGATTTGCCATAGACCAAAATTGTTCCTTCCTGTAAATTTATCGATTTTCACGTTTACTGCTGACATCTTTTCTTGCTAAAGATCACAACTTTATCACAGATCCTAGCACCTTGCTGAAGGCCTTGGTGAAGATGAAGTTGATCGTACATATTGTTTTCTCCAAACCTGTCTCTGATACCACTTGCTATGAAACTGATGGAGATAACTTTAGATGCAAGAAATAGAAATAGATGCAATCAAACGTAAATAATCAAAGGAGAAAACAGAAACAAGAAGAACACAGATTTAACGTGGAAAACCCCTCAGTGGGAGAGGTAAAAAACCACGGGCAGAAAGAGATTTCAACACACACAGACAATGAGACAACAACTGTATTTATAGGCACAAATCCCTAAACCCTAGCCGCAAGGAATCATTGTCTGATGCACCATAAATACCCCTACACGTGTCCTCCTTTTAATGACACTGTATAGCTGTCACATAACAGAATTAGCAGATGTGGGACCCTGCTGTATTCGAGTACACAGCAGACTATCACCATGCTGATAGTTACCCTGCTGACAGAAGCTCAGTAGACTCCACCCTACTGATGCACAGATTTGAACACACTTCTCAGCTGAGTCTTCAGATTGGTTCCACCAAAATGTAGAGTTTAAGTCACTTTACTGACAGAAACAATACTTGCAAATGCAAGATGATACCGATGTTCAAGAAATTCAATCACCTCATTCATCTACTAATGCCAAAGGGAAGAAAGTTGTCTATCCTTCTAAAAAATTGAAGACAATTGACACTGTATTCATGCCAAGAGCAACTCCTGGAGGACAAGCTAGCATCAAATGTGTACTTCAAACCAAAGTTGCAAAATAGAAGGTAGACTTGATTGTTTCAAAAAGGATGATTGATTCCTTGATTTCCTATAATGCAACAAATTCGGCATACTATCAAGAAGTGTTTGATGCAGTTACTTCTTATGGACCTGGATATAAAGCTCCCACTTTTCATGACTTGCGTGGTTTCTTATTGAGAAAGAATGTTGAACAAGTTAGGAATTATGTTGATAGCTATCGTGCAATTTGGAAAAATACAGGGTGCTCTATCATGGCAGATGGATGGAGTGATCAAACTAAGAGAACCCTCATTAACTTTTTAGTTTATTGTCCAAAAGGAACAGTTTTTCTGAAACCAGTTGATGCCTCAGAAGCTTCAAAAACTGCCGAGTTTTTGTTGAATTGTTTAAAGAAGTGATATTGGACGTGGGTGTAGAGAATGTGGTGCATGTTGTAACAAATAATGCTTCAAATTTTGTGGCTGCTGGGAGATTAATTGAGAGGGAATTACCATCAATATTTTGGTCTCCATGTGATGCTCATTGCCTCAACTTGATGTTCAAAGGCATAGTAAAGTTTGAAGAGGTAAATACCCTTGTCACTCATGCATCCAAGATTACAAGATATGTTTATAATCATTGTTATCCTTTGCACTTGATGAGAAAACACATGAATGGTAAAGAAATCCTTCGTCCTGCTCCAACAAGATTTGCTACAAATTTCATTGCATTGCAAAGTATTTTGGCTCAAAAAGATGCATTGAGATCCATGGTGACGTCAAAGGAATGGAAAATATCAGCTTATGCAAAGGATAAAGAAGGGAAAAAATTTGAAGAATGGTTGCTTGATTTTAAGTTTTGGAAAGAATGTGCTATTATTGTCCAACTTACAGAGCCACTCATTCGAGTTTTAAGGTTAGAGTTGATTATGATGAGAGGCTAGCAATGGGTCATTTGTATGCTTCAATGCATAAAGCAAGAGCAGAATTGGTGAGACGGTTTCAAAAGCAAAAGAAAAGGGTTGATCCATATTTCAAAATCATTGATTATAGATTGGATGACCAGCTTTTCAAAAATCTCCATGCAGCCGGATTCTTGTTCAACCCTACCTGTCAATACAATGCGGAACAACATGGACATACCGCGTCATCTCTTTTGGATGTCAGTGAAAAATTTGCACATGGAAACCCAAGTTTGATGGCAAAGTTAACTGAAGAATCAAATTTATTCCGTGGAGCAGAAGGTGATGTTGGTAGGGCCTCTGGTATCCATGATCGTGATGCCTGTTAGTAATACCATCCGCAGCGGAAACGATTTATGGATCTAGATCTATAAACTACACGTAATAAAATAACTAGATCTATATCTACAAGGGGGTTGTAGATCATACCTCTTGGATCTCTAAATCCAAGTTGAAGAACCGCAATAGGATGAGCGAAGGAAAGCGTGAAGAGCACCACGATCTTCCGTACGTGTGATCCAAGCAACTCCCGGTGGAAGGAAATTCTCGACTCGAACCCTTCCGATATGCTACCGGAAAAATCTCCAAGATTTCTCCTCTACTCACCCTTGGCCGAAAATATTTTCTTCTCTCTACTATAGGGAGAAGTCGAATTTTATGTGTTGTTTGAGGCTTGGGAGAACTCTCTTTATATAGGAGAGTAAAACTTAGCCTCCAAGGATTTTTATTTATCAAACAAAATAAATCCTTTAATAAAAGATAATTCCATAATATTCTAGAACAAATCTAGAATAATATTTATCTTTATTATTTACCATAAATATTTATCCAATAAATATTTTATGCACATGTCTTATTAATTAATTTAGGAAAACAAATTTCCTAATAATACATAAAATATGCGCACCTTTTACTAAAAGAATAGGTCACACGCATCTTTTATCCTTTTTGACCAATTAGGTCAAAAAAATGGTCAACACACCAATTCGGGCCGAGTCCACGAAAAATGTCTTTTCCGTGTATTTAATTATTTAGTCCAAACTAATTTAATAGTCCACTAAACAATTAATTCACATATCGTTTTAATAAAGTCCAATAAGAACTAAATTAATATTATTAGGATTCGACGTCCGAGAATAGCTATGCTATATTAGGAGGCACGTCGGGGACCATGGACTAATAATCGCCGGCTCCGATAAATCAAATAAATAATTATAGAATAATTATATTCGATAAATCAATCACAGGAATATGCCACCATAATCCCGTGACTGCACTCCTCCGATTATGAGATTATATTTATCTCCTCACGAGAATAATGATAAGCGTCCATTGATATAATCATTACATATGGATTAATCCTCCATAGATCGTTCATTCTAAATCGGGAAGTTACCGTTAACCCTTTTTAGAACCTCTTATCCTTATTTACCATTAACCCCCTAGTGATCAATTAATTCATACAACTCACCGGTGATCAATCGCAAGATATGAACTCGCGCGATCGATCGCTTCTAGGATTAACAAATAAGGGAACCGTCTATCTACTTTCATAAATGGAAGGAATGGATTCCGTATCCGCGATAACACGTACTACTCACTCAATCCAAGACAATGCCAAGATGGGGTAATTCGGACTACGTACTCGGTGTAATCCTTAACCGTCAAGTCAAACTTCATACCGATTCAAGCAAACTGATCGTGTGATCACCTCAGGATTAAGATATATCCATAAATATGATCATCCATTGATTCGATAAGACTTCTCGATTACGGAATTATATCGTGAACTCTAATCAAATCGGTCCAGCCCAATATGATATATCTATCATATATAAATGCCCCATTAGGTTCTCTTAACCGAAAGTCCGGATAAGACAATCACACCAACTGTGTTATGGGCGCATTAATAGCACGTTAAAGGAGAGACCCGATACTCTCGATTAACTTCACTACGGGCTAATTGTATTTTAAGTACATCTTCACTAACTCAATCCTCCCGTGTATATACCATACACTGAGTTAAGTGATTACATAAACGATATACTTAGGGTTTTCTGTAGTGTAAATACTATTGTCACATCGGTGATTATGAGAATAATAAATATGAATAATAATGTCAATTCATTTATTAAATAAAACAATTACAAAAATTGTCTTTCGGGCATCACACCTAACAATCTCCCACTTGCACGAAAGCATGTGATTAATTGTTTTAGAGCACACCCTATTATTTAAAATACAACAAACTACATCTCCCACTTGCTCTAAAGCAATGGAGACTTATCCCGTATTCTAGTACCCACTAAGCATGTCATAACCATTTCGTATTCCAAAGTACACTCCGAGTATGCCGTCGTAGGATAGGTCGCTGACTCGGGGAGCACCTACATCTAAATGTCATGGGTCTTAATGATTAGTCGTGTTGTCGGCTCGAGACGATCCGTAGAATCGAAACGTTACCGGTCCATCAAATCATGTGGTACCGAGTAAACACCGAGCCCGAGATCGACTTAACGATCATCCTCAATCCGACTTAAAGTCAAAATCGTTGTATCACACATATCCAAGTTCACACATGAATATGTCCGCATATTGTTCCTCGTTCTCTTCAAGATACTAAAGGACATACTAAACTTGCTTTGTTAACCGCCGAATCTAAGATTCGATCAAAGTTGACGTTCATTAACCTGACCATCTCTTACTAGAAAGAGAATCTATCCCATTTCTCCCGATCCGAAGATTTAGAGAGTCATTCCCGAGGCATAGGGTAGAACTTCCTCGTTGAATGTTGCATACACGATGCATCATCTTAACCAATAAGATGGATGGGAAACCAAGGATCGATTCTAATGAATTCGACCGAGTCAAACTCTTAAGAATGTTGTCCAAAACTCGTTGCGTAGAATTGTGGTATTGTCGTATTTCGACTTCGTATAACACACCCATGTTGATTCCAACTCGGTGCAAAGTTATCCTTCACAAACACTAATTTATATATTCACTACCGTACTAAAATTGATATCCAAACCTACAAAAAACTTATCAATATTCTCGTCAAATCCACATATTGTAGAAATATATGACTTCCAATGACCGAGAGGTTTGCTTTTTATCCACAAAGGACATAAGCCTTGACAAATATCCCGTCATAAGTTCATAAGTCAATACCCTTCGTTTCGAATGAATCCGTACTCCGTTTGTTTGGCAAGAAAGTCTCGGGGAATCACCCCTATTTTCTCGCTTTTGAACGAAATCATGCAATACCGAACTCATTCTACTCTTTTCCGTGTAGATCCAATTACTCCCACCGGGCCCGAGACGCTCGGTGGTTCTACAAGAGTATGAACAATTGGAGTACTGAACTCCATTCACAGGGTTATGGCTATTAAACCAACCTCTATTATCAGAATCCTATACTGCTCACAAAAGAGCCATAGGTCATCAATCGATCCTCAGACTACAAAGTCCGCAAAACCCGTAATGGGTAATGGATAAACCATACTCCCACTACATTCTGGGTGGATCGAAATTCTGATCTAGTTTAGTAGTATTTAGTGTTATCACCAACAACCGATGTTGGATGTGGTCTGATTTTAATCGCTAGTAACTACCTTGAGTAAACGTACCGCAAGGTTTAAGGTTTTACCGTTCATAGACTCTATCGTAAAGGACGCAAAAGATAACCGTCCCTTCCCGATTTCAAGGATCTTATAACACACCTTTTTCTCAATGCTACAAGATATATAACGATTGGTCACTGACCGAACGTGTTCGCGAATTTCCCAGACCTACCTTCAAGCACCGTGTGCTAAATGCTTATATTTATGGAAGTGGGGTGAACCGAATCCACACATTATCCGTAAATTCCAAAGCATATTCTAGGTAGACTTCTTGGTCTTACATTTCAATGTAAACCGTTATTTCGCTTCCAATATCTTTATTGAGTTAAGCAGTGTATTGTAGCACATCCAAAAAAAAAAAAAAAAAAAAAAAAAAAAAACTATATAAGGCAATTTAACGGTTTCTCACTTAGTGAAAACATTTCACTATGAGGCAGGCCGAGCATCAGTCCCTAGGACTATGTGATGGCCCATTTCTGAGTATAGAATACTCTATCTCTCGTTGAAAACAGAGAAACCTCAAAATATTTTGGATAAACTTACCGAAGTGTTTGAATAGTTATCGACAAGAAGTCACTACTCGGAAGCTCCTACTAGCTCGTATCTTTCATCGACCCCGAAGGTCGTCATGAACAAGCTATGTTACTTCTTTATATCCATTATCCTTTCCCGATTGAAAGGAAACTTAGTCATTGAACCTTTGAGACAATATAACCAGACCGGGAGAAAGGAATCACCCCGAGCCGCCTTCGGGTTTTGTCTTTTAGGGACTATGCACTAACTATGGAATATGAAGAAGCGTTTATCTAAATATAGAAACCAATTGCTCTTAATAGTTCTTAAGATGTGTTTTATATACATATTTCAAATAGCTCTAAGTGGTTTTGACTTTATCAAACAAAAGTCCGAGTCTTGGATTCGTACTACAAATGGTATATTCACTTTTTATACGACAAACAAATTATCGAATAAAGGTAAATCCATTCGTTCCAACGAGTCTTAAACGTAAAATGAATTTTCCGCGATATCCAAGGATTGAACCCGAGATTCATTTCCTTATATCACTCCCACTATTCTAGCTAAAATTAACTCGCCCGTTGTTTACTCTTTTAATCGTTAAATGCACCGCTACCTTGTTCTTCCAAAGAACTTAGCTCGAGAAAATCACCAAGGATTCATAGGTTGGTGATCCAAAATCACCGTCCTTATCCTATGATTTTCGCTTAATTAATTTTCGGTTCACCTTAAAATTTTCTCGCTTTAGGTGACTAACACTTTTAGACATATTCTCCCATTCTTGACTTTCAATGAATGGAAACAAGCTTTTAAACCAAATGTTCGTTTGAGTAGACACTACTCTTGAACCGTGGGATGTCTATTTCGAGTGTTACTCGTCGAGACTTCTCGGATTTTCTAATATACCGGAAAAAACAACAAATCATAACATTAAAGCTCCCACTAGTTTATCGGTTCCAAATACCGTCTAACGAGCAATGCTTTATTTTTATGAATTTCCGATTTTTTCGATTAGAAAATCTTTCGTACATAGTTCTATTGTTTCCGTAAAAACAACAAATCATAGAAACTCCCACTAGTTCATCGATTCCAAATATCGTCTAACTAGCAACATTTCATGACTTTCCGGTTTTTCAATTAGAACGGTTACGTGTGTAGTCAGTTACACTTTTCTAATGTTCTAGAAAAACAACAAATCATAAAGCTCCCACTAGTTCATCGATTCCAAATATCGTCCAACTAGTAACACTTCATGATTTTCTGATTTTTCAATTAGAAAATTACTCGTGTAATTACTACATACTCAAAATTCACTAGAATAATTTCAAAGTCCAAAGTCACCTTTAAACTAAGTTTGTCTTCCGTTTGACAGAATGACACTAGTGACATACCTATATGTCACTCGGTTTTTAAAAGGCTTAAGAGAAAATATCTCTTTCGAAAATTAATTGCATTATCGATTAACTAGTTCAACGTCCTAGTTACTTTCCACTTTTTAACGAAGTCAATACTAGTCAATTATAAATTTTTAAGCAATTTAGTAAGGGATAATGTCGTAAATAAAATGACATAAATTAATTCAAGTTTAACACTACTATATTAATTTTAGGAATTGTAAACTAAAAATTAAGTCTACTCTACCATTCCAAGGTTTTAACCTCGCATCTCAGTGCCGCCTTAGGGTAGGTCAAAGAGATGACGGTTAAATCGAGACAATCTCATCAATGAATAACTTGTGAGAATCGAACATCCCACGAGAATCGAACATCCCTTTATTCATTGACTACCTTCCTTTTTTTTTAGCCTAGATATTATCAAAAATTACCCATGATGAGTGTGACCTACTATATCGGATCTCTTAGGTACACCCCGAGTATGCCGTCTTAGGATAGGTCGCTGACCCAACGAGTACCCGGAAATCCTATCCTTTCGGAGACCAAGCCATGAATGTTGATAGGGGCGAACACCATCCTTAGGGGGACGAAATCAAAGCGCCTCGAGGCGTCACCCTTCTCTCACTTACTTGTATCTATAGTAGAGGCCGTGGGGTTGGCCGTCGCCTCCCCCGCTCCCACTCAATATTTTGGAAGTGGTTGTGGGTTAACTAACCACGTCTTTTTGATGTTAACATAAAAGCACATCAAATCAAGGATTCCGAATGGTGTCGGTAACGCAGTGCAAGCCTACCCGTCCTATTCGTTGGAACATATGTGACAAGCCGGACGAAGTCGGGTCAAGAGAGCCCTATTGAGATTAGAAGGAATCACCCCTCCGCTCTCGGTTTGGCTTAGTCTTGCCGGACCCCCGTGCATACATCACACTAGGAGGGTTAAGTCGGTCGAGCGAAGCTCGCTGACCACCCAACCTATAGGCGAACCGTTTTTATCCAAGATTTATTGTTCTTTTACCATCATTCAATTTCGTAGACACTACGAATCGAAAACGTGATCTCGTTTGGGCTTTAAGGCGGTTCACCGAGAACACACACCGAAAGGCCTAACGATTTCATAACCCGTCCTCGGATCTTTAATTAGTTACTAAATTAATTAATTACCACATATTAATTAAATTTCAACTAATTACACGAGTTTGTATACATGCCTATTTTAATTACCAAAATTAAAATTCTACATGTATGCATGGAGTGGATTTATGCTATGATGCATGTCATGGCAATTCCGATTTTATATCTATTTTATGATCAAACACATAAAAAATAAATTGCGGAAAATTTAAACACCGAGATGGATCGTTGGCACCCCCGTATCTAATCTATTAGAAAATAAAAACCAAAACCCTAACTAGGGTTTACTACTTTCTAACTAAATCTGCAGCTGTACGAACTCTTCGATGATCGGGAAACCAAACGAACTCGGATCGGGACGAAAATTTCCAGATCTTTTCTTCACTCCTTGAACTTCAATATGGACGGTTGGATCGGTGCTTTGACTTACCAATATTCTCCAGTAAACCTCCAAACTTGCTGCTGAATCTGACTTTGACTGCACTGCATCAAGGACTTCCTGAGGCAGATCGGGAATCGAGATGAATCCCGATCGACCTGAAATTTTTATGGTACGTCCGAAACTCCAAGTTGATCAATCTGAACGGTCGGATTTGCGTTTCAACGGTCCAAACTCTCCCAGAAAATCGAGGAAGTCACAGATAGTGTTTCTGTGAATCCTGCGTTTTTCTGTTACAGCAGCCTCTTCGCAGCATCAAACGGATATCGAAAAGGACTCTGATCGACGCCAAAATTTGTGGAGTTGATCATCATCTTCTAATCTTGATTCTGACCGGAGGGATCTTCGTTTCAACGGTTCGATCAACGGGAAACACGAAATAACTAAACAGCTACTAAACAGATCTATTTTCTGGAAATTAAAATTGCAATAAAAAAGAATTACATAATTTCCTATACTCATATGGACGAATTTTCATCGTTTATATGAGTTTACAATAGATCTAACGGGTAAACAATGCCAACCCCAATCCATCTCTTCAACCACGACATTCATAAGCATAAAAATTAAACATATGCATCGGCCCCCAAAAAATTGGGACAAAAAATCTACATGTTTTACCACTCCTAGATCTAATATTTTATACGTATAAATATAGATCACCATGGGCTCTGCTACCACTGTTAGTAATACCATCCGCAGCGGAAACGATTTATGGATCTAGATCTATAAACTACACGTAATAAAATAACTAGATCTATATCTACAAGGGGGTTGTAGATCATACCTCTTGGATCTCTAAATCCAAGTTGAAGAACCGCAATAGGATGAGCGAAGGAAAGCGTGAAGAGCACCACGATCTTCCGTACGTGTGATCCAAGCAACTCCCGGTGGAAGGAAATTCTCGACTCGAACCCTTCCGATATGCTACCGGAAAAATCTCCAAGATTTCTCCTCTACTCACCCTTGGCCGAAAATATTTTCTTCTCTCTACTATAGGGAGAAGTCGAATTTTATGTGTTGTTTGAGGCTTAGAACTCTCTTTATATGTGAGAGTAAAAAACTTAAATCCAAGGATTTTTATTTATCAAACAAAATAAATCCTTTAATAAAAGATAATTCCATAATATTCTAGAACAAATCTAGAATAATATTTATCTTTATTATTTACCATAAATATTTATCCAATAAATATTTTATGCACACGTCTTATTAATTAATTTAGGAAAACAAATTTCCTAATAATACATAAAATATGCGCACCTTTTACTAAAAGAATAGGTCACACGCATCTTTTATCCTTTTTGACCAATTAGGTCAAAAAAATGGTCAACACACCAATTCGGGCCGAAATTCACGAAAAAATGCTTTTCCGTGTATTTAATTATTTAGTCCAAACTAATTTAATAGTCCACTAAACAATTAATTCACATATCGTTTTAATAAAGTCCAATAAGAACTAAATTAATATTATTAGGATTCGACGTCCGAGAATAGCTATGCTATATTAGGAGGCACGTCGGGGACCATGGACTAATAATCAGCGGCTCCGATAAATCAAATAAATAATTATTGAATAATTATATTCGATAAATCAATCACAGGAATATGCCACCATAATCCCGTGACTGCACTCCTCCGATTATGAGATTATATTTATCTCCTCACGAGAATAATGATAAGCGTCCATTGATATAATCATTACATATGGATTAATCCTCCATAGATCGTTCATTCTAAATCGGGAAGTTACCGTTAACCCTTTTTAGAACCTCTTATCCTTATTTACCATTAACCCCCTAGTGATCAATTAATTCATACAACTCACCGGTGATCAATCGCAGTGATATGAACTCGCGCGATCGATCGCCTCTAGGATTAACAAATAAGTGGAACTGTCTATCTACTTTCATAAATGGAAGGAATGGATTCCGTATCCGCGATAACACGACTACTCACTCAATCCAAGACAATGCCAAGATGGGGTAATTCGGACCACGTACTCGGTGTAATCCTTAACCGTCAAGTCAAACTTCATACCGATTCAAGCAAACTTGATCGTGATCACCTCGTGATTAAGATATATCCATAAATATGATCATCCATTGATTCGATAAGACTTCTCGATTACGGAATTATATCGTGAACTCTAATCAAATCGGTCCACCCAATATGATATATCTATCATATATAAATGCCTCATTAGGTTCTCTTAACCGAAAGTCCGGATAAGACAATCACACCAACTCGTGTTATGGGCGCATTAATAGCACGTTAAAGGAGAGACCCGATACTCTCGATTAACTTCACTACGGGCTAATTGTATTTTAAGTACATCTTCACTAACTCAATCCTCCCGTGTATATACCATACACTGAGTTAAGTGATTACATAAACGATATACTTAGGGTTTTCTGTAGTGTAAATACTATTGTCACATCGGTGATTATGAGAATAATAAATATGAATAATAATGTCAATTCATTTATTAAATAAAACAATTACAAAAATTGTCTTTCGGGCATCACACCTAACAATGCCATGCTCCCAGGTAATTATATTTATGAATTTCTTGAAGTTTAATAGTTTTAGACTTCTAGTTGGATTCATGAACTTATCAATGCATTTGTTTCATACTTTCTTTTCTTTTCTAGCATATTAACTTATATTTATGCTTTTGTTTATTTTGAAATATCCAATGTTTAATTTCAAAAATATTCCATGTAATTCTTGTATTATATATCTTGATTTGAATGCATGTCATGTTCAATAGATGAGTGGTGGACATGTTATGGTAATGGCGCTCTTAATTTGCAAAAGTTAGCTATTCGCGTTTAAGTCAAAGTTGCAGTTCTTCTGGATGTGAGAGGAATTGGAGCATATTTGAACGTTTTCACACCCAAAAAAGGAATAGATTGCAGCATCAAAGATTAAATGATTTGGTCTATGTACACTACAACTTGCGGTTGCAACAAAAGTAAATTCCCTAAAATTCTTTTAGTTGTATTTGATTCCTTTTGAATGGATGGTATTAACATTTTCTATATGTTGTTTTTGTTTAGGAATTCAATGGGAAGAAATTACGACCCTATTGATTATAAAGAGGCTAGTGCCAATGGAAATTGGATTTTAGAGGATGATCCTCCCATTTTAACTGTTGAAGAATTAGAATGTTTTAGAAAGGAATTTGAAGAATTTGAAGTTCGAGCCTCAAGAACCGGTGAGAATATATCCTATCAATATTTTATTTTATCTATCGCCATTTAAGTAAGTTACAATCAAACTCACAATCACTTTTTTTTATATAAATTGTTGCTATTAAAAGGATCTATCAATTCACTTTGATACATTTTATTAGATGAAGGTGACGAAATTCTGAATTTGGATGACTTGGATGATGTTGATGACAAAGGTCAAACCAATATTGAAGAAAATGTTAAAGAAGGGAATGAAGACCTTGCAGGAGAAGTGTTAAGGGTGATTTTATACGTTTTATAAGGATATATTTTATGTCAATTTCCCCCATATCTGGATGTTTTCATAGAAATCGAGCTTTATAATTGAAATATTGAGCAAGTGGTGTTTTCAATAGTTAAATTGCAAAACGTAACGAATTATGTGCTTAAATTGTGATTTTATATTATTTTGGAATTATGTTATGCTTTGGTATGTTTTTCCTACATTGTGATACACATTGTTGATGGAAAAGATGATTTTTAAAGAGAAAAATTCGAGTGGAGAGGAATCAATCAGATTTATGGAAGAATAAAGGATATAAGGAAAGAAATCAAGTTGTTGATCCAGCTGAATTGGCGTTCATGTCCCGTCCACTATGGACGGGCATCCATTAAATCAAACTGGCGTCCAAGGAAGAAAATTGATACAGAGAGTTTGGACGTTGCATGGACGAGCGTCTGCCCTAGCGTCCAAAGCAGTTGGACGGGCGTCCAGAGGGAATGGACGGGCGTCCGTCCGCCGACTTAGCCCTGGCCGACTTAAAACTCTATAAAAGCAGCTGCGCCCCAACCCTAAAAGATATAAAAAATTCTTCATACACAAAATACTACTCGGCGGCCGCACTTCGAGGGTTCAAGGCCCGGTCACCCGAGCCTTGTGCTCGGGTGATCCGGGTTAGATTAGGATGCTTTTATTTTCGTTGTTGATTCATGGAGATCATCCATTGTACCAAACTAAGTGAGTTTATCTTTTAATTTATTCAATCCTTTGTTTATTTTTATGATCTTTGATTCGTTTTGTATCTTTCTATGATTTATGATGCTATTGTGTGACTAGATCGAGAGATTGGTTGCTAATTGTTGTCTAACGTTGATGAGAGTCGTTGTTAGGCTAGATCACCATAGAAAGATATGATCTTTAATCGTTAATTCGTGACAAATTAATTGGTTAATTATCTAGGTTGCTAGATTCTAAAATACGAGAGTTAACTCGAATCTACACCTTCGTTTTGTATGGAAATTGGTCTCAACATTCGAGAGAGGAGAGATCGATAATTGAATTCACTAAGGGATTAGGAATTCATAGCTTGAGAAACGGATTCACTAAGGAATTAGGAGTTTGTATCTCGTGTAAAGGTGAAACCACAATATCGAATTAAAATCATGAGATAAACTTGGATTGACATCACTTGGTTTGTATATTGTTTGATTCCATGTATCTTTATTTTATGTTTTTCTTAGTTGTTATAGCTTAGATTTATTTTATCTGTTCTATGTGTTTATATGTTTGTTCTTTCGTTTATTTGTTTTCATGAGTAACAATTGAAAGGAATTAATAAAATTAGATTCAACAACCCAATTCCCTGTGGATCGACCCCTTACTTATCCCGCTTTACTAGCAATTACCCGATATTCGGTCGGTTAGGAGTTAGTTTTGCATATAGGTTAGGGTTTATAAATTGTTTTTGTTTAGTGATGCAAAAATCCTCCGAACAAAAATGGCGCCGTTGCCGGGGAATCGGTGTTTTGTTGAATCTAATTGAGTTAATTTCTCTATTTTGTTACGATTTATTTTTCTTTCAATAAAAAGTAGCATTAAATAAATTGAGGTTTTTTTTTTTTTTGCCGTGTTTCGATGACCGTAGGGTTAAGAATGTGCAAAAAGTTTTTTTACTCGATTTGTTAAACGTGAAGTGTAACCTAGTTTGATTTGGGGACATCTGAGGTTGAATTATCTGACTCCACGTTTTGTACGATCGAACTTTTGGATAAAAGGGATCGTTTTAGCACTCGTTAGTATTTTGGCCGTAACTTTTGGCTCGAGTGTCCTTTTGGCGCGCAGGACCCCAATTCGGAAAGCTCGTTCCGACGCCGACGACGTGGTGAATGTCTACGGCCATTCAACACTGTTTTTGAGGTCAAAATCCACTGTTTTCCCTTCCATTTTGGGCTCGAGAGATTTCAACACGTTTTTCCCCTTTCATTGTTTTCTGTTTTCTGTTTTAAATAAATAAATAAAGGATTTCTAGGGTTTCTTAAGTATCTAGGGTTTTTGATGTTATATCTAGGGTTTCTGAGGTTGCTCGTGTTTCTCTTTGTGTGCATCATGCTAAGACCAGACGGGAATCTACTATCTGTGAACGCCCGGCAACTCTTTGTGGTAACCAGACGTGCGTCCATAGTGAGTGGACGTCCGTCCATCCAACATGCACCTATTCTGTTAAGTCTTAGGGCAACTAGACGAGCGTCCGGTTTAATCCAGACGCCCGTCCAGTTCATAAATTCCAGGCGAACGCCCGTTTGAAAGACGGAACGCACGTTCAGGTTCCAATTTTTCTTGCCTTGATTTTTAATGCTTTATTTGACGTGGATACTTTCATATGAGCTTCTGTGGCTAATTATTTTTACGTAGATGTTCTGAACTTGCATGTGTACATCTTTCCATCTACGGATCCATGTTAAATAATTGATGATTCATCCATGCATGTTATAGTTAATGTCGGTTCTCGTATGCTATAACTGTTCTTATTGTTATTTAGTAGCTAATGTCGGTTTCCGTTTGCTACATATCGTTGTGATGAATCTTGTGAGCTTTGAGACCTATGTGCTTTCTTGTTATTTTTATAACTGATATGGGTAGCTACTGTCGGTTTTCCGTTGCTACCATTGCCTCTTATGAGTTATATCTGTTTAGTATAGCTAACTGTTGGTTCTCCATAATGCTATCACCTTTGATGAGTTTAAGGCGCGTCTACACTGCATGTAATGAATAGTACTGTCGTTTATCGTAAACTGCCATTATTTGGTAGACGTTTATTATATACATGTCGTGTTGCAAATGAGTGGGCTAGTTTTCTTTCTTTTATTTTTGCATATCATTTAGATGCATATCATTTAGTTGCATGTCATCTAGTTGCATTGTTTTTCTATTATTTTTCTTGAGTGTAGTTATCTTGTCGGCTTGTCGTATGCTACTACTTTTATTTTATTTTATTTTTGTTTCGTACGGGCCGTAGTCACCGTTTGTAGTTGTCTACCCAACTTGCTCGGCTGAGCCTCAGTCGGCTTTTTATTTTATTAGAATTGCATATCATGTAGATTGCATTGTAATATATTTTCATGTAGTTGCACCTAGCCTACTATTTTGTAATGTTCCATGTATATGTTCCATCTTTATATGAGCTTAATCTGAAAAAAATCTATATGACTTCTTTTCCATGTGTTTTACATGTATAATCATTTTTCCCCGTAGACTCTTTTTGCACTGTTTAAGTATGCAGGACACTTGTGATAGCAATTGTGCGCTTTAACGACGATATCAGTTTTCCTGTGATGCTCCACAGTCTCCTGATCTATTCAAGCTTTCTTGGATCTGTGATGCTCCACATTTCCAAGGCTATGCAAGCAATTTTGGTTCTTCGTGAGGGTCTTTCCAGAATTGCTAGCTTTGGAAATACAATCAGCTAAGTCCCTAAATTTTTATTTCTGTACAACTTGAGGACAAGTTGCAATCTAAGTGTGGGGGAGGGAATGATTTGATATGTATCTATACATTTGCTTAATTCGTTATGTTTCTATGCAAAATGAGCTAGAATATTCAAAAAATTTGTTCATTTTTGTTTTTTGTTTTGTCCCGAGTAGGCAATTCAATTCAATGTTCGTTATTTTTATAGTCATTGATGCTATATATCATATGTTTGATAAGTTAGTTGTTTCACCGAGATCTAATTTTCACGAGCCATAGTGAACGATGAGCTAATTTATAAAGTTGTACCCCTTTTGACGAGTGATTTCTGATTTTCTTATAAGTCATGTGCTTAGTACTACGTATATATCTTGAGATTTATGATAGTTTGTATTTAGATCCGAAGTACGTTATACTGTGAATATCTAAGGTTTGAATGTGATAAGTAACACGTAACTTATTGTCGAATGAAAAAGTAAGTAAATATATGAATTAATTGTGTGTGTCGGAAGCTAGTCTATGATTTGAGTGCGATAGGGTATACCACGTATGTCCTATACCACTATGATGACTAAGAGCTCACGACAGTCAGAAAAAGCTGCCTTATGATTGGAGTAAGGTAGGGTATATCTCGAATATCCTATTCTGCTATGACAGGGCAATAGCTCATTCTGATGTGTGTTTAAAAAGTGAAAATAGTTAAATCAACTTACATGAGAATTGTTATGAAATGAATGAAAGACTAAGTTATCGTCTATCTTATCCCGGTAGAAACTGATAGATATGTTGTAAGGATTATCCTCTGAGTATTTCAGAAAGGCCCTAGATATATTCGATCATTCTTTTTGGGATATTTTACGTTTGTAGGGTACATCTTATGAGTATCATTTGTTGCTAGTCTACGAGGGGGTATTAGCTAGTTTTGCTTTGAGTTTCTCAAGTTTGGATTTAGTGGAAGTTTTCTATGGCTTTGCACACACACCGGGGTGAACCTCTAAGTTATTGCATATGTGTTATATGTGCTGAGATGTCTATCTTTTTCCGAGCCTTGGTCTTGTTTTGTTTTGCTCGGGACGAGCAAAAGCTAAGTGTGGGGGAGTTGTTAAGGGTGATTTTATACGTTTTATAAGGATATATTTTATGTCAATTTCCCCCATATCTGGATGTTTTCATAGAAATCGAGCTTTATAATTGAAATATTGAGCAAGTGGTGTTTTCAATACTTAAATTGCAAAACGTAACGAATTATGTGCTTAAATTGTGATTTTATATTATTTTGGAATTATGTTACGCTTTGGTATGTTTTTCCTACATTGTAGATACACATTGTTGATGGAAAAGATGATTTTTAAAGAGATAAATTCGAGTGGAAAGGAATCAATCAGATTTATGGAAGAATAAAGGATATAAGGAAAGAAATCAAGTTGTTGATCCAGCTGAACCGGCGTTCATGTCCCGTCCACTATGGACGGGCATCCATTAAATCAAACTGGTGTCCAAGGAAGAAAATTGATACAGAGAGTTTGGACGTTGCATGGACGAGCGTCTGCCCTAGCGTCCAAAGCAGTTGGACGGGCGTCCGTCCGCCGACTTAGCCCTGGCCGACTTAAAACTCTATAAAAGCAGCTGCGCCCCAACCCTAAAAGATATAAAAAATTCTTCATACACAAAATACTACTCAGCAGCCGCACTTCTGAGGGTTCCAAGGCCGGTCACCCGAGCCTTGTGCTTGGGTGATCCGGGTTAGATTAGGATGCTTTTATTTTCGTTGTTGATTCATGGAGATCATCCATTGTACCAAACTAAGTGAGTTTATCTTTTAATTTATTCAGTCCTTTGTTTATTTTTATGATCTTTGATTCGTTTTGTATCTTTTTATGATTTATGATGCTATTGTGTGACTAGATCGAGAGATTGGTTGCTAATTGTTGTCTAACGTTGATGAGAGTCGTTGTTAGGCTAGATCACCATAGAAAGATATGATCTTTAATCGTTAATTCGTGACAAATTAATTGGTTAATTATCTAGGTTGCTAGATTCTAAAATACGAGAGTTAACTCGAATCTACACCTTCGTTTTGTATGGAAATTGGTCTCAACATTCGAGAGAGGAGAGATCGATAATTGAATTCACTAAGGGATTAGGAATTCATAGCTTGAGAAACGGATTCACTAAGAAATTAGGAGTTTGTATCTCGTGTAAAGGTGAAACCACAATATCGAATTAAAATCATGAGATAAACTTGGATTGACATCACTTGGTTTGTATATTGTTTGATTCCATGTATCTTTATTTTATGTTTTTCTTAGTTGTTATAGCTTAGATTTATTTTATCTGTTCTATGTGTTTATATGTTTGTTCTTTTGTTTATTTGTTTTCATGAGTAACAATTGAAAGGAATTAATAAAACTAGATTCAACAACCCAATTCCATGTGGATCGACCCCTTACTTATCCCGTTTTACTAGCAATTACCCGATATTCGGTCGGTTAGGAGTTAGTTTTGCATATAGGTTAGGGTTTATAAATTGTTTTTGTTTAGTGATGCAAAAATCCTCCGAACAAGAAGACATTGGTGGTTATGAATTTGGTCATTGTTGGGAACGGGGTAACTAGTTTTTATTTGAATTAATAATGTTACAATGCATGGACCAGCTCTTTTGTAAGGAACTTTGATAGTTTTCCACTAGCATCGTCGTGTGTTTTGGTATCAAAAACGCTTTTCGTTTGTATTTGTTATGATTTGGATGTTGGAATATTTTGGAATTGATTATGGTTGTCAAATTTTAGTTTTTAATTTATTTTTATGTATGAAAAATTTATTTTCAAGTAACCTTATGTTGACCCACCGGTTGAACCAGTGACCAGTGGTTGAAACGGTGACCCGGTGACCCGGTAACTCTTCCGGGTCGATGACCGGGCCGGGTCTGATAACTATGGTTGCATATAGATTGTCTGTTGTCCTTACAGTGGAAGTAGATAGGGTTAGAAGATTGAACTCGTAGTTAAACTGAATTAAAACGTTTGATTGATTTAGGGAAATTACATGGGGAAGTAAACATAAGGATTAACTACACCAAGTTAGTAGATAGGTGGGGAAGGGGAGGAATTCAATGTTTCTGTCTATGTTATTATTGGTCAATGACCATCTTTGTCTTCTTGATTAGGTTAGATTCGTTTATCCTTTAATTGCATTGTCTTTGTGGGATTGATCTTGATTCGCCGTTGCTATTGTATGATTTGAGCTAGTACTCTTTCTAGTATAAGTGACATCACGTGCAACATCAAGTTTTTGGCGCCGTTCCCGGGACAATGGCCAATTTCGAGAATAAACTTATTTAATTGTAATTGAGAAGTTTCTGTTTTTTGTTATTTGATTTTGATTTTGATTTTTTATTTTTTGAGTCGTTCTGTTTTTCCCTGCATCGTATAAAATCAGAATATGAAATTCGAATTCTGACAACCTAGTTTTCTATGTATATCTCTGTTAGTTTTTAGTTAGTAGGTCCGCAACAGTTGGGTCTGAACCCAACTGAGGCGGAAGTTGCTAACCGTTTCATTTGTTTTTGTTTTGTCTCTTAGCAGGAATTACAGGACACTTCGGATAATTGTTCAAACAATCTTTTAGGGAGGCAGAGCCATATAAGCATAATGGCACAAACAGTTCTTAACATAACTCTGATCTGCATGTACCCAGGCTCGAAGGTTAGAGAGCAGTATGAGGCGGAAAAAATCTAGGGGAAGAGGAGAAAGAGGCACTCAAACGAGAAGCAGAAGAAAACCTGTGGGAGTATGAGAACTTTAGAGGAGGTATGTCTTTTATCGAGGTTATTGATATTCTATGTTTCCCTGAAGAGGACATTGACATTATGTTTCCTGAGCCTGAGGACTACCCGGACTCGGATGTAGTAGTAATGTTAGGAGACCCAATGACGTTTTGACTCCCAATATCGATTAACAATGTATCTGTAGGATTAGGACTCGGCGACTCTGGTTCGAGTTGCAACATCCTTCCTTATTCACTCGTGTCAAAAGGTAAAGATTCAGGTAACCTTGGACCACACACGGTCCGTGACTTTTTTCGAATGTACCCGAGATATGCCAGCAGGTGTGCTGAAGGCTTGCAAAATCAAAACAGGTATATTCACATTCCCTACAGATTTTCTAGTCCTCGATGTACCGGAAGACCTTAGTGCCCAAGTTTTGTTAGGACACCCATTCCTAGCAACAAGCCGAGCTATCATGGATTTCGATAATGGGGAGATCACTCTAAGGATGAATAATGATGATGTAACCATTAAAATCCTAGAACCCCTGGACAATAAGCCTGATCGATGCCTGATGACCTATAGCTCAGGAGACGAAAAAATTGTAGAGATAGAGGATGAGGGGCCCAAGTATCGAGAGGTTCTTATAGAAACTTGTGAGCATGAGTTCATGAAAATACTGCTAAGAGAACAAGAGGAAAAGTCCCACAACAAGACGCTCAATGAGGTAAGTGTTTCTCTTATGCGTAGTGATGAAGTAGAGCTAAAAGTAGAAAGTGTGGAATCCTTGGACATTATGGTTAAGTCTCGAAGCAGGGGTAGACATAGTGTTAGGAACCTTTTATTTGTTTTGATGATGGCCATACTAACTGTTATAGGAGGCCTGAAATAAGTTAGAAATCTCTGTATAAGTCTTTACTTAGAGTCTGACATGTTGTATATGTTCAGTCAGACAAGTATTGTACAAGTTGGTTGGATGGCTAAGTAAAATAGAAAATCGGCAAAGTGAAGACAACCTAGTACCATATGAGAAGCATGAAGACATATGAATGACTTATAACCAAGGAAGTTTGTGATGGCCTTGGATAAGTCTAAAGTTGTACTACCAGTAATGAAATCTTATGGTGTACACTGATCTCACACAAATCAAGGATCAGTGAAATACAAGTACTGTTGGAAAATCAAAGAAAGAATGGAAACGGAAAAATGGCGAAGTAACAGCTCTACCGGATGACTAAAATAATCAGTGAAGGAAATCTCAACAGCAGAAGAATATTCACTAAGCCGGTCAAGCTATAGCTTGAACAACAAAGTAAAGTATTCCATCTGCAATTTAATCAGAGCATGGATTTAATGCAGAATCAAGCAATTAATACAGAATCAATCAAGGACGGATTTTATGATAAACGTTTGAAAAGAATCTGGATAACTGAAATTAAGGAGAATGATATCAGGAGGAATCAAGAATTAAATCAAGGATTATTCTCCACATTAAATAGCCAACGGATGGAATTTCCAATCAAGGATTATCAAGGGTATAAAAAGAAGGCATTGGCAGAGAAAAACAACAACGATTTGAATACACAAAGTACTGAAACTCTGCAAAAATCTCTAGCCTTCATCCGACTCTCATTGCTCAATCCAGAGAATCAAGTTCAGAATTATCAAGGACTCATTTAGAATCAATCAAGTCTGAACCTGATCGAGTTTGGTGAATTTCCTAAATTCACATTCATCTCAAACAACTTAATCATAGAAGTCTGAGAAGGAGTTGTTGTTATTTAGTGATAGCTGCTGAAGGATTTGTTCTCAAGGAGCAGTGTTGAAGACTGAGTCACTAAAGCTTTTGTAGCCAGGGAGTGATAGTCTTGGAGATTTTGAAGCTTGTGTAGCCAAGTACAATCACACTATTGTATTGGTGAAAGTCAATAGTGAATTCCTCCAATCATCACAGGAGAAGAGTGGATTAAGGGATTACACCACCTTGAATCACTATAAACCTTTGTGTCCATTTACCTTACAGCAATTTACTTTACAACATTTACTTATTGCATTTTATTCATACTCTGTGTGTTCACAACCTACTTTGAAACAACTTTTAAGAAGGGACTTATCCGCTGCCCAAAACCTTTTAAAAGAGAAAAGTTTTTGAAACTCCAGTATAGTCATTCACACCCCTCTGACTATACTTTTACCCTTCTCTGGGACAAACTGTTAGGAACATTTTATTAGGTTTTGATGATGGCCATGCTAGCTGTTATAGCAAGCCTGAAATAAGTTAGAATTCTCTGTATAAATCTTTACTTAAAGTCTGACATGTTGTATAAGTTGAGTCAGACAAGTATTGTACTAACTGGTAGGACAGCAAAGTAAAATCAGATTGTCGGCAGAATGAAGCCAGCCAAGCACCAGCAGAGAAGCAATGAAGACATTATGGTCTGACTTATAACCAATGAAGTCTGTGATGACCTTGGATAAGTCTAAGTTATGTTTTAAGTGATGAAACTTAATGTTTAAATATGGTGTACACTGATCCCACCCAAATCAAGGATCAGTGAAGTACAAGGATTCTCCTTAAACGGAAAGAATGAAGGAAATAGTGAATCGGCAAAGTAAACTGACTTTCGGCTGAGTGAAGACAAAGCAGTGAAGGAAGATCTAAGCGGAAAAGTCAGATGGATCACTTGAACGTTCAAAGAACGGCTGAGTAAACCTTACTTAGTCAGATTATTGAAATATGAAGAAGATACAGAAGATCAAGCATTAAAGCACAATCAATAGAGGATCAATCAAGGACGGATTTTCTAATAAAAGTTTGAAGAAAATTCCGATCACTGAAATCAAGGAGAACATAATTATGGGGGAATCAAGAATAAAATCAAGGATTATTCCCCTCATTAATATAGCCAACGGACGGAAATTCAAATCAAGGATAATCAAGGCTTTAAATAGAAGGCATTGACAAAAATAAAAAGGTGTGAGCAAGAATGAAAAATCTGAGCAAAAACTCAGTCAAAGTGAAAAGCCTTCTATCTTTGCTAAAAGAGCTACAATTCAAACATCAAGCATTGAGATTGATCAACAAGTTTGTGAATTCAATTCACATCAATCAAGCAACTGAATCAGAGCCATCTGAGAAGGAGTTGAGTTTGTGAGCTGCTGAAGGATTTGATCCCAAGGAGCAGTGAAAGAGACTGAGTCACTGAAGCTGTTGCAGTCAATGAGTGATAGTCTTGTAGATTGTGAAGTTTGTGTATTCAAGGACAATCAGGCTATTGTATCTGTGAAAACAATAGGGAATTCCTCCAATCATCACAGGAGAAGAGTGGACTATGGGATTACACCACCCTGAACCACTATAAGCCTTGTGTCAACTTACTTTCTGCAATTTACCTTACTGCATTCATTTAATTGCGTATAGTATATCTTCTTTCCTTGATTACCTAAACTACTTTGAAACAACATAGTAAGAAGGGACTTATCCGCTGCCCAAAAGCTTTTAAAAACAAGAATTTTTTTTGAAACTCCACTATAGTCATTCACCCCCCCTCTAACTATAGTTTTACCCTTCTCTGGGATCAACAATTGGTATCGGAGCAGTGTTCCTAGTATCAGAACCTGTTCAGATCTAATTTCGGGAACAAGGAGATCACATATTTTCAAAGTAGTTTTCGAATCTGTGCTTTCTACACATATACATAAATATCTCTTATTTGTATTTATGGATTCCTCAAACTTTATGTCAAAAGTACCTGTTTTCAATGTTAACAACTTTGATGAATATAAAATAAGAATGTTATCTCATCTTGCAGCAACTCATGAGGAGATGCTGGATGTAATTAATGATGGCCCAATCATGATCATGATTGTGGTAGCCACATGAGCAGATCAAGGAAAAGAAGTGGACAAACCCAAGAAGGATTGGACCAAGGATGACATGAGAAGAGCAAATCTAGACTTTGTTGCAAAAGATATGATTTTGAAGACCATGGATAGCAACATGTTCATGAGAATCAAATATTGCAAAAACAGCAAAGGAGATGTGGGACAAGCTGGCACTGATAAATGATGGATCTGAAGCAGTTAAAGAAAACAAATTATCTGTTGCAAAACAGAAATTTAAGAACTTCAAAATGAACGCTGGTGAATACATTGATCAAATGGACAACAGATTCTCAAGCATCATCAGTGAACTGCAATAGCTTGGACACACATACCCTCAGAAAGAAGTGTGCTTGAAGTTCTTGAGAGGCTTACCTGAAAAATGGAAGATCATCACATCAGTGATCAGAGGGACAAAAAATCTTGCAAACACTGACACCCTAACCCTGAAGTCCCAACTAAAGGCTCATGAATTTGAGTTGAACGGTGAAGACATTGCACCAACAGAGGCGCATAAGGCCAGTGCATTGGTTGCACCCCAGCAAAGTCAAACAGCCGATGCAAACAGCAAAGCGACACATGAGCTAAAGGAACATGTAGCTTTATTAGTAAAACGTTTTGACATGTTTAGCAAAAGAAGGTATTCAAAGGAGGATCACCATCTAACAAGAAGTCAAGCACAAACAAAGACACCAAGGGAAAAGATGATGAATACAGATGCTTCAACTGTAATAAGAAAGGCCATTTCAATGCTGATTGCCCTGAAGAAAAAGACAAAGTTGAGGATAAGAAGAAGTACAAGACAACTGAAAAGTGGAAAATCAAGAAGGCACTCAAAGCTGAATCTAGCAGTGAAAAGAATGAAGAATCATCTGAAAATGATTCTGATGATGAGGATTACAACACAGACAATGAAAAAGCCTATCTGTGTCTTATGGCTAAAGAGTCAAAAGAAACTGAGGTAATGTCTAGTTCATGCTCATCATCTAATGCATCCACATCTAACACTACACAATCTTCTATTCTCCCCTTAGATACTGCAAACATAATCCAAAATCTCATGAGTAAATTTGATGAAATTGAATTGAATCATGAAATTCTGGAACAGGAGTGTGAGAATCAAAGAAAGGAGAATAAAAGATTAAAGAAAGAACTGGATAAAGCAAAAGCTGAACTAACTAGTAAGGAGACTTACTCAAATGATCAACAAATAGCAGATGATCACACATCTGGTGTTAACAGGTCGGTTTAGAAAATCCCCCTACCAGTTAAGACCACAACTGCACCCTTAAATGCACCAGCTTACAAACCCTCAAAAAGATTTGGATCCAGATATGGTCTTGGCTACAATAGTCAGGATGAGAATAGAAACAATGGACAACACAATTCTGAATCTATGACCAATAGTGGACCAAAGTTCAAAAAAGGACAAACCATAATTTCAACCACTCATCCTGGACCGGTGAAGTCAAAACCTAGTGCAGTGAAACATCAGACTAAATCATCATTCCAGTCAACCAAAAACAAAGACCTTCTGAAAGTTAAAGAAAGACTTTATCCTTCAGAGGATGATTGGAATGTTGCACCTCCAAAATACAAGAAGAAACCATTCCATGACATGCATCATGTGTTTAAGAAAAATCAATCTAGGTATGTTCCTAGACACATGAAGCAACATAGGTTTCCCACTGCATATTGGAAAGTGAAGAAGGATGCAAATGCACCAAAAAGTAGAGAAAAGTATCAGGATACCTTCAGTAGAAATATTAGAAGCTATTCTGCCATGCCTTATACATATGAAGTTGATGATTTTAATTATCCAAAAAGAAGATCATTTGGATATACACTTGGAGTAGGAGGCATGACTGCTAACAGGTATGGACCCAAGCAGTGTTGGGTACCTAAACATGATTAATTTGTTTTGTAGGATGTCTGGTACATAGACAGTGGATGTTCCAGACACATGACAGGAAACAAGAGATGGCTCACTGACTTCAAAGATTTTGATGGACCCAAAGTCACATTTGGAGGCAAAGAAAACCCTGGCAAGATTAAGGGGGAAGGCACAATGCTCAAGAACCATTTGAAGATTCAAAATGTGGCATATGTTAAGGGACTAAATTTCAATCTACTAAGCATCAGTCAATTTTGTGACAAAGGCTACAATGTACTCTTCAACAAGGAAGGATGCAAAGTGATTCACAGCCAAACCAACACAGTGGTTCTTGCAGGAAAAAGAGAAGACAACATGTATGTGGTGAATTGGAGAACAGCTAAAGCAGAAACATGTTTAGTTGTCAAATATAAACAATCAACCAGCTGGATTTGGCATAGAAGATTAAATCACTTAAATTTCAAGAACATCAACACATTATCAAAGAAAAAGTTAGTTGAAGGCCTGCCAGAGATCACATTCAAGAAGGAAAGTCTCTGTGATGCATGCCAGAAAGGAAAGCAAATCAAAAGTACCTTCAAATCAAAGCCCTATCAATCAACAACAAGAATTCTACATCGTCTACATATGGACTTGTTTGGACCAGGCACACCAGTAAGTGTAAGTGGTAAGAAATACACTCTAGTAGTGGTTGATGATTTCTCCAAGTACACCTGGACCATATTCATGAACAAGAAGAAAGAGACACTCAAGAAGCTGCCAGATTTGCTGAGAAGAATTCAAAATGAGAAAGAACTAATGATTATCAAGATTAGATCAGATAGAGGCACATAATTCCTAAATGAAGTGATCAGAACTTATTGTGAAGAAAATAGAGTTTTACATCAATTATCTGCTGCAAGAACTCCACAACAAAATGGTGTAGCAGAAAGAAGAAACAGAACACTCAAAGAGTAGTCAGAACAATGATTGCAGAAGCATGCCTTCCAAAGAGATTTTGGGCTGAAGCAGCAAACACATCATGCTATACACAAAATAGATCAATCATCAACAAACATCATGGAACAACTCCATATGAGATATGGAATGGAAGAAAACCTAACATTTCACATTTACACATGTTTGGATCTAAATGTTTTGTTTTGAACAGGAATCAGTTACACACCTTTGATCAAAAAGCTGATGAAGCAATCTTTATGGGATACTCAGACACCAGCAAAGCATTTAGAGTACTCAACAAAAGAACATTGGTGATTGAAGAATCAATACATGTAGTCTTTGATGAACCAAACACAAATGGTGAAAGTCTTCAAGATCAGGAAGAAGAAGCAACACAAAGGGAAGTATATACAAATATAACCATACCAGCTTCCATTCTGAATCACCATTTTGAAAATCAAGATGAGCCACATGTCAATACAACAAAAGAAGCACCAGAACTTTAAGCTCATGAACAGTCTGAAGGTGTAGAAGCACCAAGTGAAGAACAACTTCAACCTGACCTCTATTGGCTAAGAGATCATCCTGAAGATCAAGTCATTGGAGACATTCACACTGGAGTTAGAACCAGAAGACAACTGGAGCATATGCTAACATGCTTTCTATCACAAGTGGAACCCAAGACAATAGATGATGCAATTCAAGATGCAGACTGGATCACAGCCATGTAAGAGGAACTAAATGAATTTGAAAGAAATGAAGTCTGGGAACTTGTTGACAGACTAGACATAGCCAACATCATTGGAACAAAATGGGTATTCAGAAACAAGATGGATGAACAAGGAATAGTTTTCAGAAATAAAGCAAGGCTAGTTGCAAAAGGTTACTCTCAAGTAGAAGGAATAGATTATGAGGAGACATTTGCACTAGTAGCAAGATTGGAAGCAATCAGACTCTTTCTAGCCTTTGCTGCACACAAAGACTTCAAAGTCTATCAAATGGATGTCAAAAGTGCATTTCTAAATGGAATTTTGGAAGAAGAAGTATATGTGGAACAACCTCCTGGTTTTCAACTCAAAGGAAAAGAAGATAAAGTATACAAGCTGAAGAAGGCCCTTTATGGACTCAAACAGGCACCCACAGCTTGGTATGAAACACTATCACAATTTCTGATCAAGAATGGATTCAACAAGGGAACCATATATATGTCTCTATTCAAATTAGAGGAAGGAACAAGTACATTACTAGTACAAATCTATGTTGATGACATTATCTTTGGATCAGAGGATGAAAAGATGTGTGAGAAATTTGTAAACCTAATGAAGAGCAAATTTCAGATGAGCATGATGGGAGAATTAAATTACTTTCTTGGTCTTCAAGTGAAACAAATGAAGGATGGTATTTTCATTGGTCAATCCAAGAATACAAAAGACTTAATACACAAGTATGGTATGGACACAAGTGGCACAACAGATACACCAATGTGTGCAAGAGTCATTCTTGGAAAAGATGAAGCTGGAAAAGATGTTGATCAGAAAATGTATAGAGGAATCATTGGATCCCAACTATATCTAACTGCAAGCAGACCAGACATAACATTTGCAGTAGGAGTATGTGCAAGATTTCAAGCTCAACCAAAAGAATCACATCTTCTAGCAGCCAAAAGAATAACCAAATACCTGAAGAACACCAACAATGTTGGAATTTGGTATCCAAAAGATGGAGGATTCAAGTTAATATCATATTCAGACGCTGACTATGCTAGATGCAAGATGGATAGAAAAAGCACTTCTGGAACATGCCAAATGCTAGGCACCAGGCTAGTTTCTTGGTTCAGTAAAAAGCAAAACTCCATATCAACATGAATAGCTGAAGCAGAATATATAGCAGCAGGTAGTTGCTGTGCACAAGTACTATGGATTAGAAAATAGCTAAGGGATTATGGAATGGAGGAGAAGACTATTCCAATCATGCATGACAACACAAGTGCCATATCTATTACTGAAAATCCAGTGTTGCACTCAAGAACAAAGCATATTCATGTGATACATCATTTCATCCGAGATCATGTTGAAAAAGGAGATGTCATTTTAAGACACATACCCACTGAAGATCAATTAGCTGACATCTTCACTAAACCACACAGTCATGAAAGATTTAGCATGTTGAGAACTGAGTTGGGAATGATTGAAATTGACTAAGTACCAAAAAGCAGCTAACTGGAGTAATCAGCTAAGTGACTTCACCAGCTGATCAACCCTTTGCCATTACAGGAGATGTAGCAGGTAAGGCACTGGTACTCAGTGAAGTTAACTTAACTGATTGTTAGGAATAGTTGAATAAAGCAGCTCAGTGAAAAATTCACTACACCGGCATAGTGACCAGCCAAGGCACTCCACCGAAATGAAGATTGGAGTCATGGGCAAATTAAAGTGTGAACCAAATCAACTTTTATACACGCGGAGAATAAGGAAGTTATGGAGGATTTTACGGTGGAAGATTACACACGTGGAGATCAATTTACAATCATGGAGGTAACCATATTATTTTTTCGAATCACAAACGCCTAAATTCACGGGATCTATCATTACCTCAATCCACTCCCCCACTACACTCGAATATCGGGATTTATATACATAAAATCACACCATTATGTCATAAAATCCTTCCATATTCAACCATGTTCACACTACCTATTCCATCCAATATAAACAACACTTAAAGAGTTCTCAGAATTCTTTACGCACTCTTAAAATTTAAAAAACCCTACTTCTCATTGCAAAATCAAATCTTTCTCTCAAATCTCAAAGAAATGGCTTCATCTTCTACAATATCTCCCACTAAAAGATTCTATGAAAAATTGATCATCACTGGATCGTTTTTTAAACCTGAACCCTATCTTTCTTTCTGTGATAATGATGCACAAGCTCAACGCTTGGTTGATTGCTACTCAAATCTGGGGTTAATGACCTTTCTAAACCCCCCAATCAACGGAATTTGCTATGACTATCTAATTGCATTTTGGAAAAATGAAAAGTTTGTGCCCAGCACAAAGAAGACTGATATCGATTGCATAAAGAGTTCAATATTTGGGAAAGAAGTGGTCATTACACCTGGTCTTCTCAACAGATTCCTACACCTACCAATGATCGGTCCGACTAATGTGAAGTTCGTAAATATTGACATCAAAAACTTCTGGGTTGAAATAGCCAAGAATCCCAAGCACAACAACAAAACCCACAACCTTCCTAGATCATCACTCAAACTTCCATTTGCTGAATTTGCACCGGTTATCACCAAGAACATCGAAGGCAGAAAAAGGTCAATGGAAAACTTGACTGAGTTACGGGTCAAACTAATGGCGATCATCTATCAAGGTATTAACTTTTATTGGGCAACATTTGTCTTTAATAGACTAAAAGACCAGATTCAAAAAGAAATTGATCTATCACTTACGGCACCAAGCAAAGGTTTGCAGAAGAAAGGTGATTTCTGGGAGAGGAAATCAAATGGGTTCCCCATTCAACACCTGTTTGACACACTGAGGGTGAAACCCACAAATTTGCAACCTCCACACAAGTCCAAGGTAATTTTTACCTACATTAAGGCATCTTTGAAACCCAAACCCACTGTCGGGAGAAAAAGAAAACAACCTGAAAGCAGCATATCAGGAATAGGACGAAGAACCAGATCCCAAAAGGCACAAGAGAGCACCCCTTTGATTGGTACCAGGAACCTAAATGAAACTGTAGTAATCAGTGATGATTGTTCGGTAAAAACTAGTTTTATAATTTATAAACCGAAACACCCCAAGTATAAGGATCGTAGTATAGGATGTTAACGGGTCGTCCTAAGGGAGTGGAATGTTTATCGGATCAAGGAACAATTATTCTATCGATTATGTCACAATTATTAACTAAACTAGGGTTTAAACTAATTATGAACAGTAAAAACGACGATGAACAGTAACTTCGATGAATAGTAAATTGGAATCAAATTGATACGAACTATTCGATTTATCAAGTAATTAAAACAACGGCAAGGCAACGGGAATCCACCAATCAACCAACCCAACCCCAACTAGATTGCGCGCTAAAGATACAATTTTTAGTAATGATCAAATCACGAATTCGATTAAATCTCTTTAATCAATTCCTAGGGTTTCGTTTTCTTTCCCAAGTAAAACAAAACGACATGCAAAACACGATCACGAGATTATTTCTAATACTCAACTCAACTAATCATGAACAATCTCTTGAATCACAATTAATTGCATCAATTGAAAAGATCAAATCTTGAATCAATACTCTCATATAAATTCAATCAAAAAGATAGTTTCATCGATCTCTCGATTCAAATAAAACATAAACAATATAACAATATCCACTTGATGAAAAACCATAAATTAACTCACTAAAGATGTAGCTAAAAATCCTCTAATTGGTGTGGTTGTTGATTGGTTTCCTCCGTTGTCCTACCGCAAGATGCTTAGCCTTCAATCATCTTCGAACTCTCAAGCAAGATTGAAAGAAAGAAACTCATATTTTTATTTGATGTGGTGCTTTTTCTGTGTGTAAAATTCTGTGTTCTTTCTCTCCGCATGGATGCTCCTTTTATAGGGATCGTGGCCGACATAGGAAGATCTAGAAGATAACGATGCGAAAATCCACCGACCTACCGAGCCGACACGTTCGGTCGACCGAGTGTCATGGCTCGGTCGACCGAGCCTACCAAATGCCCGTGTTCACACCGTGCTTCGTATAACGTGTTCCTCACTCCACTCTCTCGATCGATTTGATTTATCCTTCTTTAATTGCTCCGAATATCTTCTTTATTTCTTGAGATTCTTTTGATTGAATAATATTTATCTTCCCAAAATAAAATCCAAATGATTGAATGAAATTGATCCTCTTGATTAAATAATATCACCCCCTACATTTCTTTATTTTCTGCAAAATGTTGTTACACCAAGTCATCGAATAATAATAATAATAAAAATGTGTAACAAAAATAACAATTAAACCCATAATTTCCTCATAATTAAATTATAATTCCTCAATAACCATTATAGGAATTTAACGGTTAAAACACGCTTTTCTCATTTATTTCCCTTAAAAAAAAGGTAAATTGTTTAGGGATTAAGCCCGAAAATATAGTAAAATTTACCCTAAACAACACCCCCACACTTAACTTTTTGTACGTCCTCGGACAAAACAATCAAAACTATAGCTCAACTTTATAAATAATCCACATAGATCTCTAACTCACGTAACGAAAGATACAACAACTATAGCAAGTGATACCAACATAGAGATAGATTCTGTGTAAGTGTGACAAGCCATTCTCAATCTTAACAAGCCTTTCAAAGAAATATCCTCTCAAAAATTCCAATGACTATCCTAGGTATAGACGAATAGCTCCACTCAAAGCCTTCCCACGCACTCGCAGGATAATCCCTACACATATCATGCGTTTCTACCGGGTATAAGATCCATGATAACAAAGACTTCACTTTATTTTTATCCATCATTTTCCAAAATTTTCAAATTTAACGCATATCAGAATAAGCTCTTACCCATCATAGTAGAATAGGATGTTTCGGGATAACACCCTACCTTACTCAAATCATAGGGTAGCTATAAACTGACTATCGTGAGCTATTGGTCATCATAGTGGTATAGGACATACGAGGTATACCCTACCGCACTCCAATCATCGACCAGCTTTCGACAAAAGTATCTATTAATAATTGCTCACTCACTTTATTTATTCACTTTTCAAAGTCATAAGTTACATCTCACTTATCACATTCAAACTTTATGATATTCACAGCACACGGTCCAACTAAGGTGTAACTATACTGACCTTCCTAAGATAAATCACTAAAACAATGAAAGGATATAGTTCAAAAGTCATGCTTAAAAATCAAAGGCTTCCGTGAGCGTGAAGAATGAATATTATCTCCATGAAAGTAAAGACATGCTATAATTATCTCACTAAGTCACATACTATTATCGTTAGAAAACTACAACTAGCAAGCATCTAGTTCCAATTATATGCTCGAGACTCACAAAAAATTTTAAATTCCGCAGAAATTTAACATTCACTCATATTTCAAAGGATATAGCATAAAAACATACCCAAACACCCCCCCACACTTAAATCACATTATGTCCTCAGAATGTACAGAATAAAAGAAAAAGAAAACTTAGCTGGTTTCAACAGTAGTTGTCGGATGAAAGTTGGCAGAGGTCGAGGCCGGAGCATGAGTATACCGCAACAACTCGAATAGACAACACTGGACATAAAAGCTCGTGAACCTGCTCAAAAGTATCTGCCACACTCGACATACCATATAATCTCGGGGTACACGGGGTATATGAGCAACACATAACACAAAACACTCACAATGAACGTAGGAGGAATAACCATCAACACAAAAGCAACTAAAGTATTATTTCTAAAACAATAAAACAAAACAACCTAAGAAAAGAAAACAAACAAAGAAAACTAGGCTGCCTCCTAGGAGCGCTCTTTTAATGTCAATAGCTTGACACAGATTCCAAAAGATCAACCCGGATTGGGCCACTTTGGTTTAACAGCCGCCACCTCAGTATCGGAATCAGGAGTATTGGGGCGGAAATGATTTTCACCACAACAACAAGTCAAGTGCGCAATAAGATCATTAAACTTTTCTCTCCAAACTACACTGACTCTCTTCTTCTTGTTCTTGCGCACGATAGGCATAGACATAGTGGTATGATCAGAAGTCTCAACAGAAGGTACCTTACGGTGGATATAGGAACGTCATCATCATCGACTCAAAGAAAGAAGATGGAATCTCCTCACAAATCAGGACATCTGTACTCTCATCTCTTCTTTGGAAATAAAGAATCTCAGGCTTTTCCTTTGGTTGCCCAAAATATTTCTTAAGTCGATGACCATTCACTTTGAAAGCTTGATTACCATACCCGTTCAAAGTAATTACTCCACTTGGATTAACCTCGAGAATCTCAAATGGACCAGACCATCTAGACTTTAGCTTACCAGGAAACAAATGAAGTCTGGTATTATAGAGTAAAGCCATTTCACCAACTTTGATTTCTCGGTCCTTGATCTTAGCGTCATGGAGCATCTTCGTTCTCTCCTTGCTGAGTTTAGCATTCTCGTATGCTCGGAGTCTGAATTCGTCGAGCTCGTTCAACTGTAACAACCTTTTCTCCCCACAGAGTTGGCTATCAAAATTTAAGAATTTAATTGCCCAGAAAGCTCTGTGTTCAAGTTCGACAGGTAAATGACAAGCCTTGCCATAGACCATTTGGAAGGGTGACGTGCCCATCGGGGTTTTAAATGCAGTACGATAAGCCCACAGTGCGTCATCCAACTTAAGACTCCAATTAGATCGATTATTGTACACGGTCTTCTCTAAAATTCTTTTGAGGCTCCGGTTGCTTACCTCGACTTGCCCACTGGTTTGGGGATGATATGGTGTACCAACTTTGTGTTTGACACCGTATTTTTCAAGGATTTTATCAAGCGGCGCATTGCAAAAGTGGGTACCCTCATCACTAATGAGTGCTCTCGGACAGCCGAATCTGGTAAAGATATTCTTTTGCAAGAATTTCTTCACGACTTTATGATCATTAGTTTGGGTAGCTATGGCTTCAACCCACTTGGAAACATAGTCGACACAGACGAGGATATATTTATTACCGCACGAAGATGGAAAGGGTCCCATAAAATCTATGCCCCAAACGTCGAAACCTTCGCATTCAAGAATGGGCTTAAGTGGCATTTCCATCCTACTACTCTCGTCCCGTCCGTTCTCGCACCTATCACAACCTTTACAAAAGGCTTCGCATCTTTAAACGAGTCGGCCGGTAGAATCCAGCTTGAAGGATCTTCGCAACCGTCTTCGGTGTTCCATAATGACCTCCGGTAGGACCGCTATGGCATTGTTCTAGGATATCCCACTCGATCATGCTCGGGAACACACCTTCGAAGCAACCCATCTTTACGGACTCGAACAAATAAGGATCTTCCCATACGAGATATTTAAGATCGAAAAGAACTTTTTCTTCTCCTGATACGTCATATCCTCTAAATGACCACTCGCTAAATAGTTGACGTAGTCGCATACCACGGCCTAACCGTTTCAAGCTTCATCAATTGCTCGGTCGGAAAATCAATGCCTATATCATTGTGATTCTCTCGCACCCTCATTTACTAGGCGAGATAAATGATCAGCCACAATATTCTCACTACCTTTCTTATCTTTAATCACAAGGTCAAACTCTTGTAAAATTAAAATCCATCGAAGTAACCTTGGTTTTGCATCTGCTTTGTCCATAAGGTAGCGCAAGGCCGCATGGTCGGTCCAAACAACAACTTGAGACCCTGAAGATAACTTCTAAACTTGTCAATGGCAAAAACAACAGCTAAGAATTCCTTCTCAGTTGTGGTATAATTGCATTGAGCCGGGTTCAAGGTGCGGCTCGCATAATAAATGGGCCTGAACCTTTTATCAACTCTTTGACCTAAGACTGCGCCTACGGCGTAATTAGAGGCATCGCACATCAACTCGAAAGGCTTGGTCCAACGGGTGCAACTAAAATAGGGGCACCGATAAGCTTGTCTTTCGTACAATTGAAAGCTTCTTTGCACTTTGCATCGAACAAGAAATCTACATTATCTTTCAAAAGATTTGATAAAGGCTTGGCAATAGTAGAAAAGTCTCGAATAAACCGCCCGTAAAGCCAACGTGTCCTAGAAAACCTCGTACCTCTTTCACTGTCTTAGGGTACGTCATCCTTTCGATGGCTTCGACCTTAGCCTTATCAACTTGAATACCGCATTGGACACCTTATGTCCCAAAACGATTCCTTCGTCTACTAGAAAATGGCATTTTTCCCAGTTAAGCACCAGATTTTTCTCAACGCAACGTTGGAGTACCATATCTAAGTTCTCTAAGATTTCATCAAAACTATCGCCGTAGACTGAGAAGTCATCCATGAAGACCTCCATGCATTGCTCCACAAGTCCATCAAAAATGGCTAACATGCACCGTTGAAAAGTCGCGGGTGCATTGCATAGGCCGAATGGCATTCTACGAAAAGCAAAAGTACCAGATGGACATGTAAACGTGGTCTTCTCTTGGTCATTGGGGTCGATGGCTATCCGGAAGTAACCGAGTATCCATCAAGGAAACAATAATACTTATGACCACTCGCCGTTCAATAAGCCGGTCAATGAAGGGTAGGGGAAAGTGGTCTTTGGCAGTAACCTCATTAAGTCTACGATAGTCGATACAGACTCTGTAGCCTGTCACGAGTCGTAAGGCAACTTCCTCCCCTTTTTCATTCTTTTCAACCGTAATACCGCCCTTCTTTGGCACAACTTGAGTAGGGCTGACCCACTCGCTATCGGCGATTGCGTAGATGATTCCCATGTCAAGCCACTTTATAACCTCCTTCTTGACAACCTCTTGCATATGCGGATTCAGCTTTCGCTGAGGTTGTCTTACCTTTTTAGCTCCCTCCTCCGTTCGGATTTTATGCATGCATACATCTGGGCTGATTCCTCGGATATCACCCACTTGCCATCCGAACGCGAGGATATTCTTTTTAAGCACTTCTATCACCGTGCTTCTTGCTCGTGGTCGAGTTTCGAAGAAATGATCAAAGGCAATTTATCTCCATCCTTAAGAAAGATATACTTAAGGTGTTTCGGAAGCGGTTTGAGCTCTAAATCAGTACGTGGTTGCTCAATACTAGACTTTAACGGGCCACCTTTCTCTTTATGAGCTTGGAGTGGTTGACTAAAGAATAACTCATCTTCCCGAGGCTCAACCCCAGAAAGGTACTGGATCAAATCATCCATCGGAATCCTCCGGTCAACACTTGCTTCCTTTTTCTTGTGATCGATCATTTTTCTTAACTCTTCATCTTTAAGCTCTTCTGCCAGCTCTTCCCAATCATCTACTTCCCAATGAGTAGCTTCTCTCCAAAACTCTACCTCGTCCCAACTACCCATCAGAGCTTCTTCTTCACCAGGGATGAAGTCTTCCTGACTCAGCTCTTTGAAATCATCGTTTGTTGCTTTGGGCATCTCCATGCTTCTAACTCAATAACGGCCCGGTATGAGCGAGTGAAGATGACTCGTCAATGCCTACGGCTTGAAATGAATTAGAAGGTGGTCCGCGATCGGCCGGATCCTCAATGTCCATGACTTCAAAAACACCTATCTCTGTCAACTCCTCTGCTTCTTCAAAGAAGGCATCTTTTTCGTCCTCATAGATAGCTTCGACAAACGATATTTCATCAATTACGGCTCTTTCAGGATGTGTCCCCCGTGTGAAGGTGACGGATGTGTCACCGACTCTAAGAGTAATCATGTCCTTTGCGAAAGTCGATGAGAGCGTTAGAAGTGTCTAAAAAGGTTCGGCCTAGAATTAGAGGCATCTCCTTATCGTGTGGATAGTCTAGAATAACCCAGTCGGTAGGGAAGACTAAATGTTCAACTTGAAGGAGCACATTAGCTACACAACCGGCTGCAGTCCGGCTAGATTTATCTACCATCTGAAGAGAAATCGGGCGTTCCCGCATCCTTTTATCTAACCCGAGCTTTTTGCATACGTTTAATGGCATCACATTAATAGAGGCCCCTGAGTCGCATAATACATTTTCGAACAAATGGCCTTCGATCTCACGGAGATTGAAGGTCCGCCAGGTCACCTCGCTTAACAAAGAATTTTCTCGTGAAACCATCGCGCAATCCTCGCGAAGCACTTCTTCGACCATCCCCCGAAGCTTTCTCTTGCTCCCACGAAATTCTTTAAGATACTTAGTACATTTAGGCATTTCAGACAATACCTCAGCTAAGGGCATACTCACTTTAGTGTCCCTAAGTATCCTCCTCACCCCATCATACTGCTTGTCTTTGGCGAGGGCTCTCTCCTTGCTCTTCGGTGGATAAGGAAGGGCTTTATCATTCGTCGTGGCCTGATTCTTTATCGCCTCATCCTCCTTATCCTTCCATCTTACGAACTTTTCTTCCTTTTTCTTAGTCAGGGGTACCGCCCCTTGACTTTCCTTTCTTTCCTCGTCATCAGAATTATTTTCATCCTCCGAAGAATTGTCACTAAGCTCCTCATCGTTGCTTTCTTCGGCATGTGGTTTCTGATTTCCCCCTCCTGAACTCATGGCGTCAGGAGGGGCTACTCGTTTCCCGACACCTTGCCGGGTCCAGCCTTCTTACCACTTCTCAACGTTACTTCATTCAACTCCTCTTCTTGCCCATACTCCCATTGTGGTGTAATGGCAGTGCAAACATTCACATCAGCTTTCGGATTTCTCTCGGTATAACTCGGAAGTTTACCGTGAGGTCTGCTTGCTTGCTGGTCTGCCATTTGACCAACTTGTCTCTCAATTGCTTTAACACTAGTAGACAGAGTCTTCACCATGTCTACCAGCTCATCGAATTTGTGTTGAGGGACACATGAGGTGGTATGATTATTGTTCGAGTTTGATTCCAGCCACCTTGAGGCCTTTGGGAGTTCCGAACCGGCCTTTGATAGTTCGAGTTGAAAGAATTCGAATTTGAAGGGCCGTGTGGTAACTTGGCTTGATTGAAGTTTTGCCTTTGAAATCCCGAATAGTTCGGTTCGGTTGAAGTTTCGGAAGGGTTGGTTTTGATTATCCATTAAGTTTACCTCCTCCGTCATCTCGGTCCCCGCTTTGTGTTCCAAGATAATTCACCTCGAAGGCCGCATCGAAGATTGGCCACCGCTTGCTTATCGATTCCATCCGAGCAACCAACACCGTGTATCGGGATTGCTTGCGTACCTTCTTTCTTAACAATATTGGTCTTCTTAGGAGTCGACCACATGTTGTTCTTGGCAATTGTCTCGGCTACTCGTAAGCGGCCCTCATCACCTCCCCAAGAAGGATCCATGAGCTTTGTGGAGTCAAGATAGTCTCTATTAGGTTGAGAGACACCTCTCGTAAAACAGCTCCAACAACTCATGTCCGTCATATCCGTGATTGGGGCATTTCCTCATCAAGAGATTCAATCTCTCCCAAGCTTTGCCAACAGCCTCATCCTCCAACCGCTCAAATGTAGCTATTTCCCGTTTCATCTCCATAATCTTGCCTGGTGAAACCCACTTGAGAGCGAAGGCTCTTTTGACATCATTCCATGTATGGAGGGAATGATGTGCTAACGACTTAAACCATCTCGCTTGCTTCACCTTTTAAAGCAAAAGGAAATAGCTTCAACTTTACGATCTCGAATCAACACCAGGATAATGGCCTCGCTTCACGATTTGTACGAATGTGGACAAGAAGTCGTGCGGGTCTTCTTGAGCAAGGCCATGGAAAGAGCTATTTTGGACTAGTGCAACTACTCCATTTTTAAGGTCGAAATTTACTCCCCCATATCGTGTGGACGAATAGGTCTATGTCCCTCGAGAAAATCTTGATTAAGATATGGAGTGTAGGGGTCCCGGTTCAACCGATTAAGCCGGTTTTGGCGGAATTGTTGAAGTTGTTGATTTATGCCGCTTTGCCGATTCTCGCCGTTGCCGCAGCTTGCATTTGTTGAAGGAGTAAATTTAACCGAGCTTGGGGATCGTGATTTGGAATTGGTGGATCTTGATCCGCCATTTTGTCCAAATCGTGGAGAAGCCTTCTTCTAAGGATAGATCGTTCGTGCTCGTGATCAAAGATCGAAGTCCCTTCTTACTTCTCGTTTGCATAAACCGAAGAAAGGAGAAGGAAGAAATCAACCCTTTGGGTTGATTAGAACAGTTTTAGAAAAGGTTTGATGGTTTAGAGGGAGAAAAGAAAAGAGAATAAAAGAGAAGAAAAGAGAAGAAAGAAAAGAAGTGATGATTTGAGAGACTGAACTGGCGTCCAGTATGAATGGACGTTCGTTCAGAACTGAACGCTCGTTCAGATGAATGAACGTTCGTTCAGAAGACAGAATTGAGGTGGACGGGCGTTCAAGTTATCGAAACGCTCGTTCAGCTACGAAAACCTAAAAAAAAACTAGAAAAACACTAAGACGGAAAAAAAAACGTGTTGAAATCTTCTAGGGCCAAAATGGAGGGGAAAACAGTGGATTTTGACCTGGAAAACGCACTGAACGGCCTCTGGCCGTTCACCACGTCGTCGGCGTCGGAACGAGCTTTCCGAATTGGGGTCCTGCGTTCCAAACGGACACTCGAGCCGAAAGTTATGGTCAAAATACTACCGCGTGCCCTAACGACCCCTTTTTGACTCAGAAAATTGTCCTAAATAGAATCCGACAACCGTTACCGACTCCCCGGCAACGGCGCCAAAAACTTGTTCGGTAAAAACTAGTTTTATAATTTATAAACCGAAACACCCCAAGTATAAGGATCGTAGTATAGGATGTTAACGGGTCGTCCTAAGGGAGTGGAATGTTTATCGGATCAAGGAACAATTATTCTATCGATTATGTCACAATTATTAACTAAACTAGGGTTTAAACTAATTATGAACAAGAAAAACGACGATGAACAAGTAACTTCGATGAATAGTAAATTGGAATCAAATTGATACGAACTATTCGATTTATCAAGTAATTAAAACAACGGCAAGGCAACGGGAATCCACCAATCAACCAACCCAACCCCAACTAGATTGCGCGCTAAAGATACAATTTTTAGTAATGATCAAATCACGAATTCGATTAAATCTCTTTAATCAATTCCTAGGGTTTCGTTTTCTTTCCCAAGTAAAACAAAACGACATGCAAAACACGATCACGAGATTATTTCTAATACTCTACTCAACTAATCATGAACAATCTCTTGAATCACAATTAATTGCATCAATTGAAAAGATCAAATCTTGAATCAATACTCTCATATAAATTCAATCAAAAAGATAGTTTCATCGATCTCTCGATTCAAATAAAACATAAACAATATAACAATATCCACTTGATGAAAAACCATAAATTAACTCACTAAAGATGTAGCTAAAAATCCTCTAATTGGTGTGGTTGTTGATTGGTTTCCTCCGTTGTCCTACCGCAAGATGCTTAGCCTTCAATCATCTTCGAACTCTCAAGCAAGATTGAAAGAAAGAAACTCATATTTTTATTTGATGTGGTGCTTTTTCTCGTGTGTAAAATTTCGTGTTCTTTCTCTCCGCATGGATGCTCCTTTTATAGGGATCGTGGCCGACATAGGAAGATCTAGAAGATAACGATGCGAAAATCCACCGACCTACCGAGCCGACACGTTCGGTCGACCGAGTGTCATGGCTCGGTCGACCGAGCCTACCAAATGCCCGTGTTCACACTGTGCTTCGTATAACGTGTTCCTCACTCCACTCTCTCGATCAGATTTGATTTATCCTTCTTTAATTGCTCCGAATATCTTCTTTATTTCTTGAGATTCTTTTGATTGAATAATATTTATCTTCCCAAAATAAAATCCAAATGATTGAATGAAATTGATCCTCTTGATTAAATAATATCACCCCCTACATTTCTTTATTTTCTGCAAAATGTTGTTACACCAAGTCATCGAATAATAATAATAATAAAAATGTGTAACAAAAATAACAATTAAACCCATAATTTCCTCATAATTAAATTATAATTCCTCAATAACCATTATAGGAATTTAACGGTTAAAACACACTTTTCTCATTTATTTCCCTTAAAAATAAGGTAAATTGTTTAGGGATTAAGCCCGAAAATATAGTAAAATTTACCCTAAACAATGATACCGCAACGGAGGAAGAGAAACAACAAGAGGACATCACCAATATGGAAGAAGGTGATGAAGGATATGTTCTCACTCCATCTAAAGAAGAAGAGATGGATAAAGAAGAAGCTGAGACAGAGGATGAACACTCAGAGGGAGACCATCTTGAAGCTAATCCGGAAAACATGGAGATATCTGACGATGATCTAACTATTCGAGAGGCACTTTTCAAGAGTCTCAGCAAAGTTGACAAACAGCCGAGTGAGCCAGCTGATTAAACTCACTCTGCTGAACCTGTCAACTCCCCCATTATTGACCAAGGGGGAACAACAGCAGAGAAAGTCACATCTCCAGCAGATGAAGAAGCCAACACCCCCTAGAAACCCCTTAATGACCCTAAGTCTAATAAGGAAGAAAAAGAAGAAGAGGAAGAAAGAGAAGAAGAGGCAAAAAGTGAAAGAGAAGAAGAGAAGAAGAGAAGAAGGAAGAAAATGAGGTGAAAGTAGAGGAGGAAGAAGATGATGATGATGAGAATGTTGAAGTGGCACCAGAGGAAGTTAATCCAGAAAGAATCTTCAATCTGGACATTCAACCACTGATTGTAGACATGGAGAAGCAGTATCACAACAGGGAAAACCTAAAAGCTGCTTTAAGGAGTGAAGCAACCTCCTTAAACCATAAGATTGAAGCCTTCATCAGTCACATCAAGATACAAGATGAGGTCATGGAAAAACAGGGAAACTTCTTTGCAACTTACAGCATCTTATTCCCTACCATGTCCAAACCAACCTTGAGTTTCATGCTGAAAAGATTGACAACAATCTCAAACCTTTGGTGTACACTCCAAATGCTCAAACTCATCAAATTCAACACCTGGATGAGGCTATGGAATTTTCTGGCCAGCAACTTGACACTCTGATAAACATTAATACGGCCAACAACAAAATTCTGGAGCAAAGATATGGTCCTCTCCCTGAGTCTAAAGATGCAAATGCAAACCTTGAAGCACGTTTTGGTGCTGCCAAAAAGAGGGAAGGAAGCTCAAAGCCTAAGAGCTCCAGTGGAAAGAAGGCAAGCCCGGCCAACTGATAAGGGCAAGGGCATCAAAGGCAAAGGCATCAGGTTTGAAGAAAAGAAGGAGTAGCCCTTCTTATTTAACTGAATTAAATGAATTGAATTCTATATGCCTTTGTTTTTGAATAAAAAGATGCAATATCTTATTGCCCTTACATGGATGAATAAAATTTTTGAGTTTTATTCTGTTAATTATTAAGAAAAAATTTGGCATACTTATGTTCAGGGTTATGAGGGTTTTGGCATCATCCAAAAGGGGGAAATTGTTAGGAACATTTTATTATGTTTTGATGATGGCCATGCTAGCTGTTATAGCAAGCCTGAAATAATTTAGAATTCTCTGTATAAATCTTTACTTAGAGTCTGACATGTTGTATAAGTTGAGTCAGACAAGTATTATACTAGTTCGTAGGACTGTAATGTAAAATCAGATTGTCGGCAGAATGAACCCAGCCAAGCAACAGCAGAGAAGCAATGAAGACATTATGGTCTGACTTATAACCAAGGAAGTCTGTGATGACCTTGGATAAGTCTAAGTTATGTTTTATGTGATGAAAATTAATGTTTAAATATGGTGTACACTGATCTCACCCAAATCAAGGATCAGTGAAGTACAAGGATTCGCCTTAAACTGAAAGAATGAAGGAAACAGTGAATCGGCAAAGTAAACTGACTTTTGGCTGAGTGAAGCAAAGCAGTGAAGGAAGATATAAGCGGCAAAGTCAGATGGATCACTTGACCGTTCAAAGAACGGCTGAGTAAATAAACCTTACTTAGTCAGATTATTGAAATATGATGAAGATATAGAAGATCAAGCATTAAATGCACAATCAATAGAGGATCAATCAACGACGGATTTTCTAATAAACGTTTGAAGAAAAATCCGATCACTGAAATCAATGAGAATATAATTATGGGGGAATCAAGAATAAAATCAAGGATTATTCCCCTCATTAATATAGCCAACGGACGGAAATTCAAATCAAGTATAATCAAGGCTATAAATAGAAGGCATTGACAAAAATAAAAGGGTGTGAGCAAGAACGAAAAATCTGGGCAAAAACTCAGTCAAAGTGAAAAGCCTTATATCTGTGCTAAAAAGAAATATCTATTGATCAACTCAAAACTGAGAGCTACAATTCAAACATCAAGCATTGAGATTGATCAACAAGTTTGTGAATTCAATTCACATCAATCAAGCAACTGAATCAGAGCCATCTGAGAAGGAGTTGAGTTTGTGAGCTGCTGAAGGATTTGATCCTAAGGAGCAGTGAAAGAGACTGAGTCACTGAAGCTGTTGCAGTCAAGGAGTGATAGTCTTGTAGATTGTGAAGTTTGTGTATTCAAGGACAATCAGGCTATTGTATCTATGAAAACAATAGGGAATTCCTCCAATCATCACAGGAGAAGAGTGGACTAAGGGATTACACCACCCTGAACCACTATAAGCCTTGTGTCAACTTACTTTCTGCAATTTACCTTACTGCATTCATTTAATTTCTTATATTATATCTTCTTTTTGTGATTACCTAAACTACTTTGAAACAACATAGTAAGAAGGGACTTATCCACTGCCCAAAAGCTTTTAAAAACAAGAAAAGTTTTTGAAACTCCACTATAGTCATTCACCCCCCTCTCTGACTATAGTTTTACCCTTCTCTGGGACCAACACAAACAATTGGTATCAGAGCAGTGTTCCTAGTATCAGAACCTGTTCAGATCTGATTTCTGGTAACAAGGAGATCACTTGTATTCAAATTAGTTTTCAAATCTGTGCTTTCTAAATATACCTTTTATTTGTGACTATGGATTCTTCAAATTTCATGTCTAAAGTACCTATATTCATTGTTAACAATTTTGATGAATATAAAATAAAGATGTTATCTTATCTTACAACAACTCATGAGGAGATGCTAGATGTCATCAATGATGGACCAATCAAGATTGACAGGATAAAAAAGGATTGGACCAAGGATGACAGAAGGAGAGAAAATCTTGATTATGTTGCAAAAGATATCATTTTGAAGATTCTGGGCAGTAACATGTTCATGAGGATCAAAGATTTCAAAACAACAAAGGAGATGTGGGACAAGTTGGCACTCATAAATGAAGGATCAGAGGCAGTTAAAGAAAACAAATTATCTGTTGCCAAACAGAAATTTAAGAATTTCAAGATGAATAGTGGTGAATCCATTGACCAAATGGATAACAGGTTTTCAAGCATCATCAGGGAACAACAACAACTTGGTCACAAATATGCACAAATAGAAGTTTGTTTGAAGATCTTGAGAAGTCTACCAGAAAGATGGAGGATCATCACCTCAGTGCTCAAGGGAACAATATATCTTGCAAATAATGACACCTTGACATTGATGTCATAGTTAAAAGCTCTTGAATTTGAAGTAAACAGTGAAGTCGGTGCTCCAGTAGAGCCACACACGGCCAGTGCATAAGTTGCACCTCAGCTGAGCAAAGTGGCTGACATAAGCAGCAAAGAGACACAAGAGCTAAAAGAACAAATTGCTCTACTAATCAAAGGTAGTTCATCATCAAACAAGAAGTCTAACTCAAGCAAAGACATGAAGAAAAAAGATTATGAATACATATGCTCCAATTGAAAAAAAAAGGACATTTCAAAGCTGATTGCCTTGAAGAGAGAGACAAATATGAAGATATGAAGAAATACAAGTCATCTGACAAAAGAAAAAGCAAGAAAGCACTGAAAGCTGAAGCAAGCCGTGACAGTGATGAAGAATCATTTGACAATAACTCAGATAAGGGTGAAGGCACCAGCTCAGACAATGACAAAGCATGTATGTGTCTAATGGCTAAGGAAATTGAAGAAATAGAGGTACTATCTACTTCATATTCTTCAAATGCATCCACATTTGACACTGCACAATCTTCTATTTCTCCATTAGATTTTGCAACCCTGATTCAAAATCTTATGAGTAAATTTGAAGAAATTCAAATAAATCATGAGATTCTAGAACAAGAATGTGAGAATCTAAGAAAAGAAAAGAAAAGATTAAAAGAAGATATGGATAAGATAAAAGCTGAAACAACTAGTAAGGAAGTATTCTTAGCAGATCAACAAGTAACAGATGATCACTCATCTGGTGCTGATAGACCAGCTGAGAACACTCCCCTACTAGTTAAGACCACCATTGCACCACTTGATGCACCAGCTTACAAACCCCTAAAAAGGCTTAGATCCAGATCTGGTCTTGGCTACAATAGTCAAGATGAGAAAGGAAACCATGAACAACACCAATATGAATCAAGGACCAAAATTGGACCTAAATTCAGAAGGGGACAGACCATAGTTTCAACTAGTCATCTTGCACCAGCAAAGTGAAAATCCAGTGCAGTTAAACAGTAGAGTAAATCATCATACCAGCCCACTAAAGGCAGAGGCTTACTAAAAGGTAAGGGAAGACTTTACCCTTCAGAAGATGATTGGAATGCCACACCCCCAAAATACAAGAAGAAACAATTTCATGCCATGCAACAGTATGGAAATAGGTTTCCTTCTGCATATTGGAGAGTGAAAGAGAATGCAAATCCACCTAAAGGTAGATAAATGTATCAGAAAATTTCTAGGAAGAGATATTCTGCCATGCCTTATACATATGAAGTTGATGATTTCAACTATCCAAGAAGAAGATCTTTTGGATTTACACTTGGAGTAAGAGGCATGACCACTAACAGGCATGGACCCAAACAATGTTGGTACCTAAACTTGGTTAATTTGTTTTGTAGGATGTCTGGTAAATAGTTGTGATGTTCCAGATACATGACAGGAAATAAAGGATGGATGGCATAATTTAAAACTTTTGATGGACCCAAAGTTACCTTTGGAGGTAAAGAAAACCCCGGTAAAATTAAGGGGGAAGGCATCTTGCTGAAGAACAATCTGAAGATTCAAAATGTGGCATATGTTAAAGGACTGAATTTCAGTCTTTTAAGCATTAGTCAGTTCTGTGACAAAGACTACAATGTGCAATTCAGCAAAGAAGGATGCAAAGTGGTTCACAATCAAACCAACACAGTTGTTCTTGCAGGAAAGAGAGAAGACAACATGTATGTTGTCAAATGGAAGACAGCAAAAGCAGAAACTTGCTTAATTGTCAAGTATAACAAAATCAACCAGTTGGATCTGGCACAGAAGATTAAATCATATGAACTTCAAGACTATCAACAATCTAGCAAAGAACAAGCTTGTAGAATGCCTGCCTGACATTACATTCAAGAAAGAAAGTCTTTGTGATGCATGTCAAAAAGGAAAACAAATCAAGAGTTCCTTCAAGTCAAAGCCTCAACAATCGATAACAAGGATCCTACATTTACTTCATATGGATCTTTTTGGACCAGTTACACCTGTGAGTGTAAGTGGGAAGAAATACACTCTAGTAGTGGTTGATGACTTTTCAAAATTCACATGGACCATCTTCATGAACAAGTAGTAAGAGACACTCAAGAAGCTCCTAGATCTACGGAGAAGAATTCAAAATGAAAAAGAATTAAAGATCATCAAAATAAGACTAGACAGAGGAAAAGAATTTCTGAATGAAGTGATCAGAACATACTGTGAAGAATATTGAGTACAACATCAACTATCAGCAACAGGAACACCACAACAAAATGGCATAGCAGAAAGAAGAAAAAGAACACTCAAGGAAGCTGTTAGAACCATGATTGCAGAAGTGTGCCTAGCAAAAAGATTTTGGGCTGAAGCAACAAACACAACATGCTATACTCAAAACAGATCAATCATCAACAAACATCACAAAAAAATAGCATATGAAATATGGAATGGAAGAAAGCCTAACATATCTCATTTACATATGTTTGGATCTAAATGTTTTGTCTTGAACATGAATCAACTGCATACTTTTGATGAAAACTCTGATGAGGCAATCTTTATATGATATTTAGACACCAGCAAAGCATTTAGAGTACTCATCAAAAGAACCTTGGTGATTGAAGAATCAATTCATGTAGTATTTGATAAATCAAACACCAGTGGTGAAGGCTTACACATACATGAAGAAGTTGCTGCACAATGTCAAACCTATATGGATGCAACAGTACCAACTATTATTCTGGACTACACTTTTGGTAATCAAGATGAAGTACCAGCTAATGCAACAACAGAGACACTAATACAAGATCAAGAAGTTGACGCACAAGCAGAACCAATGAAAGAACCAAATCAAACATATTCTCAACCTGATCTAAATTGGCTGAGAGATTATCCTGAAAAACAAGTCATTGGAGATGTTCATACAAGAGTCAAAACCAGAAGACAACTGGAGAGCATGCTAACTTGTTTTCTATCACAGGTGGAATCCAAAACAATAGATGATGCAGTCCAAGATACTTATTGGATTACATCAATGCAAGAAGAACTCAATGAATTTGAGAGAAATGAAGTATGGGAACTTGTGGACAGACTAGACATGGCAAACATCATTGGAACAAAATGGGTATCAGAAACAAGAAGGATAAACAATGAACTATTGTCAGAAACAAAGCAAGGCTAGTTGCAAAAAGATATTCTCAAGCAGAAGGAATAGATTATGATGAAACTTTTGCACCAGTTGCTAGATTGGAGGCAATCGGACTCTTTCTAGCTTTTGCAGCACACAAGGATTTCAAAGTTTATCAAATGGATGTCAATAGTGCATTTCTGAATGGATTGTTGGAGGAGGAAGTATATATAGAGCAACCTCTTGGTTTCCAACTCAAAGGAAAAGAAGACAATGTGTACAAACTCAAGAACGCTCTATATGAACTCAAACAGGTACCCAGAGCCTAGTATGAAACACTGTCACTTTTTTTGATCAACAATGGATTTAGCAAATGAACCATTGACAAGACTCATTTCAAAGTAGAAGATGGAACAAGCACATTGCTAGTTCAGATCTATGTAGATGACATCATCTTTGGATCAAAAGATGAAAAACTGTGTGAAAAATTTGCTAATCTTATGACGAGTAAATTCCAAATGAGTATGATGGGAGAACTCAATTATTTTCTTGGATTACAAGTGAAGCGGATGAAGGATGGGATCTTCATAAATCAAGCAAAGTATACAAAGGACTTAATCCACAAATATGGTATGGACACAAGTGGAACTTCGATCTGAAACACCTATGTGTTCAAGAATTATTCTTAGGAAGGATGAAAATGGCAAAGATGTTGATCAAAAGTTATATAGAGGAATCATTGTATCCTTACTCTATCTAACTGCAAGTAGACCTGATATAGCATTTGCAGTAGGAGTCTGTGCAAGATTTCAAGCATAACCAAAGGAATCACATCTTTTAGCAACAAAGAGGATTATCAAGTATCTGAAACACACAATCAATGTGGGAATTTGGTATACAAAAGATGGTGGATTCAAACTAATATCTTATTCGGATTCAGACTATGCTAGATGTAAAATTGACAGGAAAAGCACTTCAGGAACTTGTCAGATGCTAGGCAGCAGACTAGTGTCATGGTTTAGTAAAAAGCAAAATTCCATATCCACTTCAATAGCTGAAGCAGAATATATAGCAGCAGGTAGTTGTTGTGTACTATTATGGATCAGAAAACAACTAAGAGACTATGGAATCGAGGAGAAGACAATTCTAATCATGTGTGACAATACACGTGTAATATCCATTACTGAGAATCCTGTGCTTCACTCAAGAACGAAGCACATTGATGTGAGACATCACTTTGTCAGAGATCATGTGGAAAAAAGACATGTAATCTTGAGATATATATCTACTGAGGATCAACTTGCTGATATTTTCACAAAACCACCTAGTCATGAAAGATTTTGTAAGTTGAGAACTGAGTTGTGCATGATTGAAATTGACTAAGTTACAAGAGCGGCTAACTGGAGTAATCAACAGAGTGACTTCACCAGCTGACTGAACCTTTTCCATTTTGGGTGCGCTCACTTGGCAGCTACAGCATTGGTACCAACAAAGTTCACTTCACCGATTGTTAGGAACATTTTTGATGAAGCAGCTCAGTGAAAGACCGGCAGAGGAAACAACATACTAGTTACTCCACCGAGGAAGGAATGATCAAATGAAGTTTTAAATGAATAATATATTTACACGTGTGGAAAATATGACGATTTTAATATTTATTATGGAAGATTACCCATGTGGATTATATTGTTAATCATGGAGGTTATTTTTGAATTGATGAAATGACAGAAATCCCTCGATTCCCAGGATTGATCATTACATGCCTTAATCCTCTCCCCTATTACACTCAAAAACCATGATTTATATACATATTATCACTCCATTACTCCACAAAATACTTCCATACTCTATCTAGTTCACACTATCAATTTTCTCTCTATCTATATAAACAATACTTCAGTTTTTATACAATCTTTACAAACTTTGAATTTTGTAAACCCATTTTTCTCAAAAAGAATGAAGCTTTTCTACTCTCAAAAGTTCTAAGGAAACGGCTTCATCCTCCTCAAAAACCAAATCTGGAAATCAATATGAAAAATTGATTGCAATAGGATCTTTTTTCCAATATAAACACTACATGAGGCTGTGTGAAGATGACGAGCAAGCAAAACAATTGGTGGATGGTTGCGTCAATCTAGGGTTGATGACATTTCTCAACCTTCCAATCACTGGCATTTGTTATGAGAGCTGGATTTATTTTTGGCAATCTGCCAAATATGTTTGGGGCACACTTGTTGAAGAAAGTGAAGAAATCGAGGACAAGATTGTTGCCACCATCAATGGGAAAGAGGTGATAATTACGGCGAAGGTGATCCACAAGCACCTTGATCTCTAAAATGAAGGACAAGAAAAAGTGGGACTCGTTCCACAAACCATGGATGAATGTTGGTTGGAAATTGCTAAAGCAGCCAACCCTAGAACCAAAAAGTTCAATTGTCCTCGATCTTCCCTATAAAATACCTTCAATGAGTTTAGTGCTCTATTGAGTAGAATAAAGAAGGAAATATAGGAGGCATGAATGTCATGACAGAGGCTAGAATGCGACTCATGAGCATTATCTACAATGGCTTGAAGTTTAATTGGACAACGTACATTTTCAGACGTACCAAGGAACAAATTCAAGGAGAGACCTCTACTACGGAAAAAGGAATAGCAAAAGGAAAGAAAAAGAAGGGAATCTTCAAGGTAAAGAAGTCCTATGGTATCCAACTTCACTATCTGATGAAATGCCTCAATGTTTCTTTTGTGGCATCTCACCAGTTACATGACTCCAAAATCATGTTTACCTATGTCAAACAACCAAAGGCAGCAGGTGGAGGAAAGAGAAAACAACCCAGCAGAAACACCTCTGGCCAAAGAAATAAGCAAAGGTTCAAAGAAATTTGGACCAAGAATCTTTTGGATAGTTAATTGATGAGGAAGAAGAACAACAAGAGGAAGAGGAAGAGGAAGAAAATGATGATGGTGAGGAACAAGAAAAAGAGGCTCCTGAAGAACCAGCAAATGTTCCTGAAAGAGACATTGATGGCAGAATTGCTGAATATCTCAACTGGAAGTTGGGAGATTCCAGACTTCAACTTGAAAACTCTGCACGTATTTTTGAAGAAGAAGCATGGTTTTTTTGATTTTCTTGGTGTTACAACCCTTGTAGGTGTACTTAATAAGACACTACTTTGGGAGATGATAGAAACAGTCAAGGCTGAATTACGACAGTCATCTGATGAAGAGAGTGGAAATTCTGATCAATCTGATGATGATCAAGATGATGGCCATGATGATGGAGGAGCACAGGGTGCAAGTGATCATGCTCAGCATGATGGTGATGAGGAAGAAACTGCAGATGCAGTTGATGATGATCTCACTCTGCATGCCTCTTTACAGAAGCAGGGAGCAACAAAGCAAACACCACCCGCTAAGACAAATGACTAGCAGACTGAGGCCACTGCGAGCACTCCCAAGCAACAACCAATATATGTTGCCACATTAGTTGATCCCACAGCAGTGTTGGGCACTGGATCAGCTGCTGCAACACCAACAAAGTCCACCCCCAACAAAGAGCAAGGGGAATGAGAGACCTTATTGCAACTGAAATCACAACTTCTCAAGTACTTGAAGAAGTAGTAGGTGAAGCTGATGTTACTCAAACGGATGTGCAAGGCAAGGGCACAGAGCACACAGAGCAATAAATAGAACTCGAACCAGTACATAAAGCACTAGTTGAGGACATGCAAGGAATTTTCTTCACCCCCTCCTGGCATATCCAATGAATCCTTTCAATGAACGGTGGACTCATTGTTGGATGAACTGGAGCAAAAAGCCTTGTATCTCAGAACAATGTTTGCAGTGTTCAATGATGAAAGTCAATCAATAGAATGTAGATTCCATGCTGTTGATGAGTACACAGATGCTCAAAACATTGTCGTGCAAAGGCAAAATGACTTGATTCGCCAGATGAACATAATCTCACAAACAACTTCCCTGGCTTAAGACAACATGTCTCACAAACAACTTCCCTGGCTTAAGACAACATGTCTCACATGAAAATGAGGCTATAGCAGCAGCTATTGGCACAAGAATGGGCAGTATGGTCAAAAAGTTGATGGATCATGACAAGAAGTTCACATCCATTGAATCAAAGTTGGACAATCTGATCAACACAGCTGAAACTACAAATAGCATTCTGTTACAACAGTAGGATGATGCTGCCAAAAAAGGGGAAAGAAGCGATAAGTTTGAAGGATCAACAATTAGACCCCCTAACTTCACTGAAGAACAGCTCAAAGCAAAGGACAAAGATCTACAAGTTAGAGCTGAGGCTGAAGACCAATAGAAGAAAGTCTTAGAAGAAAGAGAAAGAAGCAAAAATGAACCATGTTTTGAACCGCCCTTTCCTATTTGAAAAAGGGATAACGACAGAGATACATCAGGCAATCAACAAAGGCCTAGATTTAGCCAACCAAGAAGCTCTTCAAGTCAACATCAATCCAGTTTCAGCAGAGGCAATGGCAGTGGACACAGAAACACTGCTGGAATTTTTTTTGGTCAGAAAAGGACCTTCACCACCTTCAAAAACAAAGAAGTGAAGGAAGAAGGAGTATTAGACAATGTGAAAGAATTTTTCAGAACTCAAGACACTCTGTACAAGTCACAAGATGAAGAATGGGAAGATTGGCTCAGTTTTCAAGATGATGAGTTGAGAGTTGACATGTCAAGGATGTACAATTATGTCAAGAGAGAATATGCATCTCTCACGCAAAAATCTAGACAAGGAGCATCTAGATCAACCAGAAGAGCAAATCAGTCTGTACCCCTCACTGTGAAGGGACCAGAAAGGTTATCAAGTGAACAACAGGAAGAATTTAACAACATGGTGAAGCTCTTTAGTCCCATGGGGAGACTAGACACTCCACAACAATGGGTGATGTATAAAGATATGAAGTTTGCTGATCCTCACATTGCTGAATTAAAGGATAGGTTGGGGAAGCATTTTGGAGAGCCACGAGCTCATGAAACAATACGTGATTTCAACAGCTCATTGATAAGAAAGTATTCCTAGGCATTTCTCAAACCACGGCCTTGGAATACTAAAAATGGAAGTTTTCTGAAGTTAACTGGAAGGACATGGAAGGGATTCATACCACAAAGTTCAAAAGGTACAATGAAAATCTAGGAAAAATGTAGTTGTAATATTTTGTTTGCCTTGACTTTTTTTATTTCCCTTCAATGGATGAATAAAATTGTTGATTTCTATTCCTTTTATCACTTGAATTTTTTTGCATACTTATGTTCAGGCTTATGAGGGTTTGGGCATCATCAAAAAGGGGGAAATTGTTAGGAACATTATATTTGTTTTGATGATGGCCATAATAGCGGTTATAGCAAGCCTAAAATAAGTTAGAAATCTCTATATAAGTCTTTACTTAGAGTCTTAGATGTTGTATAAGTTTAGCCAGACAAGTGTTGTACTAGTTGGAAGGACGGCTAAGTAAAAACAGAAAAGCGGCAAAGTGAAGACATCGTAGTACCAGCAGAGAAGCATGAAGACATATGGACTGACTTATAACCAGGGAATTTTGTTATGACCTTGGATAAGTCTAAGTTGCACTGCAAGTGATGAAATCTAATGTTTAAATATGGTGTACACATATCTCACACAAATCAAGGATCAGTGAAGTAAAAGCACTCTTACAAAATCAAAGAAAGAAAGGAAACGTTGAAACGGCGAAGTAACAGCTCTACCGGCTGACTAAAAGAATCAGTGAAGGAAATCTCAACAGCAATGGAAGAAGATTCACTAAGCCGTTCAAGCTACAACTTAAACAGAGAAGTCGAAGCATTCCATCTGCAATTTAATCAAAACGTGGATTTAATGCAGAATCAAGCAATTAATGCTGAATCAATCAAGGATGGATTTTATGATGGACGTTTGAAGGAAATGCGGATCACTGATATTAAGGAGAGTAAAGTTTGGAGGAATCAAGAATTAAATCAAGGATTATTCTCCATATTAAATAGCCTACCGATGGATTTTTAAATGAAGGATTATCAAGGCTATAAATAGAAGGCATTGACAGAAGAAAGATATTTATGAACAAAGAACGAAAAAGTGCAGAAACTCTGTCAATTTCCTAAGCCTTCTCTTTGATCTAAAAAGAACACATCTAGTAGATCAACTCAGCATTAAGAGCATACAGTTATATCAAGCACTGAGATTTATCAACACACCTTGTGAATATCATTCACACCAGTTTGCAGCAGTTGAATCAAAGAAGTCTGAGAAGGAGTTGCAACCCTCTGTGATATCTGCTAAGGATTTGTTCTCAATGAGCAGTGTTAAAGACTGAGTCACTAAAGATTTTGTAGCCAGAAAGTGATAGTCTTGGAGATAGTGAAGCTTGTGTATGCAAGGACAATCACACAATTGTATTGGTGAAAGTCAATAGTGAATTCCTCCAATCACCACTAGAGAAGAGTGTATTAAAGGATTACATCACCCCGAACCACTATAAACCTTTGTGTTCATTTACTTTACAACACTTTAATTTATAACATTTACTTACTACATTTTACTCATACTCTGTGTCTGCATTAACTTCTTTGAAATTTTTTTAAGAAGGGACTTATCCGCTGCCCAAAAGCTTTTGAAAGAGAAAAGTTTTTGAAACTCCAGTATAGTCATTCACCCCCCTTTTGACTATACTTTTACCCTTCTCTGGGACCAACACATATATTTCATCAAATCAAAAACTCAGCAAACATCAAAAACTGAGTCAGAACTATATTTTTTATAACAAACGGATAACTGAAGTTTTATCAACAAGGCTTGAAAATATCCGCTGCCAGTTAACTCAGTTTGAGCACAAGTCAGTTTGACTTATACTCAGCCCAGTTAGCTCAACTCCACACAAGTTTAAATCTGAACCTGTTGGTCCTTGAAAAGGCTTTGGTTAAGTTTAGAAGGGGGGTTGAATAAACTTAACACTTAAAACATTTTGGAGTTGACAAACTCAACAGGGTCAATAGTCTGCTGACTTTCAGTAGTCTGCTGACTATTGAAACTCTTGAATTTGTTGCAGTGGAATTATATTAAATTATGCCTGGTTACTTTTTGTTCTAAATATGATACTAAGTATTGGATACTCAGTAGTGCAAGTAGTTTGATTCAGTATCTAGTTTCGGCAGGTTGATATGAGAAGCATGCAAATAAAATAAATTGCAGAATGTAAATGCAGTAAAGTAGTGTAGGCAAGATTTATAGTGGTGCCCAGTGGTGTAATCCTATCAGTCCATTCTTCTCCTGTGATGTTGGAGGAAATTCACTAGAGATTCTTGAGGTTGCTGTTAAAAAAATCCCTAAACTGTTTGTCTTTCACCAATGACTATGGCTTCACAAAATGAACACTAGAAATAGGTAGGATTGCTACTTAAAAGTATTCCACTGGTCCTTCAAGGGTAGGATTGTCTCTTCACTAGCTTCACAACAAACAACAGTTCTTGACACTTCAAAAGTGCTTCTCTGTCTTCAGCAAACTTCTTGAAAAAGAAGGGTTGAATCAAGAAAGTGATTCAGCTTTCAGCAAACTTTTGATCCGGATGATATGATCAGCAGCTTATAGTCTTCAAGTGTGTATACTGGATGTAACTTGATTGCAGGAAAAAATTGAAGAAAATCTTGATCAGCAAATTGATAGCTCAGTGATGCTCAGCAGAGTAAGATTGCACTTGATAAATTTCTTGCTCAAAAACTTAGTTTCTTACCTTAGTAATTGTTTTTCATCACTTCCAAATTGAATCAGCAGTACTCTATTTATAGATCTGAATCCTGTGACTTGAATTTGAAATTCAAATATAGCCGTTTCAGAATTGTCTTTGTCTTGACTTAATTTTACCTCAGCTGCATCGTACTTACACTGTCAGTGTTCCTTTTTGACAATCCAGTCAGTCAGCCATTGACTTATTTCCATTGGATATTGCTTTGAATCATTACAAAGTTCTTTTTACCCTGGCCATTGGTTGACTAATTAATCTAAGGCTTGCAATTCATCCTTATCCATTTAATCTTCCAGAAAAGAAACTTGGATTAATTCGAATTTTCCATTCAGCAGACACCTGTTGCATTGGTCTGCTGAGGTCCATTTCTCTCAGCTGACTTCTAGTGTGCTGTGTTTTATAAACACTTCAGCTGACTACTTCTCATCTACCTTTTTATAGTGAAGTTAGAGTACACCATTTTAATTATAACCAAGTTCCAATCACCACTTTACTTTAATGGAACTTAGACCTTCTACACAAGGTATATGTGATCAGTTTAAGTTATCATAGACTTCCCTAAATTCTGATCCTTGACTTTAAATACTAAGTCAAATCCCTTAGCCTTCATAACTGAGTTTGAACCCTCAGCCTTAAACCATCAGCAGGTTCCTAGAGACTATACTATCCTAGACACTCTACTGACCTAGATAGGTCTGCTGATCAAGTCAGCTGACCTCTTTACTGTGCTTTTTTGATCAAAATTATACAAAGATCAAACTCTAGTAAACTTATACATTTGATTTAGACATCTTTTTGCCTTTGCTCTATAACAGCTAGTCTGGCACTCATCATTAACACTAAAATATGTCTAACAATTTCCCCCTTTTATTGATGATGCCAATACCCTCCTTACAGCCAAGCAAAAAGATAAAAACACAAAAACAGAACAACTTCATTTATATATCACTGGTGTTCAAAATTATTACAACTAGGATCAACATCAAAATAAAAGCATAAGCATGAGTCTGATGATCTAGCTTATGTCTCTGTCTTGGTCTCTTTTATGATGATACTCTCCGATTTCTCGTTGTGCATCCACCATCCTTTGATTTTCAATTCTTGAGAAATCAATCCAAGTATGTACCATTTTCCACCACTTTCAAGCTTCAGCCAATGTTAACTGGACACCATGGCAGTTAAATCTAACTCTCATGTAGTATAGCCTGAATTCCTCTCTGTAATCTTTTGCTTTTTGATCAGTAGATGTTTGTCTTCCTCCAGATGATCTTCCAGCATGACCTCCTCTTCCTGCTTGACCTCCTTCTACCAGTTTGTTTCATGGATTTTATCCTTGACTCCCACAATTTTAGTCCAAGGAAGGAATTTAGACCTTCCTGAAAAGTCATATCTTGGTAGGGTCTTCTTTTTGCATAATAAACAGTCTTGAATTCTTTCAGCATGTTATCTGTCATCTGTACTCTACCAGATGCAGGTACTCTAAATTCATTGATTTCAGCCTAAAATCTCTTTTTGTTATAGATCCTTGCTGCCTCTTTTGCTTCTGCTGTTTGTCCTTCTTCCCCCTTACTGACATCATCAATAAAACGGTTCAGTAGGCCCAGAACACTCTCCTGTGTGTTGACCAAATTGTTCAGTTGTCCTTCCATAATTTGTGTTTTTTTGTGAGCTTCAGTAATCTGGCCTTCCATAGTTTGTTCCAGCTGTTTTATCCTCTCAGTAAGTTTAGGATAAAGTGCAGTAGGGTTAGTTGTCTCAGCAGGGTTAGGTTTCTCAGCCAACTTATCAACCTTTTAATATAGAGAAGTAATCTGCTCAACCATGTTTTTGTCTCTTTTTTACAGCATCCTGCTTGACATAGGCAACTTGTTTGAGCAAATCATTAGTGGTAAACTATAGATGAGTAACATTGGATGCTACTGTCTCAGTAGTCCTTCCTCTATTTTCCACTAAATTCACTAAATCTTCAAATCTTTGTTCACTCCTTGTTAATTGAGTTCTTAGCTGTGTAATGAAATCCCTTACAGCTCTTAACTCCTCCAAAATGTGTACTGGTATTGCAGCAGCCATACCAGCCATACCTCCAGCAAAATTTTCAGCAGATCCTTCAACATTATCATCTGCCCTAGGTACCCTTACCATAATTGCTCTTGTCATGTCCTATACATGGGGTTCAGGACCTTCTTCAACCATATTTAAAATAGGTATCTCCTCAATTACAGGTGCTTGTTCTTGTTGAGGCCTTCTTCTTCTTCTTCTTCATCAGGCAACTGAAACTCTTCATCAGTAAAATCATAGTCAAGAACTTGCTCCTCAGGTTGTTCATCAGCAGATTCTTGCCCAGTTTTGCCATCAGTATCCCTTTCCTCAGTCGCCTCTACACTATACACAGGGGATATCTCTAATCCCATCAATAAGTCCAACCTTTGTCCTAATACTGTTTGATCCTCAGTACTTTGGACCTCCAGTTCTGACTTGTTTCAGTTGTTGTCTATACCTCAGCAGACTGAACCTCCATATCTTCAACAATGTTAGGAAAAATAGCCATGTTTTCCTCTAACACACCATGTACTTCAGGAATATCTCTTAGCACTTCAACAACCCGTGCTAAGGTTTCTTTAGTGTCAATACTATCCTGGTATTGAACTCATTCCTCAGAACTGAGTTCAGTCAGTTTAATCATCATAGCTTCAGCAGTAGCAATTGTCATAGCATCTTCAAGAAGTTTTGTTGCTGCTATTTGTTCCTCCAAATCTTCAATAAATGCAACAAACAATTATTGATCCAGATTATCAGTCTGCTGGCCCTCAGTAGACTTGCCATCCTCAGCAGGTTGCTCTGCTATCTTTTCAGTATATCACTGTCCAGCATCCTCAGTAGATCTTTCTTTTGCAATACCACTGGACTCTTCAAGATGGATAGGATGATCATCATCTGAATCTAGTGATGATGATGAATCATCACTATCTGGTGTAAATTTGGGATCCTTAAACATTATATTTCCTTTCTGCTTTTCATTTTCTATGATCTCCAGCAGTCTCATCTCTGGGAGTGATGTATCAATCAGTCCTAGTAAACTTTCCACTCTAAGACTTTCAAAAGCCCATTCCTCAAAACCACTCATTGGTTCTCTTTCTAGGTTTTGCCTCTTGTATAAACCAAACTTCCACGCAAAGTACTTTGAGATTTTCCTGAGATTTGGACCTTCTTTTGGTTTCTTAGATTTCTTCTTATTACTTTTATAAGGCATGGATGGTTTTATTGGAGCAGGTGGAGCAGGTTATTCAACTTGTTGACTTCCAAAAGTCTCAACAAGATGGTTCAGTGTATCTTCAACAGGTACAAAAAGATCAGTAGACTCTCCAGTAGGTAAACTTGTGTCTACTACCTCTAATTGTTCCACGCCTCCTTCCCCCCTGACTTACATGCTCCTTAGTAGGGATTTCAACTGACTTTCCTTCCCCTTGAGTTGTTGCAGGCTCAGTAGGGTCTTTAACAACTTCAGTAGCCTCCACAGTAGGCTCTTCAACTACTTGTTCAACACTTTCTTCTGTTTCAACTTTTCTTTGTTCTTCCAGAACTCTCAGTTCTTTGCCCTTTCCATGTCCTATCTTTATCACAACTTGCTTTATTCTCTTAGCAGGTTGTTCTGGGGACTCAAAGAGTGATTCCTCTAATTGCTCCTTGCTAGCAATTTTCCTTTTCTTGGATGCTTCTTTGAGTTGTTCTTTGAGTAAATCAGTAGCAGTCTTCTTGACAGTCTCAGTAGGCTCAGTAGTCTTAACAGCAGTTTGATCTTTAGTAGGCTCAGTAGTGTCTACTGATTGCTTTGTCTTCTTAGGCTTTTACAATTCTGTTATCTTTCTGGTGTCAGCTTTCTTTTCTCCACTGCTTTCTTTGGTGCAGCAGGGTGCACATCATCTCTAGCTTTAGTTCTTTGTTCCTGCTCACCATATCTTTCTACTTCTTGAACCTCTTCATCATCATCTAGGCCTGGGATAGGAGTTTTAATCTCTGGCTTAAATCTGGCTATGTTGATGTTTGAAGGGGCAACATTAGCAATCTTCAAATGATTCAGCAGGGCCTGAACCATCAACCCCAAGGGTTTTTTCTTGATGAAGAAACTTGAACCCATATATCCAGTAGGTTTCTTTTCACTCAACCTCTTTCTTATGGTTTCTCTTTCATCTGTCATAATCTTTATCATGTATTGAACAAAGAAGCCAGCCCAATCAAATTTCAAGCTTCTTGAAATGATTATCATCAAGTCTATTTTGGGTCCGGGTAATGTATCAATACTTCCAATAAATCCTAAAAAATTCTTGGCAATAAGTTTGCTCAGCAGATTATACTCAAAAGAAATGTTCTTTACATTTATATTCAAGGCAATTTGTGCATCTGGATTAGTTCTGATTGATTCCAAAAAAGCTAGCCTTGCTAATCCCATACATTCTGGAATTGTAGGGGCTCTATTCCCTGGACCAAATCCAAAGACCTCTCTCAGCAGGTCTGATGTTACTTCAATCTCCTGACCATTTACAGTAGTTGTAAATGCCTCAGCATCATCTCTAACCATCATATTTCTCTAAAAATGACAGACATTCCTGTAAGAAATTATCTCTAATATGAGATTTAAGACATTCTCCAGTCCTTCAAATCTTCTGATTCTCCTTCCAAGATTGATAGCCAAACAGTTGCATAAGTGTCAGTAACATATCCTCTAACACTTTGACTGGTTCCAAGATGAGCATCTTTATCCGCCATAGTTATGAGTAAGATTTGAGAAAGATGAAGTAGCAAAGTCTATAAATCTGTGTTCATACTTGTGTATTTTGTAGAGAAAACGATTTGATTTGCATATAAATTATGTGTGTATATGTCTGTATATATATAGAAAAGTAGTGGGTGAGAAACTTCAGGCAGGTACCGTGCACGTACTGTAGTATTAACACATGATTTAATTTGGAATAAATGTGATGCTGCCATGTGTCCCACTAACTGATCCCAATTAGTGTAGTAACCGTTCAATATTGTAACGGATGTGATAAAGGATAAGGTTAATATCCATTTACTCCACTATTGACTTTCATTATAGTCTGACTTTATCAGCAACGTATCATTCAGCAGATTAGGTCTTCTATAAGATTGATCTTCAGTAGGGTCTCCTTGAAAATACTCTACTGATATTCTTCTGTTGGTCCAGCAGCCTGTTGATACAAAAATGCATTGCTGATCTTTATACAACATAGTTTTGTCCAACTGATAATAGAAATGAAGTTTAATATCAATGACTAATCTGCCAAGTGATCTCACCCAACAGGGTAAAGACCAATTTTCTTTGGCAACTTCATTTTCTCAATTGTCCAAACTATAAGAGCACTTAGGAATTGTTGATACCAATGACTAATCGGCCAAGTGAGCACACCCAGCAGGGCAAAGACTAGTCCTTTTGGTGAATTCCAATACTCTGCTGACCATTAAAAAATTAGTGAACCTTGATGATGCCAAGTTCAGTTCTTAACTTAGCAAATCTTTCACTATCCAAAGGTTTTATAAAGATGTCAGCAAATTGATCATCAGTATGGATAAAGAGAACCACCACATCTTTCTTTTCAACATGATCTCTTATAAAATGATGTCTTACATCAATGTGTTTGGTTCTTCCGAGCTGAGAAGAATGCCTTGGCAGCTAAGATTAAGGTGGCCCCTGACCAGGCCATTCGGGACTTCAAGGATTGAACCGAGCTCTCTTAGGCCATGGGGACTTTGCTGGCCCCGGTGTTGAATTATGCCCACACCTTAGGGGTTGACGAAGCTAAGACACAGTTCGTTGATCTCTCCATTGGTAGTCTTTCCTATAAGACTCTGTACAAGCCTGACATGGGTACGGTTTATGAAGCTCATCTGAAAAATTTCAAGGAATGGGTAGACATTTTGTCTAAGTATTCCACCCACCGCGCTGTAGCTCCTTGTTCAGTGCCTTCTTCTGCTATTGCTTCTGCCGAGCTGCCCCTGGCCAGTGCTACAAAGTCTGGGAAGAACTCAGCCCCTAATGCTTCTTAGGTTTTGACTTGTACTTTGTTTTTGCTTTAAAAAACATCAAAATTGTAACTGGTACAACAATTTTTGATATATGCAATATTTTTCTAAGTCTACTTACCTTAACATTTCTTTTTGGAACTTTATTTGAGCTCTTTTTATTTTTAGTGTGGAGTACCTTCCCCCACAGTATGCCATGCATGAACTATAGTTTTCGGGATGGCATACTTAAGTGTTTTGTATGACTTATTCTTTGAGTCTGACATATGTAACTCAGCTTAATTTCCGTCCTGAACACTTAGAGAGTATTGCGTTTGCAAGCTATTTGAGTCTAACCAACATAGTTTTGTTTGATGCCTGGCCTGCAGACTTGGTTAGTTTGTCCTGCAACATTTTTTAAGTCTGACCTGTGAAGCTCAATTCAGAGTCTGTCCTGCAAACTTATCGAGCTTTGCTTTTGTAAACTTAATAAGTCCACCCTACGGAGCTCAGTTCGATGTCTGTATTACAGACTTGTTGAGTCCGTCCGGTGGAACTCAGTTAATGAGCCCTTCCTGTGGAGTTCAATTTGATGTTTGTCCTGCAGACTTTTTGAGTCCGTCCTACGAAGCTCAATTCGATGTCTGTCCTAAAAACATGTTGAGTCAGTCCTACAGAACTCAGTTCGGTGTCTGTCCTGCTGACTTAGAAAGTTTGGCTTTTGAAAAATTAATGAGTCCATCATGTTGAGTTTAGTTCCATGATTGTCCTGCAGACTTATTGAGTTTTTCCCGTGGAGCTCAATTCGATATCTATCCTGAAGACTTGTTGAGTTCATCCTGCGGAACTTAGTTCGATGTCGGTCCTACAGACTTACTGAGTTTGTCCTTTGCAAATTTTTTTTGAGTCTGACCTACAGAGCTCAGTTTGATGTCTGTCCTGCAGACTTAGCAAGTTTGTCCTTTGAATATTTTTTTGAGTCTGACCTGCAGAGCTTAGTTCGATGTGTGTCCTGCAGAATATTGAAATAAAGCGAGTTTTGCAACTCAAAGAGTACAACATAATTGAAATAATCATTACTGAAATAAAGAATACATGAATAAATTGTTGAAGTCTGGAACCTATCCTAGACATAAAATTTGCAGAGATTGTTCGCATTCCAGCTCCACAGAATGGTCTTTCCATTTGAATCAGCTATCTGATATGCACATTTGTCTTGCTTTTTGACAACTTTATAGAGGCCTTCTTAGTTTGGGTCAAACTCGCCTTGAGGGCCCTGTCTGCTAACTTCATTCTTTCTCAATACCAGGTCTCCTTATTTGATGTATGAATGTTTTACCCTAGAAATATAGTATTGAGAGATCCTCTATTTGTATTTCGCCATTCTAGTGAAGGCATATCTCAAGCATCATCCAGATCATCCTTCGAATGCCTGAGCTTGGTTTCTTGGTCTGCTTCTGAGTAGAGCTCTGACCCGGGCAAAGGAAGTCCAATCTTCACAGGGATCATAGACTCACTTCCATATGCCAAAGAGAATGGAGTTTCCCCTATTGCTGCATTTGCCATTGTCATGTACACCCACAAGATGTTGGGTAAATGCTCAACCCAACTTTCTTTTTCTTCTTCAAGTCTTTTTCTCAGGCCGGTCTTGATCTGTCAGTTAGTTTGTTCGACCTACCCGTTTGCTTATGGATGACCCATAGAAGTAAAGTGTTGGGTGATTTCCAGTTTGGAACACCAGGCACAAACATTTCTATCTTTGAACTGAGTCCTGTTATTCGAGATCAGCTTTTTCGGGATGCCATACCTACACATGATATTCTTCCAAAGAAATTTCTGATTTGCCTTGGCAAAGATCGTAGTGAGGGCTTCAGCTTCCACCCATTTGCGGAAGTAATCTACTGCTACAACCAAGAATATTAAATTACCTAGAGCTCGGGGGAGTGGTCCGACTAAGTCAACACCTATTGGGTTTCAGCAATCTACCCACCTGTGTGCATTCGAACCATGGTGCTGTGAAAGGTGTGGTATAATGAAATAAAGTAGCACATTTTCTAACACCAATTGGTTTTAGTACAACGGTAAGCGTTTGATCCAAAAAATTGGTAGTAGAGCATGTCATGGGTTTGAATCCCGACAACAACATACTGTGTAAATGCCGTGGTTTGTGGCAGGCAGGTGTTGGGGGAAGATTTTTTGTTTCAGCAATCTGCCCACATGTGTGCGTTCGAACCGTGGCTCTGAAGGGTGTGGTATAAGGAAGTATTTTAGTACAAATGTAAGCGCTTGATCCTAAAAACTGGTTAGAAATAAAATTGAATTTTGATGATAACTCATCCTTTATTGTTTGTTTGTTTGTTTTAACCCCATTGAGGATGTGCTGGAACTAGCTGTGTTGGGAACATTTTATCATGTTTTGATGATTGCCATACTAGTTGTTATACCAAGCCTGAAATAAGTTAGTATTCTCTGTATAAGTCTTTACTTAGAGTTTGACATGTTGTATAAGTTGAGTCTGACAAGTATTGTACTAGTTGGTAGGATAGCTAAGTAAAATAGAATTTCGGCAGAGTAGAAGCAGCCAAGTACCAGCAGAGAAGCATGAAGACACATGGATTGACTTATAACTAAGGAAGTCTGTGATAACCTTGGATAAGTCTAAATTATAATTCAAGTGATGAATTTCATTTTGTAAATATGGTGTACACTGATCTCACTCAAATCAAGGATTAGTGAAGTACAAGGACTCTTGTAAAATAAAAGAAAGAAAAGAAGCAGTGAACCGGCAAAGTGAACTGTCTGCCGGCTGAGTAAAGAAAAAGCAGTGAAAGAAGAACTAATCAGCTAATCACTTAACCGTTCAAGCAACAGTCAATTAAAGGAACAATAAAGTAATTCAAGCTTATTCAGAACGAGAAGAATTAAGGAAGATTCAGAGGATCAAGCATTAAATGCATAATCAATCAAGAATCAATCAAGGTCTGATTTTATGATAGACGTTTTGAATAAAATCCGGATCACTGAAAACAAGGAGAATATAATCAAAGGGGAATCAAGAACTAAATCAAGGATTATTCTCAACATTAAATAGCCAACGGAATGGAATTCAAATCAAGAATTATCAAGGCTATAAATAGAAGGCAATGACAGACAGGAAAAACAATGATAGAATTAGAGATCTAGAGAACAAGTAGAAACTCGGTCAATTTGAAAAGCCTTCTATCTGAACTGAATGGATATATCTAGAGATCAACTCGGCAATCAGAGCTGAATGGATATATCTAGAGATCAACTCAGTCAGACATGCACTGTAATAGACTGGTAGGCCGGCTTAGTAAAGACATTGGAGCAGATCAGTAAATACAACCAAGGAACCAGCACAGTGAAGTGAAGACCTATGGACTGACTTAAAAGCAAGGAAGTCTCTGATGACTTTGGGTAAGTGTAAGACTTTTTACAAATGATGGAATCTATTTTTTTTTAATATGGTGTACACTGATCACACCCAAATCAAGGATCAGTGAAGTGCAAAGATACATTGGATATCAGAAATCAATGTACAAGGAAAAACAACAAACCGGCTAAGAGAAAGTTATACCGGAAGACCAAAGGATAATGGTGAAGAGTATCTCTAGATCATAACACCCAAGTACATCAAATCTGATACTCATGATATCTGCAATATAATTAAATCGAAGATCAAGCAATTAATGCAGAATAAATCAAGGACGCAGTTTATGATGAACGTTTGGAGAAAATCCGGATCACCAAAATCAAGGAAGATTAAATCAACCTAGAATCAAGGATGATTTTGAGAATTAAATAGCCAACGGACGAATTTTTGAATCATGGAAATCAAGGCTATAAATAGAAGGAATTGATAGAAAAACGAAAATATTCACACGTATACACACAGATATATCAAAGTGATGAAACTCTGTCAATTTCACACGCCATCTTTCAGAACTGAAAAGAAAAATCCAGAAGATCAAACTCAAAAAACAAAGTATCAAATCTATATCATGTACTGAGTCTGATCATCTCTCTGTGAATCCATTTCACACCAAACTGAAGCAATTGAATCAGGTTGTCTGAGAAGGAATGGCTCCCTTGAAGTGATAGTTGTTGAAGGATTTGTTCCCAATAAGCAGTGTGGAAGACTGAGTCACTGAAGCTTTTGTATCCAGGGAGTGATAGTCTGGAGATTGTGAAGCTTGTGTAGCCAAGGTCAATCATAACTATTGTATTATTGAAAGACAATAGTGAATTCCTCCAATCATCACAGGAGAATAGTGGATTAAGGGATTACACCACATTGAAGCACTATAAACCTTTTTGTTCACTTACTTACTGCACTTTACTTTATAGCATTTCTTTCCTGTACTTTATTTATACTCTGTGTGTGCTTGAACTGCTTTGAATTAACTTTTAAAGAAAGGACTTATCCGCTGCACAAAAGCTTTTGAAAGAAGAAAACTTTTTGAAACTCCATATAGACATTCACCCCCCTCTTACAATATTTTCACCCTTCTCGGGACTAACAATTGGTATCAAATTAGTGTTCCTAGTATCAGAACCCATTCAGGTATGATTTCTAGTAACAAGGAGATCCCATACTTTCATAGTAGTTTTTCAAATCCGTGATTCACTTTCACATCTGTTTGTCTGTGATTATGGACTCTTCAAATTTCATGTCTAAAGTACTTGTATTCAATGTTAACAATTTAGATGAATATATAATAAGAATGTTATATCATCTTGCAGCAACTCATGAGGAGATGCTGGATGTTATAAATGATGGTCCTATCAAAATCACCACTGTGGAGACCACAGGTCCAAATCAAGGAAAATCAATTGAAGAACCAAAGAAGGATTGGACCAATGATGATAGAAGAAGAATTTTTTTTGAATTTGTTGCAAAAGATATGATTTTGAAGACTCTGGATAGTAATATGTTCATGAGAATTAAAGATTGCAAAACTGCAAAAGCTATGTTGCATAAACTAGACCTTGTCAATGAAGGATCAGAGGCAATCAAAGAAAATAAACTATCTGGTGCATTTCTTAAACAAATGGATAATAGATTCTCAAGCATCCTCAGTGAACTGCAATAACATGGTCATAAATACCCACAAAAAGAAGTTTTTTGAAAATCTTGAGAGGTCTACCTGAAAGATGGAAGATTATCGAATCAGTTCTTAAAGGCACATTGGATCTTGCCAACACTGACAGTGACCTTAATGTCACAACTGAAAGCTTAAGAATTTGATTTGAACAACGAGGAATGTGCACCAGCAGAGCCAAACATGGCCAGTGCACTAGTAGCGCCCCAACAGATTAAATCAGCAGAGTCAACCAGCAAAGAGACTCAAGAACTAAAAGAGCAAGTGGCATTGCTGATCAAAAGGTTTGAAAGATTCAATAAGATTCAAAAGGAAGTTCTTCATTAAATAAGAAGTCAATTTCAAGCAAAGACATAAAGATAAAGGATGATGAATACAGATGCTTCAACTAAAATAGAAAGGACATTTCAAGGCTGAATGTCTAGAAGAAAAAGACAAAGAAGAAGGTAAGAAGAAATACAAATCATCAGACAAAAGAAAGAGCAAGAATGCTTTAAATAGTGAAACCAGTAGTGAAAGTGATGCAGCATAATTATCTGATAAGGACTCAGATGACGGTGAAGGCACCAGCTCAGACAATGACAAAGCTTGTTTATGTCTAATGGCTAAGGAAATTGAAGAAACAGAGGTACTATCTAGTTCACATTCCTCTAATGCATCTACATCTAACACTGCACAATCTTCTATTTTCCCACTAGATTCTACAAATCTAATTCAAAATCACATGAGTAGATTTGAAGAAATTCAAACAGCTCATGAATTCTGGAACAAGAATGCAAGGATCTAAATGAGGAAAATAAAAGATTAAAGAAAGAACTATATAAGCTAAATGCTAAATCATCTGGTAATGAAAAACACTTAGCAAATCAACAAGCATTAGATGATCACTCAACTAGTGCTGACAGACCAGCTAAGAAGACTCCCCTACCAGCTGAGGCCACCACTGGACTACCTAATACACCAGTTTACACACCGCCAAAAAGGTTTGGATCCATATACAGTATTGGCTAAAATAGTCAAGATGTGAAAGGAAACAATGGACAGCACAAATATGAACTACGGACCAAAACTTGACCTAAATTTAAAAAATGACATACATAGTTCAAAATACTCATCCTGCATCAGTGGAGTCAAAACCCAGTACAGTGAAACAGTAGATTAAATCATCTAACTATCCTGTTAAGGGCAAAGGTAAATTGAAAGGTAAGGGCAAACTTTACCCCTCAGAAGATGATTGGAATGTTCCACCTCCAAAATACAAGAGTAAACCATTTCATACAAGGCCAAATGTATTTGGGAAAAGCTAGAAAGGCATGGTTCTGGATACAAAATGCAATATGAAAATAGGTCATGTACTGTGGTTTGGAAAGTGAAACATGATGCTAAAACACCAAAAGATAGAGAAATGTATACATATGAGGTTGATGACTTCAACCCTCAAAGAAAGAAATCTTTTGGTTATACACTTGGAGTAAGAGGCATGACTGCTAACAAGTATGGACCCAAATAGTGTTGGGTATATAAACTTGCTTAATATTTTTTGTAGGATGTCTAGTACATAAACAATGGATGTTCCGGACATATGACAAGCAATAAGGGATGGCTGAATGAATTCAATTTTTTGATGGACCCAAAGTTACCTTTGGAGGCAAAGAAAACCCCGGAAAAATTAAGGGGGAAGGCATCATGTTAAAGAACAATCTGAATGTGGCATATGTCAAGGGATTGAATTTCAATCTTCTAAGCATTAGTCAATTCTGTGACAAAGACTACTATGTTCACTTCAACAAAGAAGGTTGCAAAGTGATCCACAAATAAACCAGCACAGTTGTACTTGCAGGAAAAAGCGAAGACAACATATATGTGGTATACTTGAAGACAACAAAAACAGAAACATGTCTGCTTGTCAAGAACAAACAATCACCTAGCTGGATCTGGCACAGAAGGCTGACACATCTGAATTTCAAGATAATCAACAAGCAAGGAATGAACAAACTTGTGGAAGGACTACCTGAGATCACATTCAAGAAGGAAAGTCTATGTGATGCATGCCAGAAGGGGAACAAATCAAAAGCTCTTTCAAGTCAAAGCCACATCAATCAACTACAAGAATCCTACAGCTCTTGCATATGGATCTTTTCGGACCTGTCACACTAGTAAGTGTAAGTGGCAAAAAGTACACTCTAGTGGTGGTTGATGACTTTTCAAAATTCACATGGACCATCTTCATGAACAAGAAGAAAGAAACACTTTAGAAACTACCGGATTTTGTGAAAAGAATCCAGAATGAAAAGGAATTGAAGCTTATCAAGTTCAGATCAAATAAAGGCACATAATTCCTAAATGAAGTGATCAAAACCTACTGTGAAGAAAATAGTGTACTACATCAACTTTAAATAGTAGGAACATCACTGCAAAATGGAGTTGCAAAAAGAAGAAACAGAACACTAAAAGAAGCTTTCAGATCTATAATAGCTAAAGCAGGTCTACCAAAAAGGTTTTGGGATGAAACAGCAAACACAGCTTGTTATACACAAAATAGATCAATTATCAACAAATATCATTGAAAAACACCATTTGATGTTTGGAATGGAAGAAAGCCTAACATTTCTCACTTACATATGTTTGGATCTAAATGTTTTGTCGTAAATAGGAATCAGCTACATACTTTTGATGAAAAGGCTGATGAAGCAATCTTCATGGGATATTCAGATACAAGCAAAGCTTTCAGAGTACTGAACAAAAGAACCTTGGTGATTGAAAAATCAATACATTTGGTATTTGATGAACCAAATACAAGCTTTGAAGATCTACTTAACCTAGATGAAATAAAGACAACAAAACAAGAATCTAGACCAGCTTATGTAGAAGCAGAGACACCAACTGCACTAGTAGAAGATGCAGCTAATGATCAAGAAGATGAAGAACCAGTAAACACACCAGCAGAAGAGGCTTTACCAACACAGTTGGCTCCTGACATTAATTGGCTAAGAGACCATCCGGCTGAGCAAGTTATTAGAGATGTATACACAGGGGTAAGAACCAGAACACAACTGGAGAGCATGTTAACTTGTTTTCTGTCACAGGTTGAACCAAAGACAATAGATGAAGCAATCCAAGATGCTGATTGGATCACATCTATGCAAGATGAACTAAACAAGTTTGAATGAAATGAATTCTGGGAACTTGTTGATAGACCGGACATGGCAAACATCATTGGAACAAAATGGGTGTTTAGAAACAAGATGGATGAACAAGGAGCAATTGTCAGAAACAAGGCAAGAATGGTAGCAAAGTGATATTCACAAGCAGAAGGCATATATTATGATGAGACATTTGCACGAGTAGCAAGATTGGAAGCAATAAAGCTGTTCCTGGCATTTTCAGCTCACAAAGACTTCAAAGTATATCAGATGAATGTCAAAAGTGCATTTCTGAATGGATTACTGGAAGAGGAAGTGTATGTTGAGCAAGATTTCAACTCAAAGGAAAAGAACAAAGTGTACAAACTCAAGAATGCACTCTATGGACTCAAGCAGGCACCTAGAGCATTGTATGAGACCATTTCACAATTTCTGATAGACAATGGATTCAGCAAAGGAAAAATTGATTAGACTCTTTTCAAGATAGAAGACGGATCAAGCACTCAACTTGTCCAAATCTATGTGGATGATATCATTTTTTGATCAAAAGATGAAAAGTTATGTGAAAAATTTGCAAAACCTTATAAAGAGCAAATTTCAGATGAGCATGATGGGAGAACTCAACTACTTCCTTGGACTTCAAGTGAAGCAGTGTGTGCCAGAACTGTTCTTGGGAAAGATTAAAATGGAAAGGATGTGGACCAAAGGCTATACTGATGATGGTTAAAATAGTCGATCCTACGGCATTAACATTATACCATTATGAGCTAAAAATAGTTGTTTCGACCTATAATTACAAGTCAATTGAGTTGAATATTATATGTCGGGTTCACGAGTCGAGAAATCTGCACTTAACGTTTATTTCCCTATTTCGATATTATTTCGTGCATTATTTGATTATTTTCAGGATACGAAATATTTGGCTGAGTATTATGGACGAAATTGGAGTTGACTGAATGAAAGGAATGGTCCTAGGGTATTCTAGAACATTCCTAGCTAAGTTAGCTGAAGAAAAAGACAAATTTGCCCTCGGTTTACCAAGAGTCGGCACCGACTTATCGAGAGTCCAGATCTTTCCGAAACGCAATTTCTTGGACGAGGGGTAGAACTAGGTGCTTCTAAGTTGGTTTATGTACCTATAAATAAGAGCCTTCGCCTCAGATTTCAATGTAACATTGGTAGCACACAAATACTACAATTATGCAATAAAAGTTCTTTTTTCTTTATTTTATTTATTTCATGAGTTCTGGTCGGAGAGACGACGGACTCGCTGCCTAGGGAGAGATCCAAGGGAGATCTACGCTCGTCTTTGAGGGTATGATTTTCTGTCTTTTCTAAGATGTAGATATGTCGTCTATTCGACTAGTATGTTTTGATTGCCTATTTAGTTTAATTATGTAGTAGTTAGTTTATTTCACCCCATGTGTTATAGATCTAATTCATTGGTGAAGAAATCATGAAATAGTGGTTGCATTCTTCAGATCTGTGATGTCTATATCGCTTGATCTGAATACCTACTAAATTACTAGTTCATGATAATCGGCGCCAGCTATGTTGATCGATAGATTTAATTTACATGTTAGTAGCCTGATGAACTATTTGCATGTCTTCATAAAACTAGCATGAAATACGAATAGTGAAGTGTTAGTTTGGACATTATCTTGATGGACCCTAGGAATGTGCTGATTAGTGTCGTCAGCTATCTAGGGGGGTTTGCGGTATGAGTTAGCGCTCAATATCGAGAACTCCAGTTCTTTATGCGTATGGGCTATTACGGACCAATTAAGGATTGTCTTGCATATAGATTGTCTACTACCATTGTCGGAGTAGATCGGGTTAGGAGTTGTACCCGTAGCTGATAATGAATTAAAATTCACCAATGGGTAGGACTATTGCATGTGTGGGGGGAAGAACTAATTACTCATAATTGAACTAATACCTTAAAACTCTTGTTACATTCGTTTGAGCTAGCATAATATCATTGGTTTGTGCACCAGTGGCACCAATTTTACTACTATCTATATTATAGTTGGTCATAGACCGTTAATTGTGACAAGCTCAATCTCGATAATTTGACGTTCTTTCGAGTCTTTGTGGTATCAATCTTGACTCGCCAGTACTCTACTACGATAGACCTAGTCCTATTGCTACTAAGTGTTTTGCACGCGATCATATACAGAGGAATCATTGGTTCACTGCTTTACTTAACTGCAAGGAGACCAGACATTGCATTTACAGTAGGAGTATGCGTAAGATTTCAATCACAACCAAAAGAATCTCACTTACTAGCAGCATTCAGAATCATGAAATATCTGAAGTAGACAGTAAATGTTGGAATTTGGTATCCAAAAGATGGTGGATTCAAATTGATATCTTATTTGGATTCAGATTATGTTGGATGCCAAGAGGAGAGAAAAAGTACATTAGGAACTTGTCAAATGCTAGGTAACATACTAGTATCATGGTTTAGCAAAAAGCATAATTCCATATCTACCTCAACACTGAGGCAAAAAATATAGATGCAGGTAGTTGTTGTGCACAAGTACTCTGGATCAGACAACAACTAAGAGACTATGGAGTTGAAGAAAAGACAATTCCTATCATGTGTGACAACACAAGTGCAATATCTATTACAGAATATCCAGTACTTCACTCAAGAACAAAGCATATTGATGTGAGACATCATTTCATCAGAGATCATGTTGAGAAAGGAGATGTAATCTTGAGGTACATTTCTAAAGAAGATCAATTGGCTGATATTTTCACAAAGCCACACAGTCATGAAAGATTTTGTAAATTAAGAACTGGGTTGGGAATGATTGAAATTGATAAAGTTACAAGGAGCAGCTAACTGGAGTAATCAGTGAAGTGACTTCACCAGCGGACTGAACCTTTGACATTTTGACTTAAAAGAAAAATCCAGAAGATCAAACTCGGAAAACAAAGAATCAAATCTATATCAAGTACTTAGTCTGATCATCTCTCTGTGAATCCATTTCACACCAAACTGAAGCAATTGATTCAAGTTGTCGGAGAAGGAATTACACCCTTGGAGTGATAGCTGCTGAAGGAATTCTTCCCAAGGTGCAGTGTGGAAGACTAAGTCATTGAAGATTTTGTAGCCAGGAAGTGATAGTCTAGAGATTGTGAAGCTTGTTTAGCCAAGGACAATCATAACTATTGTATTCGAAAAAAACAATACTGAATTTTTTCAATAATCACGGAGAAGAGTGGATTAAGGGATTACACCACCCTAAACCACTATAAATCATTGTGTTCACGTACTTGCTATGCTTGAACTGCTTTGAAAAAACTCTTAAATAAGGGACTTATCCGCTGCCAAAAGATTTTGAAAGAAAAAGTGTTTTTGAAACTCCAATATTGTCATTCACCCTCCACCCGCTGACTATATTTTCACCCTTCTCTGGGACCAACAGGTTTCAAAATCATTTTATGAAGACTATAAGCCGAACTATAAGGTTAGAATTGAGGTAAGTCTGTGACGGCCTGAACTGACGGAATATATCTTGTATTGAAGATCTATGTTATATAAGGACAATTTAAACTTAGTTAAAGAGATGTATATGGTATACATTATTCTCACAACAAAGGATCAGATGATGAACTAGGAGTACTTTGTTTCAAAGAAGGGTAGAAACTGAGTTAATGCTCTTTGACATGTAGAAACTGAAAAACTCAAAAGTCTCAGTTTCAACTAAAGCAAGTCAGCTTATCAGTTTTAGGAAATAAGAATGTTGTAGATCAAGCTACCTGAATGGTTGACAGTCTGACATGTCAAAAAGGACACTGAAATATCTAACAGTGATAGCATATTCTAAGGAATCCAATTCGAACATTAAGGAATTCAAAAATATGACCGTTGGATTTCATCCTTAAAATAGATGACTTAGAAACAAGGATCAAACACCTTTGCACACTAAGAGAACCTAAGTCCTAGACGTTTTGCATTCAAGTTTTTGAAGTAAATTGCTATCATTTGAGCTTACAAGTTACAATTCAGAAAATCTTCAAAGTGTTCAAGAATACAAGATCAATCAAGAACTAACACTTGAAGATTCAACAAGTCCAAATCACTTACTTTATTCAGACCCAACTTTGTGTTTCACAAAGGTTTGAACTGTGAAACATCCGGTCTAGGGTGTCAAGGACAGTTGTTTGCATTCTGGAAGACTGTGTTCGTGGTGGAGCTGGTGAAGAGGAAATTCACACCCTTCAAGGACCGGTGAAGCATTTGGAGAGCAGCAAACCAATCTGTTTTCCAAGTGCTTAGATTGTGAAGCTATGGATTAGTCAGAGACAACCAACTAGGGCTTTTTGTAACCGTTGTAACCTTAAGAAGACTAGTGGAAATTTTCCTCCTAAATCACAGGGGAAGAGTGGACTGACATAATTACACCACCTAGAATCACTATGAAAACTATGTTTTTATTTCCGTATTTACTTTCAGTAAATCTACTTTACTCAGTTTATTAACTTTACATTTTTATCTTATCAAGCAATCGAACTCTTGCATACAAACTGATTGAACTCACACTTGACAAAAATATGAGTTTCACTTAAACCCAGTTCAACATATTTCAACAAGAATAACATAACTAAGGCCAATTAATATATTCCGCTGTCAGCAAAACTTTTCTCAGCTTAGTTAAATTAGCTCCGTAATCATTTTATCTATCAGTTTACATAAAGAACGAAAAAAATTTTAGAGGACAAGTTTATTCACCCCCTATAAACATGTCACACGCCTTTACAATGGACCAACAATTGGTATCGGAGGAGTATTCTTTAACAGAAGTCTATTCTAAGCAGATTCTCTTGTTGTTCTTTTGAAAGACTTAAAAACTTAGTTTTTGAAAAACTTGCATCATGGACAACAATCAGTATGCTAGATTGCTGATTTGTAGCATGGATAGGTTTGATGAATACAAAAGATATTTGCAGGCTTACTTAGCAGCAACTCATGATGAAATGCTGACACTTGAGGATGGTACACAAGTCAAAGTTCCAAAGCCCAAAGATCTGTGGAATGCTGAAGATAGAAAGAGGGCCAACTTAGACAACATTGCAGTAGATATCATGTACAAGACCTTGGATAGCAATATGTATCTGAAAGTCAAAGATTGCAAGACTGTGAAAGATTTGTGGGACAAGCTGAAACTAATCAATGAAGGCTCAGACTCGATTAAAAAAACAAATGCAAAATAGAAATTCCAAGAGTTTAAGATGAATTTTGGTAAAACCATTGAGAAAATTGAAGGGAGGTTCAAAGCCATTCAAGACGAACTTGCACTTCTCAACATTGTCTATACAAGAAAGGAGATCAACAACAAATAAAGGTGACAGCCATGGAAGAATCTAGGGATATAAAAATTGAAGATACTTTCAAGATATTCTCAGATCTAAAAGCATATGAGTTTAGCGAAGATTTTTCTGAATTGACAGCATTAGCGGATCCTACGATTACAGTTCTTGCTGCTGCACCTCAACAAGAAGAACCATCCAACAACTGATGAATTGGATGAAAGGAGCAACAAATGGCCCCAATGATGAAGATAATAAGGAAGATGAAATCCAGTCAATCTTACACCAAGAGGTATATCAAGAAAGTACCAAAAAATAAAAATTTTGATGAGTATATGTGCTTCAACTGTAAGAATCCTGGAAACTTCAAAGCTGATTGTCCAGACTTAAAATACAAAAGATATCAGCAGAAGAGGCCAGCCAGAAAAGCTATGGTAGCTGGAGATGAAACTGCCGATGAAGTTGAAACTAAGATAGCATTGTCAGCTACTGAATCAGATGAAATAGTACTGAGGGCTCACATGGAAGATTCAACTGAGGTATTTCAATCTAACTCTAATTATACTTTTGCACATAGTGCTTATTCTTCTATAGCTGGTTCAAATCCAAAGATTTTTGAAATGGAATAAACTTTAGATATCCTGATGAAACAGATGACCATGATCCAATCAGGATATGTAGCCGTAAAAGCTGAAAAAGAGTCTCTCATCGTGGAAATTCAAATATTGAATGTTGAATTGAACATTCTGAGAAGCAAAGGAATTTATTATCCCAAGTGATCTGCGGTGTAAGTCACTCTACTCATGAAATACTAGCAAGAGTACTAGGTCAATCACAGTATAGTAAGGGCGAGTCAAGGTCGATCCACAGAGATGATGCAACACAGATAATAAATTCTTAAATCTAGCTAAGAAGCCAAATAACTGTCCCTAGACCAACATAAGAACATAAAAGTAATTGGCTTATCCCTCCTCTCGGATCTCCAAACTTGTTGTAACTAATCATTATGTCTACTTTTACCTGTAATTCCCTGATTCAACCAGAATACGTGTTTCTAATTCAATTTTAGCTACAGGTGCATGTGGAGTTAACCTCCTTCGTTTGTTGTAATAACCCACACACAGTAAGTTCCAAAAAGTGCCGGCTCAAGACCGAGAACCTCCCTAAGCAGCTATCGTGGATTGACTAGCACGTTCCTATGGATTGATCCAGACTATGTCCAAACTTACACTTCACTTTATCGTCCTTCATGTTAATTTACGAGGTACAATAAGTAGATTGGCAAGATATAACCTACTGCTAATTCAACCTGTCGATCAACATAGCTGACGCTGAATCTCAAGACATGGAGTGACATAAAATTGCCTTGCAATTGCGGTAAAGACCGCCACAACTACAGGAGTGGTGGTTCCAACTTTTGGAATTACATCATTCTGTATTGATTAATTCTCGATAACTACGGTTCATTTAGACATGCAGATTAATTACTTCGCGTAATTCTAACTTGTCTACCATGATAAAAACATAAAAGAACGTTCAAAGATTCATACCTTTATCAATGGTGGATCTAGCTTGATCAACTCAAGCTATTTGATGGATTGGAGAAGATAACCAAGCAATGAACTCAAAATAAAAGCAAGAACATATTTATTTCATGAAGCAAAATAATTGGAATTGTGTGTACTCGAGTATATATATGTTACAATAGACTGCCAAAACTGTTTTATAGAGCAATAACCGACCTAGTTAACCTAAACCTAGCTGACTGGATGTAAATTATGGCAGCTCCAGTTTCATATCTTCCAAGGTGCCGAACATGTTGCTAAGGTTTCCTCAATTGTGGGCCTGATTGCCTTTTTTTTTCATTTCCAGTAGACTCTTCACATACATGACTGACTTCGGCCCAATGACATCTGTTGGTCCCAAAGAAGGGTAAGAATATAGTCAGAGGGGGGTGATTGACTATATTGGGAGTTAAAAAACTTTTCCTTGATTAAAAGCCTTTGTTCAACGAAATTAAAAACCCTTCTAAACGTATTTTGAAATCAATTAAGCAAGCACGGACAGATATACTGGAAAGCTGAATGTAAATACAGAAAATAAAATGTTGTAAGTAAATAACATAAGATTTATAGTGGTTCAGGGTTGTGTAATCCCTTAATCCACTCTTCTCCTGTGATGATTGGAGGATTTCACTATTGTCATTCACCAATACAATAGTTATGATTGTCCTTGGCTACACAAGCTTCACAATCTACAGACTATCACTCCCTGTCTACAAAAGTTTCAGTGACTCAGACTTCAAACACTACTCCTTAGGAAAAAAATCCTTCAATAGCAATCACATTTTGGTGCAATTCCTTCTCGGAATCTCTGATTCAATTGCTGAACAAAAATATGTGAATTGGATTCACAAAACTTGATCAATACTCAGTTCTGGATTTGACTTTTGAGCTCTGTTTTCTGAGATTGATTTTCTAGATATTGCTTTGAATTTCAGAAAGAAGGCTTGTGATTATGACAGAGTTTTGGCATATAGAAGTATTGTCCATATTTTTATCTATATATTTTCATCTCTATCAATGCCGTCTACTTATAGCCATAAAGCCATTGATTTTGAAATTTTGTCCGTTGGCTATTTAATGCTCGAAATAATCCTTGATTCTGTCTTAATTTAATCCTCCTTGATTTCAGTGATCCTGATTTCCATCAAACTTTCATCCTAAAATCCGACATTATTTGATTCTGTATTGATTTCTTGATCTTCCATATTTTCCACGTTTTTTATTGAGTGTAGACAACTTACTTGACTCTGAGCCTTTCCATTTTTGAGCTGGTTCAGTCTTTCCTTCACTGGACTCATTGCTTAGTTACTTCACCGGTCAAGTGGCTGCTTTACTCGGCTGCCTGTTCTTTTATTCTGTTGTTCCTTCATTGCTGTTGGTTATCAGCCTATAACCATTTATTTGACTGATCCTTAATTTGTTTGAGATCATTGTACACCAATTGTAGAAAATTAAGTTTCACCACTTGTACTTGTATCTGAGACTTACCCTAGGTCATCACAGACTTCCCAGGTTGTAACTCAGTCCATAGGTCTTCACTTTGCTGTGATGGTGCCTTGGTTGTCTTTACTCTACTGGGCGGCTATCTTTACTGAGCCGGTATTCTAAGTAAAGTCTATACAATCACTTCTATCATATTTCAACCTATTTCAGGCTTGCTATAACAGTTGGTATGACCATCATCAAATCAATAAAATGTTCCTGACTATTTCCCCTTCTTGATAATGTCAAATCCCTTATAAGCCTGAACATAAGTAAACTCATTTTCATAGAATAAAAGATCAAAAAGTTCAGAAATATAATTCATCCATAAAGGGCATAATTCAGACATAACATGTCAATATTCAGAAATATTTACAAGGTGTTCAACCACGTTTTGTTTTCCTTGTGCCTCTAGTTGAACATCCAGACCTTCCTTTAGGCTTACTGCTTTCCCCCTTTTTGGTAGCATCTTTTTTGTTTTGTCAGTATGTCATTTTTGTTGTAGACACGGAGAGTAGGCAGTCTAAAGTCTCAGACGCTTTATCCATATTTCTTTCAATCAGATTCATCCGTTCATCATGTTCATGAAATTTGTCTGCCATGGGGTTATCTTATCTACAACTTCATGGGCATTCTGCTTGATCAGGGTTGTCTGTTTGTTGATGATATCAAGCTGCATCTCCATATATGTAGAAGTTTCTTCAAATCACTTTTCTAGAGAAGTTCCATTGTCCTGGTTTGTAATTTGGTGATCTATAAGGTAGAGTGTCTCCTTTTCCAGTGCATCAATCATTGAGCCCACTGTATTATCTTTAGTAGGTGGTGGACTGTCTATCATCCCTCCTTAATGTGTGCTTCCCTCTACTTGTGGGACTGGGCTAGTATCAGCTGGCTCAGTGCCTTCAGCTGGTCTATTATGCTGTCCTTTTTTACTTATTGCACTCTATTGTACAACCTCAGGAATGGTCATATTGTTTTCATCATCATCATCATCCGTGTCATCACTGTCTTGACCATCTTCACTACCATCTTGATGGTCATCATCATTTCCCTTTTCTTTGCCATAATGCCCTAATTTTGTTGTTGCATCTGCAATTAGCTGCCATATCTTCATGTTGTTGATTAAGACAAATAAGATTGTGATTCCTAAGAATGAGTTAAAACACTTTTCTTCTTTAATCATTTTCCCAGGTTGGATAATTGGGCTTGTGTATCACCCAATTTCCAAGCCAAGTACTACTCAATTCTTTCATTATATCCCTATTAGGGATCTCTTCCAAATCTTCTTCTTCTCCTCCTTCAGTTCCTTGTTATTCTTCTTCAGCACTGATTAGCAGAGGTGTTTCATCATGACACTATAGATTTCACTGCTGGATTTCTCTTTTTTGAGATCTTGTCCTCCTTCTGAACCCAGAAGAGCTTCCCTCAGATTGCTTTCTTTTCTGGCCTGATCTAATCTGTATCCCTCTTGCTTGTTTCACATATGTGTTGGAAGTAGCGCCCAAAAGACAATTTATGTAATTGTTTTTAGTATTAATAAATGACAGATTTATTCTCATCTTATTACTTGCTTCATGCTTGTAAGTAATACAGTACTGAAAACCTTAAGTCGTATCATATGTAGCCATATAACTTAGTGTGTGTCGCACACGAGGATTAAGTTTATGGTGATACACTTGAAATGTTAGTCCGTGGTGAACTTAACCAAAGTATGAGGTCTATAGATTAAGCCACCATTAATGCGCCCAGAACACTTTATAGTGTGACCGTCTTATCCGGACCGTCGACATTGGTTGTCTAAGTGGGGCATTTATATATGATGTAGTCATATAGAAATGGACAGATTTAATCTGTGTTTCTCATATAATTCCGTGATTGAGAAATCTTATTGAATCACAAGATGATCATATATGGATTAACCTTAATCCTGAATTGATTACAGACTCCTACTTGTTTCAGGATTGGGTTTGATGTGTTCGTTAAGGATCGCTAAGAGGCTCGGTCCGAATCACTTTCACGTTGGGACTATTCTGGAATGAGTGAGAAGTGTGTGTTTCACAGATATGGAATCCAATCCTTCATGCGGGAAGTAGAAAGACAATCCCATTATTTGTTGATCCTAGAAACTGATCGATCCGCGGAGTTCGTATTGCTTATGAACTAATTGATCACTAGTGGGTTAATGGTAAATAAGGATAAGATTTATTGAAGAAGGTTTACGGAAATAATCCTACTTCATTACGGATAGTCTATGGAGGGTTAGGTTATATGTAATGGTATATCAATGGACACTTATCGAATCGACTCGACGTTTTGAGAATAAGTTATATCTATAATCGATAGAGTTCACTTTCAGATTTATGGTGGCGTAATTACGGAATTAATAAGTTGAGTAAAAATATTCTGTTCGATGAATATTTTATTCAATTTTGTAGCTACTGGTTATAGGCCCATGGTCCCCGGGTTGGCTCCTAACACAAGAGTGTTTTCACGTTTTATGGAACCTCGAGAATAAATTAAATAGTTGGTCTATTTAATGAATATGCAATATTATTTATTTGGTAAATAATATGTAAAATAGAAAAGACATTTTCCATTAAATTGGCTAAAAAAGGTGGCGCCTATTATGGATAAATTGGGAGAAGAAATTTTCCTAGATTATCTCATATGTGTCATTAACTAATTATCTATTTGTTGGATAATTAATGGAAAAAATTAAGAGATTGGTTTTTTTTTGGGAATTATCTCTTATTTTGTGGCAAAAATATCTTTTCCTTATGGGAATAGGTAATTGTAGTGTGAAAAGGATAACTCTCTCTTGACAAGTTATTTTCCTATATAAAGAGAGTTCCTCCCAACACAATTGATATCACAATTGGCGCCACATTCTAAATAAAAGGGAAGAAAAATTAGTTTCTTGCCTTAGTCATTAAGAGGAGGAAAATCTAGGATTTTTCTTGGGCATATTCGAGGAGGTTCTATGGCGAGGATCGACGTCCACCAGTCGTCACTTGGAGATACAATCCGGAAGATCACGGCTTCTCCCTCTCTGTCGATTTATCGTCTCTCTCCAGTTTGGGTAAATCTACTAACCTTTTTGTAGTTATTAATTACTTATGCGAATCGAATCGTGGTAAAACCGTAAACGAATTTATTCGTAGTTTCCGCTGTGCATGATCGAGTGTCTCGATCGGTGCTGAGAATCAGATCTGACGATCCAATTATGGATCGGATCCGGATTCGGGTTTCTGTATATCCAGCATGTGGTATCAGAGACAGGTTAAAGCGATTTTGCGATCATGATTGCATAAATAATTAATAAGGAGTGGATTACATCTTTTAAATTTAATTTATGTGATTGAATGTTTTGGTTGACGAGATGGATTGTGGTTGGTACTTGTTTACCGTTAGTTCTATTGTAAACTCGTTTTTCTGGGTATAGGATGACATGTAATTTAATTTTACAATTTAATTTTCTGTTTTATTTAATTTCGGCCGCACCATATAAATTAATTCGGACCAAGATTATGAAGAGAAAAAGATGCAGCACAGTGGTCAAGACACAAGTTCAAATCCCCTTAGGCAGATTAATTTTGGAAATTTTTTTTTGTTGTTCCGTATTTTTTTTTTCTGATAATGTACGAGAAAAAAAAACGAACAGAAATAAAAAATTAAAAAACAAAAAATCGAAAAAAAAATGGATGGGGAATCGAACTCGGGTGGTGATGAAGGAAGAAAGAGCTTCAACCAACTCATCTAGAAGGGTTTTTATTGAAGATCTGGAGTAGAAAATTCTTATACGGCGGCTGCACAATAAATTAGGGTTTATTTCTTAATTTATAGATTAGATACGGGGGTACCAATGGTCCATCTCAGTGGTTTATTTTTCGCATTTATTTTCTTGTTTGATAATTTATGTGAGATAATCATGCCATGACATGCATCATATTCATGAATTCCACTCCTACCATATGCATACATGAAGAAAATTAATATTGAAATTAATTAGGCATGTATGAAACGTAATTAATTTAGATTAATTTAGGTAATTAATTAAATTAATTAAAATGAACCGAATTTTATCAGGATATAAAATTCATATGAGAAAATAAAATTTACTCGGTAATTTAATTTTGGCATCTAAAAACATTCGTGGATTTTAATTATGGAATGACTACATAAAAGAATTTTAATAATTAAAAAATTGAAAAATCCGGAAAAGTTGGACACCAACTGAGCAAAAGGTTCGAAAATTGGTTCGGGCAGTCAACAGAGCTTAGGCTCGACTCGACTTGTCCGTCCAAGTGCGGGGTTAGCCACGGGGGTCCGGCAAGGTCAAGCTATCCGGCGAGCTGAGCCTCAATGGGGCAACCTTAGCCCGATTTTCAACCCAGCACCTGCACATGTGCGACGTTAGCGTCGGGGGTCCGGCAAGGTCAAGCTATCCGGCGAGTTTCGGCTCAATAGGGCAGCCTTAGCCCGATTCATCTAGCAGTCGTATATGAACCAACGAAGAGGACGGGTCGGCTTAGACAATCCCGACACCGTTCGGTGAACTCGGTTAAAGCTCAGCCAAGGTTTAATACCGATAAGTTGGTGATTGCTTTTCAAGATTTATTGTTTTCAAATTATTAAGATAAAATTCTACGATCCTAAAATTTTATCAAGACGATATTAGGACTATAAAATTGTTTTAGCGAATTCTAATTGTGTAGTGACTACACAAGAGATTTTCTAAATAATCGATAAATTGGAAAATCATGATTATAGTGTCATTAGTTAGACGGTATTTGGAACCGATAAACTAGTGGGAGCATTAAATTTGTGATTTATTGTTTTTCGATTTGGTGGGAAATTCATAAGTCCTAATATATTAGGATTATAAAATTCTTGGTGAATTTTAATTGTGTAGCGACTACCCAAAGAATTTATAAATCCATAAAATTGGGAAATCGTGAATATAGTGACACTAGTTAGACGGTATTTAGAACCGATAAACTAGTGGGAGGATTAAATTAAATATTCATGATCTATTCTTTTTGGATTGTTAGAAAATTCTGAAAATCCTAATAAGACAACCTATTTTTCAAAATAACGAGTGGGAGCGGGGAAGGTGACAACCGACCCCACGGCCTCTACTGTTGACACAAGCATGTGAGAGAATGGTGACGCCTCGTGTCGCTTTGATTTCGGCCCCTTACGGATGGCCTTCACCGCTATCAAAATTCAAGGCTTGGTTTCCGAAAGGATAAGATTTTGAGTACTTGTCGGGTCACTGACCTACCCTACGGTGGCATACTCAGGGCATACTTAAAAATCTGAAATAGTAGGTCACACTCACAATGATATTTTAGGAAATATCTTGGCTGAAAAAGGAAGGTAATCAACAATTAAATATGAGATGTTCGATTCTTAAATGGTTTAATTGTTGAGAGAGATTGTCTCAATTTAATCGTCACCTCTTTGACCTACCATACGGCGGCACTGTAGGTGTGAGATTAAATCCTTGGAATGGTAGGATAAACTACATGCATGACATCATGTTTATTATTCCTAAAATTATTAAATGTTGTGGTGTATGATTTGATTTATATTTCTATCATAATTTAATTTTGCAACTACATATCTTCTCAAGGTATCGAAACTGCTAAACATATTGAAAAATAACGACTTCGTAAAAGTGGAAAAGTAAAAAGAACGTTGAACTCATAAATCGAGAATGCAAATTAACTTTTCGGAAGAAGATGTTCCTCTTGAGCCTACAAACTTAAGTGACATTAATAAGTATGTCACTGCTGTCACTCGTGATGAACGAGAGACAAAGATGATGAGAATGATTTGGTATCAATCTCACTGGACATCCCACAGTTCACGAGTAGTGTCTACTCATATGAACTGCTAGTTCGCAACTATTTCCTTTAACAAAATCCAAGAATGTGAAAGAATGTCTACAAGCGCAAGTCATCTAAACTAAATAAGTTAAAGGCTAAACCGAAATATTAATAAAAGAACGTAAAGGATAAGGAAAGTGATTTCGGATCACTAACCTATGAATCTTTAGAGACTTTCTTAACCGAGTAATTTGACTCGAAAGCTAAAGTTCTTTTGCAAGAACAAGGTAGCTGAGCATTCATTATAAAAGAGTAGACAGCGGGCAGTTATTTCAGCTAAGATAGTGGGAGTGATATAAGGAAATAAATTTCGGATTTTAATCCTCGAATATCACAGAAATCTAATTTATGTTTTCAGATTCATTGGAACAAATGGATTCACTTTCACATCGATAATATAGTTGCCTCAAAGAAAGTGAATATGACATTTGTATACGATTCTGAAACTCGGACTTTTGTCTGATAAAGTCAAAACCACTAAGTAATGCTGAAAAGGTACACTACAAGAAAAATGGGGTTTAGTGAGAGGAATTTAATGACGGGTGTTGGAAATAAAATTTATGTTTTGATGATAATTCATCATATTTACTCAGTATATTATCTTAACCTCATTGATGAAGTGCTGAAGCTAGCTGTTATAGTGAAAAGCTAAAAGATGTCTAGAACTAAATGTATAGGTCTTACTAGAGTCTGATATTTGTATAGGTTACATCAGAAAAGCACTGTTATAGTTAGTGTGTCGTGAAACTGAAAACTGGAAGTCATTTAGAAAACTGGAATTCATTAAGATAAACAAACTGACTCAGACTACACCATTATGAAATTGAAGAAGATAAGTTTGCTGAGGGACACAGACTCAGTTGGCTTCTTTAGTTGATGAAGAACTGAGGGTCATAGACTCAGTTATTGAAGATTGAAGAACCGAGGGTTCCAACTCAGTTATGAAGATCACAAGTCGAGACTATAAAGTTAGACTTCAGGCAAGTTTGTGGTGATCTGAACTGACTTTATAGATCTTGTTTGAAGTCCTAAGAATCATAAGGACAATGAATTCTTAGAAGATAATTGTTTATGGTGTACTCTGATTAAGTCAACTATAATCAGATGAAAACTGGAGTACTGATATTTGAAGAAGAGTAAAATCTCAGTTAATGCTCCAAGTCAGTCAAGAAACTGACAACTGATAAACACAGTATAAAACTGATCAGGAAACTCAGTTTTATGTGTCAGCCATCCAACAAACTGATAGTACAGTGGAACGTTATAAAGGAAGCAATTTTATTGGATGAAATACTTACACATCAGAACGGTCACAAAATATAGCCGTTACAAGATAGACGTTGATACAATTCGAATCCAAACAAGATGAACATTTGACTTCACACTATAAATAGAGGACTTTACACCAAAGAAGAACAATAACAGAATTATTAAGATCAACAAGCATTTTGTGCACTAGTCATAATTATTCGAATTGCTATCATTTCTGCGCTATAACAAGATCACAATCAAAAATTTCTTCAAGTGTTCAAGCTACACAGAATTTATCCAGATTCAGACACTTTGAAGAACCACAAACAAAAATCAATTTATTGATTCTTAGCCCAACTTTGATTCTATATCAAAGGTTTAGACTGTGAAGCAAACCGGGAAGGTTTTGCCAAGGACAGTTGTTACAAGCAGTCGGGTAGTCTGTGTTTGTGGTGGTAGTTGGTGAAGAGGCATACGTCACCCTTCAAGGACCAGTGTTCAAGCAATTGAAGAGCAGGATTTCTACCTGTTCTACAACTGTTTAGATAGTGAAGATAAGATTAGCCAAGGACTATTGTTTAGGACTTTTTGTAACAGCTCAACTCAAGAAATTCTAGTGGAATTTTCCTCCTACACCACAGGGGAAGAGAGGATTGACCGGATTACACCACTTGGAACCTCTATAATATTTGCCTCATTTACTTTCCGCATTTATTTACTTACTTAGCATTTATCTACAGCATTCTGAGAATTGATTGTTAAACACCTCACAGCTCACAAACTGATATTCACCAGAATTCAGTTTAGCACACTCAGCTTTCATATAGAATAACAAGATCAAGAAAAAGGCTAGAATTATATCCGCTGCCGGTTGACTTAGTTTTGCTTAAGTCAGTTTGACTTAAACTCAGCTTAGTCAGCTTAACTCCACACAAGTTTTAACCGAACCTTAATTTGTTTAAATTCTAGTTTTTGGTGACAAGTTTATTCACCCCCTCTCTAAACTTGTGTTAGCCTTTCCAAAGGACCAACAATTGGCCGGTATCGGAGCAAGGTTTCTTTGACAAGTCGTTGTTAAAATATCATTTGCTCTAAATCACCTCTAGTTGTTCTTTTTAGAAAGATCAGTTTCTAAGTTTTCACATATTCACTTTTCACTCTCTTACTATGGATAACAATCAGTATGCTAGACAAATGTTGATGTGCAACATGGACAGATTTGATGAATATAGACGTCGTTTGCAAGCTTTTCTAGCGGTTTCTTATGATGAGATGATTGATGTACTCACTGATGGACCTATTCAGATCACTCACATGCAAACTGTTGATAGAAATCAAGTTAGAGTTCCCAAGCCTAAAGCTGAATGGACCAGTGATGATTGGAAGAGAAAGAACCTGAAAAATGTCGCCATGGATATCATACTCAGAACTCTTGATAGCAATATGTACTTGAAAGTCAATGATTGCAATACTGCAAAAGAGATGTGGGAAAAACTTTAGTTAGTTTGCGAAGAAACTGATTCGATTAAAGAGAATAAAATCTCTGTAGCAAAACAGAAGTTTGAGAATTTCAAGATGAAGTCAGGCAAAAATATTGAACAGATGGAAACAATATTCAACGCTATCATGGATGAATTGGCTTTACTCAAAATTGAGTATACCAAGAAAGAAATCAACACTAGAATCTTGAAGGCTTCACCAATGTGCTGGAAGATGAAGGTCACAGCAATGGAAGAATCAAGAAGACTTGACATAGAAGATTCATTCAAAATTTTCTCAGATCTAAAAGCTTACGAATTCAGTGAAGATTTCACCATGATAAAAACCTTAATCAAATCCATGGAGCAGCATCAAATGATAATCAAGAAACCTCATATAGTAATCTTCAGCAATTGGATGAGATGGAAGAACAGATGGAACAAATAATGAACAGAATTCGAAGGATGAAGAGTGGACCCCCAGTCACTCAGAAGTTCATCAAGAGGACTCCTGAAAAGATGAAAGACGATGAATATCTTTGCTTCAACTGTAAGAAGCCTGGACATTACAAAGCTGGATATCCAGAACTGACCAAGAAGATTCAGCAACGAAGAACTGGCAGAAGAGCACTTCTTGCCGGAGATGAGTCGGACTATGAAGCTGGTACTGAAAGATTATCAGACGACACAGTTTTAATGGCTCACATGGAAAGTCCAAATGAGGTATGTGAATCCAACTCTAAATATTCTTCACCTCAAATTTCCATGCAAAATGCATGTTCTTCGACTGCTGACTCCAATCCAAAAAATCCAGAATTAGAAGAAACACTTGATGAATTGATGAATCAGCTAGTAACCATTCAAGCTGGTTATGAATCAATTAAAGCTGAGAAAGAAATTCTAATTCTTGATGTTGAAAGATTGAAGTCTGAACTTAATATGATGAAACTAGCTAGAACTGATAAAGAAAAGAATCAGTATCGACCATCGCATCGACGAAGAAGAATCGAATCATTTGCTCAATCAACTTCAGCTACTGGATTCAAATCAGGAAAGCCATATGGAGACAAAACAGGCTTAGGATTTGATACACAGCAATCTTCTAAGGAGAGAACTAGCAAATCCACTGAACCTAATATCAAAACTGGTATTAAGTTTGTAGCTGAGCAACTTTCACAAACTGGGAAAATTGCTGAACCAGTAAAGTCAGTATCACATAGGTTAAATCAGTTTTCTAAGAAGGCAACTGTATCTACCACCAAAGGTAAACCAAATGGTAGATCAGCTGTATCTCAAGGAAACCGAAATGGTAAATCAACTGCCAGATCCACAAAAACTGCTCAAGTCAAGAACCAGAAAAATTACAATCAAGGTAAATCTAAAAATGTCAACCATTCAAAGATTCACACATCTAGGGGAAAGGAAGACTATATCCCACTGATGATGATTGGAATTTTACTGCATCTACTAATAAAACTGATCAGAACAATCATTCCGGACAGAAAACATATCACATGGTTCAGTCCAAAACTCAGCAGAGAAAGAATATCAGTTCTCAGCAAAACTCCCAGTACCAAGGTCAGTCTGACCTCAGTACAGAAGGAATGATGGTTATGATTCAACTTTTAATAATAGAAAATATTTTGGAAATTAGAGTGAACCAGAAGACCTGAGAAATCATATACATAAGATACAATCCAGAAAAAGATATTATGGAAGTATGGCTTATATATATGAAAACAAGTGCAACAATTTCCAGAGAAGTCCATATGGAAATATACCCAGAGTTGTACTAACAACTGACCACTATGGACCCAAACAGAGTTGGGTACCTAAAACATTTTAATTTGTTTTGCAGGATATATGGTACTTTGACAGTGGTTGCTCAAGGCACATGACAAAGAGCAAGGACTGTCTAAGTGACTTTATTGCCAAAGATGGACCAAAGGTTAATTTTGGAAGTAAAGACAAACTTGGACTCACCAAAGGTTATGGCACCTTGATCAGAAATGGCCTCACAATCAAGAATGTATCTTACATAGAAGGATTGCATTACAATCTACTCCGCACCAGTCAATTCTGTGATATGGGATATAAAGTTAATTTTGACAAAGATTTCTGCATTGTCGTCAGCGAAACAGCATTTCAAGTTGTCTTAGCCGGAAGAAGAAAAGAGAATATGTATGTTGTAGATTGGACTACAGCAGTTGCAGAAACCTGTTTACTTGTGCATACCAAATCAGAAATCAACTGGTTGTGGCACAAGAAACTGAGTCATCTAAACTTTGATGACATCAACACCCTCGTCAAGAAACAGTTAGTCATTGCACTACCAGAAATCTCATATAAGAAGGATAGCTTATGTGATGCTTGTCAACAAGGAAAGCAAACAAAAGCAAGTTTCAAGACTAAGTCTCAGCATTCAACAACCACAGTTCTGGAACTACTGCATATCGACTTATTTGGACCTATTACACCGATTAGTATCAGTGGAAAGAAGTATACATTGGTGGTAGTAGATGATTTTTCAAGATACACTTGGGTTATCTTCTTAACCTAGCAAAGACTTATAGAATTACGCAAGAGACTTCAGAATTAGATTGGTGTATCAGTTGTGAAGATAAGATCAGATAAATGGACTGAATTTCTCAACAATGTGATTATTGAATATTGTGAAGAAAATGGTGTTTTACACCAACTTGCTGCCACAGCAACACCTCAACAGAATGGTGTAGCTGAAAGGAGAAATAGAACACTCAAAGAAGCAGGAAGGACTATGATCTGTGAAGAAAAACTACCTGAAAGATATTGGGTAGAAGCAGTTAACACAGCTTGCTATACACAGAACAGAGCTCTCATGAATAAAAGGCATGAGAAGACTCCTTATGAAATTTGGAATGGAAGGAAACCAAATGTTTCTTACTTTCATGCTTTTGGAAGAAAATGTTTCATACACAATAATGGGAAAGATCAACTTCATGTTTTTCAGCCCAAAGCTGATGAAGGAATTTTCCTAGGATATTCAAGTGTCAGCAAAGCATTCAGTGTACTAAATAAAAGGACACTCAAGCATGAGGAATCAATACATGTGGTGTTTGATGAACCAAACTTCCCTGGTGAAACAACTGAAGACAGACCAGAACCAGTGTCTCAGTCTCAGTTACCAGTCTTGCCAGAATCGGTTTTTGTTGACATTGGAAGACTACGGATTTCAGATTCTTCAGATCCAGATCAGTCTCAGTTTCCAACTACTCAACAACCCACTCTTGAACAACATGACTCTGACTCAGTTGAAGAAATCAAGAACCAGACGAACAAAATGTAAATCCCTTGATACAAGCACCTATTTATCAATGGATGAGAGATCACCCTGAAGAACAAGTTATTGGTGACACTCAAGCCGGAGTTCGAACAAGACATCAACTAGATGCAATGATTGCATGTTTTCTATCTCAATCTGAACCTAAGGAGATAGAAGAAGTTTTGAAAGATCCAGACTAGAAACTAGCTATGCAAGAAGAACTGAATGAATTCGAAAGAAATCAAGTATGGGAATTGGTAGAAAGACCAGCTCATGTGAATATTATTGGAACCAAATGGGTATTCAGAAACAAACATGATGAAGATGGGAATATCATCAGAAACAAAGCTAGACTTGTAGCTAGAGGGTAGTCTCAAGCAGAAGGCATAGACTTTGATGAAACTTATGCACCAGTTGCAAGATTGGAAGCAATCAGGCTATTTCTTGCCTTTGCAACTCACAAAAAGTTCAAAGTATACCAGATGGATGTTAAAAGCGCATTTTTAAATGGAATACTTGAAGAAGAAGTTTATGTTCAACAACCACCCGGATTCGAGATCAAAGATCAAGCTGATAAAGTTTTCAGACTAAGGAAAGCTCTTTATGGACTTAAACAAGCACCAAGAGCTTGGTATGAAACTCTCTCAGTTTCTATTTGATAATGGATTTATCAAAGGAACTATCGACAAAACCTTATTCAGAATGAAAAGCGAAGAGAGCACTTTACTTGTTCAGATCTATGTTGATGACATTATTTTTGGATCAGAAAATGAACAGTTATGTGATAAATTTGCAAGTTTAATGAAGAGAAAATTTCAGATGAGTATGATGGGAGAATTGAATTATTTTCTTGGATTACAAGTTAAACAATTAGATGATGGAATTTTCATTCACCAAACCAAGTATACAAGAGAACTTATCAAAAAGTTTGGTATGGAAAAATCAGCTGGAATTTCTACACCAATGGGGACCAACATCATGTTAGATGAAGACAAAGAGGGCAAAGATGTTGATCAAACACTTTACAGAAGAATGATTGGAAGCTTACTCTATCTTACAGCAAGTAGGCCACACATATCCTTTATTGTTGGTGTATGTGCAAGGTTTCAGTCGAAACCAAAGGAAAGTCATCTCCTTGTTGTAAAAAGAACCTTGAAGTATTTGAAAGATACAGATGGGGTTGGAATTATGTATTCAAGAGAAGGAGAATTCAAGCTGATATCTTACTCAGACTCAGATTATGCAGGATGCAAAGTAGACAGAAAGAGCACCTCAGGCACATGTCAATTGCTTGGAAATAGACTTGTGTCTTGGTTTAGCAAAAAGCAAAACTCTATCTCAACTTCAACAGCTGAAGCAGAGTATATAGCAGCTGGAAGTTGTTGTGCTCAATTTCTATGGATTAAACAGCAATTAAGAGATTATGGGTTAGAAGAATGAACGATTCCCATAATGTGTGATAACACTAGTGAAATTGCAATAACTGACAATCCAGTTTTGCACTCTAGAACAAAACACATTGATGTGCGTCATCACTTTATAAGAGATCATACGGAGAAAAAGGATATTACAGTTCTTTATGTACCTACTGAAGATCAGTTGGCCGATATCATTACAAAACCATTGGACAAAGAAAGATTTTCCAAACTAAGAACTGAATTGGGGATAATTAAATTCAGTTAAGTCAGCTAAGTCAATTAAGCCAGAGATTCGTCAAGGGGATTAATCTTTGTTATGCTGGGTGTGCTCACTTAACAGAATAGTCATTGACATCAACAATCTCAAACTAGCAACTGGAACTGAAAGATAGTTTGGAACTAAGTTTACTCTAGAACTAACCTCAGCATCAGTCTTTATAAGAGTCAACTTTCGTCAAAGTTTGATAAGATAAAACCGACAACGGTTATATCGCATTTAATTATCATAGTTTTTGTCAGAATATATTGTGTGTACCCCTCATTACTATCAGAATAGTACATGCCTTGGTTACACAAACAATCATGGAATTTGAAAAGTTGTACTAATCAACCGCCAGTACATCATCCCTATATATCCAACCTCCATTCGCACTCTTCTTAATCAGACGTTTCAAAATCCTTTTTCATTTCAAACTCAATCTTTTTCATAGAAATGGCCACCTCAAAGAAATCACAAGAAGAAAGATTGATCACAGATTTAGATGTGTATACATTCGAAATTTATGAAACTATGTGCAACAACACTCTGTTAGCAAGTTATATCTGCGAGAAGATCCAGAAACAACCAGGATTAAAAAACATTCTGGAAGTTACTTTCAACGAAAAACGTGATGTGGAAGGGATTTTTGCAGTTCTGGGAGAATATTCGTTTGGTAAGAGACTCCCTATTCACTTTAGTTCACGGAGTTCGTTTTATTATCAATGAAAGAGTCATGAAGTCACTATTTGGTTTAACAAATTCATCTGTGACATCAATAGATTTGACTTCTCTACCATTGAAAAGAGACGTCTTTCTTAGGCAAATCACATTATCTAAGGAACCAGCAGAAGTTGGTATTCATGTTGAGAAACTCAAGCCAGAGTTTGGATATCTTAGCAGATGGCTCAGCAGACATGTTATTGGAAAATCCAAAGGAATCAACATATTATCCGATGACAATGTTTATCTGATGAACATACTTTGGGACGAAGTACAATTCAATTAGGCCGGTTATATCGTCAATCAGATAAAGAAACAACACTTAGCTGAATTGGAAAGTGTGCAAAGAGCTCAAGCTGAAGGTCAAGTAACTGTTGGCAAATTCCGACTGAAGAAAACACTCAGTGGAATCATTCAATTTTATTTGGAGAAACTCAAGGCAGGGAAGAAAGCAAGACAAACTGCAGCTAAAACTACTAATACAGAGGAAATCGCAGCAGTCACAAGAACAACTTCCCAACCTGAAGGCAGACATGAAACTGTGTCTCATCAGGAAGCTAAACACAAAGGAGTCAAGCAGAAAGCTGACTCAGCAAAGAAAAATCAGTTTTCAAATGTTTGTACCCGGGAACTTCAAGTAAGAAAGCACCAACTGAGGGGGAACAACAACAACTGACAACTGAAGTTACAGAGAAAAACATTCCTGCTGATTATACTTCTCAGTTACAACACCAATCAGATCAGCAATCAGTCTCAGTTTTTGAAGCTGATAGAATTATCAAGCTAATGAAGATGAAACTCAAACCAGAAGATTCTCGTGATGCTATCTTACAATCGGATGAAAAGTTACTCTTGAAGGAATTGGAAATTAGAGACCTATATACTATGTTTCCTATGACAAAGTTTCTTGCAAATTGTTTCAAATGATTCACTGAACTAGCTCAACGAAGAGAATCAGCCACATCATCTATTCCCGAAGATATTTCAAAGAAGAAGGATGATGATGAAGATGATAATTCGAGGAAAGAAGCTGATATGACTACAGTTTTGCAGAAAGATACTCAACCTCAACTCCAAGCTACGCAAGCTGTAACTCAGCAAGAAGATTTGCCAGTTGGAAATCAGACAACTGACAATCAACAAGCAACTGATGGACTTAATAATCAACAACTTATGATCATTGAAGATATCACTCAGTCGAAAGTTCCAACAGAAGCAACATATGATCCTTCTGATATCCTGACAAAGGAGGAATTGGGCAAAGTTCATCGAGAACTTGAAGATTGTGATCAGCCAAAAGGATGCATACAATGGCCTTCTGTCAAACATCTCTGGATATCTGGATTATAGAACTAAAACAGATATCTCAGTTCATGCAAGACTAGAAATGATCCATAAGTCAAGTTCAAGTTCTGCCATAGAAATTTTGTTACTTAAACAAAAACTTGAAGACTCAACCGCAGTAGATAGGGAAACACATGCTCAGGCTCACTGGCATATATATGAATCGGCACATCTACGGGTTAGAGAATCAGCTCAAAGAAGTACTTGCTTCTCAGAAACGTATCTCAGCCGATCAAAAGGCAACCCATGCTTTGGTAGATCAATTTTATGATGCCAAAAAAAGGGAAGCTGAAATTACTCAAAGAAAAGAAGCAACTTGAAGACGAATTGGAGAAATATAAATCAGATCCAAAGTTCTTGAAGAAAGAATTAACTGACAAGCAGCTCATTGAGAAATATAGTCTACCTGAAGATCGGAGAGCTACTCTTACAAAGGATCTGTGGTTAAAGTTTGTCAAAGATCATAATCCTATCAAAGCCGAGTACAAGGATAAGACTATTGAAGAATCCTTCAACTACTTCTTATCTGATGAACTCTACAATCAGAAGATGGTGCAATATAAGAAAATCAAGAAGATTGAAGACAAACTGAGGATAAAAGACAAAGTTGAACAAATGAAAGCTGATGTAGAAGAATTTGAAAAATACTACTTGGATGAATCAGCTTTACCAAAGTTAATTTTTGGAGAAAATGGAAAGAAGGAAGTCAAGTAGACTTTAACAAGACCTTTTCTAAGGAAGACTCAAAACTAGAACATGATTATCGTCTACATGACAAAGAGATGAAGTATATATCAGTTAAACAAAAAGCACATAAAGGAGCTTAGTCTCTAGTTAAATTTATTTGAGCAAAATGTAACTATTCCAGTTTTTGCGTATTCTAATGAAATCCAGTTTTCCAGTTTTACATTGTTTTACATTGTTTTGATCTTTAAGCTTTTCTTTTAGGGATAGTTTTGGCATCATCAAAAAGGGGGAAATTGATGGAAATAAAATTTATTTTTTGATGATAATTCATCATATTTACTCAGTATATTATCTTAACCTCATTGATGAAGTGCTGAAGCTAGCTGTTATAGTGAAAAGCTAAAAGATGTCTAAAACTGAATGTATAGGTCTTACTAGAGTCTGATATTTGTATAGGTTACATCAGACAAGCACTGTAATAGTTAGTGTGTCGTGAAACTAAAAAATGGAAGTCATTTAGAAAACTGGAATTCATTAAGATAAACAAACTGACTCAGACTACACCATTATGAAACTAAAGAAGATAAGTTCGCTGAGGGACACAGACTCAGATGGCTTATTTCGTTGATGAAGAATTGAGGGTCACAGACTCAGTTATTGAAGATTGAAGAACTGAGGGTTCAAACTCAGTTAAGAAGATCACAAGTCGAGACGATAAAGTTAGACTTCAGGCAAGTTTGTGGTGACCTGAACAAACTTTATAGATCTCGTATGAAGACCTAAAAATCATAAGGACAATGAATTCTTAGAAGATAATTGTTTATGGTGTACTCTGATTAAGTCAACTATAATCAGATGAAAACTGGAGTACTGATATTTGAAGAAGAGTAAAATCTCAGTTAATGCTCCAAGTCAGTCAAGAAACTAACAACTGATAAAAACAGTATAAAACTGATTAGGAAACTCAGTTTTATATGTCAGCCATCCAACAAACTGATAGTACAGTCGAACGTTATAAAGGAAGCAATTTTATTGGATGAAATACTGACACATCAGAACGGTCACAAAATATAGCCGTTATAAGATAGACGTTGATACAATTCGAATCCAAACAAGATGAACGTTGGAATTCACACTAAAAATAGAGGACTTTGCACCAAAGAAGAACAATAACAGAATTATTAAGATCAACAAGCATTTTGTGCACTAGTCTTAATTATTCGAATTGCTATCATTTCTGTGCTATAACAAGATCACAATCAAGAATTTCTTCAAGTGTTCAAGTTACACAGAATTTATCCAGATTAAGGCACTTTGAAGAACCACAAACAAAAATCAATTTATTGATTCTTAGCCCAACTTTGATTCTACATCAAAGGTTTAGACTGTGAAGCAAACCGGGAAGGTTTTGCCAAGGACAGTTGTTACAAGCAGTCGGGAAGACTGTGTTTGTGGTGGTAGCTGGTGAAGAGGCATACGTAACCCTTCAAGGACCAGTGTTCAAGCAATTGAAGAGCAGCAATTCTACCTGTTCTACAACTCTTTAGATAGTGAAGCTAGGATTAGCCAAGGACTATTGTTTAGGACTTTTTGTAATAGCTCACCTCAAGAAGTTCTAGTGGAATTTTCCTCCTACACCACAGGGAAAGAGAGGATTGACAGGATTACACCACCTGGAACCTCTATAATATTTGCCTCATTTACTTTACGCATTTATTTACTTACTTAGCATTTATCTACAACATTCTGAGAATTGATTGTTATACACCTCACAGCTCACAAACTGATATTCACCAGAATTCAGTTTAGCACACTCAGCTTTCATATAGAATAACAAGATCAAGAAAAAGGCTAGAATTATATCCGCTGCCGGTTGACTTAGTTTTGCTTAAGTCCGTTTTACTTAAACTCAGCTTAGTCAGCTTAACTCCACACAAGTTTTAACTGAACCTTAATTTGTTTAAAATCTAGTTTTTGGTGACAGGTTTATTCACCCACCCCCCCCCCCCTCTAAACTGGTGTTAGCCTTTCCAAGGGACCAACAAAGGGACAAAATTTCGTCACTATAAACGTCTTTTAATGAGGGTAATCTATATAAATAATCATATAATGTAAAACGGTGAGGAAGTTCTAATTCTCGTCATTATTGATTCATTATCCCATCATTATTATGATACACAAAATATCATCCCCTCATTATTATTTAAAAAAAGTAGTATAAATTTAATAATAAAAAACCCCAAAATTTTAAGCGGGTAAAACACCCACCCAAAAAATTCCCAAATCTTTTAATTTGAGGGCCAAACATTAAGCAACTTCACAAATCCTAAACATATCAAAACCTCCACCTTCGACTACGCTACTTTCACCCCAAAACCAACTCCTCCGTCTGTCATACAAAAGCCAAATCGATGGTCCTTCTTGCGACTAACCTTTTCCGTCATCTCCGAACATCATTCTCCGTCCTCCTATTTCACTGATTGCAGAAGAAGCAGGTCCGAACCCTTCACTTTGAACAAGCGACACAGAGCCAATTACGGTGGTTGTCATACAACCCCAAATCAGTGGTCTTTCCGGCGACTGTCCTCCTCCATCATCTCCGATTATCATTCTCCTTCCTCCGATTTGATTTATACCCACGAGGTGAGTCCAGACTATTCAATTTGAACTAAACATGTGAAGAAGATAGTGACTAGAAATTCTTACTATTTCTCTTGTCTAGTTGGGGAAGCTTTTCAACCTTTCTCCTTGAATTTGACTGATTCATTGGTTATGTTTTAGCAGGTGATGTTGGTTGTATAAGATTAAAGAATAGATTATAAGTTGTTCCTTGATAACTTTTGAGACAGTAGTATTCAGCTTCTATTTCTAGAAAAATAATTCTTATTTTCTTTACTAAATGAATTAGCTTTTGACTCAAGGGTCCTACATTCTGTGAGGCAGATCAAGATGAAAGTTAACACTTGACCACCTCGACAGTGTTTTTTATAGGATATATATTCCTCTATGTTCTATGATTTTAACAATCTTTCTCTCATATTCGGGGTTGACTGGATTCATGTTATGTCTAAATCAGATTACTCAAACTGATTCTGGTGAAGTAGTTACATCTTAACACTATTTTGTATCTTACTTGACTTGGAAACAAAATGTTTCTATGTTCTTTTATAATGGTTGGACCAAAGAATAATAAAGAGAATGGCCTAGTTTGAGAAGCAAGAGTAGCATTGTCTTGTTCAAAATCTTAGTGCTCCTCGATACAATTCGACTTGACTTGTTCTTCACATTATGTCTTGATTATCTGTTATATTCTCATCATTCATGTAATAAGGGCAAGTGATAAAATTCCTTTATTGTACCTTGCCATCAGCTTGACAAGTGAATTGATGTGAGATAATCATGGTAGGTAAATATATAACTTACATCATATTATTGATCTGACAGATCTCATGCCGGCTGCTCCTAGCTATGAAGGCAATGGAAGAATTTTGCAATTTGTTTAATAAAGTTTTACTTGCTGTTAAAAAAAAGAATTTTGCAATTTTTATGATGTATGATGTGAGTCATTTGACTATATATTAAGCTCATGGCATGATGTCCTAAGCCATTATAGAATTATCATGTTATTTGGTATGAGGAGGGTGTGATACTTGGCTAGTAGTAGGAAGTAAAATGCTTGCTTTATTTGTCATTGACTCTCATTTTTCTTTATGTTATAAAGCTGCCTCTCTTTGTTATCTGATAAGAAAAATTTTAAGGTTTTGATATCTTTTGCTTTACCCAAGTTTCTTGTATTGAAAATTTTATTTTCTATTAGCCTTATTACAAACTGAAATGACCATTTCAATCACCAAGCCATCTCGAATTCATTGGCGAAAGACTGGCCGTGTGATACTGTCTTGAAAGTGTACTTGATATTTTCTTATTCATTCTTGAACTATGCTTTTAAATTCATTGGTTAAATATTGTATGTGTGATATTGTTTTGTTATATATTTTTTTCCATTTATGTACTCTATCCTTAATATAATTGATATAGAAGACCATGTTGTTATACTGCACATATATTATCTTTTTCCATTTATGTACTCTATGCTAAGTATAATTGATATGAAAGACCCTGTTGTTATAATGCACATATATTCTTTAAGTGTTTTTTTTTTCTTGTGTCGACAGATGAACCCAAATAATAAAAAAAAAGTATGTGCATTTCATAGCTCCTGGTCATCTAGCGAAAGATCGTGTGTGTGGAAAAAAATATCGAATGTTGGTCAAGTAAGTAAAAGGATACAAGTTGTAAATCAAAATGAAAGAACATGTAAGTTAATTCGTTTAAGTACATTTTGAAATATATTACAAATTGATATAATTGTAACAAGTGTTTTTTTTTTCATCATGCAGGTGAAAATCCAGTCCATAATTTGTTTGTTCATTATGGTGAGGATAAATGGGAAGAAAGAAATGTTACAGAAGAAAGTTCCTTTTTGGATGTCTTGAGCATATGTAAACGGTTAATCGACATTTATTCTGTTGGTTTCAAAGTTACGGATGCCGATGGTAAGCCTTTGACGAACGACAAAGATTTCCTTCGTTTCTTAAAAGAACATGAAGATGAGGAGAACATATCACTTAACATATTTAAGGATCCAACTGCGCAACCGTTGCTCTTCAAATTGCCTCAAGACAATCCATCATTAGGTAGACGTTAGTTAGAGTTCTTCAATTTAATTTTGTTTTTTCAAAAAATTAAAAAAAAATTATGGTGTATCGTTGCAGCTTCTGTTTCAAGAGCTTCACCAGTGAGTGATGAAATGGAAGATGATGGTAACAGTGATGAAACAAGTTAAATTGTATTTTGTTATTCAAAATAAATTAATACAACTTTATTTTCTTCTTGTATCATTGCAGTTTTCCAAAGAGCTTCACCAATGACAATGAGAGATGTGATGGAAGATGATGGTGACCGTGCTGAAACATGTTATGACACTACAATAAAGAATGTCAAAGGTAACTATAATATTGTTTACCTACAATGTATTATCAGTCTTCTGTTGTGTTTTAGCTAAAACGTACATACCTTTATTTCATATTCTTATTTTGAATGATCAGTTTTAGCCACTAAAATGGTGAGAAAAGTTAGAGGGGTCAACAAGAACCCAAGAATCGCAGCTCTAAAAAAAAGAGAAAAACTTGCAATTGAATTTTACAATAATCGTGCGGTAGGTCCGAATCACATGTACTGGTCCAAACATACAAGAAAAACAGGTTTTAATGACGGTAATTCTAGTCATTATATGCCATTTTCTCGTCATTAAAGGCTTTTAAAGGGGAAAATTCCCATCATGCACCCTCATTGTCGGCTTTCTAGTTAAAACCGTTCAACGACGGCAAATCAGTCTTGTCATTAAAGGTATCATGGGTTTAATGACGAGATTATTCCCTCATTAAAAATACTTGTCGTGATAGGAGATTTCCTCATTATTATACTACTTAGCTTTCATTATAACTAAACTTGAATATTAGTTCTTACCTTTTAATGACGAATACTACTGTCATTAAAACAGAAAGCCCCTCACTAAAGAGGCCACAAGTAAAATTTCTAATGACCGTACATACCTTCATTAAATCTTTCTTTCTATAAATATCCCTCTTCAATTTTCCATTAATACCATTATGAACAAATATTACAACAATAATACCATTAGATAAATCAATATCCTCTAAGTTGCAACCATATGCATTCATACATATCCAAAAATATACAAAATGTTGTTTCAAAAGATTCAAAATGATGTATTAATTACATATACATGCATAATGTTAGGATTTCCTAATATCATATCCCCAAAATACAAATATCTAACTACCATAAATGTCTTTCACCAAAACATCAAGCATCTTCAATAATTCACTTCTTTCTACACAGCAAGCTACTTGACCAACAAAATTACATCATCTTAGGATATGATAGATAGCAATCCTCACACATATATATCTTCAAAAAGCATCAAAATCTCCCAAAAGTCTGCACACATAAAAATGACAACAGAAAAGAAATATAAGGCAAAGTTCTAACAATTTGACAAAGATGCATAAGTCCATGAATGACCAGAACAAACCTTTTACAGAAAAATGACCTAATATCAAATAGCTAATACCAACAGAAAAACTCGTAATTGTAAAAGGTTTGTTCTTGTCATTCAACACATTAATCTTCATCAATTGCGCCAAAAATTTGAGTACAGAGAAACAACCAAACAAAAAGAAGAGCATTTAGGCATTATCTGTAGTGCCATCAAGCACATATTCAGAAGAATAACAAATGCAGCTCACAAAAGCAGTGTCAAAATACAGTGATTCTACACAATAACTCATTTCATCTTTGAAACCGACTTACCGCAACAGATACAAGTGGTAACAAAACAATGAGAAATATTAATCTGGACTAATACAAAAAGGCTCTCTATCCTAAAAAAATATAAACTAGACTTTTTGTATTAGTATACAAAAATGTAAACTGGACTGCATATTTGTTGTTGCAATCTGACAATGATTCACAAACAATTATGGAATTTCAATTGCAACAACAACAATGCCATTCAATATCTGCTATTTACTGGTGTAGTATTCTTACCATAAAGGGATAATGATGAAAGTCTTAATTGCAAAAGATGAAGAACGAGCTGATTGTAAGTCGTTTTTGTATTTTTTGTACAAAATAACCTAAACAACTAATCTGCTCTCTATCCTAAAATATCTTTCCCAAAAAAGACCCCAAAGAACAAATAATTATAGGTAACAATCTCCTATAACACACAGACAAACTGAAAAATTTCAAAGTAAAAGATAACGAAGTGATACCGACCTTAATACGACGTTAATATAGGCACGTTTTCATAAGTTGAACTTCTTGAACATAATAAAGGGCTACATACCTTATCAAGAGCTATTGTTCATCGTCACCCCTTAGCGGTTCATCCGAAGTTGGTATGTTTTCACTCTCCATTCGAGCCAATATACTTTCAATCTTGTCAACGCGTCTCCTAAGCTCATTATTTTCTTCTTCCTTATCATGGAGCTTAGCCTTAAGTTCTGTTACATGAGTAGCTGGTGGATCATCAAAATGTTTTCTTTTTATCCCACCTCCAAAACCAAAGACATGGCTATGGTTTTGTGGTCCAAAGCAAGTTTCAACCACCTCAATAGGCGAGAGTGATTCATTGGCTTGAACAGTCTTGATAATCTCATCCTACAAAACTCAGGTTTCATTTATCTATAAAAATTGATAAATAAATAATTTATGCAAAACTACTAGGTAATGATACTTACATATTTTTCTTGCTCTCTTGGGAACGCAAGTTTTCCATTTTTCTGTCTAGTCGCATAGAAGATTTTTGCGATGTCAGATGGGGTATCCATCTTACCTCCCTGGATGATTAAAAATGGGCAATTACACATTGAATAAATATCCAACAGAAAACATTATAAATATAAAACAATAAGTCTAATTGTATTTTTACCATCTCATATATAATTTGCATATGCGGTTGGCTACCGGTGCGATGAGGCATCGTTCCCTTGGCCCGTTTATCAGAATTCCGGGCACCGACTTTCTACATTTCCCAAAAAGAGATTACAATCGAAATCCTTCATGTACAATATAACAATTGAATATATATTTGTTATATTTTACCTGAAACTCATCACTTAGGAACTTATTTGTGGCTAGCCACTCCCAATCTTTATCATTCATCCTTGGAGGAACATTTTTCAGCACAAGCACTTTTGTTTTGCAAGGCTCAACGTACTTTTTGTTCAAGGATGACCTCCAAGCTGTCCATAAAGTATCCATATGATCCAATGTATGTTTGCGGTATGATTCCATTTATTGATTGTAAAATGATTCCTACAAAATATCATATGTGTAAGGATTAGATGTGCAAAGACCATTCTGAAGTCCATTACTTAAGGAGACTGTTATTAAACTCAAAATCACTTACAAACTTGATATATTATCAATAAAATAATAAAAATCCTTTCAAATACCTTTACTGCAGCCCACATATGTTTCTTATTATCTTCAGTCATCTCCTTCCAAGAAAGCACACGTATAGGACATATATGATTGTCCCGCACAAGTCTTCCTAAGTGTCTGGACCAGTACATGTGATTCGGACCTACTGCACGACTATTGTAAAATTCAATTGCAAGTTTTTCTACTTTTTTAGAGCTGCGATTCTTGCGTTCTTGTTGACTCCTCTAACTTTTCTCACCATTGTAGTGGCTGAAACTGATCATTCAAAATAAGAATATGAAATAAAGGTATGTACATTTTAAGCTAAAACACAACAGAAGACTGATAATACATTGTAGGTAAACAATATTATAATTACCTTTGACATTCTTTATTGTAGTGTCATAACATGTTTCATCACGGTCACCATCATCTTCCATAACATCTCTCATTGTCACTGGTGAAGCTCTTTGGAAAACTGCAATGATACAACAAGAAAATAAAGTTGTATTAATTTATTTCGAATAACAAAATACAATTTAACTTGTTTCATCACTGTTACCATCATCTTCCATTTCATCACTCACTGGTGAAGCTCTTGAGACAGAAGCTGCAACGATACACCATAAAAAAAATTAATTTTTTTTAAAAAACAAAATTAAATTGAAGAACTCTAACTAAAGTCTACCTAATGATGGATTGTCTTGAGGCAATTTGAAGAGCAGCGGTTGCGTAGTTGGATCCTTAAATAAGTAAAGTGATATGTTCTCCTCATCTTCATGTTCTTTTAAGAAACGAAGGAAATCTTTGTCGTTCGTCAAAGGCTTACCATCTCATCCGTAACTTTGAAACCAACAGCTCAAGACATCCAAAAAGGAACTTTCTTCTGTAACATTTCTTTCTTCCCATTTATCCACACCATAATGAACAAACAAATTATGGACTGGAATTTCACATGCATGAACAAAAAAACACTTGTTTCAATTATATCAATTTGTAATATACTTCAAAATGTACTTAAACTATTAACTTACATGTTCTTTCATTTTGAGTTACAACTTGTATCCTTTTACTTCCTTGACCAACATTCGATATTTTTTTTCCACACACACGATCTTTCGCTAGATGACCAGCAGCTATGAAATACACATACTTTTTTTTATTATTTGGGTTCATCTGTCGACACAAGAAAAACAAAACACTTAAAGAATATATGTGCATTATAACAACAAGGTCTTTCATATCAATTATACTTAGCATAGAGTACATAAATGGGAAAAGATAATATATTTGCAGTATAACAACATGGTCTTCCATATCAATTATATTAAGGATAGAGTACATAAATGGAAAGAATATATAACAAAACAATATCACACATACAATCTTTAACCAATGAATTTAAAAGCATAGTTCAAGAATGAATAAGAAAATATCAAGTACACTTTCAAGATAGTATCACACAGCCAGTCTTTCACCAATGAATTCAAGATGGCTTGGTGACTGAAATGGTCATTTCAGTTTGTAATAAGGCTAATAGCAAATAAAATTTTCAATACAAGAAACTTGGGTAGAGCAAAAGATATCACAACCTTAAAATTTTTCTTATCAAATAACAAAGAGAGACAACTTTATAACATAAAGAAAAATGAGAGTCAATGACAAATAAAGCAAGCATTTTACTTCCTATTACTAGCCAAGTATCACACCCTCCTCATACCAAAGAACAGGATAATCCTATAATGGCTTAGGACATCATGCCATGAGCTTAAGTTATAGTCAAATGACTCACATCATACATCATACAAATTGCATAATTCTTTTTTTTTAACACCAAGTAAAAACTTTATTAAAGAAATTGCAAAATTCTACCATTGCCTTCGTAGCTAGGAGCAGTCGGCATGAGATCTGTCAGATCAATCATATGATGTAAGTTCTACATTTACCTACCATGATTATCTCTGTAATATTCCGATTTTCGGGAAAGGGCAGACGTGTCATTTTGCGAAAACGAAATATTATTATTTCTTTTCTTTTATTGGGGATAAGTATTTTATTAATTATTTATACATATTTTTCGGGTTATTTGTATATATAATTAAGGGATTATTCTGATTTTTGGCAATTAAAGGGTAATTAAGGAAAAAGGGCTTTATTGGGAAGTGTATTTAAAGAAAAATTAACACAGATTATTCCCTAAGCCTAAACATTAATCAGAAAATCAGTCTCCACACCTCCTTCTCTGTGAAATTTTGAGAGGAGAAAAAGGTTTGAAGAGTTCTCACAATAACTGAAGCAATTCTTGGTTGTTTTCAAATCGGACGAGAGCGTTGGAATCGTCGTGAGGAAAGCATCGTCTTGATACCAGTTTGGTTGGCAAAGCTGTAGGCTTTTGTTGAGGTTTCGATCTGTTTTGGGGCTGCGTATAGGTAAGAAAAACTATTCCTATGATTTCAATTCCTAGTTGTAAGGATTAGATCTTTTCTTAAGAAGTTTTGGTGCTAGGAAGATGGATTTTGCTTTGGTTAATTAATATGGATGACATGGTGCGTTTAGATGAGGTTTTCGTGCTTCACTGTGTTAAATTGCTGTTATTTTTGTGTTAGAAACTGATTTGGATCGAACTTGAAGATTTTAGGGTTCTAGCCGAAACCCAGGTCGGACGGGCGTCTGCTTTATGTGGACGGGCGTCTGCCTTGGTCACATTTCGGACGGGTGTCTGGTTTCTCTGGACGGGCGTCTGAGGTGTTATTTTACATTCAGGATGTAACTGTTTTAGGGGGACGAGCGTCTGGGGGAAAGTGGACGGGCGTCCAGTAAGTTCCAGACGGGCGTCCATGTCTTTAAACGGGCGTTTGGTTGTTGTTCAGCCTTATAAGTACGTTTTATCATTTCTAAACCTTTAAACGTGTTATGTTAACACTGTATAAACTTGAACAAGCCTGAATTGAGCTTCTGATTGGTTCAGTTAAAACACCGAATGTACTCTTAAAGGGAGTTGAAGTTCGGATCCGTCGGAAGAGCATGATAGGCTTGTGCTTTGATGAGTTAGCACTCATCAATGTCTGTGTAATTGCTAGGACTTGTCCGTGTCTAGTGGTCTAGGAAGAGAGTAGTATGTGTGAGGGAGATTATTTGAAAACACTTAGGTGGCTAGTTAATCATCCTAATAATCAACGTACTTGACTAGTAAAAGATTAAACAACATGTCTCTCTTGGCTAGGCACCAGGCTAAATCGCGATGCATGTGCTACCTGTGAAGGTGGAGGAACTCTGTAGGTCAAAAGACCCTAATTACGGAGGGACTCTGCTGAGACGCGCGTGCTATCGGAGTCTACCTTTTCTAGACTTCGTGGATATTGGTGTGATCCACTAATATGTTGCAAAAGAGTGTTCCCGAGGTGGAAGAACTCCGTAGGTCATAATGACCCTAGGTACGGAGGGACTCTGCTGAGGTGGATGCGCGTAGTGCCCTTGAGTGCGGTTGTAACATAGATAAGCTAAGTAGAAACGTTTAGTCAATTCATGTTGATGGACATGAAATGAACCCTAGATTGAGTCGGTCTCACATAAACAACCAATTGATTTAAATACCTTTTCCTTATAAACTACAGTTGTTATCATAGCTTCTCTTTCTTATTAAGTACATTGTACTTACCTCAAATGCATGTTTTCTATGTGTTTGGGGATGAGAAGACGAACATGTTTTCGAGGAGGAGTTCGACGACGACGTTTGACGGCGCTCGTTGAAGACTTATCAATTACCGCTTTACTTTTACATTTGGATTACTTCTGATACTTTTGAGGTAGACTTTTGGTCTTTCGAGACGTGTAGTACTATTCTTTTGGGATTTTCATACTTTCTCAAATGTAATAAATTTACATTTCCGCTTTTAGATTTCCTTTTCTATTCTTAAACGTTTAGAAATTTTTATACCCGAGTTTTTGCTTCCGTTTGCTTTAATTTGATACGACGTAGTAGAGGCTTACGTATAAAGTGAATTTACTTTTATTTTATACGCGCCGAACGTTTCATTTCCGGATAAGGACTCGGTGTCCGGGAACGGGTTGTTACAGTTGGTATCAGAGAAAAGCGTCCTTTAGGCTTCCTTACTTTTAAGATAAGCTTCTTCAGATCTTTTAGTAACGTCTGGTTTTCTTGATCATCAGGATGGTGTTCACGAGGACTGGAGCGGGTGCAGAGTCTTCCAGAGTTCGGGGGGAAAGTCCCGTACCGGTTGTAGGGGGTGGCGTAGTGAGGCCGATACCCCTATCCCGGTAGAGTTTATCACCACCACCTCATACGGCGACACCATCACCGAGGTCTCATCAGAGTTTTTCACCCCGACCTCATCAGGAACGACCTCCATGATGGCACGTGGGAAGTTCGGTTCACTTCACCATGGTAAGTGACATCCCAGCTGGCTATGTACCACCACCTGTGGCTAGCGTGTACCCTCCACCAACAAGTGTTTATCCACCAGTGTATCCTCAGCAGCAGCAGGTCTTTTACCCTCCTCCTGTAGGTCATGCTCCTCAACCTACCGTACCACCTTCACCACGCGTTGATCATCAACAAGGCGTTGGTTACCCACCTTTTGGTTTTCAGCAACCCCAGTACCCTCCGCAGCCTCACCAGTTTTACCCTCAGGGATACTATCCTTACCAGCCTGTACCTCAAGCGAATCCGGCTTACCCTCCTCAACAACAGTACTCACAGCAGATACCTTATGGTTACCCACCGGTTTACCCACCAGTTAGACCGGCCTTTGAGCAAGCACCAGTTGTGGATTGGTACACAAGGTTAAGAAGGAATCGGGTCGAGAACTTTTATGGAAATGTGGAACATATGAAGGCAGAAGAATGGTTGAGAGGTTTTGAAAAGGCTTGCAGGAATATACATGTCCCTGAGACAGAAATGGCACAGCTGGCAGTCAGTTTCCTCTTAGGTGCAACAGGAGCATGGATTGATGCCATTCAAAGCAGTAACGGTAAGATAACGGACTGGGAAGGTTTTAAAGCCATGTTTTACAACGAATACTTCCCGGATACGGTGCAAGCTGATAAGGCAAGTCAGTTTTTGAAGTTTAAACAAGGTACTCAACACACGGTGACCCAGTACACCAATAAGTTTAACGAATTGGGGCGGTTCTACCCCGAGTTGATGAAGGTGGAGGAAAGAAAGATGGCTCTTTACAAGGACGGCTTGGCTTATGAAATCCAATCAGGCATGTTGGGATTTACAGCAAAGAATATGGCAGAGCTACTGAATAAAGCTTTGGAAGTTGAGACCTTTAGAAAGAGGGCTACAGTAGTTGTTGGGAACAAGAGAAGCTTTGGGACTAGTCAAGGAAATTTCAGGGGGGCACCGCAACAGAACGTTAAGAAGACGACAGCTCCCACGGCAGCTAAGGCCCCGAGCAGTGCACCACTTTGCTCTAAGTGCAATAGAAATCACTCAGGAGAGTGCAGGCAGAACAGTCCTGGTTGCTACATCTGCGGAGAGCCAGGACACTTTTCTAGAGCGTGTCCAAACAGAGGGAACAGAGGTAGTTCGAGTCAAGGAAGCGGAAAGAGTGGCCCAAGCCGACCGGTTCGAGTTTTGGCAGTTGATGCTGGTTTTGTGGAACCAGAGGATGACGTTATTTCAGGTACCATGTTGTTGTTTTGTTCTTTTGTTAAGATATTTTATAGCGTGATTATTCATGTTGTAACTATATTTAAATAAATGAATATGCATCCTAGGTACGATAATGTTAGTAAACCTAGTGGTCAAGGCTTTGTTTGATACGGGAGCGTCAAATACTTTTGTGTCAACCAAGGTAGCTAAGAAATTGAACTTACCTTCAGAACCTTTAAGGAATACTTTGGAAATAACTACACCGTTAGGGAAGGTAACAAAGGCGACTAGGATGATACCTCAAGTGCAAGTTCGAGTTGGACCTTATCGATGCAAGAGCGACTTCACAGTTTTAGACTTCTCGGATTTTGACGTAATCCTCGGAATAGATTGGCTATCCGAGAATTATGTTCACTTGGACTGTAGAGAGAAGAAAGTGACTTTTAAAGTACCTGGAAAATCAGACAAGACGTATCAAGGGAATGTGTACAAGCCAGGTAAGAAGCGACATCCGATCATCTCAGCAGTTAAGGCCATCAGGGCTTGTCAGAAGGGTTGTGAAGGCTACTTGTTGTATGCAGTGGATGTGGAGCAAGTGAAGCCTAAGTTATAAGAAACTCCTATAGTGAGGGAGTATCCCAAGGTGTTTCCAGAAGAGCTACCGGGAAACATGCCAGATAGGGAAATTGAGTTTGAGATCAAGTTGTTACCGGGGGCGGCACCAGTTGCTAAGGCACCCTATAGGATGGCACCGGCTAAATTAAAGGAGTTAAAAGCTCAACTTAAAGATATGCTTGAAAGGAACATAATTCAGCCCAGTACCTCACCTTGGGGAGCCCCTGTTTTGTTCGTGAAGAAGAAAGATGGTAGCATGAGGATGTGTATCGATTACCGAGCACTGAATAACCTTACCATCAAGAATAAGTACCCTCTACCAAGGATAGATGATCCGTTTAACCGCTTGCAAGGCAAGAAAGTGTTCTCCAAGATTGACTTGAGATCCGGCTATCATCAGTTGAAGATTAAAGTGGCAGATATACCGAAGACGGCTTTCAGTACGAGATATGGACATTATGAGTTCCTTGTCATGCCATTTGGACTCACTAATGCCCCATCTGCATTTATGGATTTGATGCAACGTGTTTTCATGCCGTATTTGGATAAGTTTGTGATTGTATTCATAGACGATATCCTTATCTACTCAAAGGATGAAAAAGAACACGAGGAACACTTAAGGATAGTGTTGGAGACCTTGAAGAAGAATCAGTTATATGCAAAGTTTTCAAAGTGCGACTTTTGGTTGGATCGAGTTAGTTTCTTGGGTCATGTGATTTCTGGAGATGGTATTCAAGTTGATCCAGTGAAAATCGAGGCAGTTGAGAATTGGCCTAGACCTACCACCGTTTCAGAAGTAAGAAGTTTTCTTGGGTTGGCTGGTTACTACCGGAAGTTTGTACAAGACTTTTCGAAGATAGCTACTCCACTCACTAAGCTGACACAGAAGAATGTGAAGTTTGAATGGACTAGAGAGTGCGAAATAGCTTTTCAGACACTGAAAAGGAAGTTGACTATGGCCCCAGTTTTAGCAGTTCCGGAGATCTTCGATAATTACGATGTCTACACGGATGCTTCGGGACAGGGTTTAGGTTGTGTGTTGATGCAAGGAGGGAAAGTGATCGCCTATGCATCTAGGCAGTTGAAGGTGCATGAGAAGAATTACCCGACACATGATCTAGAGTTGGCAGCGGTAGTTTTTGCCTTAAAGACTTGGAGGCACTACCTGTATGGAGTTAAAGCAAGGATCTTCACCGACCATAAGAGTTTAAAGTATTTCTTCACCCAAGAGAATCTGAATATGAGACAGAGGAGATGGTTAGAATTTGTAAAGGATTACGATTTGGATATTCAGTACCATCCGGGAAAAGCAAATGTAGTAGCAGATGCTTTGAGCAGGAAACCAGTGTTTGCAGCTTCCAGTGTTGAGGTAGTGGCAGAGAGGCTAGATGGGCTGCAAATCAGAAGCTTTGATCAGATCGAAGACCGGCAGTTTGTGGCACCGTTGTTAGCAAGATTTGAGTTGATGGATGACATTCGGGAGAAGCAAGACGAAGATCCGGTTTTGGTTGATTTGAAGCGGGTGGCTAGGGAGAATCCTACAGTTGATAAGAGTGGAAATCTGTGGTACTAGGATCGTCTGTGTGTACCTAACGTCGGCGACCTAAGACAAAGAGTTATGGAAGAGGCACACAGAATTGCTTTTGCGGTTCATCCAGGTGCTACTAAAATGTACAGAGATTTAAAGGAAAGATTTTGGTGGCCCTCGATGAAGTTGGAAATAGCCAAGTTTGTGGCAGAGTGTGATGTTTGTCAGAAGGTTAAAGCAGAACATAGAAGACCCGGGGGAATGCTTAAGCCATTGGACATCCCTGAATGGAAGTGGGATAAGATTACGATGGACTTCATCACCGGATTACCTAGGACAAAGGGAGGGCATGATGCAATTTGGGTAATTGTGGATAGATTGACCAAATCTGCCCATTTCTTGCCATACAAAGTTGACATGACGTTGAAGAAGATGACGACACTATATCTGGACAATATAGTGAAGCTACACGGAGTCCCTATCTCGATAGTTTCGGATCGTGATTCGAGGTTCGTCAGTCGGTTTTGGAAGAGCTTACAAGAAGCCTTTGGAACTAAGTTGGATTTGAGCACGGCTTTTCATCCTCAGATAGATGGACAATGTGAGAGGACCATCCAAACACTTGAAGACATGCTAAGAGCTTGTGTTTTGGAGGTAGGCGGATCATGGGATGATTACCTATCAGTAGCAGAGTTTTCCTATAACAACAGTTTTCACGCAAGCATAGGCATGCCGCCGTTTGAAGCGTTGTATGGGAGAAGATGTCGGACGCCACTATTTTGGGATGAAGTCGGAGAGAGACAAATCACAGGGCCGGAATTGGTTGAGCAAGCAAAGGAAAGGGTTCAGTTGGTCAAGAAGAATTTGAAGGCAGCTCAAGACAGAGCAGAAAAGTTGGGCTGATGTTAGAAGAAGCCCCTAGAGTTTGAAGTCGGTGATAAAGTTTACCTCCGAGCTTCACCGATGAAGGGAGTGAAACGTTTTGGACAGAAAGGAAAGCTAAGTCCAAGGTATGTTGGACCTTTTGAGATCTTGGAAAGAGTTGGGGCATTAGCTTATAAACTTCAGTTGCCAGAATCAATGTCGAGAGTCCATAACGTATTTCACGTTTCGATGTTGAAGAAATGTCTGACGAAGAATGATGTTGAAACGACGGTTGATCCAGAAATCCTACAAGATAATCTTGCTTAAGACGAAAGACCTATCAAGATTTTAGACCGGAAAGAAAAGACGATTAAGAGGAGGATGGTTCCCTTGGTGCTAGTTCAGTGGAGTAATCATTCACCCGAGGAGGCAACTTGGGAAGTGGAAAGCGATATGATCAGCGAGTTCCAAGAGTTTGTGGACTTACCAGGTATGTTCTAGTTTCGAGGACGAAACTCCTTTTAAGGGGGGAGGAATGTAATATTCCGATTTTCGGGAAAGGGCAGACGTGTCATTTTGCGAAAACGAAATATTATTATTTCTTTTCTTTTATTGGGGATAAGTATTTTATTAATTATTTATACATATTTTTCGGGTTATATGTATATATAATTAAGGGATTATTCTGATTTTTGGCAATTAAAGGGTAATTAAGGAAAAAGGGCTTTATTGGGAAGTGTATTTAAGGAAAAATTAACACAGATTATTCCCTAAGCCTAAACATTAATAAGAAAATCAGTCTCCACACCTCCTTCTTTGCGAAATTTTGAGAGGAGAAAAAGGTTTGAAGAGTTCTCACAATAACTGAAGCAATTCTTGGTTGTTTTCAAATCAGACGAGAGCGTTGGAATCGTCGTGAGGAAAGCATCGTCTTGATACCAGTTTGGTTGGCAAAGCTGCAGGCTTTTGTTGAGGTTTCGATCTGTTTTGGGGCTGCGTATAGGTAAGAAAAACTATTCCTATGATTTCAATTCCTAGTTGTAAGGATTAGATCTTTTCTTAAGAAGTTTTGGTGTTAGGAATATGGATTTTGCTTTGGTTAATTAATATGGATGACATGGTGCGTTTAGATGAGGTTTTCGTGCTTCACTGTGTTAAATTGATGTTATTTTTGGGTTAGAAACTGATTTGGATCGAACTTGAAGATTTTAGGGTTCTAGCCGAAACCCAGGTCGGACGGGCGTCTGCTTTATGTGGACGGGCGTCTGCCTTGGTCACATTTCGGACGGGCGTCTGGTTTCTCTGGACGGGCGTCTGAGGTGTTATTTTACATTCAGGATGTAACTGTTTTAGGGGGACGAGCGTCTGGGGGAAAGTGGACGGGCGTGGACGGACGGGCGTCCGGTAAGTTCCAGACGGGCGTCCATGTCTTTAAACGGGCGTTTGGTTGTTGTTCACCTTATAAGTACGTTTTATCATTTCTAAACCTTTAAACGTGTTATGTTAACACCGTATAAACTTGAACAAGCCTGAATTGAGCTTCGATTGGTCGGTTAAAACACCGAATGTACTCTTAAAGGGAGTTGAAGTTCGGATCCGTCGGAAGAGCATGATAGGCTTGTGCTTTGATGAGTTAGCACTCATCAATGTCTCGTGTAATTGCTAGGACTTGTCCGTGTCTAGTGGTCTAGGAAGAGAGTAGTATGTGTGAGGGAGATTATTTGAAAACACTTAGGTGGCTAGTTAATCATCCTAATAATCAACGTACTTGACTAGTAAAAGATTAAACAACATGTCTCTCTTGGCTAGGCACCAGGCTAAACCGCGATGCATGTGCTACCCGTGAAGGTGGAGGAACTCGTAGGTCAAAAGACCCTAATTACGGAGGGACTCGCCGAGACGCGCGTGCTATCGGAGTCTACCTTTTCTAGACTTCGTGGATATTGGTGTGATCCACTAATATGTTGCAAAAGAGTGTTCCCGAGGTGGAAGAACTCCGTAGGTCATAATGACCCTAGGTACGGAGGGACTCTGCTGAGGTGGATGCGCGTAGTGCCCTTGAGTGCGGTTGTAACATAGATAAGCTAAGTAGAAACGTTTAGTCAATTCATGTTGATGGACATGAAATGAACCCTAGATTGAGTCGGTCTCACATAAACAACCAATTGATTTAAATACCTTTTCCTTATAAACTACAGTTGTTATCATAGATTCTCTTTGTTATTAAGTACGTTGTACTTACCTCAAATGCATGTTTTCTATGTGTTTGGGGATGAGAAGACGAACATGTTTTCGAGGAGGAGTTCGACGACGACGTTTGACGGCGCTCGTTGAAGACTTATCAATTACCGCTTTACTTTTACATTTGGATTACTTCTGATACTTTTGAGGTAGACTTTTGGTCTTTCGAGACGTGTAGTACTATTCTTTTGGGATTTTCGTACTTTCCCAAATGTAATAAATTTACATTTCCGCTTTTAGATTTCCTTTTCTATTCTTAAACGTTTAGAAATTTTTATACCCGAGTTTTTGCTTCCGTTTGCTTTAATTTGATACGACGTAGTAGATGCTTACGTATAAAGTGAATTTACTTTTATTTTATACGTGCCGAACGTTTCATTTCCGGATAAGGACTCGGTGTCCGGGAACGGGGCGTTACAATCTCACATCATTTCACTTCTCAAGCTGATGGCAAGGTACCATAAAGGAATTTTATCACTTGCCCTTATTACATGAATGATGAGAATATAACAGATAATCAAGACATATAGTGAAGAACAAGTCAAGTCGAATTGTATCGAGGAGCATATAAGATTTTGAACAAGACAATGCTACTCTTACTTCTCAAACTAGGCCATTCTCTTTGTTATTCTTTGGTCCAACCATTATAAAAGAACATAGAAACATTTTGTTTCCAAGTCAAGTAAGATACAAAACAGTGTTAAGATGTAACTACTTCACCAGAATCAGTTTGAGTAATCTGATATAGACATAACATGAATCCGATCTGCCCTAAATATGAGAGAAAACATGTTAAAATCATAGAACATAGAGGTGGTCAAGTGTTAACTTTCATCTAGATCTGCCTCACAGAATGTAGGACCGTCAAAAGCTAATTCATTTAGTAAAGAAAATAAGAATTATTTTTCTAGAAATAGAAGTTGAATACTACTGTCTCAAAAGTTATCAAGGAACAACTTATAATCTATTCTTTAATCTTATACAACCAACATCACCTGCTAAAACATAACCAATGAATCAGTCAAATTCAAGGAGAAAGGTTGAAAAGCTTCCACAACTAGACAAGAGAAATAGTAAGAATTGTAGTCACTATCTTCTTCACGTGTTTAGTTCAAATTGAATAGTCTGGACTCACCTCATGGGTATAAATCAAATCGGAGGAAGGAGAATGATAATCGGAGATGATGGAGGAGACAGTCGCCGGAAAGACCACCGATTTAGGGTTGTATGATAACCACCGTAATTGGCTCTGTGTCGCTTGTTCAAAATGAAGAGTTCGGCCCTACTTCTTCTGCAATCAGTGAAATAGGAGGACGGAGAATGATAATCGGAGATGACGGAAAAGGTTAGTCGCAAGAAAGACCATCGATTTGGCTTTGTATGACAGACGGAGGAGTTGGCGTTGGGGTGAAAGTAGCGTAGTCGACGGTGGAGGTTTTGATATGTTTAGGTTTTGTGAAGCTGCTTAATGTTTGGCCCTCAAATTAAAAGATTTGGGAATGTTTTTGGGAATTTTTTGGGTGGGAGTTTTATCCGCTTAAAATTTTGAGGATTTTTTTGTTATTAAAAATTTCATAGATAGGCTTATCATGGGAAAAAAATAAATTATACTACTTTTTTTAAATAATAATGAGGGGATGATATTTTGTGTATCATAATAATGAGGGGATAATGAATCAATAATGATGAGAATTAGAACTTCCTCACCGTTTTACATTATATGATTATTTATATAGATTACCCTCATTAAAAGACGTTTATAGTGACGAAATTTTGGCCCGTCAATAAATTCCTCTCACTAAACCCCCTTTTTCTTATAGTGTTAGGAAGACTTGTGCGGGACAAGCATATATATCCTATACGTGTGCTTTCTTGGAAAGAGATGACTGAAGATAATAAGAAACATATGTGGGCGGCGGTAAAGGTATTTGAAAGAAGTTTTATCAGTTTATTGATAATATATCAAGTTTGTAAGTGATTTTGAGTTTAATAATAGTCTCCTTAAGTAATGGACATCAGAGTGGTCTTTGCACATCTAATCCTTACACTTCTGATATTTTGTAGGAATCATTTTACAATCAAGAAATGGAATCATACCGCGAACATACATTGGATCATATGGATACTTTATGGACAGCTTGGAGGTCATCCTTGAACAAAAAGTATGTTGAGCCTTGCAAAACAAAAGCGCTTGTGCTGAAAAATGTTCCTCCAAGGATGAATGATAAAGATTGGGAGTGGCTAGCCACAAATAAGTTCCTAAGTGATGAGTTTCAGGTAAAATATAACAAATATATATTCAATTGTTATATTGTACATGAAGGATTTCGATTGTAATGTCTCTTTTTGGGAAATGTAGAAAGTCAGTGCCCGGAATTCTGATAATCGGGCCAAGGGAACGATGCCTCATCGCACCGGTAGCCAACCACATAGGCAAATTATATATGAGATGGTAAAAATACAATTAGACTTATTGTTTTATATTTATAATGTTTTCTGTTGGATATTTATTCAATGTGTAATTGCCCATTTTTAATCATCCAGGGAAATAAGATGGATACCCCATCTGACATCGCAAAAATCTTCTATGCGACTAGACAGAAAAATGGAAAACTTGCATTCCCAAGAGAGCATGAAAAATATGTAAGTATCATTACCTAGTATTTTTGCATAAATTCTTTATTTATCAATTTTTATTAGATAAATGAAACTCGAGTTTTGTAGGATGAGATTATCAAGACTGTTCAAGCCAATGAATCACTCTCGCCTATTGAGGTGGTTGAAACTTGCTTTGGACCACAAAACCATAGCCATGTCTTTGGTTTTGGAGGTGGGATAAAAAGGAAACATTTTGGTGATTCACAAGCTACTCAGGTAACAGAACTTAAGGCTAAGCTCCATGATAAGGAAGAAGAAAATAATGAGCTTAGGAGACGCGTTGACAAGATTGAAAGTATATTGGCTCGAATGGAGAGCGAAAACATACCAACTTCGGATGAACCGCTAAGGGGTGACGATGAACAATAGCTCTTGATAAGGTATGTAGCCCTTTATTGTGTTCATGAAGTTCAACTTATGAAAACGTGCCTATATTAACGTCGTATTAAGGTCGGTATCACTTCGTTATCTTTTACTTTGAAATTTTTCAGTTGGTCTGTGTGTTATAAGAGATTGTTACCGATAATTATTTGTTCTTTGAGGTCTTTTTTGGGAAAGATATTTTAGGATAGAGAGCAGATTAGTTGTTTAGGTTATTTTGTACAAAAAAATACAAAAACGACTTACACTCAGCTCGTTCTTCATCTTTTGCAATTAAGCCTTTCATCATTATCCCTTTATGGTAAGAATACTACACCAATAAATAGCAGATATTGAATGGCATTGTTGTTGTTGCAATTGAAATTCCATAATTGTTTGTGAATCATTTTCAGATTGCAACAACAAATATGCAGTCCAGTTTACATTTTTGTATACTAATACAAAAAGTCTAGTTTATATTTTTTTAGGATAGAGAGCCTTTTTGTATTAGTCTAGATTAATATTTCTCATTGTTTTTGTTACCACGTGTGTCTGTTGTGGTAAGCCGGTTTCAAAGATGAAATGAGTTATTGTGTAGAATCACTGTATTTTGACACTGCTTTTGTGAGATTCATTTGTTATTCTTCCGAATATGTGCTTGATGGCACTACAGATAATGCCTAAATGCTCTTTTTTTTTGTTTGGTTGTTTCTCTGTACTTAAATTTTAGGCGCAATTGATAAAGATTAATGTGTTGAATGACTAGAACAAACCTTTTACATTTACGAGTTTTTCTGTTGGTATTAGCTATTTGATATTTGGTCATTTTTCTGTAAAAGGTTTGTTCTAGTCATTCATGGACTTATGCATCTTTGTCAGATTGTTAAAACTTTGCCTTATTTTTTTTTCTGTTGTCATTTTTATGTGTGCAGGCTTTTGGGAGATTTTGGTGTTTTTTGAAGATATATATGTGTAAGGATTGCTACCTATCATATCCTAAGATGATGTAATTTTGTTGGTCAAGTAGCTTGCTGTGTAGAAAGAAGTGAATTATTGAAGATGCTTGATGTTTTGGTGATAGACATTTATGGTAGTTAGATATTTGTATTTTGGGGATATGATATTAGGAAAACCTAACATTATGCATGTATATGTAATTAATATATCATTTTGAATCTTTCGAAACAACATTTTGTATATTTTTGGATATGGATGAATGCATATGGTTGCAGCTTACAGGATAGTGATTTATCTAATGGTATTATTGTTGTAATATTTGTTCATAATGGTATTAATGGAAAATTGAAGAGGAATATCTATAGAAAGAAAGATTTAATGAAGGTATGTATGGTCATTAGATAATTTTATTGTGGCCCCTTTAGTGAGGGGATTTCCTGTTTTAATGACAATAGTATTCGTCATTAAAAGGTAAGAACTAATATTCAAGTTTAGTTATAATGAAAGGTAAATAGTATAATAATGAGGAAATCTCCTATCACGACAAGTATTTTTAATGAGGGTATAATCTCGTCATTAAATCCATGATACCTTTAATGACGAGACTGATTTGCCGTCATTGAACGGTTTTAACTAGAAAGCCGACAATGAGGGTGCATGATGGGAATTTCCTGTCATTAAAGGTGACGAGACTGATTTGCCGTCATTAAACGGTTTTAACTAGAAAGCCGACAACGAGGGTGCATGATGGGAATTTTCCCGTCATTAAAAGCCTTTAATGACAAGAAAATGGCATATAATGACGAGAATTACCGTCATTAAAACCTGTTTTTCTTGTAGTGGTATATGTAACACATCATAAGCTATTAAGACAAATGGTTTCCGTATTTAGATGAATGATTCTTCAGCATCTATTAATTTGTGTATATATCTTAAAGATAAGATCTGAAGACTGGCTAAGGGTGATTCCTATTTCCCAGTCTAAGAACACTATCTCAAAGAAAAAATGACTAAGTAACCTTTCAATTAGAAATGGTAATAGAGCTAAAGAAGTATCACAGCTTGATCGTATTGACCTTCGGGGTCTTATGAAGATACGAGCTAGTAGGAGCTTTTGAGTAGTTGACTTTTTTGTCTGATAAGTGCTCGAAACGCCGATTAGTTTATCTAAATATTTGGAGGAATCTCGATATATATTAACAGAGAAACGAGTGTTTCATGCTAAGATATAGGCTATAGCATAGTATTTGGAACTGATGCTCGGCCTACCTCCGAGTGAAACGATTTCACTGAAAGGATAAACCATGTATTGTCTTGTATAGTTATGATATGCTACATTACACTGCTTAACTCAATTAAGACATTGATTGCAAAATAATGGTTTACATTGTTATGCAATACTGAGAAGTCTACCTAGAAGATGCTTATGAATTTATAGATAAGGAGTGAAGTAAATTTATTCCACTTCCGCAAATAGAGGCATTTAGCATTTATGCTTGAAGGTAGGACTGGAGATTTTGCATACATGTTCAGATGATGATTGTTCGTAAAATACCTTAATGCAACACTGCTTTAGCTGAAACCACTGCACCGTTGCCTACTATCATCGACTACGTGCGGTCCTCTAGATCCTGATACGAATTAAGGATCTGCAAAGAAGAACAAACATGGTTAGTAGCTCCAGAATCTAGTATCCAAGTTGACACATCTTTAGCTACTGTATAGGATTCCAAGACTAGCAATTCAGAATTACATGTCTTATCATTGCCCTAGTTATCCAGGCTTTTCCCTTCCTTAGCCTCTTTGAGGTATGCTGGACAATGGCGCCTCCAATGTCCTACCTCATGGCAGTGGAAACATTTCCCCTTGGGCTTGGAAGTTGCCTGTTTAGCCTTCTTCTTCATGGGCTTTGCACGATTCTCTTCACGTTTTGGCTGTTTTGGCTATTTTGCCTGCTTTGCCTTGGGCTTATTCTTGGTTCCAGAGCTCGATGCCTTAGCTTCGGCCGCGTGGGCCTCGGCCTTTACTTCCCCTTCTCGGCTTCTCCCAGAGGAGATAGCTCCGAACACTTGCAGTTCATTAATATACTAAGTCAGATCAAATTTGAGTTTGTTCATGACATAATTACTCTTGAACTGGAGGAACTCAGGTGTAAGTGATTCTAAGATCATACTCACTTGAGTTGCATCATCAAAACTAGAGCCATGAGTCTCAGCATCAGCGAAGTAGTTAATCATGTTCATCACATGACCGGTTACCGACTGACCTTTCCTCATTTTGGCATTTATGGCCAACTTGACGGCCTCATGTCTTGCTTGATCAGATGGGGCACCAAACATGGAAATAAGAGAATCCATGATTTCTCGCGCACTCTCTATGTTCTCATGCTTGGTCCTTATGATCTCCGACATGGAGGCCAGCAAGATGCCACGAGCCTTATTGTTCACCTCTACCCATCGTTTATGGTCATCACGTAAAGCTCGCGAGGCGTTCATGGGAGGAGTCGGCAGACAAGCCTCAGACAGGACAAACTTAACGTTTTCTAAGATGAGCACAACGTTCATGTTACTTTTCCACTTGTTAAAGTTGTTACCGGTCAATTTTTCATTCAGCAGACTAGTTACTTGAGAAGACATTATGCTGTAGAATAAAATGACAGAAAATAAATCAAATCATACACCGCTACTAAATATGATTTTAGGAATAATAAACGTGATGTTATGCAGTATATCCTACCATTCCAAAGATTTAATCTCACACCTCAGTGCCGCCGAAGGGTAGGTCAAAGATGTGACGATTAAATTGAGACAATCTCTCTCAACAATTAACTGAGAATCAGACATCCTGATTTAATTGTTGATTACCTTCCTTTTTCAGACAAGATATTTCAGAAAAATACCCTTTAGAGTGTGACCTACTGTTTCAGATTTTTAAGTAAACCCCGAGTATGCCGCCGAAGGGTAGGTCAGTGGCCCGACGAGTACTCAAAATTCTATCCTTTCAGAAACCAAGCCTTGAATTTTGATAGCGGTGAAGGCCATCCGAAGGGGGCCAAAATCAAAGCGGCACGAGGCGTCACCATACTCTCACGGGCTTGTGTTAACAGTAGAGGCCGAGGGGTCGGTTGTCACATTCCCCGCTCCCACTCGTTATTTTGAAAACTAGGTAGCTTGACCCGGACCCCCAACGCTACTAACCATGTTGACCGCCCGAACCAATTTTCGAACCTTTTGCTCAGTTGGTGTCCAACTTTTCCGGATTTTCCAATTTTTTATTATCAAAATTCAAAATTTATGTAGACACTACATAACCTAAACCCCATAGGATTTATTATCCCAAATTAAGTTTATCGTGTAAATTTTATATCCCGATAAAATTCCGTTCGTTTTAATTAATTTAATAAATTACCTAATTAATCTAAATTAATTACGTCTCATACATGCCTAATTAATATCACGATTAATTATCTACATGTATGCATATGCTAGGAGTGGAATTCATGAATATGATGCATGACATGGTATGGTTATTTCACATAAATTATCGAACATGAAAATAAATGCGTAAAAGTAAACCACTGAGATGGACCATTGGTACCCCGTATCTAACCTACTTAAACTAGGAAAAAACAAAAAAAAATATTTCAATATTGTCTTCGGCAGCATCTTGATAAAAGAAAACAATTTGATGCCAATACTTTTCTTTTCTTCTCACGTACTGCAGCGTCCCATTTTTTTTTTTAAAATTTTTTTTACGCCTGTACCATCTTTTTGCAGCGCCTCTTTTCTTTTGCTTTGAAGCTTTTTGGCTGACGGATCAGAAAAAAAAAAAAAAAAAAAAACTGCTACTATAAAATTTAAATTGCAAAAATAAATTACATAACTTGCAAAAAAAATTACATATTTTCTATACTCGTATAGTACTAATTATACGAGTTTACAATAGATCTAACTGTAAACAAGTACAAACCCCAATCCATCTCGTCAACCACAACATTCAATAATTCAATAAAATAAAAGATGCAACCTAATATACAATTCCACTCCAAAATTTATTATGCTCTCGATATCGTAAAATTTAACCTTGTCTCTGATACCACATGTTAGGAGTAGTAGCACCGATCAAGACACTCGATCTTAGCACAGCGGAAGCTTATGCGATTTACGATATGAGACATAACTAATTAACCCTACGAGAAGGTTGAAGATTTACCTTATCGGAGAGGAAGAGATAATCTACCAAAGGTAGATGCCGTAGTCTTCCGGATTGTGTCTCCTAGCGACGACTGGTGGACGTCGATCCTCGCCGTAGAACCTCCTCGAATATGCACAAGAAAAACCCTAGGTTTTTCTTCTCTAAATGACTAAGGGAAGAAACTAATTTTTCTACCTTTTAATTGATGTGTGGCACAATTATGAATGTGTATATTGTGTTAGGAGGAACTCTCTTTATATAGAAAAATAACTAGTCAAGAGAATTATCTTTTTCATACCACAAAAACCTATTCCCATAAGGAAAAGATATTTTTCCCACAAAATAAGAGATAATTTCCAAAAAATCAATCTCTTAATTTTCCATTAATTATCTAACAAGTAGATAATTAATTAATCACACATGTGACAAAATCTAGAAAAATTTCTTCTCCTAATTATCTCAAATGGGGCGCCACTTTTTTAGTCAATTTTAATAGAAAATGTATTTTCTATTTTACATATTATTTACCAAATAAATATTATTGCATATTCATTAAATAGACCAACTATTTAATTTATTCTCTAGGTTCCATAAAACGAGAAAAACTCGCGTGTTAGGAGCCAACCCGGGGACCATGGACCTATAATCAGTAGCTACAATAAATTAAATAAAATATTCAACGAACAGAATATTTCTACTTAATTCAGCAATTCCGGATTTACGCCACCATAAATCCGAAACGGAACTCCATCGATTATAGATATAACTTATTCTCAAAACGTCGAGTCGAGTTGATAAGTGTCCATTGATATAATAATTTTATATAAACTAACCCTCCATAGACTATACGTACTGAAGTAGGATTATTTCCGTAAACCTTGTTCAATACATCTTATCCTTATTCACCATTAACCCACTAGTGATCAATTAGTTAATAACCAATACGAACTCCCGGAATTGATCAGTTTCTAGGATCAACAAATAAGGGGATTGTCTTTCTACTTCCCGCATGAAGGAATGGATTACATATTTGTGTGACACACACTTCTCACTCATTCCAGAATAGTGCCAACGTGAAAGTGATTCGGACCGCACCTCTTTGCGATCCTTAACAAACACATCAAACCCTATCCTGAAACAAGTAGGAGTTTGTAATCACTTCAGGATTAAGGTTAATCCATATATGATCATCTTGTGATTTAATAAGATTTCTCAATCATAGAATTATATGAGAAACTCATATTAAATCGGTCCAGTCCTATATGACTCTCATCATATATAAATGCCCCACTAAGACAACCAATGTCGACGGCCTGGATAAGACGGTCACACCATAAAGTGTTCTGGGCGCATTAATGGTGGTTTAATCTATAAACCCCATACTTTGATTCAGTTCACCACGGACTAATAGTTCAAGTGTATCACCATAAACTTAATCCTCATGTGTGACACACACTAAGTTATATGGCTACATATGATACGACTTGGGGATTTCAGCAGTGTATTAAATATAAGCACAAAACAAATAATAAGATGAATAAAATCTGTCATTTATTAAATAAAAACAATTACATAAATTGTCTTTCGGGCACTACGCCTAACACTCGTATAGACAAACATAGGACTGCCTTGCACTGACCTTAGTTTGTGGATATGATATAGAAGAAGGATCAAGCCTTCTGTGGGGGACTTTGTTTATTTTTGTGGGGGACTATGTTTATTTTTGTAATGATCCTTCAATTTCGTTATGGTTTCGAAGATGGGAAGTATTTTCTTGCGCCTATCAGATTTGAGTCTTTTATTGTGAATACGGAAGTCCCGAACCTGCGGAAATAGCCACTTCTTACAATTGTCTCTTGTTTTTCCTTGACAGATTGGTAGATCATATGTGCTTTCCAAGCTAAAAGACTATCCGAAATTCCAAGCAGTTGCAATTCCTGTCGGAAAGTTTTGTTTTAAGGTCGATTCCTAGCTAAGTTTATCGTCCTTTTACTTTATTCATCTTCCTCTTCTATCTGTATGCTCCCCCACCCCACCAGGGGCGCCCCTGGGGGGAGCCAAGGGGCCCATGGCCCGGAGCCCCCCCGAAAATCAATAAATTTAAGGGCCCACTGAAATTTTGACCTAATATTATATATATACTGAATTTATATGAACAAGGAATATATTACCTTAATGGTTAGCACTCTAGTATATTAGGAATGAGACTTGGTTTTGAATCTTGCAAGCTACAATAATTTTTTGTTTTTTTATATATGTTTTGGTTACTGTGTTTTTCGAAGGGTGGGGGCCTAAATATTTTTTTTGCCCCGAGCCTAAATTTGGACATGGACGCTCCTGCACCCCACCCCACCCCCACCTCCCCTGAGTTGGTCTAAATCTTACATATTGAATTTTCGATGTTTGTAACAGATTGTGTTGCTGTTACGGCTTGTTCCGTTGCTTCCATTCAACATGTTAAACTATCTCTATATCTGTTACTCCAGTACTTGTTGGGGAATACATGCTGGCTTCATGGTTGGGAATGTTGGTATGTTCCTTATTTCTCTGTTTTACTTTTGAGCTCAAACTATTTGGTAAAATCTATTATTCAGTGAAAAATGCAACAAAAGATTCACAAGTCATAATTTAAACAAAGAAATTGTATTTTGTAAGAGTGCATGTAGTGCATAATTTGAAGATTTTTCATTTTATAAATCTTTGTAGGGATTTTGTTACAGAGCTTTTCCTACATGAATGTACTGGGAGTGCACAAAGTTGTCCCTTGGGGGGTTCCGTAAGGCCATATAATCAGAAGGAGAAGGTGTTGTTTTTAAGCAAATAGATTAATAAACGGTCACGGAAGCTGTGGTTATTTTGATATTTTGTTTATGTCGACTTTTTGAAGTATTTATATTTGTACCGTGTAATTATTTGTGTTTTGAAAATAGAATGTGGTGTTTTTGGGTTGAGATTCATGTTTGAGTTAATGCTCTTTACATTTTTATTTTTTTTTTGTAATTTTTTTTTCTGGATTAACAGCAGAGGGAAAACCCGCTGCCAAAACCTTTTTTCCCTCTTGTGGAATAAGTATTCCTGGCGGATTATTAGTTAATTGCTGATTAACCGCCACAAAAAGTTCTTAGCGGCGGTGTAACGCCCCGCTCCCGGATACCGAGTCCTTATCCGGAAACGAAACGCTCGGCACATATAATATTAAATAAATTCAATATTATATGTAAGACTCTACTACGTCGTATCGAGTTTAGCAAACGGAAGCTAAAAAGACTCGGCAAACCATCATAATCGCTACTAAGAATAGAAACTCAACTAATGATAGAAATGTAACATCTATTAAATTGGAAGAAACCAAACGAAACGTAACAACGTACGAAATCCTCTAAAAGAAAGTACTAAATAAATTACAAGAAATTCTCCAAAAGACAACAAATCTAAAGTATAACAATTAAAACAGAAATTAAGTGCTTCAACGTCAGCGTCCTCAAACATCGTCATCAAAGTCCTCCTCATACTCCGGATCTACCTGTTCATCTTCCCTCCCCCCAAACACATAGAAAAATAATGCATTTGAGGTAAGTACAAATTACTCAATAAGAGATAGAAGCTACAAATTAACTAAGGTTTACAATTTAAGTTTTATAATTAATAAGTTGTCTTTCTGAGACCGACTCGATCTAGGGTTCACTACATGTCCATCAACATGTCATGACTAAATGTTTCTAACTTAGCTTATCTTTGTTACATCTGCATTCTAGGGCACTACTCATGGTGCTGCCCACCACGAGACATCTAGGTGCAACCTATTGGTGGATCACACCAATAGCCACGGGCTAGTCCCGATAGTATACGCGTTCGGTGGAGTCCCTCTACTCCTGGTGCCCTCTAATGGCCAGCAAAGTTATCCATCCACGAGTACCCTCTACTCCTGTGCCTCTAGAAAGGCCAGCAAGTTTACTCGTGTTATCCGAAAGCCTACACATTGCGATATAAACTTGTGCCTATCCAAGAATGACATGATGTTTATTCTTTTAACTACACAAGTACGTTTGTTTTTAGTTATTAACTAGCTACCTAAGTATTTTCAAGTAAGCTCCCTCACCTCTCCTACCCTCTTACTTAGACCACTAGACACGGACAAGGACTAGCAATTACACAGACATTGATGAATACTAATTCATCAAAGCACATGCCCTTTCATGCCTTTTCGACGGTCCCGGACTTCAACTCCCTTTAAGAGAACGTCCGGTGCCGGAACCAAACGCATCAGAACTCGATCGGGGCTTGTTCATTTTCATTTAATCTTATTTAGGACCATTAACAAAACTGCAATTCAAGCTAAACATTACAATAACACTAGCCACTAAATT